>VDFB02000007.1:53336810-53348374 GCA_007258455.2 Sequoia sempervirens
GAGGAGGTCAACACGTGAAAGAAAGCAACCTGATAGTTATGGGTTTTCTTTGTTAGATTCTACTTGTTCCTATGCTTTAATTTCTAGCACTGATGATCATAGGATTGTGAAAGAGGCATTTAGAATGTTTGATTCAAACTCTTGGTTGGAAGCCATGAATGAAGAAATGGCATCATTAGAAAAGAATGATACTTGGAGTTTGGTGCACTTTCTTGAAGGCAGAAAAGATATTGGCTACAAATGGGTATTTAAAAGGAAAATAGGTCTAGATGGCAGTGTGGAAAAGTATAAGGCGAGGCTGGTTGTGAAGGGGTATTCCCAGGTAGAGGGAATTGATTATGGAGAATTTTTTTCTCCTATATCTAAATTGACATCTATCAGATTTATTTTGTCACTTGCAAAAACATATGACTTAGAGATTGAACAAATGGACGTGAAGACAACATTTCTTCATGGTGACCTTGAAGAAGAAATTTACATGTCCCAGCCTGAGCACTTTGTGGAAAAAGGTAAAGAAAAACTGGTTTGCAAGTTGAAAAAATATCTGTATGGATTAAAACAATCTCCTAGAATGTGGTACCAAAAGTTTGACACGCTTGTTTTGTCATTGGGATTTGTAAGGTAAAAATCTTATCACTGTGTTTACTTCAAAGCTGAAAATGATCATGTTCTTATTATTGCTCTCTATGTTGATGATATGTTGTTCATAGGCAATAGTAAGTTAATGATTTTTGATCTAAAATCTCAGTTGTCTGCAAAGTTCGAAATGAAAGATCTTCGTGTATCTAGGTATATTCTAGGAATGAAAATAACTAGGGACAGAAAAAATAGAAAACTTTGGCTCAACCAGAGTAAGTATATTAATACTGTTATGGAGAGATTTTGTATCACTGATTGCAAGCAACTAGTTGTTCCATTTTTGCAGGGAACGAAGCTATCTGTTGAAGACTATCCAAAATCTCCAACTAAGATGGAGGACATGACCAAAGTTCCTTATGCTAGTGTAGTTGACAGTTTAATGTATGCAATGGTCTGTACAAGGCCAGACATTTCCCAAGTAGTGGAAGGACTTGGTCCTTTTATGGAAAATCCTAGACGGACACATGAGATGTTGTGAAAAGAGTGTTTAGATATCTGAAGGGCACTTTAGAATATGCTTTGTGTTACCATGGAAATTTGGTTGAATCAAAGAGGACTCTTAGCATTCGAGGCTATGTGGATTCTGATTGGGTAGGGGACATTGACAGCAGAAGATCCACCAGTGGATATATTTTCATGATGAATGGTGGTGCAATTATTTAGATGAGTAAGCGGCACATTGTAGTCACTTTTTCCACTACAGAGGCATAATACATGGCAACAACACATGCCTGTAAAGAAGCAATCTGGTTAAAAATTGTGTTCTAACATTGGGTTTGATGCAGGGAAAATTACAATTTATTGTGACAGTTAGAGTGCTATTTGTTCAGAAAAAAATTCTACTTTCCATGCCAGGACAAAACATATTGATGTAAAGTATCATTTTCTATGAGATATGGTGGAGGATGGAAAGGTATCTTTAGAAAAAGTGGATACTCTAGAAAATGTTGCAGATGCATTGACGAAACCAATGAGCACAGACAAGTTTAGGTGGTGTTCCAGTTTGGTGGGCCTTAGTGGCCATGAATTTCAGTAGTTTTGTTGTGTTCTGGAGGTGTCAGTAAGATCTTCGTCAAGTAGGAGATTGCTGGAAAATGTGCCTCAAGCTTACTGACATGAAACTCTTGAAAGAGAAAAATCAGTGAGACCCTTAGAATGTCTTACCGACTAGCAGCTATGTTCAAAAGATCAACGATGTTGAGAATTTGGTTAAGTCTTGCCGACGGGAGTCATCGGCAAGACATGTCTATCGCTATGAAATTCCTATCTCTTTCCATCTAGGCAGACCTCTTGCTGATAGATGTTTCTCTCGCCAACATATTTGCATTTGGTATGATCTCTTGCCGATACTGTTGGTCTTGCCGACAAGTCTATATTTGGTGATAACTCTTACCGATAGAACATGTCTAGCTGATGAGTTTTTGTTCAGTGAGAAATCTTGTGATAACATTGGTATCTATGATTGTTTTGTGATCAGTGTGAACTCTTGCCGATAAAGGATATCTCGCCAACGAATTTTTGTTCGCTATGAACTCTCAGTGATAGCGAAACTCTTGCTGATAGATCTAAATGAGATGGATATCAATGTGAAGTCTTAGTGATAGAGTGTGTCTAACCAATGGGTTTGTATTCAATATGATTCTTGCTGATAGAGTGATTCTAGAAGAAATTTTTGCACTCGATATGACTCTTGTCGATAAGGACAGTCGGGTGTTCGGGCATTGGGGAGACACGGTCTGGTGTCTCACCGACATGTGATTCAATTTTAACTTTTTTCACTGAACGATTGTCCTACGTGGTGTGTTCTGAGCCAATGAGAGAAGCAGAATGTGAACTATCGAAAGTTGAACTATTGCGATCGTTCCTATGTGGAAGATCAATAGACTGTGAGAGAATGGATTATGTTTTGTAACGGATGATGGTGAATAGTCAAAGATAACGAAAGTGTTGCTCAATTGAACACAGATTGATTTGAGTGGGTTCATTGTATGCGTATGAGAGAATTGTGAGATTAATGTTCTATACAAAATTGATCAGTGAATGTTGCTATTGTAAATTGACATTAGAAAGTTAAGTCTGATCTTTGTATGTAATTTTTGTTACTGTAATACAAAGAGGATTTTCTTGGTGTGGTGGGTTTTTCTCCCGTAAGGGTTTTCCCACGTAAATCTGGTGCCCAATTGTGTATGTGTTCATTTCTCTTTTCTGTTATTCTTTTCATGTGCATCTTATTGGACTATAATTAAAAATTTAAAGTCATATCTGCATTCTTCCTTGAGTTTTGATGTTAGGAGAGTTTGTTCCGCACCTAAGCTTTCCTTACAAATAATAATAGAAAGTTTCCTTATGAATCGAAGAACACAAATCTACTGGATGCTCTACTCTAGCTTAATAGATAAACATTGATCTTCAATCTGTCTACCAGTATGAGTAAATGACAACATGCAGATTGACTTACTGACAAGGGTTTCCATCAATGACAACACCAGAAAATATGTGCAGTGTCTCTTGCCAACAAATTCATCATGAATTCTGCTCAACACTATTCGAATATACTTCTTCTCAAACTCAAACAAGGGAAATTTCCTCCAAACATCCAAATTCTTCTCAACTAATAATCTGTAGCCATCATAGCTATCTTTCAATTAACCTTTCCAAAGTATGCTCAATTGAACTGACGAAATCTCTTCTACCTTACTGTAAACAAATCCATAGATATCTTTTGTGGGAAAAAATCTCGGAGGGATACAAGAGAATGCACCAAAAAACTCTTCTAATACATTCCTCAAATATCACTTCAAACTAACTTGCACTTTATCCACACTATTCACAACCTTTGAATTATCCATAGCAATAAAAATGAAAATTTATGCAAAAAGAAATACCTTTGAAAATTTCAACAAGAAATGTATAGATATCCTGCTTCTAGAGCTCACTTTGAGTCCACTTGATTTCTTCTTCAAACTCTATAACTTTGAATTTCCTTGCAATAAATGCTTCAACTTGCAGGTAGATTACCTTGAAAATTGTGTATGCTTCCATTCTTTCAAATTCTACAGATTTCATCCTTCACACATGCAACTGAGAAAAATACCTTAATCTTGTTACCACATTAAATATACCTTTGTCATGATATGACACAAGTACCGATGAGGGGGTTTATTAAATTTTCTAATAATTGCTCCCCCTTAGCCATTTCTTTTACTTAGAAATTGACGGGAGTATCTACACCAGAGGTTGGCACAGACAAGACTGATAATTCTGATTCCTTTCTCCAAATCCTTTTCATTTCTTTTCTTGCTTCTCCGGATCAATGATTTGATCATTTTTCTTCACCAGATAATTAGTTTTCTTTCTTTTGCAGTTATTACCAGGGTGTTTCAAATCACTGCACTTACAACAAACAACATTCTTCTTTCCGTTTTCCTTTTTATTTAACTAACCAACTTTATATCCATTCTTCTTGCTCTTAGAACATTTTCCAGAGAATGATAAAGAATCATTCATTTTACTTTTGCAATCCTTTGCCTTATGACCAAATTTCTTGTAGGAAGAACAAAAACCATTGAAAGATAAATACCTTTTAGCATCATGTCACTTGAAAAGAGTTTTTCCAAGATTCCTTCTTAGATATTTGATTTGTCCATCTTTGTACCAAGTCTTCTTACCAATGGATTGCTTCACTTTAGAACTCTGACCTTCCACAAACCCTAAACCACTCTTATCCATTTATGATCTTTGAGAAGTAATCAATCTTTCAAGCATCGATGAGCTTACCTTAAATTTGTCTTCAAAAATTATTTCCTTTTCTAGATTAGACCTCAAGATTTATGCTTCTTCTTCAAGCTTTACACATTCATTCCTCTTTCTTTGAATTTCAATTTCCTGATATTCTTTAGTTATTTTCTTCTCATCCAATTGTTGCAGCAGGCTAGAGATAACTTCTTCTCCCTCAACCAATATATCACATGCTTAAATAATTTTACTTTGCATCTTTTCAATGTACTCATTCACTTTTATCAACTTGTCCTTCAGATCTTCCATTTCTTCTGAATATTCAGCAGAGACTACTTCCAGAGGAAAATATTTCTTATGCTCAAATTTTGGGATCTTCCTCAAGCTGTTAGGCTTCTTCCAAGGAACCAAGCTTTGATACCAATTTTTGAACATCCAAAATACTGAGAGGGGGGTGAATCAATATTCCATAAAACCATATTAACATCCATTTATAAATTATCTCAATTTTGACTGAATCAACAAGAAGGAACATAAAAAAGAAATCAATGCGACCATACACATGAACACCAGTATTTTTATATGGAAAGAAAAATGAGGAAAAAACCATGGTGAGGGTTAACTCACAATATGTTATATTTGGATACAAAATATTATGGGGCTCACTACTAGGACTCACTGTCCTTAAAATTCTCACATTCTGAGCACAAAAGATGGCTAACCACCAAGATATAATGATAGTGGTTCACTGCCAAAAGGTTGAACTGATAGGATACACTTTCAATGTGCAGGGTTCAATTCCACTGAAGCTTAGAATATGAAGTACTACCTCACACAGTAGTTGCTCAAAAAAACTACAATGATCACAACTAATAAAGCATTTCCACTTAGATCTTCACACACCTTTTCTTGATTGCATTTCACACTTACTCCATATATCCACTTCCACCACTCATGCTCATATCATTCCTCAAAACACCATATATATATATATATATATATATAAGCATATCTTAATCATCAATTAGGTCGACCTAATTAGATGAACACAAAAATAATCAAAACCTTAGTTTTTGGTACCATATATGATTTAAGCATTTTATCCATGTAGTGCATTATACCAAGTCAGCTAACATCCATAAATCATAACTAGTCTTCATAAAGTATTGCATATGCTGATTCAGATGAGACTAGAACACAATTCTCTAAACCAACAAATAACCTCAAAAAAAACACCTTCTAGATTTGGAAACACATTAATCTCCCATCATACTACCAACATAGAGACTATCAACAAAACCACAACATAAAAATGTCCACCTTAGGAGAATGTGGAGTCTCCCATATAATATGGCACACATAGAACAATAGTAGAATACATAGTTGAACTATGTCAGAAACAAATTTCTGTTCACAACAAAAGACATCTCAAGATCTAGGATATAGCTGTTTGAATTATTCAAGAAAAAATTGTTAAGAGAATAGAGTATATCATATCTTGTGGTAAATTCTGGACTAAAATACCAATACACTGATCCATCACAAAAGGATATTACTGGTAGAGAACATCATTCGGTAAACAAGTAAACTTACCATTTAATTATCACAATGTTGACATCAATGAAAACATAGGAACAAGCAACACAAACCATCCATACTTCATGCTCATGTTGCAAGGCTCCCAATAGGATCTAGGTTTCCTAATGAGCTAAAGCACGAAATAGGTCCAATTCCATCTCCTAAAAAGCGAAACCCCTATCCTATTTCCCTTTTGTTCATTTTGGTGAGTCCGACCTTTGGAACCTTAAATTTTTGATTTGGAGAGCATTGTAGTCCTAGATCTTGGTTGCATTAACTTTACATTAGATTTGCATTAGTTGAATTGCATTTAGGGCTTCTAAATATTGCATTAGTGAAAAGTGCATATAGGTTGCATTTTTGCATTTTAAATCATTCAATTTCATTAGAAATATGTAATTGTAAACAATCAATTGAACATACAACTTAGAAACATTGAAATCAACTCAAAATTTGTTGATCCAGCCTTGAAAATTGTAATTTGGACTCATACATCGACTTGGGTGTATTAGTCCCTATAGAGGTCTTATAACATTGCATATTTATGAGTATTGTTTGCTCTCTATTTTTCACTGTTTGAACCTATCAAAAACCCTAATTTGGACTCATAAGCCTACCTAGGTGTATTAGTGCCTGATTAGGTCTAAATCTATATTTTGGTGGGTCACTTTGTGAAAAAGTGGGACACTTTGCAAAAAAGTGGGACTGATATGCCCCTTTGGGTGAATGAGTCCTTGGGGGCCTACAAAAAATAACTTTTCTGAGCTTTTTGGTGATTTTTGTACTTTCCAGACTTCCTCGTAACCTATAGTATCAATCTGGAATGTTTTAGGGACTTCCGTTTTATGTATCTAGGTCACAATCATCCATTTAGTGTAGTCATTTTTGAATCATTTTAGTAGTAAAAATCATCAGATCTAAAAATGTTTACATTTATGAAACTTTGAAAAATATGGATAAAATTACTTTTCACTTTTGCATACAAAATGTTTACATTCATTAATCTTTGCATAAGTTTGATAACAGTGCTTTTCATTTTTGGATACAAATTTTTTGCATTCTTGAAGTTTTGCATAAATTGGATAAAATTACTTTTCATCTTTGGATATACATTGTTTACATTATTCAAGCATTGCATAAGATGGTTAGAATTACTTTTTATTTCTGGTCGCACAATTTTAGCATTGTATCTTTCTAAGAATGCCTAGAAAAAGTTCATACTTCATGCTTATGAGAATGTTTTAACGAAAGAGAATACAATGGTGGATAATCATGACAATCAAATTTTGTTTTCTTCCAATACCTCTCTTAGTTGTGAAGAATATATTTTGGTGTTAGAAGATCAAACCAATGAGAGTTATGAGAGTCCTATTTATCTCTATTCCCCTAGGTAAAATATTATTGAACAATAGAATGACACCATTGATAAGCGAGAAAATCCAACCATTGATAACTCCCTTACAACTATGATGAAGTTATTTTAGAGGAACCAACATTGAATGCCATGAACATCTAGTTTTTTTCTCTCCTAAAAACTCTCCTACTAGGGAAGAAATCATGGTGCAAGAAAATAGCAACATTGACAATAGTGATATGGTTTCCTCAGATGAAGATGATGAAGTAACATTAGACTCTCATGAAAATAAGAATAAGTGTGTTAAGGTTATGAACGTTAGAACTCCCTTGAGTCCTTGGATCTTTTGATCTCTTACAAATCCTTTAATTATTGGACCACCCAAGCCTCAACTTATCCTCTATCTTCCCTCACAACAACCACAAGTTCAAAATAAACTTGTGCTTAGCTTACAACCATGTACAAGACAACTTGATAATGATAGTGTTTTGCAACAACCAAGTTACACTATCGTTACTCATGCATATAACACTAGAAACAATCCACAACCAAGACAAACAACTCCAACATCCCTCTCATTAACTCAACCTATCTTTCCTAGTGCTCCTTGTTTGAATTTACAAAGTGGGAAGGAGTATGATCTTGTTGAACAATGTAAGATTACTCCTGCTAAGAATTCCCTATGGGATCTTATTCAAGTTTCACCTAGTTATCATACCATGCTTCAAACAACCTTGCAACAAGTTGCTCCCCCTAGTGCAAGTCAAAGTGATGTAGCAACTCTAATTCAAGGAATGAATGTGGTTTACATTGACATTAATATTTCATCAAAATGAGTTACTTCCCTTGGACGTGAGAAAAAAAATGAACCCTTCATGATAATAACTATCTTCAATAAGAAAAGGATAAAGTGAACCCTTGTTGATAATGGTTTAGGTCTTAATGTGTGTAGTGTAACCCTCTTGGATAAACTTGGCATATATAAATCATGAATTGAACCTGATTCTTTATCGATTTGGGGATTTTACAGTTTAAGAAAACAACCGCTTGGTGTGATCACTTTTCCTATTTTAGTAGGAAAATATATGTTACAAACTCCTATCCATGTTATGCCTCATGATCTCTCATATAATCTCATTTTAGTAAGACAATGGATTCATGAGATGCATGTGGTGCCTTCAACTCTTCATCATAAAATGAAGTATGTCTACAAAAGAAAAGTGTATACAATCAAGGTTGACCTTGAACCAAATAGTTTTCTCATTGAGAAAAATAAGGAAAATCCTTTGAAAACTTTGACACGAACAATAAAAGTGGAACCCATGCAAGAAGAACATAAATATAAGTGCCCTAAACCCTTCACAATGTTATCGATGGATGATTTGGGATTGTTAGATTTTACACCTACATTCATGGGAGAACACAAGATCATAATAAAAGAGTCTGAAAAGAAAAAAGAACCAATGGTAATGTCAAAAAAAAAATTAGACAAACTTTCGAAAGCATCCACCTAAACCACTTTAGAAGGAGAAGAAAATTACACAACAAAATTTGATGAAGTTGATTATGAGAAACCACTGAATCCAAAGAAATGAAAAAGATTTATGGAAGAGGTTATGAACTTTTGAAACAAATTGGTTATAATGGAAAAGGATGTGGTTCTAGAGAACAAGGTATTTGTATCCCTATAGAGCCTAACACATGAGAAACCACTAGTGGTCTTGGTTATTTTCCTTTGAACGAAATGAAAGAAACAAAAGAAATCTTTGCTTAATATCAATGTCATTACACAAAACACTAATAATTTGAATTTGTTAGATTTTACACCCTCCTTTAAAGAACAGTACAAAATATTGAAATCTAAAGAGTCTTGTGTAAGTATGACACCTTGTACTAAGCAAGAGATATCTTTGTCACAAAATAAAGGAACATCTTCTACTTTTGATCAAGAGAGTATCTTGTTAAGACTCCTCCAAGATCGTTTGATATCTCTCCCTCCAAGAACACGAAATAAAGTTTACTACAAGAGTTCATTTTATGCATATCATATAGTTCATGGTCATTCTACTAATGAATGTAAATATTTGAGTGATAAAATTCAACATATTAAGGATTTTTGTGCCCTTCCTTGTGTTGAAGCACCTTGTTCCTCTAATTGATACTGATTTTTTATATTTCTCATCAATCATCTCAACTCATCCTTGTCTTGCACTAAGTGGAGACAAGGGATTAGGAAGCCTTGTCCTCATATGGTAATTGTCATTATCTCTTTTTGCTAGTTGACCGCCTCCCATGTATATATATGAGAAACCATTTATTCATGATGTAGTTTTATTCGACATAGGGCTTTCCAAATAAGCTCTTATGTCCTCTTTATTGTTAGAATTTATCATTTGCTACTTTAAAGTAATTCCTCACAACATTGTGTTTAGCAATTTTTTTAAATTGGGGACATACATTGGTATTATTCTTTTGCATTTCAATTACAACTCATGTTTCATTGTGTGGTATTATTACTTCATGTGATGTGTCTTTCTCTTTGTGATGATATTGGGCATGATGTCTGTGAAGAGCGTGATCTCTCTTAGCATATTCCTCTTAGTGGATATGCCAAGCGGATTGCATTCCCTAAGTTGTGAATATTCTATTCTTTGATTGGTCCTCTCTTGGAGACATTAGGCATGATGTTCCCTAGGATTGAGACCTTACATGAACTAAGAAAAACCCCTTTTGAATGTACCTTACACTATTTCACATTTACAATAACCATTATATAGCCACCTTGCATAACAAACTTTTATTTCCTATGGAGCCATCCTATTTGTTCATGGGTGTTAGAATACAAAGTTTTCTTGCCTCATGAATCATGTTGTTCATGTTGTGTGGCACCTTATCAAAGTTATCAAGAGGTGATGCAGGAGCATCCAGTGGTGTAAGGGCAATCTTGCATCACCAAAAAATAGTTAAATTTCAAGTTTCTCAGTTTTTAGATATTTTTACATTTTTGGATACCCTTTTCGTCATAATGAAATTCCCAATTTATGGTTTTTATTTTCTATTCTTGGGTTGAAAGGTATTGCAGTTTTAGTTTCCCATATTTGTACCTAAAAATCTTCTGAGTTAGATTTGAGGCACTTAGAGTTCCTGGAACGGCCCCGAAACTTGCTGAAATTGGCGTAGCAGATTTCAAGTGCGTTATTGACTTCGAGACCTTTCCAACGGTTCAAACGGTTCACGAATCGGAGTCCTGGATCAAAAGTTATGGCCTCGGGAAGTTGGCGCACTTTCTAGAAGATACAATTGCAAATGTTCTTTTGAAATTTGAACTTCAAGTTGTAATTTTTCGGCGCCAAACCACCTAAACTCAAATTTGAATGTTGTTTTGGCTCCAAACTAAAGAGGAGCTCTATTTATGGGCAGGTTTCTAATTTTTGGGTAACTTTTTGGGGACAAGCTCGCATGTTGCGAAAGGGTGATTCTGTAGCTTTCTGTAATCTGTATGTGTTGTAGAGCTTAGGGATTTGAGATCCTCTGCATGTAAGAAGCTCCATTTTCTGAATAATAAGATTATTCTCTTGTTTGTGGGTTATTTTCTAAGTCTCAGGCTGCGCCCTCATCAAGTGGTATCAAAGCAGGTTTTCTTGAGCGTGTGGACAGATCTCCGATCGTGAGGCAATTCGCACCAGGACCATGGTTGTGGGTCGAGGTCAAGAAAGATGCCTCTAAGAGTGATTCCTGGTAGGTGTGGTGGTGCCAGAGGTGGTTGAGGCGGCAGAAACATTGGTGGAAGAGATGCACTGGCAGCCCTCCAAAGACAGATTGATGTGTTACAAGAGTAGTTGAGAAGAGGGTTAAACCGGAGGGAGGAAAGTGAGGATGAAGGAGAGGAAGAAGGTTCAGATGTAGAAGAGGAAGAAGAAGCAATTGATCAAGACCAAATGCAGCTAATAAGGGCCATTTCAAAGATCAGGAAAAGACCCCGAGCAGAAGTCCCCAGTTATTTCGGAAGTCTGACCCCATAAGAGTTGATCAACTAGATGAACGAGCTAGAAGAATATTTTGAGTATGAGAAAATAGAGGACCCAGATCGGGTTAAGTTTGCGAAAATGAAACTGAAGGGCCATACCAGTATTTGGTGGAAAGAGGTCTAGTTGGAAAGAAATCAAAGAGGAAAAGGAAATATCACCAAATGGGATCGCATGGTAGAGAAATTGAAGAAGCAGTTCATACCAGTGGACTACGAGTTAGATTTGTTGAA
>VDFB02000007.1:53348474-53374012 GCA_007258455.2 Sequoia sempervirens
AGAAGATCCTGATTTTGCAGAGGCTTGGAAATCTTGCAAGGAACCTATTACAGTGGACAAGACAAGGTGGCTAGATTTCATAATCTAGTATGGCATGTTATTTAAGGGAAGTCAATTGAGTATCCTGAGGAGTTCCATGAGGGAGATTTTGATGAAGGAGAAGCATAGTGGAGGAATGGTGGGATATTTTGGTCGGGATAAGACCATTGCCATTATCAGTGAGCATTATTATTGGCCTTAGTTGTCACAAGATGTGAAGAAGTTTGTACAAAGCTAAGGGTATGTCAGATGGCTAAAGGAGTGAGCCAGAATACAGGCTTATATCAGCCCTTACGTACCAGAGAGGCCATGGGAGGATATAAGTATGGACTTTGTTCTTGGTTTGCCAAGGACACAATGAGGGAATGATTCAGCCTTTGTGGTGGTTGATAGGTTTTCGAAGATGGCACATTTCATTCCATGTCGGAAGACCCATGATGCAGTCCACATTGCTGACTTGTTCTTCAAAGAGGTGGTGAGGCTACATGGTCTGCCAAAGAGTATTGTTTTAGATCGTGACACCAAATTTGTGGGGTACTTTTGGAGGACCTTGTGGAAGAAGCTGAAGACAGAGTTGAAGTTCAGTTCTGCGCACCATCCACAAACAGATGGACAGACAGAGGTTGTTAACAGGAGTCTGGGTAACCTACTGAGATGTTTGGTAGGAGATAAACCCAAGGGATGGGACTTGATCTTACCCCAGACAGAATTTTCTTACAACAATTCTGTCAATAGAAGCATTGGTAGATCACCATTCCAGATTGTGTATGGAGGTAGCCCTAGAACAGCTCTAGAATTGAGGAAGATGGACCAAGAAAAGAAAATAAGTGTTGAAGCCCAAGATTTTACAGAACACATTAAGGATATACATGAGAAGGTAAAAAAACATATTAACAAGATGAATATGCAGTATAAGGTTAAGGCAGATCAAAAGAGGAGGTATAAGGAGTTTTAGATTGGTGATGAAGTGATGGTCCATTTGAGGAAAGAAAGGTTTCCAATGGGAACATATAACAAATTGAAGATGAAGAAGTTCGGTCCCTGTAAAATTTTGAAGAGGCATGATTCAGGGAATGCATATGAGGTAGAGTTGTTGGATGGATTCAACATTTCCCCTGTGTTCAAAATTTCAGATTTGATAGAGTATCATGAAGGTGGATCAGAGGAAGCACCAACAATGGAACAGTGTGGGATTCCAGCACCTACTTCAGAAAAGGAGGAGATTGAAGAAATCCTAGATAGTCGTGTGGGAAGGAGTACCAGGAACAGGCAGTATGAAGAATATCTGGTGAAATGGAAAGGAAGGCATGTTGAAGATTCATCCTGGTTGCCTAAGGCAGAGGTCGACTGTTTGGGTTTTCCTCCACCATCTGAGACATGACGGGGTCACTTCTCAAATTACCCTGGGTGTCTGACGCAGGAGCATCCAGTGGTGTAAGGGCAATCTTGCATCACCAAAAAATAGTTAAATTTCAAGTTTCTCTATTTTTAGATGTTTTTACATTTTTGGATACCCTTTTCGTCATAATGAAATTTCCAATTTATGGTTTTTATTTTCTATTCCTGGGTTGAAAGATATTGTAGTTTTAGTTTCCCAGATTTGCACCTGAAAATCTTCCGAGTTATATTTGAGGCACTTAGAGTTCCCGGAACGGCCCCGAAACTTTCTGAAATCAGCGTAGCAAATTTTGAGCGCGTTATTGACTTCGAGACCTTTCCAACGGTTCAAACGGTTTGCGAATCAGAGTCCTAGATCAAAAGTTATGGCCTCGAGAAGTTGGCGCACTTTCTAAAAGATACAATTGCAAATGTTCTTTTGAAATTTGAACTTCAAGTTGTAATTTTTCGGCGCCAAACCACCTAAACTCAAATTTGAATGTTGTTTTGGCTCCAAACTAAAGAGGAGCTCTATTTATGGGCGGGTTTCTAATTTTTGGGTAACTTTTTGGGGACAAGCTCACATGTTGCGAAAGGGTGATTCTGTAGCTTTCTATAATTTGCATGTGTTGTAGAACTTGGGGATTTGAGATCCTCTGCATGTAAGAAGCTCCATTTTCTGAATAATAAGATTATTCTCTTGTTTGTGGGTTATTTTCTAAGTCTCGGGCTGCACCCTCATCAAGAGGTATAGATTTGGTATGGTTAGTATGTATGGGAGCTGACCATAGGCATGAGTTTCCCATAGTCACATGCTTCTTTGTGTGGGCGCATATTGGCCGCATACATGTGTGTCTCACCTCTCTAGGGGCTCACCTAGTGGATACCAAATTCCACTAGCTTGTATGAACAAGCAATTCTTTTGCATAGTGGACATCATGTTCCACTTGTAAAATTTTTTTGGACAAACAACTTAGACTTGGTACACATCATGTTGGACAGAGTGTCGAGGCTTGATTCCCCCCCTTTTTTTTTCCTTTTTCTTCTTTATGTCTTTGACAGTGTATGCTTGTATCTTGTTGTTGCTTCATACATCATTCAAATGTGTGTTCCTTTGTCCCTATGTTGTTTTGCCATAATATCTTGATCCTAGGGGCTTGTACAACCCTCTTGGTTGTTGTCATCCTATCTCTCTATCATTGGTACACTTGGACTCCTCTTGATACAAATATTTCTACTTTAGTGTGAGTTTGACGTAAGGTCATCCTCTCACTAAAGTGGAGGCTAAATGTAGGGTATAAAAATGTATCTCTTTACCTTTTCACACTTTTTTGGGTCCTCCCTATTAAAATTTGGCTTATTTATGCCTTAATTGGTCCTATTTTGCATCGACAAGCCTTGTTAAATGCATTTTTTCTAAGGATAATCCTGACATTTAATAAAAGATAAATCATAATTTAATTTTTTTGGCTGTGTTCCAAGTTTAGGAATCTGGGAGCCATACACCCATCTGGGTGTATGGGTCCTCCCTAGGTCTTGGGCCTTGATTTTAAATGTCACATTGAACATAACACTTCTTGAAATCTGTGTGCCAGGTTTAAGCCTTTGAGACTCATTTGCACAACCTTGAGTATGAGTCTCAATTTAACCTAGGAGCTGTTTTATTTAAAAATATTTCAAAGATTTTATTATCCTTAGATTCAATTTCTGAATGTCAGCTTGTAGTGTTGAAATTTTTGCAAATTAGGCATAAACAAGTATAAATACAAGGTTATTTCACATAGTTTCATCTAAGCAATCCTAGCAAGTTGATGAGAGAATTTCTAAGGAAATTTTATGAGATTAAGAGCATTCAAGAGCATATAATCAAGCATTGGAGTTACATTCAAGATTCAAGAAAAATGTCAAAATATTCATTCATCATGTGTGTTTGTGAGCTAACATTTCTGATGTAGGTTTCATGATTCAAGCAAGCATTCAAGTAAAGCATTCAAGAATTCAAATCAAGAGTCAAGATCCACATCCATTGAAGCCATTTCACAAAAATTTTGCAACCTTCATTTCAAGGGTTTGGTGAGTTGCAACATTGCATTTGTTCATTCATCATTCCTTCATGCTTTTCTATTTCATTTCAAGGTTTAATTACCAAAATGGGGTTTGACCAAGGTGAACCCTCATTCCCTAACAAACAAAATTTATCTCTCTTGATGTGTATTTGTAGATCTAGGTGAATTGGATCTTGAAGATCCTTTGAAGGAAAAGCTGCAAAAGTTGTCAAACTTGTCAAGAAGTTGTCATCTTCACAGAAACTCATCTACAAGCCAAAATTCATACTTTTAGACTTGAATATTGGACAAGAAGGAAGCTACAGAAGATCACTAGAGGCTAGAAAAGTATCAATCAAACCCTAATAACAAGACTCATATGCCAAACTTGGTGTATTATTCCCAGTATACCCATTTTTGCCATCTTTCTGCAGATCTTGATCAGTCACCAAAAGATTCCATATTTTTCCCAAAAACCCTGTAACAAGACTCATACACCCAACTTGGTGTATTAGTCCCATTATACTTCAAAAATCAAAATTTTAAAGTTGCAGACTTGGTTTTGACTCCATCATTATTCCAGGTACTTTATTGTTTGATTTTAGTTTATCAATCTTGTTTCATGCTTTCAAATTCTTAGGTCATATAGTGAATTTACACTATAGTGCATTCAATTTCTTCTTTTAAGAATTGTTTGATAGTGAGTCCTCATCCAATTACACTAGGAACCCCCTAACCATCCCTCAATTGAGTCACTTGGTTGATGGATCTAGGTTTCCTAATGAACTAAAGAGTGAAATAGGTCCAATTCCATCTCTCAAAAGGTGGAACTCTTATCCTATTTCACTTTTGTTCAATTATTATCTTTGAAGATTATATTTATGTTTGTACTTTGGTGATAATTCAAAGACTTTGGGCTGCGAGTTGTTATCTGCATTTAATTGATATTTTGGTGGCATATATTAGAGACTTTGGGCTGCAATGTATACCATTCTTTTTCCTTTTTGAAACATCATAGAAAGTAATGAAATACTTTATGCTTTTGTGGATTTTATTTCTATAGAAACTCACTAGTATCTTTTTTGTTATTCTTTCATCTAATTGGATTAGATATTGGTTATTATTGGTCAAACTAGGACTTTCTGGTTAATTACATGTTGTAATTGCTATAGGATATAATTGTAATTTTTATAATAGGAAAACATCTATTATGAAACAAGAGAACATGATGAATGAAAAAACGCATGGATAATTGTAGTGTTTATAATCTTAGTTAGTTACTAGTTGTTTTTAGTGAGAAATAAGAAGATATCTTCCCCTTTCTGAGAGGAGAGATTTAATCTCATTATAAATGTGGCTAATGGCATCATTTTGTAATCATTTATTTGATTACAAAATATTCACCCACTAGAAATCAACTTAGTAATTGTTTATTGTAGCATGGATTCTATACTAGAAGGTAGTTTATTGAGAAGGAAAAGAAAGATTCCTAAAATCATTTCCTTGAGGTTGCTTGGGATAATTATTGGTATAGTGATCACCTCCACAAGTAAAACATCCTCCTAGTGACCCTCTTTTGATTAACATTTAATACTTTGTCCCACCATTCTTCCCTTTTTTCTCACTTTCTCCTTTTCTTAAGTTGGATCTATTTTTATTCCTAGAGTTTTTTTCATGAAATATCTGTTTAGATTGCTATCTCCAACCCTTCTTTTTGAATAATTTTGAATATTTACTAGTTGTTAATCTCTTCTTAAACTTGTCTCTAGATTTTACAATGGATTTAAATTTATGGTTTTTCTTAATAGCTTTCTCAAAAAACTTGGTCCATTGTCAAAGGTCCATGGACATCCATTTCTCCACCTATTTTCATATTTAACCCCCTTATGAATTTTATTATGTAAAATTGTTCATCCTTTTGATATCAAGGAACATATTTAACAATCGTGTGAAATTCCTTTAATATTCTATAACAAAAAAGTCTCCTTGCTTGTGTTTTTTAAAATATGTCAACTTCTTATCAAAGTAAAGTTGGGGTAACCACATTTGTCTAAACAAGATCACAAATTGATCCCAAGTAATAGCAGAAAAATCCAAGTTCATATAAACCTTTTTATTCACCCACCAAGTTGAAGCCTCTCTTGACAACTAATATGCTCACCAAATTTCATTAGTAACCTTTGAATAGTTTTGGAACTCAAATTATTTTTCCATCTCACTTAACTATTACTCAACTCCATAACCCAAAAATGTTTTATCAAATTTTGTTGGATTAATTTTCTTCATGTCTCTTGCCAAAAAATGGACAAATTGGACCTAATGTCTTCTCTCCTTTCCAATTCCTCATTGATGATTTTGTTTGACATAGTTAAATTAGAGTTTATAGTAGCACTATGGTTATTCCCATCTCCTTCAACTTCCTCTCTTTGAGGTTAAAGAACTTCATACTAAAGAGCTAGAATACATTTTTTAGTGTCATTCAAGGCTATGAGAATCTAATCAAGCTTGGCTTTAGAATCTCCTACAACTAATTTAGACTTATTCACTCACCCCAAGGTTGGTTCTTGTTCATACCATTGTATTCTTAAATAATAGGATAGTGTTACACTAGCCCTTGAGCTATTGGAGGAGCTTATTGTCTTAAGAAAATAATTTCCACGATTACTATGTATTATTCTAATTATTTTTCCCTAATTTATACCAATATTAAATAGTGTAACAACACAAATACATTTATTTTATTATATCAAAAATTGAAATTTCTAAATATTTATCTATACGAGAAGCTCCCTATATATTCAAAGATCTTTGAGTTAATGATTTTTTTCACTAATAAGACCTAATTAGATAAGGGGAAATCCTCTAGTTCTTCTTCCCCATTAGAATCTAGTAATACATATTTTGAGGGGGATGTACATATAGGTACTTTCTATCACCTCTTTACTAGATCTAGTTTGTTGCATCCACATCTAAAAGGAATGTCACCAATTGTTGAGGGTTTCTCAATCTCATATTTGATTTCAATTTTTGGTACTACTTTCTTTCCCTTGAGAAATTTAATCTAGGTTACAAAAATTAATAAAGTTTTATACTTTGATAATCATTGTTCTACAGGAGAAGTTTAGATGTTTTAGTTTCACCTTTGATGATTTTCTTGTTCTTATTTTTGTTTCTCATTTTCTTGGCATACTTTCAAGACCTAATTCCTTCCATAACTAGCTCAAGAAAGAATGGTTGATCAAATAACATTGACATGATTTTTTTTGTAGTGAGCTCATAGGTCCTAGTGTTGAACTCAGAGATTTGATACCACATGTAATGAACTACCATTCATATAAAAATATCAAATTAATAATTTTTTGACATATTCAAAACAAATAGTTAAATACACATAATTAAGGAAGAATTATTATAACTTAATAATCAATAAACTCATTTCATATTTGAATTCAAGTATAATTTATTAGCATGTACATAGATCTATCTATTAAACAAGAATATATCTTTAATCACAAAGTTTACATTCTTTTCAGTATACTAAAACAAAGGAGAATGGGGATATGAGGAGTGTGAAAGGGGTTCACCAAAATGAAATAATGACCTAACACACTCTTACTTTTCCTAGTTTCATTAGAAAAAGAGAGATCTCCCAAGGATAGAATTGACTTTCAACCTTGATGTGATTCAACTCTATGGGGATGGGGATCTCTGATTTTCTTATGATAGAAGATGACTGAAATGCACTTTTGGGAGATGAAAATAGAACACCTGATGAACTCAATTATGTGATGTAAAACATGAAATGGAGAGATTAAGGATAACACAAATAGAAATAGTAATTTTATGGAAAATATGAGAAGGGTAGACTGATGTATGCCTGTCACCAAAAATGGGTGTTGGGTGTCCTGCCAGGATAGATTCGCCCTAGGGTGAATGACTCTCTGTATAGGGGTCCAAAATTTGATTTCACAATTCTCTGATCCTAGATCTTAGCTTTCAATTTCTCCATATTCCACTATCAAAAATTCAAAAATAAATTTTGTAGGTGATTTTTTGTGGCTTGACAACTTTGATGACAACTTTGATAACTTTGCAAAATTGCACTTATGATCCAATTCTAATCTTTCTTCACCTACAAATCTGTGCACACTATTGTACCCAAATATTTTTTTTTGCTTCAATAAGGTATTTTGAATAAAATGGTCTAAATCTTGTAAAATTGTAGTCAAAACTCAGTTTTAGGCCAAATGAAGCATGGGTTTTTGTGGGTTTACTATCTAGAGGATACTTGCAATTTTTGAAAATTTTGAAAATTAGGGTTTTGAGCCCCTATTTTTTAGGAAAAACCCTAAAAATAGGATCTTTCCAAAAATGAATGAAAATAATTTTGATTGGCTTATTTCACTTCACAATCACACTAGTCAAGTCAGAATAAAGAAAAAGTCAATTTAGCTTTGGTGGGTCTACTTCATTTTCTTCAGGAGAAAAGTTAGGACCTTCGAGGTCAACAATGGAAGATGGAAAAATACCAGATTTCAAAATCTAAGCCTCAAAATGCTTCAGTGAAGATTCTATGGTGAAAGATGCTCGAAAAGATGCTTCGCAACGGAGGGCATTTTCAAAAGGTAAAAAATGTACACCAAGTCAAGTCTGGAAATAGTACACCTTGCTACAAGGGGGATTCCTTTGCAGTTAATGCCCAAGTCAACTTTGCAGTGTCCGTGCATGTAAAACAATGAAATTAATCACAATGGTTAATGTACTTGCGTCAACAACAACAATGTTCAAATGTAGTTGACAAAATCAAGCAACATGATGATCACAAAGTACAAAGGTCAAAATCATCAGAAAATGATCAAGTCTGGAGCCAAAAGCACCCCTATTGGCTAAGGGTTTCCTTGAATTTGAGAGGCCAAATGTAGTGGTTAACACTTGAAAATCCAAACATCTTTATAATTTTTCTAGCTTTCTTGTAAATCATCAAGCAAATCCAACCGATTTGTCAAACACCAGAAAACAAAGGTAGATACAGAAGATGTTGAAGGTTAATAGTCATAAAAATGGTAGTATACAAATGAAATTGCACCCCTATAGCCCAGTGATGCCTAATAATAAAGCCAATCAAATGTTAGTTCTTGGATTGATTATCTCCAGATGATTTTCCTAGCTGCAGTCTAGCTTCACAACGAACCTGTTTGTCATTCCACTAGACATATCCAACAAGGACAACTATTGATAAAAAAAGCATGTAAAATGGAGGATAAAATGTAAGCCAAAAGGTCAAATGTACCCCTGTACACCAGGGGCACCTATACTTTTGGTCAATCAGATGTGATTTTCAACAGTTGTCTTCTCTAAGAAGTCTACTAAGAATCCTTCCAGCTACATGATGAATCTAGCAGCCAACTCTCGAGACTTGTCAAATGCTTGTGAATGAAGATTAGGCATGAAACGTCAGAGGAAAAGGAAAGTTGAAAAACATGAAAATTAGGCTATGTTGAAGAAAATGCACCCCCTTGGAAAAGGTGCCCAACTTTTTGGGGCCTCAGATGCAGCTTTTTCACTTCGTAAATCCTAGGAAGACCTTTGTTTTGATCAATCTTCATGATGAAATCATCAACATAGACATCAGAGAAGTCAAAACTCTTGGCAATGAGGGTTAAATTGGAGCATCCCAAAAAAGTTGCAAAGTGAAAATAATAGCTTAAAAGGTCAACTGCACCCCTACAGGCCAAGGGTGCCCTTGAATTTGAGCACTTTTAATCAACTTTCAGTTGTTGCCATACTAGTCATTCTTTCGATAATTGAAGTAGTTTTCCATTCCATATCTCAACACATCCATGAGAATCATCAGTCATCAACAATTGCAAATTGAAGCATGAAGGGTCAAATTGATGACATTGAAAAGCATCTAAAAAAATGGCTAACACTGGCAAAAAAAGCACCCTTCTGGAAAAAGGTGCCCAAGGATTTGAGCCATCAAAACTAGTTTTTGAGGTTTTCATCTCCCAACAACATCTCTTTAGAGTTAATCCAGATCTGCAGTGAATGTGTTAGCTAAGCCTCAGGATTAATGAGGCAACCAAAATTTAGGGTTCAATAAATGAAATTCATCACAGAAAAAGATAAATTTCTTCAAAAAAAATTCTAACTCCCAATACTTGTAATGCCTAATCTCAAGGTGGGCCCAAGTTGACTCTCAGTTACAATTTTTGAAGAATTCTTCATACAAATGGCATCCCAAAATCAGTGGAGAACTTTCAGTTAACAAGGAAATCATGAAAAATTGACACTTCAATTAGGGTTGGCACCATAACTGACACTCCCACCTCCAAAATTGATATTTATCTAAGCCTAGGTGTCATTTCTCTATTATTTCTTACAAGTTGAAGCTAAAAATAGATATTTTTCTCTCAATTCCTTTTGAAGGATCTAACGAAGGCCATTTTTAGTGTTCTTCATAGTTCCAAGTTTAGGTTGCACAAAATGACATAGGGCATGTTAGGAGTAGGTTTGTGACAATTAAAATAAAGGGTAATTGTCACCGTGTAAGGATAGTATAAGTAGAGGAATGTCATAAAGAAGAAAAACCATTATAAGGATTCATCAAATAATCTTTGGATAGTCAATTCAACATTACAAATGTCAAAAAGCAATGGATCACCATACTAAGGATAGCGAAACTTGGAAAGTGCAATTTCAAGTGAAATATAATATCCACAATGATGAGGATAGTCTTGCATAAGGAGAATAACTACATCTAAAGGATAGTCACATAGGATTCCAATAGGACAATCCTTTGTGAGATAGAAGACACTCATTTCAATATATGACACAAAAGAATTACTAAGGTTTATAGAGTTTGAATGATAGATCTAGAGATAATGATAGGGTTTACTAATGCTTATGATTGTGGATAGGAAAATATCAAACTCAAGAACTTGCATATTAAATGTGTAGGGATAGTTTGTAATGTGTTAACACTTAGGGAAGTATTGTGGATAATAAGAGTCAAAGATGCAGTGGACGGTCATCAAGAAAATTAGATGAAATTTCCTCATAATAATGAGGACAATCCTTACAAGATGTAAACATCAAGAAAAAGTGACAATGAAATAGAAGAAAAAGATGACTATGAGGATAATAGATTTAAATAGCTTCAAAGCAATGATGCCAATGACAATCACATTCGTTAGATAGAAAGGGAAGATGTGTACAAGTTTGGAGTAGTGGTCTTTGAGACTGTAAGTGGAAAATGCATGAAAATCACTATACAAAGTCTATAACACAATTAAAGAGAAGCATAATAGGTATATAAATGGAGGGTATTCATCTTGGGTAGTAGGAAGATAGTGGTCTCTAAAAATAAAAGCATAAGACATCACAATCAAAGTGCATCTCAAAGTTATAAATGTTAAGAGAGCTTATGACCATTAAAAAGAATCTTTTAGATAGTGACCATGAATGTGACAACAAGGTAGTCACAAAATCATATTATTCATCCTCTAGGGTCATATTACAAAAGTAGAACATAATATTTTTTCATCATTTGAGTACTATTGTTATCATTTATAATGATCCTATGACTATCCTACATTCATTAGGATTGTTATAATGAAGTTATGATCGTCCCAATATAGCTATGTCTATCGTACATTCATTAGGACTACTCTAATAAAGTTATGACAGTCCCAATGAATATATGATAGTCCTAAGATAGTTATAAAAGTTCTAATGATGTTAAAGCCTATATTAAAAAGGCTATGATAGTCATATAATGAAACTATGACATTCCTAAAAACATGACTCTCCTAAATAGCATATGATTTTTCTAATGAAGTTATGATTTCCCTAATGAACCTATCACTATCCTAAGAATGTAACATACAGTCCTAATGAACCTATGAATCTCCTAAAAAAGTTATGAAAATCCTAACAATCAAGATAAGACAATCCTAATTAATTTATGATAATACTAGAATTTTATGAACTAATATCTATATCTTATTTGTACATACATGTAGAAATCATCATCATGCTAATGAGACAACCAAATAATATAACACCAAATGAGTGTGAAGATAAGTATGTGAGAACATATATAACATAGATGTAAGGACATAGGTCACTAGATACAATGTAAATATGCCATAATGGGAGCTCAATCTACGGTGATATAGAGCATAATGTGCCTAAAGTAAGGGTACAACTCTAAAAGTATGATGTGGATAGTTAGAATGACAATGTGATCTCTACACATGTGATATAGTGAATTAGACCCAATAATATATCTTTTATGGTTGCATCATAATAATTTTTAGTTTCATTATGTTACCAAATGATTGTGATCTAAAATTTATCCATAATGTATATGATAGAGACTTCCAAAGCTCACATGTTTGTGCTACCAATATTGTTTAAAGTGAAGGGAGCTTCCCCCTTAAAAAGGCCTAGGATATTTGTAATAATTTTACAATTACTAACAATGAACATTGTGTAATTATTCATTTATTCAATTAATAATTTGTAGTGCAAATATGGATAACATTGGTAAAAGAGATCTGCATTAACCAAAAATCCATAAGGCCATACAATGTTGTATGTCGATAAACGTATAAAATATATCTAATAAAGTCATATAGGATTGCAAAAAATCCATATGGACATAAAATGTCACATTCTTAATACAAAACATATGTTAAAACATGACACATAGGCATACAACAAAGGACCCTAATGTAGTCATTTCCCACTAGGGGAAGAAAATAGATCACAAGTTTCCATTGACTATCGACTGGATGTAGATGCATATGATGTTGGTTTCTTTCGAGTGCGCTCACTTGTACTCCTCTCTAGACTTCTCTTGTGGCGCATCTAATACAATGAAAACTATAGACATTAATATATATATATATAGAAATTGAATTATAGAATGACATATAACAAAATAGTCACTTACCACATACAAATAATCAACATGTTTATCCACAACAGGGGAAAATTCACTATCTGGAGTCACAATCCCCTATAGAAAGCATTAAGATAACAATTAAACTACATGCGTGTATCATTAATTTTTTTAACAATAGACCAATAAAAGAACAAATATAATATAAAATTTACTAATCTATCTCATAACCCTATTAAAGGAGAAAAATTTGCTACTACTGCAATAACACCATGATCCAATATGGAATGAACATGAGGAGGAGTATCTAATGTCAACCTTTGAAAATGAAACAACAAATGTTGTTCAATTACCAAAACTATCTAACATTATTTTACAACACCATTAATGGATAAAGGTTACCTGAGTGAAAGTTCATCGACAATTACTATTGTGAGGTATCAATGCCAAAGGTCCACCATCAAACTATTCAACATCCAAAGTGAGTTATGATAAAACCATTCATATAAGGTTCAACTATTCATTGCATGTAATATACTTATATTTTTGTACTGGTTACATATATGTGGACTTGATGGCATCACAAAATAGGGGGTTGGGGGAATTCTATAAGTAGCATGAACACTATGACCTTGAATTTTCATCATAATAAATCTACTAATTTAGTTATTATTATATTATAGAATAAAATTTAATAAACATAATTAATTGAACTTGCTGAAATTTACCCAAGTATCAATACCGAATGTTTCATTCAAAAAACATTTTCTCATAAACATCCCCTATGTAACTAATGTATCCTGTATAATTGCATCCTGATTACTCTCAAGATCATAAGTGCAAACAACACCAAAAGATTGAAAAAAATGGATTAGAAATCAAGGCTTAAAAGACTCACCCACATCACCCTATACTGGAGGCCTCACATATTGTATAAGGCCCTGAGTGATTCTAAGGTGTCCAACTTGACATTGTACTTCACAATGAAAGGAATAGTCACATGCTCCACCATAGGTCTACCCAAGGGTATTTGATGTAGTCATGGATGGAGGGTCCATAAAGGACTGTCCAATCATGTAGCCTAGATTTCAACACAACAAAAATAACATAAGAAATTATTAACAGTATGAATTGTCACTGATTTGATAACCAATAGTCTTACATGCATCACATGCCATAGGTGTGGACTGACTGAGGGCTTGTAGGCTTGTCATAAGGCATTACAAGATATTATAATTGGCGCATTGCTTTATTATAGCCCAACAACTGGGTAAACTTGAACTAAATATCAAACTATTGAACTACCTGAATTGACTTCTAATAGATTATAAAATAATCTCAAATACAAGTCTCTAGCTTCAATTATTATCTATGTCAACCTTAAGGGATCACAAACCCCAATGCAAGATCAATAATGTGGGTTAGCCTTAGAATATGATAAGATAGCCCATCAAGAGATGAAATTTGTTGCAGATATCCAAGAAAGTTCCCTTGTCCCTAAAATTCCTTGAATGATGTTCCATTAAGCTACACACATTCCATAAATGGTTTGCACAACAAGCCTAAACCAAACAGGACCAAAATTCTCATACAAAGAAATGACAATGAACTTTTGAGAGCAATAACTTTCTGTAAATGAATGCAAATCTCCTAAAATTTAGATATATGTTAAAGATGGTCTCATGTAGAATATATATCCTACTCTGCAAGATGAGAAATGGTAATGTGGTAAAATGTGAAAGAAACTACTAAAACAGTTACTATAAGATAGGAAATCCAAAACAACAAAGATAAGTGACAACCACTACACTAAATCTAAGCTAAAATCCAAATCCAAACAAGGAAGAAAAATCAAACAAGAGGAATGAAATAAAAGAAACAAAACAACAAACTCCCCATGTTGAAGTTGAATAACCTCCCTTGTCTCTCCTCAAAACAACCTTTGCAAGTTTCCCCAAGTTTGTTGTATGCAAGTACCTACAAACAATAAGCATGGAGATTGGAGATATGTGGTTGTTAAATCGAAAATGGATGAGAAAACCTTATTTTATAGAAATCCATTTGAATGGAAAAATGAGATTGAAGTTCTAGAAATATTCTTAGATTGATGGTTAAGGATTCATGAACCACAGAGTAGTGGGGTAGGGATGACTACGAAATGGATGGTCAAGATCAAGAAGAGACCAGAGACAATCAATGGTTGAGATTCGAAAATGAGAGAGTGGGGGGGATAATGAAGGAATTAAATAGTAAAATTATTTAATTCATGAGAGGAGAATATTTTATCAAGTGGGGGAAATAAATTTATTTAAATTATTTATTTGTGGAAGAAGAGCGAAAATGGGAATTTAATTAAAATTAATTAAATAAGAGGAAATAGAAAAGGGGGATTAAATAATTAATTTAGATTAATTATTTAATAGTGGAGAAATGACAAAAGGTAATTAAATAATGTCAATAATTATTTAACTATAGAAGAACAAAAAGATTAATGAATAGTTAAATAATTAATAATTATTATTTAACTATAGACGAATAATGAAAAGAAAATAATTAAATAAGCAATAATTTCTTTAATCATTGAAGGAAAGAGTGTTAGCGATGCAATTAAATTTATTTAATTAATTAGAGTAGAATGGAGATCAAGAGAATGAATTAATTAAATAATTAACATCATTTAGTTATTAGAGGAATACGATCAAAGAAAATAATTAAATAATTAAAATTATTTAATGATGCAAGGAAGAAGGCCAAGAGAATGGAAAAAATGGTGGTCGCAAACCAAGAAAAAATGAGTATCAACATTTTGCCCTTGTTTGACATAATGCACTTTATCACATTGTGTCGAAGAAATTTAGTCAAAACATGCCCCGGTGAAAGCAGGGTAGACGTATGGACCCTCAAGAGAATTTTGTAAATTTTCAAAAACATTCAATTTTTTTGGAAAATTGTTCCGATAAGTCAATTTGACAGTTAGGATATCAATGATGGTCACATAAATGAGTCTTGAAGGCATTTAGGGGTCAAATTTAGGTTCAAAGAGGCCAAATAGTGCATCCAATACACATCTAGAGTGAAAAACCTCAAAAACCTTTGGGTTAATTATCTATGAATATGCACTTGATTTAGAAATTTTCTCATTTGTGCATTCCAAATTTAGAAATTTAGGAGTTCTGGGAGAGAGAAGCTGAGAAGATGTCACCAGTTCCACACTCTACACACTAAGGCTACCATATCCATACCTTTTGTTGACTTGAGGGAGCAAAGGACCTGATATGTAATCCAAACCTGCTTTGTCAATTTTTTATTTTCGTGCATTTAGGGCTAGGAAAAATTTAGCAGGCAATTGTGTCAAACATCATTTGACACAATTGCATGTGCAAACAATGTAGGTTAATGTGGTTCATCACAATTTCTTTGTCATGACGCAATTGCATGGGCATAGGGGGGTCGATTTTGGTGTGACACATCTGAAAAGATGTGTCGCATTTGCTTCATGTGTCGTACAGATTACCAAGAGTGACACAATCAAAAGAAAGCACCACAAGCGCAAGGGGGAATGACACATGTGAAAGGGGAATGCCACAACTGACAAGGGGTTGACCTCAATCGACCCCGATGACGCATTAGCTGAGGCATGTGATGCAATTGCAGTTGCACAATGCATGTGCCAAAATACTGACACGAATGACTTTTGTGATGCAATTGATAGGGAAAATGACGCAATTGACTAGTTAAAATTTTTCCCGATTTTAGGATAAAATGTCTTGTCCAATTTAGGTCCAATAGGTCAAATTAAGATTTTGAACTAATAGAATGAATTTTTTGGTGACCTTATGTTATACTTCCCCTATCTATACTCAAGAGTCACGATCAGAGAAATTTCGGCTTTGACATCAACTATCAGATGTCGAGAGGCATGCAATTGTAGATCTAGGGTTGTTCTATGTCACATATATGCCCATTTTTCAAGGAAAACTGAGGTATGCTGACAACACTTGCAGAGTGATGGCACTTCAAGAATTTCACACTTCACTTGCTGATCGAGGAGGCTACTATGACCCTAGAGGATGTGTACAAGATACTATGACTATCGATACATGGGGAGCAGGTGAGGTACAAACCCGTCCAAGTTTTTTAGTTGATCTACAATCACTATGTGTTTAAGGATGTGTTAAATCTTGGTGTGCAAGGTTACAAGATAAGATGGGAGACCCTAGCAAAGAGATATGATAGATTTGACTACGTGCTGTGTACATTGATCGTCAGTGTTCTGATTCCAAATCGTAGGGGCCATGGTTTTCTGGTAGGATGGGGAGAGGTATTGTCATGGATGATATAGGATGAGACAGTCTATGCTTGGGGGCCATGTTTATTGGGTATGCTTTATTTCCATCTGCATGGAATTGCCTATTGGGGTGGACAAAGCATGAGTTGTGGAGTGACACTACTGATGGTATAGGCATGGGAGCACATAGCAGTGTTCGTACTAATAGTGGGATGATAATTGGGATACCTTACAAGGATTTCCATCAGTGGGTGGATAAGGATGGGAATTTTCCATGGTACCAACAACCTAGGTACTTGACCAGTCAGATATTGCAATCACAACACATCATCAAGATGTCCCTGCCAGAGTGGGTTAGATGACAATTTGGGGAGAGACAAAGTGTACCTGTGGGGACAATAGAGTTTGCACGCTCCTCACGGGAGGTGCATCTATGGGGACAAGTGATACCAGTTACCATAGTTGAGTAGAAGATTGATGTGCTACAACTAGTGTAATGGGCCTAGAGAGGGGGTGGAACAAATCTGGGGATGACTGTAGAGTATAATGCATGGTGGCTGACCCACATGTGAGTGTCCTATGTGGATAACGCAGAGGTAGGGTCTCACAAGGTTGGAGGGGTGATAAAGGACTAGGGAGTGGAGGACGAGGATATGGAGGATGGGGAGATGATGGAGGGGATGTTAGGGGAGGCTGAGGAGGAGACAGAGGAAGGAGGAGTAGAGACAAAAGATAGCGGGTGGTGAGGCCTTTGTCACCGATCCGTGAGGAGGGTGAGGAGGAGCATCCAGAGGAGAGGGTGCTCGGTGAGAGGGTGGTGGAGGGAGAGCAACATGTAGAGGAACCATCTTTGGAGGTAGGGCAATAGGATGTTGAGGTAGAGGAGGAGAATGCAGAAGAGAGATAGGAGGAGGAGCATGTGGAGGATCCAAATATGGGAGAGGCTGAGAGAATCCTCTAAGAGAGGATTTTGATTGATGAGGATGTAGAGGAGAGGCTGGAAGAGGTAGGAGTCAGAGGTGTTGATAGGTCAGTTAATCAAAGGATAACAACCTTACATGATTGGGTATAGGCACTAGAGGTAGGTAGGGGCATTGAGGTTGGAGTAGGATAGTTTGAGGATAGAGAGGGACACTTTGTAGATAGAGAGAGACCTAACTGTGATTAGTTGGTAGTGGATAGATCAACGAATATTGGATTTTGTGGCTACCTATAATGGATCAATCTCGAATGTGGAATGAGATTTGGCTAGATTGAGCATGGGGTTATAGTATTACCAAGATTCATATGAGAGAGTAGTACCACCTGAGAGGAGAGCGAGCTTCATAGAGGTTCAGATTCCATCCCAGGGTAGGTCACATAGTAAATCACACAATCGACACTTGCACAACAGGTCACAAAGTGGTAGGGTATCAAGCCCAACACAGTCCACCCCATATGATAGGCCATCAAAATCATAGCACAAACCTCCAAGCTCACCACAACAAGAGGACAAGCAACCATCAGGTTTAGGGGAGCAAGGTAGCTTAGGCTAGGGCACGTTTTGAAATTATGTATTATGACACTATATTTTGACCATCAAGCCTGTGAGCTTCATTTTGTTATAATATGATACATCTTGACATTGTACTATGACACATTTTGAGTGATATATGATATGATATTTTGCGGCAATTGATGATATGCAGTCTTATGTTATTATGCTTTATGGTTATGATTATGTTATGGATTTTATGCTTTTATGATGTTTATGTATGCACTCTATATGATCATGTGATGGTGTGATATGATGGATGATTATGCATTTATAATTTTGTTTATGCATCTTATGTGATTATAAAATGATGTGATATATTAATTCAGTACAAGTGATTTAATTTTATGATGTGATGTGTTATGTGAATGCAATTAATATTATGTAATATGATGTCTATGGATTATGCATGTAATGATTAGAAATGTCTAATGTGAATGTAAAATATGATATTGATGATAGGATTATGATTATGCAATGTTTATTAAAATATTGATGCAATGTAAATGGAATGTGATAAATGAAATTGGACTATGATTATAATGTAAAATGCAATGATACACCTAATATGTTATTGTTCTATGAAATTATAATGCAATATAGATGCATTCTATGTTTTTTTGTATCTTCTCATGCAAATATATGTGGCTTATTATGATGATGTCTATAATGATAATGCTTTCTATAATGTTTCCTAACATGATCATGTATGCAGGGTATTTGTGTGTCACAGGATGATGTCAAGATGTAGATAGAAGAAATATCAACATGGAAGAGATGGATGTTAGCATGGAGAAAGGATTACAAATTTTTTATAGATAAATAACAAGCCTTGCATTTAATCATCATTGGGTGGTAGAAATATGAAAAATGGACAACGAACACCATGGTATGACATAGACAAGGGTGTACAAGGTCATCCACTTGCAAGAAACAAACAGTCCAAAAGACAAGGAATGCCATGGTTCATACGAAGGACCCAATTTCCCCAGTCTTTTTGTCAAGAAAAATCGTAGACAACAAGCAAAGAAAAATAGATCATGATCCATCATCGCTCCTCTAAATCCTTGACAAGACATCCTCGAGGTGGCTATTAACATGATCAAAGATAAACCAAAAAATAAGGAAAGCTCAAGCCAACAAATCCAACTACCATTTAGATCGTTTTCCAAATAAATAATGTTTGTGGATAGGATTGAGAAGATTGATTGATGTGATTTATTAGGTTGACCCATTAATTATGCCTGGTTTTAGGAAATAAATCCTATTTAAGGTAGATGACCGATTTGACCAATTGATTGGATGACCAAGGTTGATTGATAGATTGACAAGGTTGATTAATTGATGTGATTTATTATGCCTAGTTTTAGGAAAGACACATCTTGTATAAGGCAAGATTAATTGACCGAGATGACAAGATTGATTGACCAAGTGACTATCTTGAGTTGATTTGATAAGGTTTGAGTGACATGATTGATCGATGTGATAATGCCTAGTTTCAAGAAATGCATATCCTATTTAAGGAAAATAACACATCTGATAAAGTTGATCGATTGACCATTTTGATGAATGCCTGATTTCAGGAAACACCAATCCTGCTTAAGGCAAGTGACAAGGTTGACCAATGACAATGTCTAATCTCAAGACACATTTTGATAGAAGACAATTGATAGAACTTAATGATATAAATGACATAATGCCCCATTCCGGTATAAGATCAATGATCTGATGGTGATGATAATTTGGTAACTAATCAATTCAAGATTAAAGATTTGTTGGATATGCTTGTTTGTTGATTTGTGATTTGGTTTGAACAGTGATTGATTGAGGACAAAGAACACGACTAGACTTGACAAACCCTAAAGGAGTGACCTAGGGCCTCGGGGGCTCATCGATTGATGGCCTTGTTTACGTTATACACACAAATACCTCATAGTTTGGCATGACTTGGCCTTGCTTCTATTTGACAAAGGACTAAATCATGATTTGACCTTTATTCGACAAAAACCAAAAGCATGAACCTAATATCTCGGGGGCCCATTGAGTGATGGCCTTGCCTACATAGCAATGCACAGAGACAACGTAGTTTGACCAAACTAACATAGACTGACTCTGACTTTGACTCTATTTTGGAGTTTTGATATTTTCCAGTATTTTTTGGATTTTGATGTTTTATGATTTTTTGGATTTTGATGTTTTATGTTTTTTTTTGGATTTTGATGTTTTATGATTTTTTTGGATTTTGATGTTTTATGATGTTTTATGAGTTTTTTAGATTTTGATGTTTTATGATTTTTTTGGATTTTGATGTTTTATGATTTTTTTTGAATTTTGATGTTTTATGATTTTTTTGGATTTTAGTGCGTTCTGAGCTGATACCATGTGTAGGATCCCATAAAGACATAAGTCAAGGAATTTCGCCTAGTCAGGTATATGACCACATTATTATGTGTGAGGGGATCAATGAATGTAAAGGATGGTCAAGAAAGAAAAGAATGTGAAATGTCGATGGTTCCCAAGCCACTGGAAGGATAACAAAGATTTATTATGGATGGATGATATGTGTGAATGGGTGGACAAAAGACAAAAAACTAGGTAGAGTTATAGTAGAAAATGGAGCACAAACTAACAACACATGGAACTTGTTTTCTAGGTTTTCACCATGGTACTTATCCAAAGTGCCAATGAAGTGGTTTTCACTTTTGGAAGAATTATTTATCTTTCCTAATTTTTTTATTTTTTCCATTTTTTTTAATTTTTTGTTGTCACCAAGATGCCCATTTGCTAGGTTTTCATCAGGGTGACCATTTTTTTGAATTTTTTGTATTTTTTAACTTTTGATGGGATACTTTAAGACTTAGGTGTAATATCTGTGAAGGTGCATACTATTGATGGGCTCAGACGATGGTTCACTTTTAGGAGTGGAGAGTTGGTAAGCATCAGATCCATATGCTATTGTGATGATATAAGGTCGCAACAAATTGGGTTCAAAATTTTTGAGCTTTTCTTGATCTATCTGATTCTTTAGATTCTCTTTCAAGACTAAGTCACCAATGTCAAAGCTTCTATGTTGGACCTTGTTATTGTAGTTGCATCAAAGGTGGTTCTGATATGCTTGCAAATGTGTTTAGGAATTTTGTCTCTTTTCATACAATAACCCTAGCTCATATAGATGGGATACATGGTATTCTTCTTGATCGATCAACCCTTGCATAGATACCCTTAGGATGGTAACTCAACCTCAATAGGAAGTATGGCCTCTGATCCAAAGATGAGGGAATATGGGGTAGCTCATGTAGGGGTACAGATAATGGTATGGTGGGCCCATAAAGTAGGATTGAACTGAAGATATCAGTCATGGCTAGCGTCATCAATAGTCTTTTTTAAGATTTTAAGGATAGTCTTATTAGATGCCTCAACTTGACCATTACCTTGGGGATAATATGGGGTACTAGCGAAATGGTGTTGGATATGAAGCTTCTCACATAGTTCACGAACATCCTGATTCTTGAAAGGGTGAGCATTGTCTGTAATGATGGATTGAGGAATGTCATAGTAGCATATGATGTAATTCAAAATAAATTTGGATATTTGCTTACAAGTAATATAGGTCATTAGGATGGCTTCGATCCATTTGGTAAAGTAATATGTAGCAACAAGTATAAATTTATGCCCATTTGCAGAAGTGGGATGGATCTTTCCTACAAGATTGAGTCCCCATTGAGAGAATGACCATGGTGATGTAAGTGGCTGCAATTCTTGAGCTAGCGTATGAATGAGATCTCCATGAATATGACATTGATGACACTTCTTCACAAAGTAATAGGCATCACATTCCTTTGTAGGCCAATAATATCTCGTCCTCATAAGCTTTTTAGCTAAGGTAGGACTAGTAGAGTGAGCTCTGCATATACCATGGTGATCCTCTTGTAAGGCCGCAACTTGTGCTTCATTTGAGTCAAGAGATCGAAGGTGCTATCTAGGCTATAATAGTAAAGGGTATCATCGATGATGGCTTATTGAGATGCTTGTCGGATAAAGGTTTTGCATTGGTTGGGGGACAAGTTGAGAGGGATAATTTGGTCATGTAGATAGTTGTAAATTTCCTTGTACTAGGGAGATTCAAGTCCAACAAGTTCACACACAAGTTTAGTTTCGGGGACATCAAATGCAAGGACTAACAACTGTTCCACCAAGAACTCATATTGTGATGCATTGTTAGGGATTTCCAAGAGAGATCCAATTTTTTCCATTGCATTTGTTGCCTTGTTCTGGATTCTCAGTATTTGCTCAAAGGTAATAGCTTCAAAGTACCTGGTCTAAAACTATCAACCATGTGCTTGTAGGGCATTAAATTCTCATCCTTGGTATCATAATCATCATTTACTTGTTTGATCACTAACTAGGAATCACCGTAAACTTGAAGATCCTTGATTTTCTATTTAATTTCCATTTGGAGTCCTATTAGTAATGCTTCATACTCAGTTATATTATTGGTGCACGAAAATGCTATTTGAAATGACTTAGGAATCGAATCCCCTTGATGTGTGATGAATAAAATGATAGCCCCTAAACCGTGGCTTGTGTAGGACCCATCGAAGTACAATTTTTGTGTTGTTGGTGTTTTCTGTGACAAAGATTGATTCATTTGAAAAGTCATATACTAGAGGATGAGGCACCCTCACTAGTGCATTTGAAAGTTGATCAACTATCACCCATCCTTTTATTTCCTTCCGATCAACATATTCAATGGCGTACTCACTTAAAATAATAACCCACTTAGCTAGTTGTCCTGACAAAGCTACTTTACTAAGAAGATACTTTAGAGGATCAATTTTGGCTATCAACTTTATCTTATGGTTTAGCATATAATGTCTCAATTTTTGGGCTCTGAATACAACTATTAGACATGCTCATTCAATAGGGTTGTAGTTTAACTCATATCCAACCAAGGTACTACTGATTCAGTAGATTTCTCATTCTTTTCCATCATTATCATTTTGTGCCAATAATGCCCCTAATGTTGGCGTGGTTGCGGTTACATACAATATCAAATGTCTGCCATAAAAACTGGTGGAGTTAATAAATAATTCTTAATTTGATAAAATGCTTCTTGACATTTTTCTGTCTAAATGAAGGGAATTCCTTTTTGTAACAAATGTTGAATGGATGAATCTTATCTACTAGAAGGGCGATGAACCTACATTGACCGCAATCTTCTTTATAAAGTCCTTAGTTGACTGATGTTGATGGGAAATGACATGTCCAAAATAGCTTTTACTTTCACAAGATCAACCTCTATTCCTCTACGAGAGACAATATATATCCTAAGAGTTTTCCCGATCGGACCTCAAAAGCACATTTCTTTGGATTTAACCTGAGTTTATATTTTTCAAGTCTTGTGAATATCTTATTCAAGAATGTAAGGTGACCACTTCTTTCTAGATATTTTGAGAGAAGATCATTAACATAATCCTCCATAAGTACATACATATAATCATGAAAAATTATAGTCATGGCTCTTTGATATGTAGCTCCAACATTCTTAATTACAAATGGCATAATGTTCCAACAGAAGGTTCCCCAAGCACATGTGAAGGTTGTATTTGGTTGATCTTTAGGAGCAATCCTTATTTGGTTATAGCCCGAGAATCTTCCCATAAGTGATAACATTTTATATCCAACACTGAGGTCTAGTATAATTTCAATATTCGGTAAGGGGAAATCATCTTTAGGAAAAACCTTGGTAAGATCCTTGAAATTCGTGCATACTTTGATTTGGCCATTTGGTTTTTTGATAGGAACAAGATTAGATATCCATTCTACATAATCAATAGAGCATATAAATATCACATCCAAAAGTTTCTTTAGTTCAACCTTGACTAGGAGCGCAATCTGTGGGTGCATTTTCCTTAGCTTATGTTTGTATGGTTTGGCATTTGGTATGAATGGAAAGTGGTATAAAACAAGCTTGGGGTCCAACCAAGGAATATCAACATATGACCATATGAAATCAATTTTTCTATCTGAAAAGAATGATGTAAACTCTGGTTTTTCTTCAGTGGTAAAAAATGCTACAAGTTGTATGATTCTAGAGTTATCTTGTGTCCCAATGTTCACTTCTTTTGTCTCTTCTACAAGCAATGAAAATTTATCTCAGTCTATAGGGAGACTATCCAATCCTCCATCCTCAGGTGCCTCTGAGAGGTTTTGACCTTCAGATACATCCTTTATTTTTTACTTTTTCATGATCAACATGCACCTTTTAGTTTTCACCTAAAGACTTATTCTTTTTGTTTTGACTTTTTTCATGTTCACTTTTGCGACTAGAGGAAAGGAAAACCTCACCAATGTATGTTGCACTATTAATTTTTATGATGAATCCAACCTTATGATCCGCACTTGGTATTCCTTCATGAAGTCGCATGAACTCAACAATTGTCTTGTCGTTCTTAAATGTGTCTAAAATCGATGGTCCCTGTTTGTCCCAATCTATTAACTATGGGTATACAAGGGGTAAGCCATCATCAAAATTGTCAAGGGTCATGGTGTAGGTAGGTAAGGTAAATACAGAGGTAGAGTCATCGGGTTCCCAAAAGGTTTCGATCCAGGCTTCCCTTTTCAAGGGAATCTTTAGTTTTGGATTTGAAATTTTTTTTGAGGACCAATTTTAAACATTTGATTGAAATGTTCCTCAAAGGTAAGATCACCAAGTTCTCTAAATGTTTCCTCAAGGTCATAGTCACTGAATAATTTATCAAAACCACATTCCCATTGATTGGAATCATAGTCAATATAGTATTCCTTAGATGTCTTGGTTTTATTTGAAGCATTAATGATCTCACTCGAAGGAAACTCAGTACCTAGGATACTCACTTTTGTTGGTACAAACCCTAACCCTCTATACTTTGGTAATTTAGCTGGAAATAAGGGTTCCACTATCCCATATTTATTTAGACCAATGCCACTATGTCTATCATATCCTTGTTGCTTCATTAAGAGGAACCCTTTTGGATATTTTTCAACTGGAAACTACTTAGGTTCTTTGTCCCCCTCTTCTTTATACAACCATATGTGAATGTGTTCATCCAAAGATTCTTTGGCTAACTCCTCCCATTTAGTGAAGGTGGTAGGAGGATTGCGGATGATAACCTTAGGATGCATAAGATGTGGTTTTCCATAAGATTTTGGTGATTTAGGCAAATTTCCAATGTAAAATAAGCTCTTCATGTTGTACTCTCTACATCCTTTAAGTATTGAATCTAGATTTTGGGCTTGGAAGGTGTGATGAATGGAGTGGATGATTTGATGAGGTTAAATGGATCAATGTATTGGGATAAGGTGGAG
>VDFB02000007.1:53374112-53557411 GCA_007258455.2 Sequoia sempervirens
CACCACTTTGCAACTTTACACTGCTTGCATCTGGCAACTTTTCCCTCCACTGAAAAGTCATCACCACAGGAAAACGCCTCCAAGATAGCAAAAATTGAGAGAGGTTTTTGTAGATGGTCCCAACACGATCCCGTAGCCTCCAACGGAGATTCTATATACCCCACGGTCTCTATGAAATAGCCCTTCAAATATTGTTGTCTTTTAGCACTTTGGACTCTTAAGGGAAATCGTCGGTCCAATGTAGCTCGGAGTGATTCTGCGTGTTTGGGTGCAAAAGAGGATCATCCCTGGAGTAAATGTACCCATATGGACTTGTTGGAACAGTCCATTAGGTCGTATGAGTTGCGGAATGAAACTTACACCACTTTGCAACTTTACACTGCTTGCATCTGGCAACTTTTCCCTCCACTGAAAAGTTATTACCACAGGAAAACGTCTTCGAGATAGAAAAAACAGAGAGAGGTTTTTGTAGATGGTCCCAACACAATCCTGTAGCCTCCTACTAAGAGTCTGTATACCCCACGGTCTCTGAGAAATAGCCCTTCAAATATTGCTTCCTTTTAGCACTTTGGACTCAAGGGAAATTGCAGGTCCAATGTAGCTCGGAGTGATTCGGCGTATTTGGGTGCAAAAGAGGACTATCCCTGGCGTAAATGTACCCATATGGATGTGTTGGAATAGTCTGTTTGGTCGTACGAGTTGCGGAATGAAAGTTGGACCACTTTGCAACTTTGCATTGCTTGCATCTGGCAACTTTTCCCTCCACTGAAAAGTCATCACCACCGGAAAATGCCTCCGAGATAGCAAAAACCAAGAGAGGTTTTTGTAGATGGTCTCAACACAATCCCGTAGCCTCTGACGGAGAGTCTGTATGCCCCATGGTCTCTGAGAAATAGCCCTTCAAATATTGCTGCCTTTTAGCACTTTGGACTCTTAAGGGAAACTAGTGGGCAACAGAGTTAACTTCTTCACAAACTTGGTTTGAAGTAATTTAATTCTTTTTTGTGCATTTGAGAGACATTTTGACTGGAGGTCGGTCTATGAGCCATATTCTATGATATTACAAAAAGGTATTGTGGACCTATATTAAGCTACCACTCTCAATATCATACAAATTGAACCCTGGATCAATAGACTCTGTATATCAAGCTACCACAATTCTATTGATGTTAGCACCTTCGTCGATCTCTTCCAAACATTCCAGCACATGGCAGAGCTTGGAAAAGAGAGAAGGAAGTATGCTAGCAAAGAGGAGAGTAGAGTCCGCTTCAAGAGTAAAACATGGCACTTGCTAAGACTAAGCCCGCCCAGCCATACAAAAGTGGCATACAATATAGCCAAGTCCGCTCCAAGGAAATAATCAATGGCTTGGTATAAAGCAAAGTCCGCCCTTGTTTCTTGGCACAAACACTCAGCAAAGCCCACGCATGTTAAGAAAGGGATGTGTCAAACATGATTGAAGTCCGCCACATGTCTTGGCCATGAAACTTGACAAGGTCTGCACTTACCAAAGAGTGACATGGCATAAAAGATGGAATCTTGCCAAATCCACTTCAAGAGGTTAATGAGTGTCCACACTTATAAGAATATGAACATGGAAAGTGAATGAGTGAAGTCCACTCAGCATGTTAAGTCTGAAATGTCAAGAGAAAAGAGGAAGTCTGCCAGCCTTAAAGTTAAATTGAGCTCGCCCCTCATTTCTAAAGGGTGGAGACAGTGTATAGAATTGTTGTGATAGACTATTTTTGATAATAAAAGCTCTTATGCATGATTTTATTTGAACCACTTTTATTGTCAAATAGTGTGCATGGTTGCATAACTTCTTCCACCATAGATTGGAGATAGATTAGAATTAGATTACAATTGGAATAAAATTTTCTTTGAAAGTTTGTTAGATGAATGCAAGATTTGATAAGCATTGATTTATGGTGGAACTTTTGCTCATACTTTCTTTGAACAGATGATTTTCGTTCAATGTGTAAAGTCAGCCTGAGCTTACTCTGTGGATTCTTAACTTCTGTTTGGATAAATATTGTTCGATTGGAAGGTAGTTATTCATGATATGAAAACCATAGGCACATTTCCTTGAAGATTGCAATGGCTTTGCGTAGTTGGCATGATTCTTGCATGGTGAAACAAAGTTTGGTTTCATTTCACCAAGTCAATACCGTCTCTTGAATTCTTAGGAAGTAGATTAGAACTTCTGACCCCTTGTCTCCTTTTTCAGTTTGTTTGATCTGCAACCCAAATAAAAAAGCTTCATTGTCGGTACCTATCTAGTTTGGGCTTCTTGAATGATGTTGATTCAAATCTCTACTTCAAGGTAATCAATGGTGATGCATTAATATTGGTACTAGTTCATGCTTCTAGGCTGCATATATATATATATATATTTATTACATGTTTTCTCCATTGTTCAGCCCCTACACCGCAAGTAAATGGTTGCATAGTGTGTGGAATGAGGGGGCAACAGGCCTGTAATTGAAATCTTTTCATCTATCAACATCTAGTTGTTAGTTATGCAATGTGAAGTAATGCTTTGAGTTTGAAAGATGTGCAATGCAATGTAATCAATAATATGAATAAATTTTTAATTATTAGTTATGTCATGTGAAGTAATTGCATAACTGCTTAGGTTGACTTTGTAAAAACTATATTATAATTGAATTTTTCATCTATCAGCATCTAGTTGTTACTTATGCAATGTGAAGTAATGCTTTGAGTTTGAAAGATGTGCAATGCAATGTAATCAACAATAAGAATAAACTACATAATATAACCATTCTTTTTATGCTATTTTACATCAAGATATTTAACCATTGCTCACTTGATTAAATTTTCAAAGAGTTTAATTATGCAAATGAGGAGGAAATTAAATTTTGATTGTCAACTTCTATATAGCAAATTATCCAATAATCAAGTGTATGTCCATATACAAAAATGGCATCAACGCCAACTCAAACAAAATTTTACAATATGTGGCATATGCCATCTCGGTATCTATTCAATATTTACATGCCAAAATGTCTATCTCATCCTAAACTACTGGTGGATCATCAAAATGGAGCCTCTTTGAAGCACTCGTTGCCTCTGAAGGTAGTTGCACAAGAAAAAGTCAAACCACAATTGAGATTAGTTATACTATATAATTTAAAAATCGAATAATTAACATCAAAATCAATATACATTAAATTATAATTGAACTCTAAAATTGTAATCTTGATTACCTGAAATATCCATCTCTTCAAAGGGGAGTCCTAGAATATGCCCCTCTCAAAGAACCGACCAAACCATCTTTTGTAATTTCAATCTATATAGGTGAACAAAACATAAAAGTGATCCAAGTTAGCATACAATTGTCGTAATAGGAACATATAAATACCAAACACAAAATAAAATGAACACATACTTCTTTAGGTTGATCTTTTTCTTTATCTCCTTTAGGTGTTTCGACACCTCCTCCTTGAGGTGCTTCAACACCTACTCCTTCAAGTGTTCCAATACGTACCTTCAGGCATTGTGGCTCTTGTCAACAAGGACATATAGCTCATAATTCCCTGCACATAAAAATGACAAGTACATATGAAACTACCAATCTATGTCGATGTATGTATAATAAATATAAGATCTTAAAATTCTTAATTCAATCAAATTTGAGTTCAATTACCTTCCCCTTATCCAACATTGTACTTCCATAATCTGGACAAGGCTGCACCTCGGTCGCACTAGGTATTTCCTACAAGAGGAAAATAAGATAAACATATAAGTTATCATATAATTTCATTAATGACAATTCAAATGACAAGAAAGTATATAATAAATAAATGTAAATGAGTGAGTGCAAAAATATATACTGTGTGTGTGTGGAGGCCAAATGAAATGGCCCTCAGGGTGCTATCCGTCACTTGTGTCAACTCCTCCTCGGACATCAACTGTTAAATAGACCATGTAAATAAATATTAGTACATTATACTCTCTTATTAATATTCATTTAAAAACAAATGCAAGTTATGAATTCACAACTTAAATTTTACCTGTGTCACTATTCCAATGTCCCCCTCTCTAGCAGGAGAGGACTCTATATAGTGTGCTCCACTCCCCTGCGTCTGATCTATAATTTCCACATCATGGAAGTCATAATCAAAAGTGTCCAAGGGATGCTCGGTAGGCTATACAAGAGGACCCAAGCATATTTGGCAACACATGGAGCAAGTATGTGGTACACAAATATGTGGGCCTGATGAGGATGATGCAATAGCACTCGAGCCATCACCAACATCACCAAAATGTGGCTGAGCTACTACAGAAGCATGTGAAACCAAAAGACCACTCAAAGAGTGAATAGCGTGGATAGTCCGTGTGGCCGCATCCCATAATATCTGGATGGTATACTGAAGGTGGCGGAGGAAGGGGAGGAGGGGGAACATATGGGTGGGGTATTACTCTAACTGCCCCTGGTCTATCCTGGGGCATACCTCCACCAATGCCCTGGAAGGGTTTAATGTCAAAGTAATTGACATGATGCCCTAACACAAACTTAGCATATAATTTTTTTATAAAGTAAAATGGTATATCACAATTGTTGTTCGATGGTTTCAAAAAAACCATACACCAACGATCCCAAAAGTTTTCTACAATGTCTCTATGAGCGCACCATTTTATAGAAAGTTTTGGTTTATTAACATTAACCGGAAAACCACTGCGGGGGTTAACAAATAAAGAGGCTATTTGGGCTTTGGTTATTTTGAGATCTTTCACATCATCATAGGACAATCCACATGCATAATATCCTCTCATGTCTTCTCGCCACGAATGAAAGGCATTATGTTGCAAGGAGAGAGTTTCTATGTTTTTAATTATTTCTTTCATTGTGTTTGACATCTCAGATAATCGAGGGACTCTCGTATAAATTTCAAAAATGCCTCTTAATTGTCACAATTTTTCACTAATTAATTCTTCAATTGATGGCTGTGGAAGTGGTGGAGCGTTTGGAATTTTTGCATTTTCATTGTCAGTAGCCATAATGCCTGATTAAAGTTAAAAAAAATTAATCTAATTAAAATTAGACAATAAAAATGAAAATATTATAAAAATAGCCTAGTTTTAAAAAAAAATCCAATAAAAACTCCAGTTTTTAACAAAAATCTATAAAATTCTCTAATTTCTAATCCAAATACATAAAAAACACTATTTTAAAATCAAAATCCATTACAAACATTCAATTTTCATCAAAATCCATACTAAACTCAATTTTTTCATAAAAAATCTATCAAAAACCCTATTTTGAAAAAAATCTATAAAAAATTAACTAAAATTACACAAATCTAATTGAAAATTTGATTAGAGAAAAGAAAAACAATGAATCTAACCTTTTGAAGATGGATTTACGTGAAATTGGATATCTGATTTGCAGAATCAAGTTTTCACTATGCGCCAAAATGTAGAATGAGTTTTAATTAGGCTGAAACTAAATATATATGTGTGTTCCAAATCGGATATCCGATTTGGATCAGATATCCGATTTGGAAATCTAGGTTTGGGCTTTGCTTCAGTAGTGTGTACTGACACCCAAGCCACATAAAGTCAACTCGGCATTTTCATGTTTTTGAGTCGATCAAACACATAATTTTTTCTCCATTGCCACCTTTTGGCATACCATGATCCTGCACATACCCGTAAACTTGGTGTTGTGAAGTGAGGGTGAAAGGGTGGCATGTATATATTTCTGTCAAATGGATAGGGGCACAATTCTTCCATGGAATAAGTTCTCTTATTGGTCCATAATTGCATGTTTTTCATCTGTTATTACATATGGCTTGCATTTATTGCATCAACGTGTCTACAAAAGATGGTGTTGTGTTGGTTTGATTTGGTGTCATGGCATTGGTGTTGAGGTCAAATGTCGGATTTGGATTTGTATTGGAATTTTGTGGCATGGGACCTTGGTTACCTTGTTGATATTGATGTGTAAATTTTGCATTGGTGTTGGTTTGGAGTGAAATTGGTATTTAGATTTTCCTAAATATCTTTTTTGTGTTTGGTATGGCATTTTGAAATTGTGGTGTAGTCCCTTGATTTGTATTTTGGAATTGAAATGTTGGACCTTGGTTGGTATGAGATGTAGGACCTTGATTTGTGTTTTAGAAAGATGGTGTAGGTCCTTGATTGGAGTTTTGGTTTGGCACGCTTCATGGGAGGACAATGTGAATCCTCCTTGATTTTTTTGGTTGATTTTGACTTGATGGGGTAGTGTTTTGATATTGAAATGTGGGACCTTGATTTGCATTTTGAAATATAGGTGTGGGACCTTGAGATGTAGGACCTTGGTTTGTATTTTGAAATAGAGGATTTGTAAAAGTATTACCCATGGAACTTGATAAAGCCAAGGAGCTACCAAATGTAAAATTTTATTCTTGTGTTGTTGCATGAGTTCTCTTATTTCCAATTGTGGAGATATAAGGAATGTGTGTGGTAGTTGTTTTCATGTGTGTTGTTATCCCAAGTGGTAATGTGGTAGAAATCTATTGTGAAGATGGCATCCCTAATGCAAATGAGTTTTGAATGAGTCCTTGGTTTAGTGCTTTAGTAGCTCCTTCCACAATTGTGGAGACATCAAATCCTTGAGGAAGTTTAGCACCCCTTTTGGCTAGTGCATAAAAGTATCTATTAGGATCAACACTAACGAGCTCATCAACAATGCACAAAATCCTTGGATCTTGGTAATCTCTTTCAACCTCTTTGGGAGTCATTTTCTTGTTGAATTCATGTAAGCCTAGATTGTCAAATGTGTTGGTTGGATTTCTTTCTAGTGTTTCTCTTTGTGGTTTAGATTGATTTGAATTTGATCTAAGGTTTGTGTCATAGTTTGGACTAGAAAAGGGGTCACTTGAATAATCCACGTCCTTTCTTTTAGTTCATGATCTTCTTTCAACCGTGTAAGACTTGCAAGTTGGAGGAGATGATAATGCAAGATGATACTAAACTATGTTTTTGTGACTTTTTGGATATAAGGGTGCAAGATGACCATGCAAGGGTAATGATGATCTTAGGACCAAATATGAAGCTAAATGAGTCTAAAAGAGACTAATGGATGTCAATGGAAGACTAATTTAGGGTCAAAGGTAATGATATTGAGGCTAGGTAATGCTAAATCAATGACCAAAGGTAATGATGCAACTAAGTCTAAGATGAGGTTAAGCTATGTTTTATGAGTTTTAAGATATAAGGATGCAACATGACAAAGTACCTAAACCCAAGACAAAGGATTAAAAGGATGATAATGATGTTATGATTAAAGGATATGGTATGAAGCTAAATGATACTAGGAAAATGAAACTAAGGATATGGACCTTAAGATTTAAGAAAAAAAATGATAACCAAGAAATTGTAGATCCAAGATAACAAACCCAGTTGTCATTTACCTTTGTAATGAACAAGATTGAAAAAGGTTGACAAGATGAGTCCAAACTAAGACATAAGTTAGAAACCCAATTTTTTCACCAAGATGATGATGAAAGGGATTGATAAATAAAAAGATAAAGTTCAATGACAAGTTGAATAAGTAATCACATGTGGACTATCCAAAGGCTTGATAAACTTCCTATTTTTGAAATCTAGAAGGTATGTGCAACCTAAGATTAACTATGCAAGGCCAAGATGAACAATGCAACCAAAAATGTAATGCAATCCTAAATGAAGATGATGGAATGGACGGGTAAAACTCTACAAGTCTGAGGTTCAAATGATAAGATCACTGCTGAGATGAATTGGATCAAATTTGGACAAGTATTTTTTTTAAATTCTAATAATCAGGCATTTGTGGCTCGCAGCTCTGTAATTGTGGTGTTTGCAGACATGAGTTTATGGTTAACAGATGCAGTGTATTACAATAGTTGTAGCTTTGTTTCTATCAAATGTGGTGCAAGATTTCAATTATGTGTTTTTGATGAATTGTTGTGACCCATAAAGTAGTTGCAAGCCTATTTCAAGAAGTTATGATTAATAGAGAGTTTATTTTTCAAATTGATTGATTGAATTGGTTTTCTGATTGATTTCTTGGCTAATTTTGGTGTGATTTTTGTGAAATTGATTTTGGCAAACACATCAAATAATATGAAAACACTTACATTTGGTTTGTTTTGAGTTTGAAAATGTATAATTGCAATGTGTATAAAGACACTCGTAAACAATGCACAACCTAGGCTAGAAATAGATACTATTTGCTAAGTCCCTACTTGGATTGCTCCAAACACTTAAACAAAGTAGACAACTAGAGATCTTGGTGACACTGGCTCCCCATTACATGACATGGGAACACCAAAATATCTTACCCCCAAAGCTCCAAAGATCCTATGAGCTGAGAGATTTCTTGTCTCTACAATAAATAGTGCAATGTAGGGCAGCTTCAGAGGTCTGACCTCTTGCACTAGCATGTAAAATGGTTTTTGGCCTCTATAACAAGTGGTTCTTAATCTATGTTTTGGGGAAATATTGGTGTCTATACATGCATCAAGATTAGCTCAATCAAGAAGCCTCCCAATCCCTTCCTAAGAAAGGATTTTGATGTATATCATGGATACTGATGGTGACACTCATTGGTATAAGGCATTTGCACCAGGTGATTGAAGACTTTCCCAACAATCATGATAATTTATATAGCGAACCAAAGCAAAGTATTGCTTGTGTCATCCCATCTCATAAGTTAAGAGGAAGGCCCTCTAAGGGTAACAAAAGCAAGACAAGTATGTTGTTTTTGATCTCCCAGGTCACACAAAGCAGAAGGAGAGAGCATACACAACGCATTTTTCTCACATTCGCATGGGGTTCATTTTAAAAAAGAAAAATCCCAAAACCAAATGTGTGGGTGGTTATACAAATGCCAAAAGATGCTTTTGATTCTCAATATTTCCAAATGGCGTGAGAGAAGTGCATACACATCTAGAGGCAAAATGAAAACCACAAGAAAATGCAAATAAGTTAGTTAATTTTAAGCCCGCTTATGGTGTCAAATAAACACTTTCATTCTTTTTAGACCAATGATGTGTGATACAAGTTAATTTTAATTCCCATGAGTGAAAGTACACATGTTGTTCATTTTAACCTTCATGAGTGATGATGCATGTTTATTTTAACCCTCATGAGTGTAATGCAATTTGTTGTTGTAAGCAAGCAAAACAAAATTGATAACTTTAAGGGAAAATAAGGGAAGCTTGATTGTTTCTAAACAAAAAGTCTTAAAATCCTCAAGACCAATGCCACATGCTAAAAACAAAAAATTAGCAAACCAAAAATGCTACTATAAAGAAAACCCAAAACTAAAAAGATAAACCTTGACAAGAAGTTGTGTCATTTGGGTTGACAATTGTAGCTCTGTAATGTGGCTTAAGAAGTCATGGTTTTGGTTTTCCATATAGTAAATGTGGCTCACTTTGGATTTGTTGTGTGTCTTCAATGCGGCTTAGGATATTTTAGTTGCATCATTTTTTTCAAATTTGATAGCCCACCTTCAGTTGCGTCATTACTCTTCATATTTGCATCATGTTTTTGAATTTTGTTAGTCTTCCTTTAGTTAAAATCTAAGGTAAAATCCAAATCCAAACAAAGAAGAACAATCAAACAAGAGGAATGAAATAAAAGAAACAAAACAACAAACTCCCCATGTTGAAGTTGAATAAACTTCCTTGTCTCTCCTCAAAAAAACCTTTGCATGTTTCCCTCAGTTCGTTGTATGCAAGTACCTACAAACGATAAGCATGAATATTGGAAATATGTGATTGTTAAATAAAAAATGGAGGAAAAAACCTTCTTTTATAGAAATCCATTCAAACGAAGGGATGAGATTGAAGTTCTAGAAAGATTCTCAGGTTGACAATTGAGGATTCATGTACCACAGAGTAATGGGCTAGGGACGACTAATGGATGGTTAAGATCGAGAAGAGACCAGAGACAATCAATGGTTGAGATTCAAAAATGAGAGAGTGGGAGTAGATAATTTGGAGGAATTAAATAATAAAATTATTTAATTCATGAGAGGAGAATCTTTGACCAAGTGGGGGGAATAAATAATTTATTTAAATTATTTATTTCTGGAAGAAGAGGGAAAATGTGCATTTAATTAAAATTAATTAAATAAGAGGAAATAGAAAATGGGGATTAAATAATTAATTTAATTTAGATTAATTATTTAATAGTGAATCTAAATGATAAAAGATAATTAAATAACATCAATAATTATTTAACTATAGATGAATAATGAAAAGAAAATAATTAAATAAACGATAATTTATTTAATCATTGAAGGAAAGAGTGTTAGCAATGTAATTAAATTTATTTAATTGATCATAGTAGAATGAAGATCAAGAGAATGAATTAATTAAATAATTAACATTATTTAGTTAATAAAGGAATGCGATCAAAGGAAATAATTAAATAATTAAATAATTTAATTATGCAAGGAAGAAGTCCAAGAGAATGGAAAAAATGATGCTTGCAGACCAAGACATTTTCAGAGTCCACAATTACAATTTGAACTATAAGAAAAATATTTGTTTTTTTGGTTGATATAGGATTGCTTTACAACCAGGGATGTTCTTGCATCAGTATTGGTGTCAGGTGTGGGTTATGTTGTGCCCCCACTTTTTCATGTGAGGAGCCCCCACATTTACCTTGGAAAAATAGAAAGTCAAAATAGTTTGGGATCTCATTAAGGAAAAACTCACAATAGAGTTTCCTCAAGAAGTATTGTGGCACCTGATAATTATTGCACAAACGCTGGTCAAAAACCATCCACCACCTAGCCTAGAAATTATTCTTTATCCCTTCATGGTGGCACCAGTGGATAATGAACCTCCTGCATCCAATTGCTAAGGGTTGATTGGTTCGTGGGTCGGTGAAAAGGGCACCCAAGCTAGATTTGTTAATTTTATTTTTCTTTACTTGCTCATAGGATATTTTGTTTGCATAAAACTATTTTTGTTCTTCAACCTTATTGGACCAAAAATTAATTTGTGCACTCAATGATCCTACATGACACATGATAGATTGCAAGGATTCAATAAGTCTTGTCCTATGAGGGTTTATTTCAACATGATTTTTCAACCTTGTAATCAAATCCTCAAGCTATTTTTTATTGTCTTGTATTTGCCCTAGTACATTTTCTTGTGTTCCTAGGGGATTTAAAGAAATTGATGGAGGTGTTTGTTGTGGTTCATTTTCAAGAGGGTCTTTATGAGAAGGTGATGGAGGATTTTCAACATTTGGGGGTGGAATATCATTTCCTAAAAATTAAAACAAACTTTAATAAAAAACCTAATTTAATCTATAATTTAATTAGAATTTGAAACTAAAAAAGTAGAGATACTTACCTCTTTGACCTCCTTGACATCTTGGTGACATCTTGATGAAGAATTCACAACCTCTTGATGTAAAAATGGAAATGTATTTCATTATTAGGAAATTTCTAGATTTGGTTAAGGGCTGGTTGACTCACTTATAAGGTTGTAAGTCAGTCACATGAGCTAGGTGAAAAAATGACAATGTATTTTGGTGAGCATGGTTTGACGAGCCAAAAATACGTAGGTTGTGGGTTGAAGAATAGAAAAACAAAAGGAAAGTTTGGGGTTTTTGTTTTTATAACATCTTTTAGATTTGGTGAGCGCCAAATTTCACGATTTCCAAATGCCCATCTCAGACATAAAAAATAAAGTGGAATATTTTTAATGTCACATCTTTTTGCATATTCCCTGTGTAAGAGCTAGATATGCTCATATATGTATGATTACACTGTGTGTAAGGAATATGGTGGCTTGAGAGAGAGAAAAGTGAGAGAGTTAGGGTGGCTACTTCATGACATATGTAAGAGGTAGGGTGGCTACATATGTGAGGAGTATGATCACACATGTGTGAGAAAAGAGTAGGTTAGGTAGGTATGCTCACACATGTGGGAGAGGGAGGGACGTAGAGACACTTGTCATGTGGTGACAAGTTTAGATTTTGATCCATGTAGATGGATTTAATGATGAGGATTAAATGGACATGCATTGAAGATCACATGAATTTTTAAATATTGGAGGAAATGATAATGATGATTAATTAGCCTAAGTCGATTAATTAAGTGGGTGTTAATTAATTGATTAGTTGAAGGATTTGTGGGATATGATTATACTTAATTAATAAGGGATATGATTATACTTAATTAATAAGGGATTAAGGTAAAGGATGGATTAACTAATTAAATAAATAATGAATATTCATTTAAAATTAATGAATAGGATAGGGTAAATTCAAACATGGTTGAGTATGTGTCAATTTAAGTATCTACATTTTGTCCTTCTTTGATATGGTATCATAACTATAAGAGGTGGCATTGTATCCCAAGGATAGATGGGAGGTGGAAAGATGAGTAGGATGAATTTGAGAGTTATGTTGAAATGGTATAATAAATCTTGATTTTATATTATACTTGATTTTATGCACCAAGGTATAAGGAACCAAAGTGACAATGTGTTAAGTATGTGATAAAAATTGTCAAATGCAAACATATATACCCTATGGCACCATGATATGGAATACCATGATGCACTTGTGAAAATATGGTGCAAAGATTGTTATGAATGTAAACATTGATAACACAAGAAAGTAACAAGAAACATATATAACAAGCCAAATATAAACTAGGATTGTACCCCTAGTCAAGCTCAAAACCAATTGAGTGATTGATGGATTGATGATGATGAGGATAACAAAGATAATGATAAGAATAATGCATATCCCAAGGATTGGGAATGATGCATCCCTTATGATAATTGGATAAAATTTGATCAATGGATTATTAGTTGATTTTGATCAAAATTATTGGATGCTTTTCTATATTAGGCTAGATCAAGAATAATTGGATTATATGGATTAGGATTGATTGTACTTGGATGGAATGATTTTGAGATGTTTAGATTAGAGGGATGGAGGGAGGATAAATGGATTGGATGGGATGGGATTACATGGAGGAATAGGGAGAAGGGGAATATATATTGGATAGGATGGTTTGTTAGTAGAATGGATGGGAACTAATCACAAGGGAGAATCAAGGCTTTGGACAAGGATGAAAGGATGAAAGTAGGAGATAAGGGGATTGAGTACATATGGAAGGTTATAGGAGATATGAGAATGGAGCTCCAAGGTAGTTTTTGCAAAGGAATGAGATGCCTCATACTATATATAGTGCACATGACGATTAATGCATCTATATCTCTATCTATTCCTCCCTCTCTCTCTCTCTATAGATCTCATACTCTCTCTCTATCTCTTTCCCTTTCTAACTCCCTCTCTCCTCTTTCTTTATCATTATTTCTCTCCCTTTCTATCTCCATCTCTCTCTCCCTCTGTCTCTATCTCTCTCATTATCCCCTCTCTATCTCTCTCTTCACTTCTTCCTATTTATATTTTTCTCTTTATCCCTCTCTATTCTTTATCTCTCCATCTCTATCCCTCTATGTGTCTCTCTCTATCTCTTTCTATGATCTTTCACTCCCTTTCTATTTTTCCCTCCCTCTCTATCTCTCCCTCCCCCTTTTTATCTCTACTCTCCATCTCTTCCTCTCTCTAACTTTATCCTCTCTATCTTTAATTCTATACCTATATATGCCTCTCTCTATCTCTTTTCATCTCTCCCATGTCTCTCTATCTAGCTCTATCTCTCTCTCCCTCTCTATCTTTATCTCTCTCTAACTCTATCATCTCTCCATCTTTGCCCCCCCCCTCTCTCTCTCGATATATATATATATTCACCTCTCTCTATCTCTCTCCTCTAAATCTATCTCTCCATCCCTCTATCTTTGTCTATCTCTCCCTCTTCGTAACTCTATATGTATTTCCCTCTCTCTAACTTTAATTCTATCTCCCTGTAAATAGTTATGTTTTCTTAAAACTATATAATGTGAGTTCATTACAAAGCACACTCACATTTTGTAATATAATTATGTTATGGCTTAATAAGTACTAGGCTATAATGCAAGCATGTACTATGAATTTTTGTATAACATGTTCACATTGTCTTCAATTTTTTTATTTAGCTAGTTTTTTGTCCCCCAATTCGATGCAATCACCCATATCATCTGTAAGGGATGTACATAACCTATTCTAATGCTCTCTTATGGAATTCATTGCATTTTCTTAAATATGTTAAAACCATATTTAGTTAAGATATTTTGTCAAATAGTTTGCATGCCTTATCTAGGCATTCAATCCAATGAATTTTGATGCACATATTCTACATTTAGTGCTTAATTTGAGGCTGCATTTATTTGAAACATTATGTCAAATAGTTTATGTGCCATGTACATACATATTACTATGGCCTATTCACACTTTTCATTCGAAGAATACTTTATTGCTTATTTATAAAAAGTGTGAAATATATCAGATCTGATCTTATAGTCAAGAGACTTTATCTTTGGTGGCCCCATTAGAACACTATTCAAACTTCACGGGCATACCGAAAATCCTCGGAATGTCTTGAGATATTTCCTTGCTAATTTTTTATTTTATTTTCTCGTGAAACAGCCAAGAGTTTACTGCTTCCTTCATGCCGTGTTTCGAGTATAGCTGACGAGGATACCTATAAATATTTGATGGAGCCTTACTTCGGTAGTCGCAAGAGGGAAACAAAATGTTGACAGTGTGGGTTTGGCTGATTGTTTTGGGATCGAGTGTTCCCAAGACAGGAACCAGCGGGTGTCCTTATGATTTCTCAGTGGCGTCCGGCATGATTCCGCCCTCCTGCTACCAAAACAACACAGAGTTGGTCACCGGCCAAAAAGCCTGCTGCTCGTATGCCATGGCCGCCTTCGTTTTTGCAATCTCCCGTTATGCCAATCAGACCGGGGAGATTCTGCTTGGCGCAGCAGGTTCGAGTCGGTGCACCAAGGAATTCGTGCGCTACGTCCATTCCAGGAGACTAGTACATTCCTCCTTTCTCAAAGGCACCAATTCCTCTTCCTGCACGATCGATCCCTTGGTCTTCACCGCCAACGGAGGGCCATGCAGGTACGCCACAATGGCTCAAGTTTGGGACACCGTCGACCTGCGCAACGCCTCCAAGGCCTGCATCGGCCCCGATCTCACCAACTCGGACGCCTGCAATAGCTGTCAAAGCGAAGTCATAGAGAAGGCTACGAAGCTCTTAAAAATAACAAATTCCAAGGAGTTTGCCCCCTGCGAGAAAGCCGTTACGATTGGATTGTGGGGGCGGGATCCTCAAGAAGGCCTTTTCGATTTATTTGTTCGCTGCTTTACGCAGGTAATACAGCCGGGCGGCGGCGGCGGCGGCGGCCGCGGCAGTGGTGGAGGAAAGAGGAAGCGGGTTCAAATCGGCGTACGTGTGGGAGTCGGAGCAGCAGTAGCCATTGTCGTAGCGCTGGTGTTGCTTTTCGTGACGAAGATGAAGAAACTCGAACGCTCCCACGATGAATTAACAGCTGGCACCAGAGCTGAGGGTTTGGAGATATTTACCATGCGCGAGATCCAGCGGGCGACGGCGAGCTTCGACCCCGGAAGCATACTCGGCAGAGGCGGCTCCTCTACAGTATACCGCGGCAAGCTGAACGGTAAAGTGGTGGCGATTAAGCGGATAGAAAGGCTGCAGCGGCGGGATGATTTCGACCAAGAACTAGAGCTTCTGTCGAGCTACCGGCACCCCAACCTGACGGCGCTGCTGGGCTACTGCCAGGACGAAAACAACTACATTCTTGTCTACGAATACATGGCTGGTGGTAATCTAGGGAAACTTCTCTCCCCCTCCAACGGTCACGTTCTGCCCTGGAACCGCCGCTTGCAGATCGCAGTGGACTGCGCGCAGGGGCTGGTTTATCTGCACCAATTCCCGGGGAGGGCCGTCATACACCGGGACGTCAAGTCGACAAACATTCTGTTAAACGAAAGGGGGCAAGCAAAGCTGTCAGACTTCGGCATTTCCAAGCTCATCAGTGCCGATTGCACGCACGTTTTCACGGGACTGAAGGGCACTTTCGGGTACTTGGACCCGGAGTATTCCTCTGTCGGGCAACTGACCAGAGCCAGTGACGTGTACGGCTTTGGGGTGGTGCTTTTGGAGCTCATTTCCGGGAAGGAGGCCATCTTCAACATGCCGTCTGGCGAGATAGAGTCTCTTGCAACCCACGTGCGCAATAGCGGAGCTGAGCGACACGTCAGAAATCTGGTGGACCCTACGATTGCAGATGATGCTCATATCCAATGTATTGAGACTGTGCTGACTATTGCTTGTCGATGCGTTCGACTTTCCAAGTCTGACAGACCTTCCATGGTGGAGGTGTTGACCGCGCTCACTGCAGCGCAAGCGCGGAACATGGCGCAGGATCCGACCACTATTCCGACCACTATTGCGATTCTGACCGGGATCGATAATTGAAATATCATTAATGATCCTATGATCTGATACTTCAGGGGCTTCGGTTTGCCTCATTATTGGTATTAATTATACTTAAATATACTTGGTGTGATTGTACTTAAATAGAGTTGGTGTGAGTTTTCTGCAGTTGATGAAGTTAGAAAGTAATTTTTTTTAACTTTTTGATTCAACTGTACTCAGATATTTAATAAACTACATTATTATGTGTATTTGTTATTCTGAACTCATATTCTAAACCACAGTATTAATGTTGCATTTAAGATGACTCCACTGAACGTCAAAAGATCGCTGCGCAAATTTACCGACAAAATAAAGGATTGACCATAAAGGATTGTACAACTTCCTAGGTGGCTCGTGGGCCCGTCTTTACTCTGTTCCGTTGGAATTTTTTTCTCGTTTTCCTTCAGTCCACCGATCTGCTTTCCCTTGCGGTCATCTTTAACTCTCCCCAGTCGAGGAGAGTTCGCCTCTCCGCTGCTCTCCAAATTAGATGAATACATAACAGTAAGTTTCGAATTCGTCAATCTACAAATTTCTTCCCATTGATAAACCAAAAAATGTGTACCGTTTCACAGACGAAGAATCAACTCATTATTACCATGTGACTTGACAGAGGTTTTACAATCGTGGGGCAAGGAAATTCATTTTATTGAACAGTCAACCTTTGGGATGTGCCCCTACCGCCAGACGTCTGGCAAAATTTAGCAATAAATGAGGATGCCCCAAGCTTGTAAATCGGGTGTTTGAGTCATATAACACTGCTTTCAGCTCATCTCATACTAAACTAAATGAAAACTCAATGAAGCGACCATTATCCAGCGTAATGCTAATGATCTTGTAATGAACATTATCGTAAATGGTGAATACTACGGTAAGCTGCAGAAACAAGTTGTGGGAAGGTTGTTTGGAGCTAAATCACTATAATATAAATCATTTTTTACCATCTCATCTTTATTTATTAATATAGGCTTAATATCTTCTCTTCTTATCCATAATGGGCATTGTTCTATAAATAATATAGGCCTTCGAGGCGATTGAAATGCATAGATTTTCCATTACAACAAAATCTATAGGTACTAATAACTTTTTAAATCACGTTTCATCTAGATTTAGAGTGGTTATTAGTCTACAAGATCAACTCCTATAAGTGTGATTAATCCAATACTCATCTCACTTGATTTGTCCCTACAATGTAACTCAAGGGAATTCAACCTAGGTTGAAGATTTGATACCACAAGTAGATTTGTCATTTTCCTATATATGTATGTATCCTATCATTTTCCTCTCTCGAACCACCTTATACATAGGAATTTGGTTAGTTTTTTATTCCATCTTCTCACGTCTTTATATTTTCAACCAATGGTGGATGTGGTTTTAGTCAAGATAGAAATTTCCCTTGTAGTCTTAGTTCCTTGTTGAAACCAAAATCATTCACTATTTGACCGTCGTTACAATTAAAATCCCTACTCTTAACCCTTTTGTTACTAAATCTTCTTCAAAGACTAGTCTTGGTGGGTCGTTTATCCCCACAAAGTCTTCACCTATTCCCAACCCTATTACTCCCAACCTCATTGTTAATAGGCCCACTACTAGGTCCAACCTTGGTAGATCCTTTGTCTCCACCTTTCCCCAATTGTTGAAAATCCTCTTTAATAACACCCTATTTGTGATCCATCTATCAAAAACAAAGGCAAAGCTCCAGATATTGAAGGTCCCTTAAAGGGGGTTTGTGACCACTCTTTTGATGAACACAACAATATGGATGGGGATTATGTAATCTAGGAAAAGGAGGGGAGTGTTAAAGCTATTGGTACAACTATGAATCATGGTTCTTGCTTATTCTATGAGGTGTTGGATACTACACTAAAAAAATGAAAGATAACTTCAACTTACAACATATTATTCTAAGTGGTTTAAAATAAAAATGAAATGATGAAATTTATAATGAACATCCTCTATCAATATTCTAATGCAAATGTGTTTGAAACCAAAGTTGAGGTAAAGTTTTCTAAAAAGGAGTGGACCAATACCAATAACCTCATCATTATATTTTTTGATATTCATGATATAAAAGAAAGAATGGTTGTGGTTAATACAAAAATGGATTCCCTAATGACATCCTTGGACAAATTGATCAACCTAAGTAATATTGTTATAAAGATTTTTGTAGTTAGTATTGCCATACTTCATGAAAGTTTTATCAAGAGGAAAGAATAGCTTATTGTTGGTTTTCCAAGTGAAAGAACTTACTCTAAACAAATATACAAATATATTAAGAATGTGCACCTAGATAAGGAATAATTAAAGATGACATAGAGTTTCTAAAGGATGAATGAGGAGCGATCAATAGTTTAAAGGAGTTATCTTCTAAGCAATGTGTTGCTTGTCTACTACTCCTCTACCATGGTTGCAAGTTTTGGTTGTTGTTTTTTCATGTGAACATCATTCTTCATGGGGTTCAATTTGTTGTTGTTCTATTGTTGTCTTTCTTGTTACCCCATTTTTAAGGGTTTAGACCCTTTCAAAATCCACCTTTACCATTAATATACGAAATATATTTTCTCTCCAATGATTGTGTGAAGTTATCTATCACATGCCAATTTTAACATATAGCAATTTTTTAAATTTTTGAACAATTAATTGGATCACCAACCATATTACTACCAATAAATGAAACTTTCTTTTTATTAGCAATAAATGACTATCATTAATAAGCGTAATGGTAAAATTTGCATACTCATGCCAATTTCCTTTTAGCTTTGGGCTTATTTTACAAGAATATCTTAATACATTTATATATGAACAAGTGGAACACTCTTGTGTTAAATTTGGCTCATATTTAAATTTTTAATTTTTAATTTATTGTACTCAAATATTCTTACCTCTATCCATACATTCACTTCATGACCTAAAATTAATATTTTACTCAAGTCTTTATATCTACACAATCAAAAGTGAAGCTTGAATTTTTAAAAATACTTCTCATTCTAAAACTCTTGTCATTTTCTAATAGTTGTAATGAGTTAACTTGGTACATTTTTTGTGAATTATTGTTATATTTTTATATTTAAAGGAATTCAATTTATATAATTAATGATATAGTTGAATAAGGACCACTAACTCTAGGAAGGTTTATATTTGGAACTTAGAAATAATATTAATGTGTATTATAATCATATATTTCATATCCAAGTCTCTAAATGTTGTCTTCAATCATTCACTTATAACCATAAATTTGGTCTATACAATGGGGCTTACCTAAGAGAACTTGACTGTACCAATTTGACAATATCCACTAGGTCTTTTTTCAACACCACCTTGATAGGTTTAGACACAAGGATGGTTAAAAGTGACAATATCAACCCTTGAAGTAATAGCTTGTCTTCAAAGTGACTTTCTCTAAGGTTCTTGAGATATGAGTTAGGTGAGCATGGAAATGGATATGGTGAAAGGGGTGGGCATATTTAAAATGTATTTTAATGGATCATTTGAGCACCAAATGGATTTACACCAACTTCAATTTTTACTTTCTTGACATTAATATGAGGAAGCTCTCTCAGCTACCCATAAGATTTCAATAGTTTCCTTTCAATCCTAGGCATGCATTTTGGGTAGGAAGGCACATAGACCATTTATTTTTGTAGTGTTGTAATTCTACAAGTTACAATTTCACCTTGCTAGGCATAATGAAATGCTTTGGGTTTCATTTAAAGTTATTGGATAGTACAAAGATAGCTCACAGAAAAATAAGAGAACTTAAAGTCAATTTGAAGGGAAAAACTAGTTTATAGTGCAACTACAAGGAGGCAAATATTGTATCATGTTATTGCACACAAATTATTTAGTTTTATGTCTATTAATATATGCTAAAAATTAAAAATACTTCTATTTGAGATATTTTATTCAAAACAATTTCTATTGTGAATGTAAGCATCATTTGATGAATATGACAATATTCTAAACTTGTTACAACTTATTGTAAGAAATTATTTCATGTTTGGATATGAATTTTTCCAAGTCATTGATGGATAACTAAGCATGTGAAACTGGTAACATTGTATTTCTAATGTATTTAGATGCTAGATCAATTTGCATTTGTTATTATCTCTTTCTATTTTCCCTTATCAAATGTGAATCTATATCATCTTGGATTGACACCAATCTCATTGGTATATGTTCCAATCACACAAAAATAAATAAATTAAAAGAAAAAAGCATTATTTCCAAAATATTTTCAATCCTAGTGCATCTCATCTTTCTACAATAGAATTGTAATACCAAAAATTGTACCCTATGCAATTTCATATTCCATAAACCTTCCCTTTAGATTAATTAAATTCAATAATGCAATACCCTTTTTTCCAATCTTAATTTTATCCTTAACCCTTTCATTCTCGACTGTTAAAGTGATTTTTTTTGTGGATGACCATGTGTTGCATAGACGTCTGTGCATCTTGTAAACGTCCTAAAAATATTCATGGTTGCGTAACCATTTAGATGTTACACTTCTCACCTACCCACAAAGTGTAACACCTCTACAACTTATAAGCACGCCAAGAACATCCCTTTACATGCCTATACCTCTTTCAAACTTCCTATTCTCTCATTCATTCACTCTATCTTAATCTACCTTGCTCATTCTCTCATTCTTCTTCATCTCTAGCATTCTTTTCACTCTCTCTACCATTTTTCGTTGCACTCTTACTCTCTACACCAAAGGCTTCAACACTATTGACATATCTTGCACAATCTTGGATGTTGCACACTCTTCCTTTTGATACTCTTGTTTTCTAAAGGGAGGGTAACTCTATTTTCTTGTTGCATTATTGTTTACTTTGATAGCTTATTGTTCTAACACATACATTTTCTTTATCTCATCTATTATTATTTTATTTATCTCTATCTATCTAGATGTTTTTGGAGGTGGGAACACCTATGTGGGGGTTTGACTAAGGCAAGCCCCTAAAAAACCCCAACCATTTTCTCGTTTCTATGTGTGTATGTTCTGAAGTTGTAGCATTTTGGGAGGCTTCATTCATGGACCTCTCATGAGTCTCTCCTTTCCTCTTTTCCATTCTATCATTTCATTTAGTTTATTTTTATCATCGTTATTTTGTTTATTCATATTATTTTGTTATTTTAGCATAATCTCATGACTTTAGTGATCGGTTAGTTAGTAGGTTCATTGTGCTTTTTTGAAACCAACTCGTCTTTCATTCGTACAAGACTCTAGCATGCCATGGGTATGTCCACACACCGTGTTGTCATCGATGGCCGAGAGCTTGGTGGTTTATCTAGATAATATCTACAACCTACTCTTCGATCCCTAAAAGTCTCTCTTTTTATTTCCACATGTAAAACTTAGTCAAACTACTTTATCTTCTCATCTCGTCACCTAAGATTTGATCCTTGAGGTAGTCAAGGAAAATTTTCCCTTTGAGATCACGTCATTTTGGGGTGTCAAATTTCCTCCTCTATAAGAACATGGTAGAAACTCTTATGAAATGTTGTCCCTAAATTATCCTATAGGTTATGTGCATTTCCCCAATCATGCATTCATTGCATTTATCTTTAAATCAGATATAGGAAGGTCCTTAAGGCAACTAATTGTTCTTGGTTTAATAACAATATTTGCGGTCAAGACAATATATTGGGTGTCACCATTTTGTTTATTTAAACCTTTAGGAACACCCTATTGAGTCTAAGATGAGCTTGAAGACAAGAAGATAAAACCCATTCTCATTTATTTGACCTTCAACCCTACATATTATGTGGATGAGTAAGTTTTACTTTCATGATGACAATGTTGGCCTTGAAAGTGAAATATTTATTCTAGGAAGTGGAGCAATGTTTTGGGACCCATCAATCTAATGCCATTGTTGAGGAAAATTGCGAAGAACATAAAATAATTGCAAAATCATAGGGATTTATGTATTTTCAATTATTGGTTCTGATTGAAGTAGTACACTTTCATCAAGGTAAATTTCATTTTTCATTTTTGGAAGTGGTGATTTTATAGGATTGAACTAGATTCATTCCTATCAATCAAGTTTAGTCATGCATAAAAAAGACAATGTGCAGATCAACTTGCACAAGAAGGTAGTGAAAATTATACAAGAAACCAACATGCTAAATGAAAGAAAAAATATGGAAGCAATTCTTTTGGAAAAAATGACTAGGACCAAACAAGTAGCATGGGAAGAGTTTATGGCTTTGTTGACTTAAAGGACTTGTATCAATACATCTTTGATGACTTATTTGATCAATTTATCAAAAGGAAAATAATTAATTTGGGGTATATGAAAAAATATGTAACACAAAAAGGAGGCCACTTTCTTTTCTATACTTGAAATGAGAATTTGGCAAGTGCCAAATTTGGCACTCTCCAAGTCTAAAAGATGTTATAAAAACAAAAAACCCAAACTTTCTTTTTAGTTTGTTTTCTCTTCAATGCATGACTTTCTTATTTTCTACCCCTCAACCCATTCTCTCCAAAATACATTGCCATTTTTTCATTTGGAGGTTGTGAAATCTTCATCAAGATGTCGCCAAGATGTTGAGGAGGTCAAAGAGGTAAGTATCTTTGCTTTTTTAGTTTCAAATTTTGATTAAATTGTAGATTGAATTATGTTTTTATTAAAATTTGTTTTAATTTATAGGAAATGATATTCCACCACCAAATGTTGAAAATATTCCATCACATCCTTATGAATACCCTCCTAAAAAATAACCACAATAAACACCTCCATCAATTCCTAGACATCCCTTAGGAACACACGAAAACATACTAGGGAAAATAGAAGACAATAAAAAACAACTTGAGGAAATGATTATAAGGATGAAGGATCCTACTGTAAAAACCTTAATTGGACAAGCCTTGTTGAATCTCTGTAATCTATTATGTCTCATGTAGGATGAGTGAGTGCATAAATTAATTTTTGATCTAATAAGAGGGAAGAACAAAAAGAGTTTTATGAAAAAAACTATCCTATGAGAAGGTAAAGAAAAAGAAAATTAACAAGTCTAATTTGTGAGCCATCTTCATTGACCCACAAACCAATAAACCCTTAGCAACTAGATGCAGGAAATTCCCTATCATTGGTTCCACCACAAAGGGATAAAGAATAATTTTTGGGCTAGGTGGTGGATGGTTTTTCACCAAAATCTATGCAATAATTATGAGATGCCACAATACTTTTTGAGGAAACTCTATTGTGAGTTTTTCCTTAATGAGATTCTAAACTATTTTGATTTTCTATATTTCTAGGGTAGATGTGAGGGATCCTCACATGATAGAGTGGGGGCACAACGTAACTCACACCTTGCACCGAGACCCTTGGGTAGACCTGTGTTGAAGCATGTGATTGTTCCTTCCATTGTGAAGGACACTTTTGAGGTGGAAACCTTATACTTAATTAGCTCACTCACTCAGAGCCTTGTACAGTATGCAAGGCCTCTAGTGCAAGGTGATGCGGGTGAGTCTTTTAGGCCTTGAGTTCTAGTCCATTTTTCATCAATCTTGTGATGTTGTTTACACTTATGATCTTGAGAGTAGTCAACAAGCAACTATGTAGGATACATCAACTACACAAGGGATGGTTATGACATAATATTTGTTGAATAAAACATTCAACATTGATACTTAGGTAAGTTTCAGCAAATTCATTTAATTCTATTTATTAAATTTTATTCTAAAATGTAAGAACAACTAAATTAGTATAATGATTACAATGAAAATTCAGGGTTAGATTGTCATGCTACTTGTAGTGTTCTCCCAACCCCCTATTTCATGATGTCGTTGAGTCCACAAGTACGTAGTTCCATTAAAGAAATATAATTATTACATGTGAATAGTAGAAACTTATATGAATGATTTTCTCATAACTCACTTTGGATTTTGAATAGTTTGATGGTGGACCTTTGACATCAACACCTCATAGTAGCCATTGTCAATGAACTTTCACCTAGGTAACCTTTATTCATTAATGGTGTTGAAAAATAATGTTCGATAGTTTTAGTAATTGAACAACATTTATTGTTTCATTTTTAAATGTTGACATTAGATACTCCTCTTGATGTTCATCCCACATTAGACCATGGTGTTCCTACAGTAGTAGCAATTTATGCTCCTTTGACAAAGGTATGAGATAGATTAGTAAATTTTACATTATATTTGTTATTTTATTGGTCTTAGGAGAGTCATGGATTCATTAGAATTGTATGTTACATTCTTAGGATAGTGATAGGTTCATTAGGATAGTCATAACTTCATTAGGATAGTCATAGGCTATTTAAGACAGTCATATGTTTGTTAGGACAATCATAGTTTCATTACATGACTAAATACAATTGAAATGAACAATCAAATCAATCAATTAGACTAATTAACTCATATTCCCAATGACATCTTTGAAAATGCTAACTAGGAAGCCATTAACAAGAAATTGAAAGAAATTTTCTAAAAGGAAACCTAATTGCACTTACAAACCTGATTCCATTCGGAGATTGGTGCTGAATTGATGTGGAATGATCAACCCTTTCCCAGTCCCATTGTTGAAGCAATATTTGAAGTGATGCTTTAATGAAGAAATGGATGCAAAATGGATAAATTCTCTCAAAGATGACTCTAAAAGTGGCTATAGTCTATTTGCTCTAAATTATTGTGGATGAATTACTCATAAAATGGAGGCTATTTATATGATTTTTTGGTGAATCAATGGCTAGGATCAATTTGGTTAATCAAGGGATAGAAACAGATGAGAGGAATTGACATGGATCAAGAATCAAATCCATGGAGGAGATTGAAAGATCACATGGATTGATAAAAATAAAGGGTTGTAATTGATTCAAACAAACACATATCCTTAATTTTAGGAGGAATGTGCAAGATATTTCTATGTTGGAGGGAAATGTTCAAATTTGAAATGGAAGAATATTCCATGGGAATATTCCCCGAGGAGTGGGAAATTAGTCAAATTAAATAATTAAAACATTATTTGATTGTGCAAGGTGGAGGAATTTAGGATTTTAATTAAACAATTAGCTCATTTAATTAAAAGGGGGAATTATTGACTTTAATTAAATAATTAAGATTATTTTATCAAATTAGAGGAATTAAAGGAATTTAATTAATATAGTTTGCATTATTTGATCAAATAAGATTAAAATTAGCCTGAAAGGGGTGAATTAACCTAATAATATTGATTACCCGATTAATAGAATAAAATGATGAATTTAATTAAACAATTAGCATTATTTAAAATCAAATAGATGAAAAGTGTCGAATTGAGACAATTTAAATGGTATTAGTAAATCAAGTTAAATGCATGATATTGATCAGGACAATTTTAAGTGTCTACATTTTTCACCTCTTTGAAGCGAGGTACCTACTACATTAGTTCAAAGATATGATGCTTCCTAGATCAATATTGTTGCTCAGATAAAAAATTTAAAAATTCATGGTTTTTCTGGATTGCCCATTATGCCCCAATAGAAGAAATGAATGCTGGTATACTATCCCCTCGAGAGATCAAGCGTAAATTTTGAATTTTAGGTTGAGATCAAAACAAGGATATAAAATCAACTCAACTGTAAAGAGGACACAAAAATAAGTTGTAAGACATTAAAAATGCTTTAAATAGGCTGCCAAGGTCAAAAAAATAGAGAAAAGGATAAAACCCTAGGTTTGCACCATGCTATTAGGTCAAAAACCCTAATTTTCATGCATAAATAGGGGCTAAGGGTCATTTTCCAACTCATTTGCCTACTTTGAGCTTTGAAAATTTAAGAGATTGTGAGAGAAACCCTTCAGAGCTCTTGATTTGATGGATCATTGTGCACTCCTCTACACCTCGCAGATCGAGTATGTGAGTTCTAGTGCCCAACCAATGCAAGACCCTCAGTACATACCCCAAAAAAAAATTCTTACACACATTTCTAGATAGGTATTTTTTTAGGTTAAAAATTTGTCTACAAGTGCACTGTGTTTTCAGTGACACACTTGTTACGGTCAATGGTGCACTTGTGCTACTAGCGACATAATTGATAGACCCCCGTGTATTAGTTCTTCACCCTAGGCACATTTGTAGGATAGTCGTGCACTTGCGAAATAGCAACATGGTTGCAAAATAGACTCATGTGATGCACTTGCAAAAAGCAACACACTTGTGTTTTAACAGTGTAGTTATAAAATTGAACAATGCAGCGCATATGTGTAAATCGATGCACTTGTATTTTAGGGGCACGCCTATAAAAAGTTCATGCAATTGCTAATCTGATAGCACAACACACTTGTTAAAAAGTAGCACACTTGCTAGTTTGGGGTTTTAAAGTTATAACTTCTTTTTTTATTTTTAGCAATTTTAATGTTGTGCGTGTGATGTGTGCAGGAAACCTTCCATCCCTTACAGTCACGGGAGAGGAGACCTAGTTTTTTCTCGTGGTTGGTACATTTCGGAGATGATAAAAAAAAAATTCTAGGATACATCAATTTAGGATTCATTGCACACATGTTAGAGATTCATACACACCTTGTGATGATGATGACGTTTGTGGAGTGTTGGTATTTAGAGACCTCTTCATTCTATCTTTTGACTGGGGAGGTCACAATCACACTTGAGGATTTTTGGCGCATCCTCTGAGTTCTGATTCATGACATGAGGGTCATCCATGACACAGATCTCAGCCTAGTGGCCATGTTTCACATGTTGGATATTGACTCTTTATGGGTATAGAGCTACCAGATTGACTTGCACCAACACCGAGGAGACGTCAATGACTTGATCTTAGTGATCCTAGGATTGATCATGGGTGTCCTGGTTTTGGATTAAAGGACTTAAGGCTTCAGCGTTGGTTGGGGCTTGGTGGTAGAGGGGATGGTTAATGATATGATCACATATGTTTGGGGCACAGTGATACTAGCTTCTCTATATCATGATATTCACTAGGTGGTGTATATGTGAGGATGCAGTTTATCAACTAGAGTGACTTTACTACACATCTAAGCATGGGAGCACATTGTCATGCTTAAACCAACTATCGCTTGAGAGACATCAATGAGGAAGAGCTAGTGGTTTATAGGTACATAGCCATGATTACACTTCATCACATCAAAATTACTAGGATAACATATCAGAGATGGGTGATAGATCTGATATGACAATATTTCGATGGAGACCTTGGTTCTAGGCCCATCCATGGGTTAATGACCAACAAGAGTTATTCTATGCTAGAAATACATAATGGATCATGGGCCTCAATCACCATATCATTAAGTGATACCTTCTAGATAGGGTTTCCAAATAGTTTTGTGACCACGAGGATGTCTTACCCCCCACTTATAGATCCATATGCATGCATTGTGAGGGAGACAAATTGGGGAGATCATGTTGATCCTCAGGTAGCCATTCAGGACTTTGCACATATTCTACCACTGCCATGCATTTACAAAGGGTTACCTAATGATTTGAGTACCACACCTACTTATGATGAGCTTGGTTCACTCAGCATGCCCTTATTAGATTGGCATATCTAACAAGGGGTCATGGTGTAGGTCAAGGATAGGTGAGAGGTAGAGGCAGCAGGTAGGTGATTGGATAGATGCCACAACAACCTCTGCAACATCCATCACATGAAAAGCAAGTTCCAAGGGATAGGTAGCATGATGGGGTCCCACATTAGCCTCCACTAGTACAGTCGTTACAAGAGGAAGGACCACCTCCTCCACCACCACCATGGAAATAGGGTCCAAATCCTAGGTATTTATACATATAAGAATTGATGATTGAGAGGGACTAGGCCAGTTAGGAGCATGACACTGCTATTCAGGAGAGGGAGATGACTAGGAAAGATTGAGATAGATACCAACAGGAGTGCAATAAGGAGCACCAACAAATCCAATAGTTAGCTTTGTAGCTTGCATAGGAGACATCTAGGAGAAAAAATCTTGAGGTGATTACATAGTTGTAGGCACAAGATCAGGGGAATGGTCTGGTATCTGCTACACTTTACAAAAGGGCCTTAGTAGAGGCTTCATACTATCAGACATTGTAATACAGAGATGTTCCCCCACATTGGAGACAACTAAACTTTTCCCATAGGACTGGGGTTGCATTGAGCGGTTTAGTTGGTGGACCATCGGTAGGTGGAGGACGTTAGCAACCCTCCCACCAGGATGATCAATAGAGTAAAGGATAGCTCTATGTATATAGACACATTTTTTATGTACAACCTAATTAATGATCTATATTCATTCATTAGTTGGTTTTGGATAGCCTCATGTATATATATTTTGATGATATCACACATTAATTTTGATATGTATCATGACTGCCATTATTTTGATATATATGAGATGAGTAGATGTGGCCTTTATAGTGATGATGTGCCTTTTATTTCATTCTTATGCTAATGTATGTATGTATGGATTCACATGTTTATTATATGGATGCTTATGATTAGGATTTATTTATTATGCATATGATGTGATGTATATGATTTATGGTTCTTCTCATGATGCACATGTATGTTCTATGATATGAATGTATGCAACTGCAATGGATAACTTATCTTTTAAGTATCTTTTCTCATCTAATATGAAGTGATGATGCAAGATGGATATGTTATGAGATACATTTATTTTTGTGTTTTCCATGTGACATGCTATGATTATGTAGGATGTATGCTAATTATCTATGGATGCACGATGGATGCACTTATATGATGATTTTTTTGAACTATCATGATACCAGGTTGGAAATGTTAGCGTGCAAAGAAGATAGAAGAATAAGATGAATGTTGATTAACCATATCTTTTGAGATTGATTCAAAATTCCAACAAGCCTATGATTATTCGAGACTTTATTAGATATGTGACAAGAAATATGATTTACTTGCTTCTCGGAGGATAAATTCATCATATCATTCCTTATTTTTGATATAGAAAATAGACATGATGCATCAAGGTATTGAAAACCAAGATGGCATTGTATCTAATACGATGGAATTTGACTCTGCAAATAGATAGGAGTATCCTTGTTCATACTTGACATATGAAAACCTTGTTTGATCATGTGAAATAATAATCCATTAAAATAATAACACTAACACACAAAAGTAATGAAGAACCCAATATGTCCTAGCCATTGTTTTACTTGAGACTACCATGCACACACAAGGCAAGTATTCACCAAGGTCGTATCACAAGAATATCCAACAAGAACAAAAAATGAAAGCAATGATCAATGCCCCATTCAATTCTCTTTAAATCATTTTGATAGAAATCATCAAGAGGTCATTGGAATGGACTGAAAAGATAAATCATAAGAAAATATCAAAATGAACAAACAATCAATGTTACTCATATCTCTTGCCAAAGTAATGTAATTAAGATGATTTTCAATGATGATGTCCATTGTAGGAAAGATGTATCCGTAGGACATGTTATCATATGTTTAGCTAAAACTAACTATTTGATAGGATGTTTATATAAATTTTAACCAATGTGTTTATTCATGATCAAGACTCAATATTTTTACACTTTCAAGTTTATACTTCACTGATTATCACACTTGTTTTCACTTGTGTGTGCCAAAGGTTGAAAATGATGATCGATTTATTATGGATGGAAGTTTATTATGGGTGAAGGTGAAATGAGATGGGAGGTTTTTTTTTTCTAGATATTTTAATGTTTTGATGTTTTGCAATATTTTGAGGTTGTTTTTGAACTTTTGAGATGATGTGAATGTTTAAATTTTTAAGTTATTTGAGGCTATTTAGAGTTTTTTCAAAGATGTTTGATGTTGTTTTAGTATTTTGAATGTTTTGTGAATATTTTGGGTTTTCAAACATTTCTAATTTTTTTTTTATATTTTCAAAGATTAGACCAACACCTAAGGGGAAATTGATCTAATTCCTTAGGGGCTCATCAATGACAGCCTTGCCTATGTAAGCGTACTGACAATGTAGTTCAAATTACTCTAACCAGTGACCGTATATTGATGGGATATGAATATTGATGAATTGCCAGTTTATTATGATTGAAATCCTAGAAGACTGACCTAATGCCTCAGGGTCTCATCAATGATGGGCCTGCCTACATAAGTGCAAAGACAGCATAGTTTGATAAGTGTTTTTGAATTTTTTGATGTTTTAGACCTATTTGGGGATTTTCATGTGTTTTGAATGTTTTTGTAATTTTGAACTTGATATGGATGTTTTTATATTTTGACGATGTTATAGATGATTTTGGTATTTTGGACTTTACAAGGTTTTGATGTTTTTGAGATTTTGGCTTTACAAGTTTTTGGATGTTTTTGGATTTTCGTGATGTTTTGGATTTTTTTGAGATTTTGACTTCTATAGTTTTTTGGATGTTTTTGGGATTTTTGACTTTACAAGTTTTGATATTTTTGGATTTTCACGATGTTTTGGATGTTTTTTTTGACTTTACAAGTTTCTTGGATGTTTTCTAGATTTTCACAATGTTTTGGATGTTTATTTGAGATTATGACTTTAAAATTTTTTGGGATTTTTTACTTTACAATTTTTTGATGTTTTTGTATTTTTGCGATGTTTTGGATTTTTTTTTTTAAGATTTTGACTTTACATGTTTTTTGGATGTTTTTGTATTTTCACAATGTTTTGCAAATATTTTGGGATTTTTGAGAATAATCTCAAGGGAATATACAAGAACTTGATCTGATGCAAGCATATGAAGATGTCCCTAGTGTGATGTGATAAACTACCTCAATATAGGAAGGAAAAAATAAGCTTAGGAATGTGCCAAGTAGTTTCAAAGGGTGATCATGATACTTACTCATTATCCAACTATGATATAGACATGGATGAATGAAGGAATAAATAGGATAAATAGGATGGAGGATGAATGAAATGGATGGAGAATGTAGGATAATCCAAAGAGGCAATGGTGGATGGGAGAAGTTTCTTATTTACACAAGGTGCTTGTTTCCTAGGTTTTCACTAAGGTACTTGCCCAAAGCACTACTCAAGTAGTTTTGGCTAGAGGATGATTTTTCTCTTTACTCTTTTGATCTTTTTTCTATTTTTTTTGGATTTATTATTTTTCTATTTTTTTATTTTTTTGGATTTATACCCTTCAGCACCTAAGCATAAAACTTTTTGAGATGTGTGCTATTAATGGGCTCCTATAAGTGTTCTCCTTCAGGGGTTGACAATTGATAAGCTCCAAAACCATAGCTAGCTATGAAAATGAATGGTCCTAACTAGTTAGGCTCAAATTTCCCTTTGCTATCTAGATCTGGCATGTTCCTTTGATTCTCTTTCAAGACAAGGTCTCCCACCTGGAAGCACTAGATTTTGATATTCTTGTTGTAGCTTCCTCTAAGTCAGTTTTGATAGGATTGTAAGTGATTCAAATCCTCAAGGTGACATTCATCCAACAGCTCTAGCTCATTCAATTTGGATAGTTTATATTCCTCATCGTGATGAGATGTTGCAATGACACTCTTAGCGATGGGAGCTCAACCTCAATAGGTAGAATGGCTTCAGTTCCATAAAATAGGGAGTAAGGTGTGGCACTTGTAGCCATGCAAATACTAGTTTGATAAGCCCATAAGGCAAGGTTCAAATGAAGATACCAATCATGACTAGCTCCATTGACTATCTTAAGGATCTTTAGGATAGTTTTGTTAGAAGCATCAGGTTGATTGTTTGCTTGGGGATGGTATGGAGTGAAAAAGTGATGTTGGCTATTAAATCTTTGGCATAGCTCACAAAAATCCTAATTCTTAAAGGTTGTTCCATTGTATGTGATAATGGCTTGAGGAACATTGTAACAATAAATGAGATAGTTCAAGATGAACTTAGATATCTACTTTCCTGTGATATAGGTCATGGGTATTGCTTCAATCCACTTTGTGAAATACTTAATGGTTGTGATGATAAATTTATGACCGTTGGATGAGGTGGGGGTGATTTTTCCTATGAGGTTGAGTCCCCACTATGAGTAAGGCCAAGGTGTAGTGATGGGCCTGAGCTCTCTAGTTGGCACATGGATGAGGTCTCCATGCTGCTGACATTGCAAACACTTATTGACAAACTGATTAGCTTCCTGTTCCATGGTAGGCCAATTATAATATCTTGTCCTCAACAATTTCTTAGCCAAGGTCATACCACTTGAATGCGACCCACATATGCCTTTGTGTACTTCTTTTAATGTAATCAAAGCTTCCTCTTTGTTAAGACATCACAATAATGTTCCTTCAAGAATTTTTCAGTAGAGGGTATCACCTAAGAGAACAAATCAGGATGCATCTTGGTTCAAAGTAAGGTCATATGGGAGGATGCTTCTATGTACATAAGTAAATATATCATGATACCATGGGGAACTAGGACCAACGATTTCACACACAAATTCAAATTCGAGTACCTCAAAAGCTAGTATGAGAAGTTGTTTGATGGGGAATTCACATTTCAAGATGTTGTGAGGAATATCTAGCAAGGACCAAAGAGTAGCCTTGGCATCTATTGCTCAATTGTTTATCCTTGATATCTGCTCAAATATTATGTCAATAAAGTAATCTTTGAGACTTTCCACCATCTTCTTATAGGGTGTGAGCTTATCATCCTTAGTTTGGTAGTCATCATTAACTTGGTTTATGATTAGCTGAGAATCCCCATAGACCTTCAACTCTTGGATTTTTCATTATATTGTGATCCTTAATGCTATGATAAGAGCCTCATACTCAACTATATTATTAGTACATGGGAAAGCTAATTGATATGACTTAGGAATGCAATCGCCTTGTAGGGTGATGAAAGGAACACTTGCTCTAGATCCATGTTGTGTGTATGAACCATCAAAATACAACGTCCTTTGCTCCACTCTACTGATGGAAAATACTGATTCATTGGGAAATTCAGATACCAATGGATTCTCTACGTACATAGGCGACTCTTCCAGTTGATCTACAATAACTTTCCCCTTGATAGCCTTTCGATCCACATACTCTATGTCAAATTCTGTGAGGATCATTACACACTTCACAATGCATCTTGTTAAAGTAGCTTTGGATCAAAAATAATTCAATCGATCTATCTTAGAAATAAGCTTCACTTTGTGAGAGATCATGTAGTGTCTAAATTTCTGGAAAGCAAACACCACTACTAGGAAATATTTTTCAATGGACGAATAGTTTAGCTCGTATCCAACCAAGGTCCTACTAATGTAGTAAATAGATATATCTTTTCCTGTGCCATCATGTTGAGAAAGAAGATGATCTAGGTCTACTAATGTAGTTGAGATATAAAGAATCAATGGTTTATTCACTATTGGTGGCATAAGGGCAGGTGGTGTCATTAGATAATCTTTGAGTTGCTAAAATTATTGGTCATAATTTGAATCCCATTTGTAGGCTACTGGTGTAGGAGCACCTTGCTCTTTGAATGCGTTCAATAGGAAAAATTTCAAAAACTAAATTTTCCAATGTAAAAGCATGTAATTCTTTGGAAAGTGTCATGATGTAATGTAATTGAGGTCACAAATAGGTCACTAGGTGGGAAAAAGATGAACAAAAACAAATTTTCAAAAAATGCAAAAGTTTCCAAATATGAAATATCATTTGAAATGGTATGAAAATGGAGTAATATATTTGTGCAAACTTATTCGATGGTGTTTGCAATGATGACAGGTGTATTTAAGGTTTGCAAGAGTCTTATTCAATAAACTCTCATTTTATTAACCATGGTGAACCTAAAAACAAGGGTTTAATTGTTCAGTGATTTATTGGCACTAACTGACCTTAAAGATAGTTGAATCTTAAGTTTTGAGACTCAATCTAGGACTATTTAAAGTTAAATGGTGTTTTGATAGTGAAATCAAAGCACTTCCTTTGATAAAATGGCCTAATTGGGGGCTCTTTGCGAGCGGATAGGGTATTGATTCACCTAAGTTTTCCAAAATAAGTGATAAATATTTTTTAGTATGTTAAACTAGACTAAAAAGGGTTCCCAAAGCTATGCTTGGCCAATAGAGTTCTAATCAGGATTTATTGGTGCACCCAATTTAGGCATGTTGTTATGTTACAAGCAATTCTAAGGTTAAATGCTAAGAACATGGAAATTTGCTAAAACAATGAAATGAGTGAATGTTTGGGATTGAATCCACTTTAGTGGTGTTGTAAAGAAATTCTTCATGCATGGATAATGTTTAAAATGCTAACTTGTTGTTTTGGTGTGTGTTGGAGCAATGGGGAAACAAGGTATTTTGGAGTGTGCAAAGAGGTATTAGACTATAAAAGTTGAAGAATTATGTGGTACAGTGTTGAGTGAGTATATTCTTGGCTTGTTTCAATTAAAATATGATGAGCATAGTGTCTTGAGAATATGAAGAAAGGTTTGTAGTTATTTTTCCTTGTGAGAATAAGCTGAATGGAAGAGTAAATTTGTTGTATGTTGAGGAATGGATTGTTTTAGAGTTTTCCAATCAGGATTTTGATTTTTTTCTATACTGATGATGATGTCTGAGATTCATTTGAATCAAAAAAAGTTCTAGGATGTTGATGTGTTGGTTTCACTCATGAGTAGCCTAGTAATTTCAAAAGATTTTGGTGGATTTTGTTTAAGGAACAAGTGAATTTGGTGATTGATTTGAAGATCTTCTCTTGATTTGTGTTTGGGTCTGATGTACCCTAGATGATTGATAGTTTTGGTAGATTCTCTTGCATCAATTGGTAAAAGAGTTGGTTGATTCTGATAAGTGGTTAAGTTGTTGCTGATGGTTTGTTGAGTTCGGTTGCAGGTGCTTGATCCATCTAAGCTGTAGAGAGAAGTTGTGAGTTTGTGTGAGTTTTTGTAGGTTGAGAAGATAACATCGGTGCTACCAAGAAAAGGTAGAAGAAATTTGAGAGAATTTGGAAGCAAGGAGGAACTTGCTTGGTTTGTTGAGTTGTTGAGTTGTGTTGTGAGGTATTAAGAAACAAATGGATTCTTGTCTGAAGAAGCACTTGTGTTTATAGCCTAAAGAGTACTCCATTGATGGGAGTAGATGAGAAGGTGAAAAGATGAAGACAAGTTGGTTAGAGAAGGTCAAGGATGAGTTGTGAAAAGAGATGAAAGATTTCTTGTAAGAAAGAAAAGAGGAAGGACAGTCCTGTGTCCTTTAGTAGAAAAAGAGTTGGTGGAAAGATGAGAGTGGTAAAAGGGTAGTCCTATGTCCTTTTGAAAGAGAAGATGATTGAGAACTTGATGATAGGAAAAAGAGAAATGGAAAAAAGGAAAAGGCAAAGACAAAGTGAAGGAATGAAGACAAAGTTGAAGACAAAGATTATTGGAACCAAGATTTAGAGAGTAAAAAAGTCCAAGGTAATTTTGAATTTGTTTTACAGGTACAAGCAAAGTTGATACAATATGTTTCCAAGAGACTTGGGAAAATTTTTGTTGGTTGGTTGTATGGTGCAGGAGCACCTTGCTCTTTGAATGCCTTCAATAGGAAAAAATTAAAAAAATGAATTTTCCAATGTAAAAGCATGTAATTCTTTGTAAAGGGTCATGAAGTAATGTAATTGAGGTCACAAATAGGTCACTAGGTGGGAAAAAGATGAAAAAAAAAAAAATTCAAAAAATGCAAAAGTTGCCAAATATGAAATATCATTTTCAATGGTATGAAAATGGAATAATATATTTTTGTAGACTTATTTTATGGTGTTTACAACAATGGTAGGTGTATTTAAGGTATGCAAGAGTCTTATTCAATAAACCCTCATTTTATTAACCATGGTAGACCTAAAAACAAGGTTTAATTGTTCAGTGATTTATTGGGACTAACAGACGTTAAAGATAGTTGAATCTTAAGTTTTGAGACTCAATCTAGGACTATTTAAAGTTAAATGGTGTTTTGATAGTGAAATCAGAGCACTTCCTTTGATAAAATGGCCTAATTGGGGGCTCTTTGCTAGCGGACAAGGTATTGATTCACCTAAGTTTTCCAAAATAAGTGCTAAGGATTATTTAGTATGTTAAACTATACTAAAAATGGTTCCTAAATCTATGTTTGTCCAATGGAGTTCTAATCAGGATTTGTTGGTGCACTCGATTTAGGCATGTTGTTATGCTACAAGCAATTCTAAGGTTAAATGCTAAGAACATGGAAATATTCTAAAACAATGAAATGAGTGAATGTTTGGGATTGAATCAACTTTAGTGGTGTTGTAAAGAAAATATTCATGCTTGGATAATAGTTAGAATTCTAACTTGCTATTTTCGTGTGTGTTGGAGCAATGGGGAAATAAGGTATTTTGGACAGTGAAAAGAGGTATTAGACTACAAAAGTTGAAGAATATGGTGGTAGAGTGACGAGTGAGTATATTCTTGGCTTGTTTCAATTAAAATATGATGAGCATAGTGTCTTGAGAATCTGAAGAAAGGTTTGTAGTTATTTTACCTTGTGAGAATAAGCTGAATTGAAGAGTAAATTAGTTGTATGTTGAGGAATGGAGTTTTTCAGAGTTTTCCAATTAGGATTTTGATTTGTTTCTATACTAATGATGATGTATGAGATGTATTTGAATTAGACAAAGTTCTAGGATGTTGATTTGTTGGTTTGGCTCATGAGTAGCCTAGTAATTTCAAAAGATTTTGGTGGATTTTGTTTAAGGAACAACTGAATTTGGTGATTGGTTTGAAGATCTTCTCTTGATTTGTGTTTGGGTCTGATGTACCCTAGATGATTGATAGTTTTGGTAGATGATCTTGCATCAGCTACCCACTTGTGAAGAAGGTTAGAAAAGGTATGGAACTTGTTTGCTTGTTGTGCTATGAATATTTTGATAGATTTTAATCTCCCTTGTAAACCTCGAATTTTCTTAAGTGTCTATTGTGGTCCTATATAAAAATTTCCTTGACCTTAGCTAGGTCCACCTCAATTCCTGTTTGTGACATAATGTGTCCCAATAGCTTGCCTATGGTGACCCCAAAGACACACTTCTTAGGATTTATCCATACCTTATACTCTTCAAGTCTATCAAAGATTGGTCCTAACACATCCAGATGTTCCTTGGTTATTCTTGATTTAGCCAAAATATTATCCACATAGTCTTCTACATGAAAAATAATGGCCATCTCTCTTTGATAGGTGGCCTCATCATTCTTAAGACCAAACGACATCATGTTCCAACAATACATTCCCCTTAGGCATGTAAACATTGTCTTATGTTGATCTTCTTTGGCTATCATGATCTGATTATACCATGAGAACCCATCCATGAGTGAAAGCATTTCATGTCCATTTGTCAGATCCATAATGATGTCAATATTAGGTAAAGGAAAATCATCCTTGGGACATGCCTTGTTTAAATATCTAAATTTTGTGCATATCATGATGCCTCTAATGGGTTTTGAGACTGGTACAAGGTTTAAAACCCATTCACAATAATCTATTAGTTTGATAAACCCCATGTCAAGAAGCTTCTATAACCCCGGTTTGACCAATAATGCTATTTATGGATGCATTTTTCTTAGCCTCTTCTTTATCAATTTAGCTTGAGGATGAACCATAAGATGGTGAACAACTACTTCAGAATCAAGGCTTGGCATGTCTCCATAGGACCACAAAAAATTTATCTTTTGATCTTTCAGGAAAGCCACCAAGTTCTTATGTTCTTCATCAAAGAGTGATTATGCATAAAAGGTGATTTGTTGTACCTCCTCTATCCCTACATTGATTGGATTAGACTTCTCGACAAGCACTACTAATTTCTCTTAATGTATCACACTATGACGTAGATTGAATCCCTCATCCTTAGGCACCTTGGAGAGGTTTTCACCATTGGATACATCATTTAGGATTTAATATTTTGTAATCCAAAATTTCCACAATGTGATTTTCACTTAGGGATAAAGACATGATTTTCATATTTTCCATTTTGCAATAGAGAGATTCAATTGTTTCCCCACAGTATGCCTATGCATCCAGTTCAATGTCAAAACTTGCTTTGTGATCTCCAAACGGAACTCGGTCTTGGAGCCCCATGAATTTAGAGATAGCCTCATCATTTTCTAATAAATCTAGAATAGGTAGTCCTCATTGGTCCCATTTTATAAGTTGGGGATAGATGTTTTAATTTAGTGATTTGGCTAGTGGAAGTGAAGGATGTGGTGGTTATCATGAATATGCAAGTATCCTCAAATAGGTCTATTATGTCGAGGTGAAATACATTGATAGTATCATTACACAATGTAGGTAATCAAGAGGAAGGTTCAAATCCCTTAACATAAGCACCCTTACCAAGAAGGGTCACTTTACTCATGGTACATCGAAGACCAAGATTTCTAGGTCATTTCTCATGAGCAATCAGTTCTTCATAAGTTTTTACCAAGCTTTTCATTTTTGTTGTATCCCCAGTCCTTCATCAGTTACAATCCTTTGTTTCCATCCTCCATTGGAAGAATAGGATTTGGTTTGTGATCTTGACATAGCAATTTTAATACATTATCCTTGCCAATAATTTCTTTGTTCAAATCTCCCCACTTTGTGAAAGTGGTAGATGTCATCTTGATTGTTTTTGTTACCTTGTCAATAGGTTGAGGCTTCCCATAGGATCTATGATAAAGAGGTATTTCTCCAACAACAAAAGAGTATTTTTCAAGTTGTAGTCCTCACAACCATTTTATATGATTACTGCTTTGATATCAAGGATGTTCTGCTAGATAGGTATCTTTGATGTAGAGGTGGATGATGGGATTAATGGGTCAACAAAAGAAGAGGGTATTGGAACTTCATCATTCTTAGGAACTTGTGGGACCCTATAGTACTTCTCTTCTATGCTCTTGCAATAGTAAAAGGGTTTAGGATCACCATGGATTGTGATTTCTCTCTCTTCATAGGGAAACTTGATGCATTGATGGTAGGTCGAATCTATGGCTTGCATGGCATGGACCCATGTATGACCAAGAATTATATTGGATGGAAGGTCAAGGTCAAGAACTTAAATATTAGTTTCTACAATTATGGATCCTACTTGGATAGGAATTTTGATTGTTCCTCTAGAACCCCATTCATTATCATCATATTCTCTAATGGTAACACCTTTTTCCTTTTCAATAACATCCTATGAATAGCCCAAGTTCTTGATCAACTGTAGGGTATAAATGTTAAGACCAACACCTCCATCCACCAAAACTCTTTTGAATTTGTTTTTATGGATATAGATCTCAAGATGAAATGCACGATTATGTGATGGTTGTGTTGGGAGGTCCTACTCAAAAAATTTGAGGAGATGAGGGGAGGTGATGTGTCTGACCATAGCTTGAAATTGTTTGGTATAAATATCATTAGGTACAGATGTTGAAGACAAAGCTTTCTCTAGGATGTCCCTATGTGCAAGAGATATTTTCAATAACTCTAAGATCTAGAGATTTAGTTGGGGGTCTTTTTAAATTGATCCAAGAGGCTATAATATTTGGGATTTGACTTCAATAGGTCCCTAGGTTATGATGGTGCCCCTTTGATAGTAATTTTACCTCTACGTGTGGTGACTCCACACTTTGCACTAGGTCCTTTGATGGTGATGATTGATATCTGATGATCACAAGTCCCTACGACATTGTTGCAAGCATGGCCTATGTTGTAGTAATCCTTCCCTTTTCCATTATTATTTCCCTTGTTATGGTCTGGCATCAGATTCTTATATATCTTAAGGTCTTGATTTCTAGGTTGTTGATCCACACTTACGTCTTCGTTATCAATAAGATATTGAATGACATTTTTCAGCTTCATGCAATTGGATTTTTGTGTCCGTTGGTTTTATGAAAGTCACAACAATCATTGTCTTTATACCAAGGAGGTTTTACTTGAGGTTCTTGATAATTCTTGTAATCAAGGAGCGTGATGAGATTTGATTGTCACCTTTTGCATTACCACTTCAATAAGTTTACCCAAGGGTGTGTATTTGTGTCATTGAGGATAAGTATTTCAAGGTGGTGGTCCTCTTTGAGAGTTGGCATTATTGATCATTTGCTGATTATTTTATGGTTGTGTGTTTTGTTGTGTGTTTTTGATGTATTTTCCTATTGTGGAGCATTGATCATAATTTTTATGTCACCTACACCATCAATAGTAATGTTCTTGTTTTTATCCCATACATGGGGTTTGTCATTAGAACTAGATGATGTACGATAATCTTTGTATTCTTTTGTTGTTCCTTGTACGATGAGTTTTTTTTCAATGTTAAGGCCCTTGGGGATGAGTTCTTCGTATGTTGACACACATTGAATTTTTAACTAGAAGGCTAAGTTTGTTTCTATGTTTGCAAAAATGATCTCTATTTTTTGTTACTTTGGAATTAGCCATTTACATTTATTCTCTCTATGTCACCATAATTGAAAATGATTCTCCCTTTCTCTATTTAAGGGTATCTATAGTTCCTCCAAGCTTATGTCCATATAAAGATTGTAGGAGAAACGTGCTACAAATTGATCTATCATCTATTGAAAATTTCATATTCCTAGAGATAGGTGTGAGAACCACTCTATGGCTTGACCTCCCAAACTTTGTAGGAAGAGACACATTAAATAAGATTCATTATATGCCACTTCCATACATGCCACATAAAATCCCCTAATGTGTTCTTTTGGATTTCCATGCCCTTTGTACTTTTCAAAATTAGGGAACTCAAATTCTAGAGGGGATGGTATCATTGGAATGTTATGATCAAATGGATATGGACACAAGTATTGTACAACAAAATATTTTTTTATTTTCCCAGTTTGGATGTCATGGATTTGTTGTGTGAGTGTCCTTATTTGTGATGAAATGTCCTCTTGAGGATTATTTGTTAGTGGAGCATACGTGTTGAATTGAGGAATCGTAGATGAATTATATGTTGGATTTTGGTAAGGTGGTGTGTTAGTGTTTAATGTATTGTATGGAATGTATGGAAGATTGTTTTGATATTATGGATTTAATGGTGATAAGGATGGTGGTGTGTTATATGCTCCATGTGAATTTTTATTGAGGATATTTTGTTGATGATTCACATATTGTTTTTGTTGATTGTAGTGCAAGCATTGTTGTTGTTGTTGGGCATATTATTGTTGTTGTGCTTGTAATTGTTGTTGGCAATTTTGTGCTTGCAATGCTTGTTGGGATTTTTGTGCTTGCAATGCTTGCTAAGTTTTTTGTGCTTGCAAGGCTTTTTGATCTTGTTGTGATTACAAGGCTTGTTGAGCTTGTTGATATGTAATAGCTTGTTGATGAGCAATAGCATTTTATATTTGAGGTGGTAAAATGATGTTTGGATTTGTGGTATATTGATTTGGTTGGATGTATTGGTTTGATGGGATGTATTGATTTTGTGAATTCATGTTATGAGTGGATTGTGATGGAGGATTGTGCTGATTTTGATATTGCTATGAGACCAAATTTTGGTTATGGGACACTTGATTTTGCAAAAGCATATTTGAACCATGTTGATTTTTTATGGGGAAACTTGTCCTTGATGCAATGATGCTTCATGTTTTTTGCTATGAGTCCTTGCAAGATTTTTTGTTGTGGTGGAGGGACATGAGTTTGAGGAGCCATTTTGCAATGTTTGTGGGATACCTTGATGTTGAGACATAGGTTGTGCTCCTTGATATGATGCCACTTGATGTTGTGATGTTTGTGATAGACCTTGATTTTGGACCAATGGATTTTGGGGATTACCTTGATATTGTTGATTGATTTGATTTTGGGTCAATATATTTTGGGAAAATTATTTTCCTTGATGTTGATGTTGATTCACTTGATTTTGGGGATCAATTTGATGGTGTTGTGACGCTGATTTTGTGATGTTTGATTTCCTTGGTTTTGATTCATTTGGTGTTGACCTTGAAGATTGACTTGAGGCTGTTGATTCGCTTGGTTGTGTTGAATATTAGGGATGTTGGTTTGAACATGTTGGGTATTAGATGTGAGTGGAGGGTATGGTTGGGAATTAAATGGTGCAATGTTTGTGTTATGGGGATGTGATGTAAGTGGAATGTTTGGGTGTTGATGATTTTGAGGGATGGTTATGTTTTGTGGGATGTTTGTGTTTTGAATACCCAAGTTCATGTGGCTCCCTAGATTTTGAGTATGATCAAGTTGATTTCCTTGTTGACTTGCAATGTTAGATGAATCCATCCTAGTGGTTGTAGTTTGTCTTGGTATGTATGATGACGATGGTTGTGGAATGGATTTAATGAAATTATGGACCAAGGATTCATTGTGAGAAGTTTGAGTGATAGATGCAATATTTACAAAAGGTTGTTCTCTAAGCGTGTTTACATCAAATTTAGAAGGGAGTTTGGCTCTTTCTTTTGCTAATGTAAGCATATATTGGGTAGGGTTTAGTTTCAACATTATGTTGACAAGATGATAAACCTTAGGGTCTTGTTGCATCTCAAGTATCTTCTATGTGAACCCTTGTATATTATGAAGTTTAAGATGGTTGTGGTAGATTGTATCATGTAGTTGTGAAACATATAGGATTAAACTCATGCATTCCAAGGCTTTGTTAATTTGTGTCTCTCATGATAGATAAGTTTGTGTTTTTTTCAATGTTTCTCTTGTGTTGTGATCTTGTTGTAACCATAAAACTTGTATCGACCTTTGGTTTAGTATTATGTGATTTGTATTGTCTAAATTATTGGGTTGATTCAAATTTTCCTAAAAGAGAACCTCTAAAGGATTTAGGACCAATGGTGATGTGAGTGATGTGATGAAAGGGTGAATGATGTAAATGGTATGAAACTCTCAATTTTGAAACAAATCTATGCTCAAGTTTTTTATGTGTGTTTGATAAAGATGCTAATGAACTTGGAAATATTAGGAGTAGACTTGTTACTCTAAGATAATTTTTCTCAAAAGGATGTGTAATAATCCAAATAGATGTATGAAAAGGGATATATTTCCAAACATATAGCCAAAATAGGTGATGTTTGATGAAAACATAGTTTAGGGGATTTGTTTGCAAAAATTTTGAGTTGTTTGTGAGATGAAATGTTTGAAATATAGTTTGATTTTTGATGTCAATGTGATGTTGATGTTTGGTTTGATTGATCCTAATGTGAGACCTAAGAGGAAATTTTAACAAGAAAAAGGTGTTAAAAAATGCATTTCTTTTTTAGTGTTTTGACCAAATGATTTTGATGGACTTTTGTATGATGTTGTGATGTGTGACACCTAAAATTGTTTTGATAAAAACAACTTTAAGTATGAATTTCCTTCTTTGTCTCTGTTTGAGACCAAGTAACCAATTTTTTTTAATGAAGTAACCAAGGGACACCTGCTTTGTGGGTTCAAGATTTGTGGGTTTAATATGAATTGTTTTTACCACATAGAGATCTTGATTAAGAATTCTTTAGGACTAAGATGTTTATAATAAAGCAAATTATTTTCCACAAAAGCTCAAAATTTGTGAAACCTAAGGTGCTAAACAATAGTTCCCTAGGTTCACTTCGATATAATGAGCATAGATATGGGAAAAGATACTAGGAAGCACACTAAGATATTGTTTTAATAAAAAATAGATATACTTAGGTGCATGCAACAATACGATGTCCTTCAAATGCACTCAATTATGTTCAAAGGGTTTAAAAATTTTCATGACCATGTTGATGTTTGTTTTAAGTTTCAATAACAAGCAATGTGTTTTCCAACTCAATGGGTGAGGGGAATATTTCATAAGCTTTATTCCATAAAGCTTAATAAGGAAATTTTGACACCATCAATCAAGCACATTCCTATTAGTCAAGTGGGTACATCTCTCAAGTCGGGTCCACATGATAAAATACTTAGATTGAGTGGATGACTAGAGTATTCACGCGTACATGATACACCTCTTACCTTGAAAGGAAAAAAGATCCTAACAGGGAGTTTCTCACCTCAACAAGTAATCAGTACATGATGAATATCTTTATGCAATGACCAACTGCCCCATTGGACCTTTCTCAAGAGATGTTTCAAAAAACTTGGCTTGGCTTCTAAGTACAAAGGTTTGTAATGACTCAGTGAATACCTGTTGTATAACATCAAACGTGAGACACTAAAGCCTTTAGTCAATGGGATGTGCCCTATACGCCCACAATAGTGTTGACACACATGGTATACACCAAAGGATAAGTACTACTTGCTTTCACTTTTGCACCCTTTATATAGCCTGCCTAAACATGTGATTTGAAGTCACCTTGAGTTCTCCATTGCGGGATGTGTCTCAAGGAAGGCCTCCTACTAAAATAGAAGAAGGAATGTTATTTCTCTTCACCCAATATCGCATGAAGTGCAGGGGGAGAGGATATGTAGCAAGCCTTGGGTGACTCAAAGAACAAAGTGAAAACTAGGAGTGTTTCTCTTCACCAAACTGAGTGTGACATTTGTCTTGTTCAATTTTAGAGACAAAATAAAGTGAGGTTGTTTGGTTCAATTTTAACTCCAAATTTAAAAAGCAAGTCGATTGTTCATTAATAAGGCCAAATTGAAGTGTGAAGTTTATTTTTAAACCCAATTTGAAGTGTGATCTAGCTAAATCATAAAGATAAAGTGCTCTTAAGTCATCCTTCTCATAAGTTTTTAGGAACACTTTCAAAAATTTGACAAAATGAATTGGTTGATGAGTGTTAATGAACAACTTTTTGCTTTAATCCATGCTTTAATGCTCCAATATAATCTTGCAAGTTGTTAGTACTTAAACCAACAAATACAAATTAGGAAATCATTAGGGTCAGAAATCAAATCAAATTGAAAATTTAGATTAAACTTTGAATTTTACCTCTTTGGTCTACTTGCAAGTGTGCGGCTCTGTCAAACAAGTGCACAGGTCTCCCTCAAGACAACTGTGCTTGAGTTTATAGGTGCATTGGTCTATTAAACAAAAAGTGTGTTATAGTTTATAGGTGTGTTGCTCTATCAAATAGAAAGTCTAATGCTTTGGTAAACCTGCACAAAAAACCAAAAAGATCAAATGCATTGGGAAAACAAGTGCACGAATCTACTAAATGACAAGTGTGTGCCAATGCAACAAGTGCATAGCTCTAGTTTGAAACAAGTGTGTTGCTTGCTTCTAGTTCTTGCAAACATGAAATTCTCAAGAAAAATTTGTCAAATTAATGGATTAGGTCCCACTCGACATGCCAAATATGTGAACATGAATTTTAACTAGGATAAATACAATTGAAATGAACAATCAAATCAATAAATTAGACTAATTAACTCATATTCCAAATGAAATCTTTAAAAATGCTAACTAGGAAGCCATTAACATGAAATTAAAAGAAATTTGATAAAAGGAAACCTAATTACACTTGAAAACTTGATCCCATTGGGGGATTGGTGTTGAATTAATGTGGAATGATCAACCCTTTCTCAATCCCATTGTTGACGCAAGTTTTGGAGTGATTCTTTAATGGAGAAATTGATGAAATGGATTTAAAATAGATAAATGCTCTCAAATATGACTCTAAAAATGGTTATAGTCTATTTTCTCTAAATACTCATGGATGAATTACTCATAAAATGGAGTATATTTATAGGATTTTTAAATGAATCAATGGCTAGGATCAAATAAAGGGATAGAAATGGATGAGAGGAATTGACATGGATCAAGGATCAAATCCATGGAAGAGATTGAAAGATCACATGGATTGATAAAATTAATAAGGGGTTGCAATTGATTCAAACAAGCACAAATCCTTAATTTTAGGAGGAATGTGCAAGATATTTCCATTTTGGAGGGAAATATTCAAATTTGAAATGGAAGAATATTCCATGGGAATATTCCTTTGAGGAGTGGGAAACTAGTCAAATTAAATAATTAAAACATTATTTAATTGTGCAAGGTGGAGGAATTTAGATTTTTAATTAAACAATTTTCTCATTTAATTAAAAGGGGGAATTAATGACATTTAATTAAATAATTAAGATTATTTAATCAAATTAGAGGAATTAAAGGAATTTAATTAAATAATTTGCATTATTTAATAAAATAAGATAAAAATTAGCCTGAAAGGGGTGAATTAACCTAATAATATTGATTACCCGATTAATAGAAGAAATGATGAATATAATTAAACAATTAGTATTATTTAATTAAATAGATGAAACATGATATATAGATGTTAAAAGATTTTTTATTTGAAGAATGGGAAGGGGTTGTTAAATTTTTCTATTTAGATCAAGTAAAGGGCATCTTTCTAGTTCTTTTTGATACAAAATCTCATAGAGATAACAATTAATAAAGTGAAATTTTTAGTATTCAAGGGATTTGATTTGTTCATGCAACCATGGTTTCCAAATTTTAATCAAAACAAATTTGTGGAAAAGTTTATTCCTTTTTGGGTTTGAATGCATTCTCTACCTCTTGAATATAGGGAACTAAAATTACTAGAAGTTTTTGCTAATCATATATGGATTTTCATCAAACGTGATTTTTTTTTTATAGAAATCCAAAAAAACTAGTGAGGTTTTATGTTTTGATGGATGCCACATAGGATTTACCAAGCCTAATATATATAACATCCAAATATGGCAAGTGGATTCAGAATATTATAATGGAAAATCTAGAGAATGTGTGTTCTAAATGTCATACATTGGGATATTTTGACAATGCTTCTCATGAGATAGAAAGTTAATGTTTAGACACCAAAAAAAAATTTGCCTCAAGTTTCTGAAAGTATTGTTTCTAAATAGACTATGCAAGCTAAATCAAAGGATTTGGTAAGCTTGGTGGGCAACAAGGCATCACAGGGTTCGTTGCTTCAAGCTCCTGAAATTATTATTCCTAAACAAATGAAACAATCTAATATGGAAGTTTTGGAAAGCTTGGTATATGACAAATGAATAGGAAAATAATAAGCAAGGATGGAAATAATGGGATCAAGAAAATATCTATTCTTATATCTAAAGATAGGTTGCAACATCATATAGTTTTTGGTACAATCCTTCTCTTCCTTCACTCTCTATGTTGTAGCTGGAAAGGGTTGTTAAGTAATTGATTTTTGACTTGAGATCTGTTAAACATGTTCAAGGATTCAATGTGATAAATGATTTGGTTTTAAAAGAATGTCATGAGGAAAAGAAAGGAGACCATTTCCACAGATCTAACTCTCAGGAACTTGATTTAATAACCTTTAAAATTTTGGCGGAGGAAGATAATCTGGAAGAGTTAGCTGACAAAATATTATTGTTTGAAGGATGCCAATTGATAGATCTCATGTCAGATGAAGTAGCAAGGGAATAGGATGAGTTTGCACTTCAACGCAATTGCAAGGATTTGGAAAATCTATGGATAATTAGAAAATACCAAAGACAGTAGATAGTGTGTCAAATCATATGCTTGATGAACAAGTTAAAGTGGTTGACAACAGGGAGATGATACATTTTATCCCAAAAGATGACAAACAAGTTCAATGATAGGAGACAGGGAGTTGATATATTTTGATTACACATAGACTCTATTAATTTTGCATACTCCTTGCACTCAACTAGTGGTTTTGAAGTCCCCAGGAAAGTGAGGGATAAAATCACATGTCACCAAATTAAAAGAAGAAATTACGGTAGGGGTGAAAACAACTTTAGATAATAAGGTGACACTATCTTCAAGTAAGCATTTGAGGAGAGCATGTTTTTCTCCTTGATGCCAATGAAATTAATATCGTAGAATGTCAGGGGTATTAATGCCTCTGACAAGAGAGCTCAAGTCAAGTAACAACTATATCTTGTGGAGCTGATGTGATAGTATTGCAAGAAACCAAGACCTCTGAGATTATTTTTGGATCTTCATTCCAAAAGTGGATAAAGTGGAAAATAGTTCATTCCCCTGCACAAGGTTCATCAGGGGGTCTTATTACTCTCTGGAATGATAAAATAGTTGGTATAGAATTAGTTAGAAATGAAAGGAATTGGAAACTCTTGAAGGTTTCACACTTTGATTTAAAGCTATGGATACTAAATGTTTATGGTCTAATTGCTACAATGGATAAGAAATTGTTGAGAAATTGTTTCTCAACCCTGCAATTATATAATGGTTATTGTTGATAGGATATATATATATATATATATATTTCCTAGTTACATCAATAGGTGTAATATACAATGGAATAAGGGGGAGAGTGGGATGCGTCTAAAGAATTTTTTGTTAAATTTTTTAGGAGACTACTAAAATGGCCGACATACATTGGATAATTGATACATTGTAAATCTAGATCGTTAATTATTAGGTTTTAGATCTAATGGTGGATATTTTGTTGGCCTATCTTTCCCTAGAATGTAACCCTATTTTATGAGGGAATTGTATTACGACTGCGGTAGAGAGAGAGATGGTGATGTATTATGAGAGTCTGATAGCAGTCATGTTGTCTCTTGATCTATAGTGGTTATACCCCTATGAGGTTCTTACTCTGCAAGTATATTGTAATCTTTGTGATTTACTAAATAATATAGTGTGCGACTTTTGGAGTATGGGGTTTTTTCTCGAAAGGATTTCCCCACGTAAATCACTGTGTCATGGTATACATGATATTTATATTTATTTCTTTTTAATTTTCTATAATTGTTAAATATCTATAAAGTTTTGTATTATTCCCCTCTCAAGATTAGTGTAGAAGGTTGTTATGCTACCTTAGCTTCCTTACAAGTGGTATCAGAGCCTGATCACCTTTGGTTTCAGTTGTGGGTTGTTGATTTTTTTAGACTAATTTAGGTTTAGTGGGAGCTTGTGTAGAAGAGATTTTTTGATCTTGTTGCAGGAATTTTAAGATGGAAAATTCATCAAGGAGAATAGAGGTGGATAAGTTTTCTAGAAATAACTTTGGAATGTTGAAGCTAAAGATGGAGGATCTGTTGATAGATTTAAATTTGTGGGATGCTATTGATGAGAATGTTTCAAGGCCTACAAATCCTACTCAAGCTACTCAATATGAACTTATGGACCATAAAGCTAAAGGTCTAATCAGATTGTACTTGGCAGAATCTATTTTAATTAATGTCCATAAGGATACCTTTGCATAGAAACTATGGAAGAATCTTGGTGAGATGTATTAGGACAAATATTTAGTGAACAAGATTCTATTGAAGAATAAGTCGTATTCCTTGAGAAGGGAAGAGGGTAGATGAATAACAAGCCACCTAGAAGCATTCAATATGTTGGTTTCTCAATTAGCATCAATTAGTGTCAAAATGGATGAGGAGAAATGTTAGATCTTTCTTTGTTCTTTTCCCAATTTGTGGGATTCTCTTGTTATGGCTATTGAGAGTACTTCTATTATATTGAAGACTGAAGATGTGGTGGGTTCTTTTCTTTTTGAAGAGATGATGAGGAAGGTATCCATCGCTACCAAGGAGGCCCTAAATGTTTGTGGAAGACCTAAGGAAAAAGGTAAGAAGAATGAGAAGTGTGACAAATCCAAGTCCAAGGGGAGATCTAAATCTCTTGGAAATTCTAAAGTTATTTGTTGGAGCTACACTAAGCCTGGAAATGTTTATAAGGAATGCAAAGAGGAAAAGAAGAAGAAAACAAAGAAATTTCATTCATATTCTGAGTCAGAGAAGGAACATGGTGACATGTTCATTACATCTTTGGAAACTCATGTAGGTAATGATGTATGGTTAATTGACTCAGGTGCATCTTTCCATATGACCTTTAATAGAGATTGGTTTTCTGAATATGAAGAATTTGATGGAGGTAAGGAGTGCTTGGGTAATGATTCTCATTTAGACATTGTTGGTCGCAGTAAAGTTAAAATCAGATTTCCTGATGGTAGAATAAAAAGGATTAATAGTGTGTCGTATATCCCTAGATTAGCACAAAATTTGTTATTTGTAAGAAAACTAATAGATGTGGGTGTGTAGGTACTATTTTCTAATGTAGGATGTAAGATGGTTAGAGGCACTATGGTGATTGCTAGAGATGTCAGATATGGCACATTGTATAAGCTTGATGCATGCACTATTGAGTGCAATAGTACTTCTGTGAAAAGCAAGTATGTGGAAGAAGTGAGGGATTCACCTTCAGTAGATGGTCATGTCTTTTGGGTACCCAAGGGTACTCTTTCTTTTGAAACAAAGTTACCTACAAAGAAACCTATGTTATGGCACCAGAGACTTGGCCACATTGGAGAAAAGGGTCTAAGGACCTTGAAAAATAAAAACCTTGTTGAAGGTTTGTTTGATTGTAATATTGAATTCAATTTTTTTGAGCATTGCATTTATAGAAAACAAAACCGCATTTAGTTTTACTTGAGTTCTCATAAATATTGTGGTGTATTGGATCTTATTCATTATGATGTGTTTGGTCCTGTAGATGTTCCTTTGATTGGTAAATCCACATATTATGTTTCATTTATTGATGATTATAGTAGAAGGACATGGATATATTTTCTAAAGAGTAAATATGAATTTTTTAGCCGATTTAAAGAATTTAAAGCAATGGTCAAGTTGCAGACTAGAAAGAAAATATTTTTTTTGAGAACTGATCATGGCGGTGAATTTTTCTCTAATGATTTTGATAGATTATGTAAAGATTGTGGTATTCATAGACAAAAGACAACTCTATATTCTCCACAACAAAATGGAGTTACAAAAAGAATGAATAGGACATTGATGGAGAAGGCTAATACTATGTTGAGTGGTGCTGGTCTAGAACAAAGGTTTTGGGCTAACGTTGTAGCCATTTCCTGTTACCTAACTAATAGGTCTCATACATTAGATCTTGTTGATAAGACACATATAGAGGCATAGTCGGGTCATAATCCTTCATTAAGACATCTTAGATTTTTTGGTTGTGAGGAATATGCACATGTGCCAAAGGAGAAGTGAATAAAGTTGGAGAAAAACATTGTGAAATGTATCTTCATCAGATATAGTTATGGTGTGAAAGGATACAAGCTTTGGGATCTTGTTGCATAGAAGGTAATACATAGTAGAAGTGTTATTTTTAGATAAACTAAGCCTCCTTCTATTATATTTCAGCTAGAATAAAGTAAACAAGATGATGCGATTGAATTTCCTGGTACACCTAAGAAAGTTGAATCGAGGCCCAAGGATAGACAAGAAGTTGAGGAGATCTCATCTAGCTTTGGATCTTCAGAAGAGGAGGAAGAACCTCCAGCTCAATTTGTTCATAGGTGCACAATACATAGAAAATCACCTGAAAGGTATTCACCTGATGATTGGAGATGTATTTTTCTTTGAATACTAACATGGATGAACCCAGATCTGTAGAAGAGGCACTAGGTATGAATGATGTAGAATCTTGGAAGATTTCTATGGATGAAGAAATGACATCTTTGAAAAAGAATGATACATGGGACCTTGTACCATTTCGTGAAGGATGAAAACTTGTTGGTTGTAAACGGGTGTTCAAGAAAAAGATTAGTCCAAATGGAAGTATTGAGAAATACAAAGCAAGGTTGGTTGTGAAGGGTTACTCTCAAGTTTAGGGTGTTGATTATGGTAAGATATTTTCTCTTCTTGCAAAAATGACATCCATTAGATTTTTACTTTCTATTATTGCAGCTTATGATTTAGAGGTTGAGAAAATGGATGTGAAAAATTATTTCCTTCATGGTGATTTGGAGGAGGATATTTATATGACATAGCCAAAGCAATATGTGGTGAAAGGTAAAGTAATTTGGTTTACAAATTGAAGAAATATTTGTATGGATTAAAATAGAGTCCTAGGATGTGGTACCAAAAATTTGATACATATGTGTTGATTTTGGGATTTGAGCGTTCTATATTAGATCATTGTGTTTATTATAAAACTGATTGTGATTATTTCATATTTATTGCATTATATGTTGATGATATTTTATTTATTGGAAAGGGGAAAGGTATGATTTCATAACTGAAATCTCAACTTGCTGCTAAATTTGAAATGAAAGACCTTGGTGTAGCTAGACACATTCTTGGAATGGAAATTAAAAGAGATAGAGTGAACAAAAAGTTGTGGCTTGGCCAAAGTAAGTATGTCACTTCAATTTTACAAAGATTTAACCTGCAAGATTGTAGATGATTATGTATTCCCTTTTCTATTGGAATAAAGTTATCTATTTCATATTTTGCAACTTCTCCATCAAAGATGGATGACATGAGCAGAGTACCTTACTAGAGTGCAGTTGGAAGTTTTGTGTATGCTTTGGTTTGTACTAGACCAAACATTTCCCAAGCAGTGGGATTTATTTTTGTTGAAAATGAAGGTAATATTGTAGCTTAAAAATTGTAAAACTATGATACTGTAGATCTAATTAAGTGTTCCTTTTCACAACTTTTTGTGTATGATTATCTGTTTAAATCAATTTTACCAATTGTAGAAAGAGACAAAAGATTTTAGAAGAATGAAACAAGAAGATAGAAGTGGCACAACATATAAATGGAGAAGCCCTTTCAGGAAAAAATTCCACCAAAATCAATAGTGCTTGTATTCTTTAACCTTAGAACAAGATTACAATAATACTATATCAATCCTTGATTGATATGCTTCCTTGCTTTCAAAAATCCTTCTTCACAACCTGCACAAAACTCTCATAGAACTCTCCTTCATTTGCTTCAATTAATAGACAATTAATGAGCATGTAAACTCATAAGATTTTTCAAATACAAGAGCATAAAGATCCTCTCAAAAATCTACGCCTAGATTTGGAAAGTAGAGTTCCACAATGCAATCTAAGTTCAAACCAAGGTCTTCCTCAATTTAGGTGCCACAAACTAAACACTTAAGTGAACGTTGGTCAAGAAAATATCTTGCAAGCATCACCTCAAATTTGGTGCCCAAGAATGGTCCCACTTAACTAAGCCTTGTAAATATCTTCTGATGCAAAAGGTGTTAACTAAAAGATGCCAACTTGGGCACCCAAGGTGGGTCCAAGTCAATCTTAGTTAATTGAAACATATCTCTCCACCAATTCATGCAAACATTATGCATGATTGATCATCCCCACTTAAATGAAAGTATCCGCCTATTATCTTTCATGAAACTGAAGTCATATTTCATGTAACTAAAGTAAACTAGCATTCAACTCAAACTAACTACATGCAACTGAAGATAAATGAACCATAACTGAATTGAACTAAATTGAACTTAACTTAACTAAGCTGAACTGATTTGAAATAAATTGAACTAAACTAAATTGAACTCCACTCATGTAAATATTAATCCCTAATTTGTACAAATAAACCATGCATTACTGAAGTGTTATCAATCATCCAAATAGTTAACTTAAGCAAGGTGGGTTCCACTTTCCATGTGAGTTCCCTATGTGCTCCTATCTTATAGGAGCTCTTCTTGGACATCCCCACATGTTCCTATCATTTAGGAATAATCACAGATGTCAATTTACATGCTAAATTCATTTGAATTTAATCTTTCTAATCATTGTGTTGGGGAACACTTTCCAAGGACTTAGGAGATACATGAAATATGTTTAGGATTGCAATTAAATGGCATCCTATTCCCAACATTCTTCCACTTGACATTATATATTGTAATTATTCTAAACAAGGAATCATTATTATAAATCAAGTACAAGACTCAAGGCCAATGGCCTTCCTGCACCAAGAGAACTTATTTGTAGGAACTGGTTTCATAAGATAATTTGTAGCATTGATCAAAGTGTCAACTTTCTCAATCAATACCTTCCCACTCTCAACCATTTCTCGCACAAAGTGATACTGAACATCAACATTCTTAGTGTGGGAATGATACATAGGATCTTTAGCTAAATAAATAACACTCTAACTATCACATTCAATTCTAATTTGCTTGAAATTAAAACCAATACCTTTCCCAAGTCTCTGTAACCAGACTGCCTCTTTAGAGGCATGTGTAGCAGCCATGTACTCTTCTTTTGTGGTGGAAAAATAAATTGTGGGCTGCCTCTTACTCATCCAACTAACTATAGCTCCAAAAAAAGTATGCACATAGCCACTTGTTATAGATATGGTTGAAGATGGTAGGGTGAAGTTGGTTAAGTTAGTGGCTTTGATGAATTTTTCTAATTCTTTAACTAAGCCTATGAGCATAGAGAAGTTTAGATGGTGTTCAAAGATTATGGGCCTTTTGGTCCCTAGCAATTAAGAGACAATATTTACTCCCTCCCATTTCTCTTGCAAGGTGTTTGACAAGTGGGAGATTTGTTGAGCGATTATGTCTCAACCTTGCAATTATTTAATGATTATTATTGATAAGACATATATATATATTTCCTACTTACACCAATAGGTGTAATATACAATGGCATAAGGGTGGGAGAGAGTGGGATGTGTGTAAAGAAATTTTTGTTAACTTTTTCAGGAAACTACTAAAATGGCCAACATACATTAGATAAATGATACATTGTAAATCTAGACTGTTAATTATTAGGTTTTAGATCTAATGGTGGTTATTTTGTTGGTCTATCTTGCCCTAGAATGTAACCCTATTTTATGAGGGCATTGTATTATCACTGCAGTAGAGAGAGAGAGACAGTGATGTATTTTGAGAGTCTAATAGCAGTCATGTTGTCTATTGATCTTTGAGTGGTGATAATCCTTGTAAGAGAGGGGGACCAACCACGTCAAGGCTTCAGGTCATAGAGAGTCGAGAGTGGAGGGTTGCCCTAACTTACCTCACTCTAAAAATGCCTTAGGTAGGGATTAAGAATGATGAGCACTATAATGTACTTCTACCACTCTACAGATCCTGGAATTAGGTTTGGGCTAGGCGAGCTGGTTTTTGGAGTCGGTATTGTGTCTCAGACAACTCTTTATCCCAAGACAGCAGCATGGCATGTTGGCATCCCTCCAGTGCGTTGGCGTCTGTATGGTCAAAAAATAGTAAGCACAGTAGAAACTACCAAAAAACCTACTAACAACCTAGCTAGTTAATCTAGATGGTAAAAACAAAATGAGAAAGTATAGGAAATAGATACTAAAATGATAAAGAAAGTAAACAAGGACTAAGGTGATGAAGATGATCTCATAGAAGTGCTAGTTCGCCAACTATCTCCACACACATGTCCTCCTACACACAAGAAAGAGGGAATATTGTTGGGGTTTTATAGGGGCCTGCCTTAGTTAGACCTCCATTTTGGTGTTTCCACCTCCACGGAAAACCACCTCCACAGACAACCATAAAGAAACGAAGTAGAATATGCAATAAAGGAAAGAAAAGAGAGAAATACACACTACAAAAAAATATAATGCTACTCAACCAAATCACAAAGGAGAGGAGCGAAATGTTACCACCTCCACCCAAAATCTCACTAGCCAATGGAGGAGATATGGACTTGGCAAAGTCGCCACAGCCACAACTGGTATGAAGGGATGTCTCACAAGACTCCAAGCCCACACTTCTATGGCTTGCTTCACACTTGCAATGTGGAGTTGATGGAGTGTTGTTGTAATGGAGTGTTCAAATGCTACTTGAGAGTGAAGTGGATGCTTAGAATGCTTAAGAGAATTTTCTAGAGAATGTAGTAGGATGGCTAGAAGATGAAATGAAGTGAGAATGGATGAATTTGAAGGAAGAATGAGGAAGAATCTTCCATTTTCAAGTCAGTTGGTCAAAGAGGGATGTTATAATTTGGCCCCAATCGACTGTGTAATGCCTCTGCCAACTTCAGATGTAGGAATCTGTCAAGGACAACAATGTGTTGTGTGGACATCTGCACACTATGCATGCATCCCCAACAAATATTTTCTCACCGACACAAATGACAGATGCAAAGTGGATGAAATGTAGTTGGGTGATGTGGATTTTTACCTTCAGATTTGATTTTCTAAGGTGAGGGTGTGTGAAAGGGGAATTTGCATAGGGGGTTTAAGTTCGCTCGTATACATTTTTCCCCTAATTTATCGAGCACGAGTATTGATGAGTGCTTTGGTAAAGTAGATCGAAGAGTTAGTAGGGTTAGAAATTTATACCCAAAACATTGAGGAAGCAGACTGTGATTTGGCGAGTTTGAAAGCGTAGGATAGGAAAAGCACTCCATAGGTACTCTCCCTAAGGATTTTTGAAAAAAGGACTCCCTAGCCCTGAAAAACTATGAAGCTGCACAAAGCACACTGAAGGCCCTCAGACCAATGATGGACAAATCCCACAAGATGAAAGCATCTTGCAGGTCCACAGACCTGCAAGGAGGCAACCCCCAAGATATCTCACATGAGGGAAGCCCTATGAAGTAAGCATCTTACAGGTCCTCAGACCTGCAAGAAGGTGACCCCCAAGATCTCTCACATGGAGGGGGTCCAAATAAGTAAGCACCTCACAGGTCCCTAGACTTGGAAGGAGGTGACCCCCAAGATATCTCACATGGAGGAGGCCCAGAGAAGTAAGCACCTTACAAACTGTAGACCCATAAGGAGGCATCCCCCAAGATCTCTCACATGAGGGAAACCCAAAGAAGGAAACTCCATGGAGTTGGATTGGAAAATGGATTTAGAGGAACACCTACAAAGTTACATGTTTACCCACAGATAAAACATGTCCGAGAATAATGTGGCCACGCAGGAAATCAAGCGAACAATCACGCAGACCATCAAAAAATTGGAAGACTTTCAAAGGGGTTCCTCGAGAACTCGATGTGGAGAGGGATCCACTCAAGGGATGTGTCATTTGAATGTGCAAAAGAGACATTTTTTTATCAAATCAATTCATCACCAAGGAATCCTTTCAAAATATGTTCACTTCACCAAGGAACTTGAAAGGAAGAAAATGCCCCCTCATGAGAGGAAGGTCAAAGTAGCTTCCACCTTAGAGGAAAGTTCTCAAGTTCTTTCTTTGCGAACCCATGATGAATAAAACACATTCTATTAGGGGTCCAAGTCGATAATGTGATTCTTGAAAAAGTTTGCAAATATTCTCAAGAAAATATTCATTGGCAATGAATGCATTTTCTAAAAATCAAAGTGTCATAGAAATGGCGTTGTCACACATGCGAGGGAAAACTCAAGCAAAGAAGAGAGAAAGATAAGAAAAGGGTGAAAGAGAAATAATCACAAATAGAGGACACAAGGGAATTAGGTTTCGCAGGGTCAGATCTGCTCATGCTTATATAAATAATAGGTAATTGTGATGCAAGGCGAGAGGTCATCAATCCCCACTAGGGTGGTCCCACAATACTGGTTTACAATTTCTGAGAGATCTTGATTTTTGTTGAAATCACATATTTTTAGAAAATATAATGATTTAAGCCTTGAAAATTTCCATTTAAAGGATTCCAATTGAAGAGAGCTTGATCGAACCACCTTAGATCAAACCCCCTTGGATAGAACCCCGCTAGTTTTAAACCATAGCTATAACGGAATCTCCTTTACACCTATCAAAATATTGATAAAAAACCACTTTTTATTTACCTTTTGGGGGATCAAATGAATTCATTTAAAATTTATTTTTTGTAAGTATGTAGTCCTTATTATAAGCTTCCCAAAAAGTATAATTTTAAATAAATTTAATTTTATTATTATATTTATTTTTTATTTCTTGTGAATGTAGGTTTTTCACCAAAAATGAAACTCTTTGTTCTACACATGTGGAAAAATAGTAGATTATCAAAAAAAAAAAGAAAAATATCAGTGCACTAGATATTGAAGTCCTTTATCCAACAAAAAAAAAATTGAATTTCAATACATACAAGAAAAGTTATGTTGTATACAGTCCACCTATGTCTGAATTGTAATTGGTTTGACTTTGAAACTTGATTAAGGAAAAATATTCAATAAAACACTATGAAACCAAATGAAAGTGCTAAATATCGTAGTTACAAATCTAAATTCGAAAAAATTAGAATTTTATCCTTCATGGAAAAAAAGTTGTGTTGTATAATGTGAGCATCACTCCTTAAAAATGGTGTTTACTGAAAAAAACTAGTTTTTGAAGGAGATGGAAAAAGAAGTGCAATATGATTCCAAAAATTTTGAAAACAATATATTTAGAATCTACAGAAAAAATGTCACAAATCACTAGTTTGCATCATCTTCAAATTCCTCACGGTTTAGCCACTATAGGTGCTCGAAAGTGAAGATTTAGTTAGAAAAAATTAGTTCAATGTCCATTTTGGCCAAAAATTATAAACCAGTACTGTGGGATCACTGACCAAATCAGCAAGAATGCATGAAAAATAAAGTAAAAATAAAAAATCGGGTCAACATGGAAGGGAAGCCTAAATTCCCCCAACACTTTGTATCACCCCCAATTTTTTGAAAATCAAACACAAACATGTAAGAATGATGATACAAATAGAAGAAGGTTCACAACACAAAATCACTCTTGTATCCAAGCACCAACAAGGGTGACAAGGGTCATCGAGGAATACATAGCACAATCATGGGGGAACACATCACAACAAGCACACATCTAATCTAAAGATAAAGAGGCCTCCCCTAACACTCATCAACCAAGAGGTCAACCACTTCCCAATCTAGATCATTATAAGGGGAAGGATGATGAGCCTACAGTGGTGGAATATTAAAGGGAGGAGCATCCGACCCTCCCAAAATAAGGGCTAAGGAAGAAGGCCATGCAAGGTCTTCTCCACTAGGCTCCCCTAACACTCATCGACCAAGAGGTCATCCACTTCCCAATCTAGATCATTATAAGGGGAAGGATGATGAGCTTGCAGTGGTGGAATATTAAGGGGAGGAGCTTCTGACCCTCCCAAAATAAGGGCTAAGGAAGAAGTCCATGCAAGGTCTTCTCCACTAGGCTCTTATGGAGCTATGGTCAACGACTTTGCAAAGATCGCTGACAAGGACAAAACTTCATCTAGAGAGTTAAACATGAAATTTAATGGAGTTTCATGTCATACCTCAATGGACAAGGAGGGTTGTGCCCAAGATTCATCGCTTGGCTCACCGAGTGACTCGGAAGCGGTGACAAACTCAGGGGAAGCATGGACTTGCTCCATTACTAGGATGGAACAAGCTAACGCATGACCACCCTTGAAAGAAGGTGGGATCCTCTTATTCCCTCCATTGCTGGGAGGGCCACTCTCCACCTTCTACTTCGTTGGGGGATGTGAACTCCCCACATACGAGGAAATATGCACAGAGAAAGAGGAGGATAAAACCGCAACAGATACCACTGATGTATTCAGAATATCCATGGGTTTTGGGAATGGCTAGATGTCCAGGAGAGACATCAACAAGGGTGACTCAACCAAAGGAGTGATGAACACATGCACCTTTTTGGGATCAAGCACACTCACACTCACAGTGGGAGTCAGAAGTGAGAATGAACTACATTGAATGAAAGTAGAGGGGAGGAGAGAGGATGATACAACATGAGGCCTTGATACAGGGGTGATCGCCTCCTCTTCCTTCTTCTTTAAAGCACCCATTTCAACTACAAGAGCCTTTTTCCAACACTTGCATTCACATGCAAGGCAGTTTTTTCAACTCTTCAAGCTAGAAGTTGGGAGCTGCGAAGGGATGAAAGGCTCTTGATCATCCATAGGGGTGTCCATTACAATCATTTCCAGCAGAGGGATAGACTCCTGAATGAGAGCAAGAGGAGCAGATTGAGGAACAATGGGGGGAGTCAGATCTAGTGCCTCAGTATTGGGCCTCTTCCCGTTTACTACTTTGGGAGTAGAAGCAATAGGAGGCCATGGAGGTCGTGACATAGAGGATTCCCCATGGGTACCCTTTCTTCTACCTTATCAAGCAAGTCTAGGCTCCATGGGCAAAACGAGAAGCTTGAATGTGGGACACTTGGGCTTTCTCCAAGTGGGCACCATAGGATTCTCTTGCAACTACAAGATAGAATCCTATGGCACCACAACAAGATGAGAGGAAGTGTCGGGCTAGATAGCGGAAGAGGAGGAGGTATCTTGAGAGCACTTATCTCCTTCCCTTCTATGTTCCTTGGTGGCATCACTATCAACTTTCAAATAGGCCCTATGTGAAACAACATAAGATGATTTAGGGTACCTCACTCTATAAATTAAGTGCCCTTTCTTGTACTTATAATAGGTCTGGTACAAGAGGTTCATCCTAGGTGGGAGAGGACCAACGTGTGCTAGCCAAAAGTGGCCTAAGGAATAGCTACCACACTCAATTGGTGGTCTATAACTAGTGTTGTGGATCACATGCATGGGACCCTCATGTATAAAATTCAAACACTTATGCACAACCAAGGGAACTGCATTCATAGCTACTATCCAAGGGATACCCAACTTCACTTTGAAGAGTTTGGGCCCCAGTATTATAACGAACAATAGGTTTATAGATTTAGATCCGAAAAGGACTAATAAAATGATACTACCAAGAGGAGGTAGAAAAAGTCCCTTATGCATATAGATGGTGCTTATAGGTGCATTGTACCCATCTTTATACAAAAAGTTAATTAACATGGTCTCCTCAGTTATAATATTCACTTGAGACATTGGGTCAACGAGAACACCTACTACAGTGTTTCTGTTGATTCACGTAGGGATATAGAGAGGAGATGGTTCTCTATTGAAACCCATCAACAGGTCCTAGAGGTGAAGGTTATACTTGGATTACTACTCAAAGGCTACACATAGGGGATAGGTTGATGCAGAAAAGAGGCCATCGTGCACACTAAACGACCCTCTCACAAAGCCCCCCAAAAAGTTTATGATCAGACCATGACCCAACTAAGGCTTCGTAACACAACACCTATGAAACCTTCTGACTACACCTACTAGGGTTCATAGGTTGGGTTGTAATCCGAAGGCTTGACAACACTCACACCTATAATTCTCTTAGAACACACGAAAAGGAGATTTCAGTATTGCAGGAAGAAACCAAAATGGTTCATGTCAGGTTCACCAAAAATGTAAGAGAGGGGGAACAACCACGTCAAGGCCCCAAGTCATGGGGAGCCAAGAGTGGAGGGTTTCCCTAACTTACCTCACTCTCAAATATTCCTTGGGGTAAGGATCGAGAATGATGAACACTATAACATACTTCTACCACTCTACAAATCTTGGACTTAGGTTTGGGCTAGGAAAATTGATTTTTGGAGTGAGTACTATGTCTCAGACAACTCTCCATCTAAGGAGGATAACATAGTTCTGGGATAATAGCACGGAATGCTGGTGTCTCTCAGGTGCGTTGGAGTCTGTACAGTCATAAAAAAGTAAGCACAATAGAAACTACCACAAAACCTACTAATGCCCTAGCTAGTTAATCTAGATGGTAAAAATAAAATGAGAAAGTATAGGAAATAGATACTAAAATGATAAAGCAAGTAAACAAGGACTAAGGTGATGAAGATGATCTCATAGAAGCACCAATTCACCAGCTAGCTCCACACACATGTCCTCCTACACACAAGAAAGAGGGAAAATTATTGGGGTTGTATAGGGGCCTGCCTCAGTTAGACCCCCATTTTTGTGTTTCCACCTCCATAGACAACCATAAAGCAATGAAGTAGAATATGCCATAAAAGAAAGAAAAGAGAGAAATACACACTACAAAATAATACAATGCTACTCAATCAAATCACAAAGGAGAGGAGTGAAATGTTACCACCTCCACCCAAAAGCTCACTAGACAATGGAGGAGATGTGGACTTTGCAAAGTCACCACAACTGCAATGTGATAAAGGGAGGCCTCACAAGACTCCAAGCCCACACTTCTATGGCTTACTTCACACTTGCAATGTGGAGTTGATGGAGTGTTGTTATAATGGAGTGTTGAAATGTTTCTTGAGAGTGAAGTGAATGCTTAGAATGCTTAAGATATTTTTCTAGAGAATGTAGAAGGATGGCTAGAAGATGAAATGAAATGAGAATGAATGATTTTGAGGGAAGAATGAGGAAGAATATTCTATTTTTAGGTCGTTTGATCAAAAAGGGATGTTACAATTCAGCCCCAATCAAGTGTGTAATGCCTCTAACAACTTTAGCTGCAGGAATCCGTTAGGGATGACAACACACTGTGCAGATGTTTGCGCATAGCGCATGCATCCTTGAAAAATATTCTCTCACCAACACAAAGGACAGATGCCAAGTGGACGAAAGGAAGTTGGGTGATGTGGAATTTTTCCTTCGGATTTGATTTTCTAAGGTGAGGGTGTGTGAAAGGGGAATTTGCGTAGGGGGTACCAATTCACTCCTATACACTCTTGTGAGAAGCTTGCTCTACAAGTATATTTTAATATTTGTGATTTGTTGAATAATATATTGGGCAGATTTTGGAGTGTGGGGTTCTTCTCCTAAAAGGGTTTTCCCCACGTAAATCATTGTGTCATGGTATTCCTGATATTTATGTTTTTTTCTGTTTAATTTTTTGTAACTGTTAAAGATCTATAAATTTTTGCATTATTCTCCTCTCAAGATTAGTGTAGGAAGTTTTTATGCTACCTTAGCTTCCTTACAAAAATTTCTTTGGGACGTGTTCACACAAGTTATGGATGGTATAAGGGATGAAAAGGTAATTTTAGTTGGAGATTTTAATGCTATCACAAATTTAAAAGAAAATAAAGGAGGCATATTTCTAGCTCTAAAAGCAATGGAGGATTTTGTATTATCTATTAAAGATAATGCTTTAATGGAAATTTTACCAAAAAAAGGAAAGTTTACTTGGGAAAACTGAAGAAAATATTTTTTACAGATTGCAGAACGGTTGGAAAAATTCTTAGCTTCACCAAATTGGTTCTTAGGGAAGAGTGTATTAATGTAAGAGGTTCTGTCTCTTAGAGGATTTGACCATTATGCCATTTATCTAAATATAGAGGTACCAAAATCTACCACAAAGAGCAAAGCTTCTTTTAAATTTTAAAAAATGTGGTTTAGACATACTCATTTTCTACCTCTTTTATGGCAATGATGGGTAAGTGCTCCATTTGCAAGTAGAATGGGCAGAGCTAGTTGAAAGAGAAGAAGTCTATTGGCGGAAAAAGCCTCAAGAGTTATGGATAAAGGAAGGGGATAGGAATACAATTTTTTTCCATGCATAAATGCAGATAAAGAGGTCCTTAAATATAGTGTTTACAATTCAAAACAGTTCTACAAGGTTGTTGTTAACAAAGAAAGAGGAAATCTAAGAGGAAGGGATTAGTTTTTTCTCAAAACTCTTATCTACTTTAGAAAATAGATCATCGGATGCAAGCAAAGATGGTGAAGATCTTCTGAACGACATTCCAAAAATAACACTAAAAGTAGATAATGATTATTTATTGAGGTAATTTACTCTTGAAAAAGTAAAGAAGGTAGTATTCTCTTTATCATCTGAAAAAGCACCTAGTCCTGATGGGTTCACTACTTTGTTCTTTCAAAAATGTTGGTATTTCATTGCCTTTGATTTGTTAGTGGCATTGGAAGAGTCAAGGAGAATGCAAAAAATGCTTAAGAAATTTAATACAACACACATTTTAATTATCCTAGAAGTGAAGGATCCAAAAACTTTTGCAATTTTTTTACCAATATCTTTGTGTAATACAGTCTATAAGATTTTTAATAAGGCTATTTATCTTAGGATTCAACTTCTCATTACAAAAATTATTTCACAAGAGCAAGGAGGTTTTTTTCCAAGAAGGGAAACATCTGAAGGAGCTTTAGTAGCCTATGAAGTTTTGTACTCTATTAAAACTAACAACTTGTCATCTTTCATCATTAAACTCGACATGATGAAAGCATATGATAGAGTGGAGTGGGATTTTTTTATTAAAGTTATGCAAAAGTTTAGCTTTAGTCATAAGTGGTGTAAATGGATCCTTTCATGCATATCAAGAGCTAAATTCTCAGTGATTTTAAATGGGACTCCAGTTGGATTTTTAGTTCCACCCAAGGAGTGAGACAAGGAGATCCTCTATCCGTAGTTTTTTTTATAATAATGGTTGAAGCATTAAGTAGGTCAATTTAAAAGTTGCATTCTCAAGGGTTATGTCTGGGGGTTGCAATCCCAAATACAAACATCTCAGTGACACACTCATTATTTGTAGATGATACCATTTTATTTGGTAAGTCCTCTATGACGAAAGCTAAATAGGTTAAGCAAATCCTTGATAAATACTCTTCTACTTTAGGGCAGAAAATAAATTCTAGTAAATCCAAAATAAACATTTTTAATACAAGTGCTTCGATCTCAAGGAGGTTGGTGGAGTTGTTAGGTTTTCAAAATGATGATCTTCTGTGCACATATTTAGGTATTCCTTTTTTTCATGGTACAAACAAAGTTCAATTTTGGTGTAAAATTTTAGAAAGGATCAAATCTAGAATTGTATCCTAGAAAGCTATATGGATATCTTTATTAGGACGTATCTTGTTGATTAAATATGTTCTAGCAGTAATTCCTAACTACTATCTAGATGTTTGCTCCAAAATATGTTATCCTTCAAATTGAAAAGATTATTAAAAACTTTCTATGGGAGGGTAATATAAATGAGAAAAGAAAGATACCTTTGGTTTCATTGGAGAGTATGTCCACATATAAACTTAGAGGGGGAGATGGTATTCACAACTTATCTACAAGAAATATGGCTCTTGGTGCAAAAATGATTTAGAAAATGTATACAAAACTTAATTTGATGTGGTGCAAATTAATGCAGAATAAATACTAGATAGTGAAAACTCAGCTAGAATCCTTACTATTGCAAATCTTCCAAGTGGATCAATGTTATGGAATTTCATTGTAGCATACAGGGAGGTTATTACTCCATATTTACCATGGGAAGTAAACAATGGTGAAAATGTTTAGTTTTGGAAAGATTCATGGATTAGAAAACCCCCTCTAAATTCCATTCAAGAGTTGCAATTAGCAGAGCAAATGTTATCATTAAGATGGCGAACTAAACTAGAATATTATGTTGTATCTTTAGATAATGCAACAGGGATGGTTGTATTGAAGGATTTTTCCTAATTACCAACCTCTCCTTCTTAGAAACATGTTTTTCAGAAAGTACTAAGTAACATGTATGTATTTTTTTTAGATTGTCTAGATAAGATAATTTGGGCTCCCTCCAAAAATGGAAATTACTTAGTCAAGCTTGGGTATAAGTCAATTATTTGTAATGACAATGAAAATTAGTCTCATCAGGCGTATTCATTATTTTGGAACCTAATGGTTCTCCCTAAGGGTCGCAGTTTCGCATGGTTGGCATTAAGAAATCGAATCTTGACAAGTGATAGGTTGGTTAAATTGGGAATTGCAGAGCCATTTAGGTGTGTGTTATGTCAAGAGGAAAATGAATTTTTGGATCATCTATTTGTGCATTGCTTAGTAGCCCAAGATTATTGGGATTTTATAAAAGGGAAGTTGATTTTTTCCTTTCCATTATCCAAATCATTGAGGGACTTGTTTACAAGTTGGTCAGTTCTTTATAACTCATCACTATTTGCATGCATATGGAGGGTGGCACCAACAATAGTGATTTCGAGTCTTTTATGGGAAATAAATAGGCAGATATTCAAGAAGGAAACTTCTTCAATACAATAGGTCAAGATCAAAATTGAAAAACTCATTTCAAAAGTAAAAAATTCTTGTGTTCAAAATCACAAAAATGTATCCTCTTTGTTTACTACAGTGACATATATCCCTTTACATTTTCTCACTTTTTTGGGTCTTCCTAGTTAAATTGGACATTAATTTAGTGTTGTAAAGTGTATCCCTTTACATTTTCACACTTATTTACCGCTTTGTTAATTAACTGAGCTTAATTATGCCTTAATTGGCCCTTTAATTCATTTTCCAAGCCTATTTAATTACATTATCTGAAGGGGAAACTCGAAAGTCATTAATTCCTAAACATAAAAATTTACATTGAGCAATGTGTGTCCTAGATTTAGGGGCTTGAGACCCATTCATCCATGGGAAAATGGATCATCCCTAGACCTTATGATCTCAAATTTAAATTCTATTTTTGGTGGTGTTTTAATGTTTTCAAATTCATAATTCAATGTCAGCTTATGATATTTGAATTTTGGTAAATTAAGGATACATACCTATAAATGCAATGTTATTTCACAATGTTTCACCTAAGAATTTCAAGAGAGAAACTGAGATCTTCAAGTGTTCAATTGCAAGAGATAAGGTTATGATGAAGAGAATTAAAGGAATTCAAGAGCAGATTTATTAGAGTTTTATTGCAACATTCAAGATCCAATCATCATGTCAAAGTCTTCTTGCATCATGCATGTTTTTGGAGCTAACATTATGATGTAGGTTTCATAATTAAATCAAGCATTTAAAGCACTATTTCAAGCAAGATTCAAGTTTCAAGATCCACATCCATTAAAACCATTTCATGCACATTGCAAACCTTCATTGAAGAACTTATTCAAGGGTTTGTTGAGTGGTAACATAGCTTTGTTAATTCTTCATTCCCTCTTTCATTATTTTATTCATTTCAAGGTTTAATTACCAAAATGGGGTTTGACCAAGCAAATTCCCATTCACCAAAAACAAACAATTTTTCCCTCTCATCTTGTGTTTGTAGATCTAGGTGGAAGAAAGCTTGAAAACCTTTTGAAGAGAAATTTTGAAGAAGTTGACAAAATTGAAAAAGTTGTCACAATTGTCATCTCACAAAAACTCACCTATAGGATTTATTTTTGGCATTTTGACACTTCCACTTGGAGAAATTGGAAGATTCAGATCTACATCAAATGCTCTTAAAAGTTGCAGAAAAACCCTGACAGTGGACCCATTTTCCCCTGGGCAAATAAGTCCTAGTTAGCCTTGAAAAACTCACTTTTGGTGACTGGTAAACACATTTTTTCCCTTCTTAGGTCTGCAATTTAATTTCTCGTTCTACTTATTTTGAGTTTAATATCATTGTTTCAAGTTTAATTTGGCATAATTGGTTTGATTTACTATTTTTAATATTTCTCCCAAAAGTTCCTAGTGAACATGACCCCCGTCCTCCACACAAAAAGGAAATCTTAAGATTCACTTATTAAGCTGAATGACCTAAGGGTTGTAAGTTAATTCTTTGTGTGGATCTCATTTCATAATGAAATAGTGAGAAATAGGTCCCTCATCCCACATATTTTTCACCTTTTCATTTTGGTGAACCAAACGTTTGAGTATTGTATCTTTCTGATTTTGGAGTCTATTTCAACTCTAGATCTAGGATTCAAATTCAGTTTCATTGCATTGCATTGAATTGAATCTCATTTATGGTTTCTTAGCTTGCAAGCACTAGTTTGCATCTTGTGTAGGGTTTTATGATTACATTTTTTTCATTCTTTAAAATCAAGAAAATACAAAAAAAATCAGTCATTTTGCATAGTATTTTCATAGCATTGCATCATCATTCATTTACATTTGAAAATTAAATCAATATTACATATCATATGAGGTCTCCTAGTTTTTCATTTAGCATTATTTTGCATTTGTATTTAGACTTAAATTTACAAAAAAATTGAAACTATAACCACCTGTCTCAGCCCAGAATCTAAAAGCCATAAGAATCAACTCAGAAATTTGTAAATTTATTTTTCAAAACCTTGAGCTAGGACCCATTCGCCCATCGGAAAATGAGTCCCTGATTATGGCTTTTTCTTTCATTTCTAGACATCAAAATCTCTATTTTTGTATTATGTTTTGTTTTTTTCAATTTGTTGTTATAATTTGTTGAATTTTTGTTATCTAAAATTGATCATATTAAGCATCATTTGATAAACTTAGTGCATTGTGTGAATTTAAAATTGCATTTAAAAGACATCATTTTTAGGATTTTACATAGCATAATCTGAAAATCATCTTGTTTAAATCTGAAAATTGCTTTTACATATTTGCATTACACTTTACATTCTAGGTTATTTGGTTACATTTTTCCTATTATCCATTTTTGGGTGTACATTAGGTTTGTGAAACTTGTATGAGCTTCAAAACTTTTTTTCCTATTAGAAATACTATTGTGAGACATAGTTCGAGACTCATGTCATCTTTTAATACACCATTCACCATGGATCTTAGGTTTTTTAACTCTTTCACTCATAGTGTTGATACTAGTCAACCCTCTATGGATCATAGATTTCATACCTCATTTCCAACGACTTCCCTACCCACAACTAATGTGAATGATGTCAAGCCAATGGTTACCAATGTCCCTCAAGAGAACATAAGAAGGATATGTGAAGAAATAGAGAAATTGCAAAACTTTGTGACTTTTGAAAATATTGTTGGCAGTGCAATTCCTTCTTTAGATAATGTGAGGAAAATGCTTGAAAATGAACATTGAATAGATATTGTGCGAATTCTAGCTCATATTGTTGATAAACATGTTCCTACATTGACTAGTTGTGCTCAAACTTTGGGGTATACTCAAATTCAAGGTGAAAATTCAATTCCTCCTTCGACAACCCTTACCTCTATTCCTACATATACCAATCCTCATGTTACTACAACCATATAACCTACTAGCAATGTCAACACTTCCTTGAGTATTTCCACTAGGAATCCCCTTAGCTTTGTACATTCGAACCTCATATCTCCTCATCCATCACCCCTCACAAACCTACAATCCACTTGGACTCTACATAGATACACAGCTTCACCTTATTCACCTCCATCTCACAACACCAACAACGATCTAGTCCTTAACACACTACTACAAAATGTCTCATCCCTCCAACAACAAATCACCACATTAAACAAAAAAAACAATGGCCAACCTTCATGATACATCAAAACCAACCTATTATCCTTGGAGATATTGAGAACACAAATGCCACAAGGTATAGAGGTTCCTAGGTTTGAGAAATATGGTGGGAAAGGAGATCCTTTTAGCCATTTTTTTGCATACATATCCCTATGTAGTGACTTTATTTTTGAAGAAAAGCTCTTGGATAAACTCTTCCCTTGATCCTTGAAAGATACTACTTTACAGTGGTTTTTCTCTTTACAGGAATAACTCAATACATTCATTCAATGAACTTATTGATGCTTTTTACAACCACTTCCAAATTCACATGGGTCCCAAGATGACCATAGCTGATTTAATGACATGTAAACAAAAGGATGATGAAAAATTCATTGATTTCATAGCAAGATATCAAATGCTTTACTCACAAATAAACATTAAGATTCCTAACACCGACCTTCAAATAATGTGTATTACAAATTTACAAAACAAAATCCAAGCCAAACTTGAGATGTTGAAATTTCCATCCTTTACAAATTTGTGTACAACCCTTCATGATTACCAAAATTTAGTTAGTATTTTTGAAGTGAAAAATCCCTCTAACCATCTTGAAAAGTCTGAATCTGCACCTCAAACTAACTATCAACCTTTCAAGAAACAAAACAAGGTATTTTTACAACTTAGTCCCCCCCAACCAACTCAACATGTTGATATCCAAGTGGATGCTATAAAGATGACAAATCCATAACCCTTTGGGGATAGAAATAGACAATTCACCCCTCTACCTAGTACCCTTCATAATACCATGTTGCAGCGCCTAAACAATAATTTGATTTCCTTACCTCCTATTAGAGCTCCTAATCCTACTAAAACTTTACCTTCAAACTACAGACCAAATTCCTATTGTCATTTTTATTGATAAAATGGACATGATACGAAATATTGCAAGCTTCTTAAACACATTGTGCAAGATCTCATTGATTCTAATCATATTTAAATTAGAAGTGTTAATAATCAAGGTAATAAGTCTGTAGCTCCTCCTAATCAAAACTTGCAAATATTTACCAATCCTATTCCAAGTCATAACATTTCCTTTGTCAAAGCTACTGAAACAAAGAATAATGTGATGAATGTTGACATAGATGACAATAACATGAATGATAATGAGGAACACTATGAAATTATCTATGGTTGGATTTATTGAAGTTCAACCTCGTAAGGGCCTAACCAAAATTCCCCTTGACATTGCTTTCTCACAAAATGACATAATAAAAAATGCACCCAATGCTCCTCTTTACATAGCTAGAAGAATCAACGACAAGCCTACTAATGGGATACTAATTGGTCCCGTCTGTGTAGAGAATGTGGTCATTGAATAATTCTTATTTGTGCATAAGCTTTATCAAGATACTTATGAAAAACCAAAATCATGAATCAAAATGCATAATGGTTTTGCTTGCCATATGATAGGTTTAATAACTCTTCCTTTGAAATTCGGACCAAAATAATTAAGTGTCTCATTCACCATCATCCCAATTTTAGATCAATTTCATGTGAAGCTAGGCTACACATGGCTTCGCTCCATGAATGTCATCCTATCAGTTGTGCATAAATGCTTAAAGTTTCCATTTGGCAATGAAATCTTTACTATGCATCATAGTGTCTTTAATCATGTGCCTTCCTGTGGGAATTTATAATTGGATTTCTATTGGCACGAGCCTATAGAACCTATTATACTTTTTGAAGACTTCTTTTTTAAATCCCACCAAAATTTTAAGGCAAAACGCATAGCAGAATTATCCCTTAGCAATATGCATCAACCCATGATTGAGCCTCCTATCCTTGATGACACCATGATTGAACCAAAAGCTCTTCCAAGTAACCAATACCAATCTATGACAAATCCTCCACCTATTTCTTATAAGAGACCACAAGATAGCAAAATAAGTCTCGTTGTGCCTCCTAAGATCAAACAAGTTTATAAAGATAAAGTGAAAGTGGTTGAACAACCTCTCATGGTTCCTTTTGTTCCTCCCTTAAGGGAAGAAAAGAGACCTATGGTTGATAAAACCACTCCTACATAGTCACAACTCAAAAATTGAGCAAAAAGAACCAAAAATGCTAGAGAGCATAAGCATAGATGTCATGGTATTGCTCATTTGTTGAAAACCAAAAAACAAAAGAACAACATAGAAAATCAAAAATCCAAACTTGTCTCAAGCAATGCATGATAATTCTTCACCGCAACATAAAAAACAACAACCTTCTATGGATATTATCATTAGACCTTTTGTTGCAATAAACTTGGATGATGATAATGAAATTGCTAAGATCAATGGACAAGTGCATAATGAGTTGAATTCATTCTTTTCTTCTTCTATGATGTTAAATGATAACAATCATGATGATCCTCCTAAAGAGAGTGTTGAACTTGGTTATTGTCTTAGTTTGGCACTCGATGTTTTCCCTTTGGCTAGTTGTCAGCCTTCCGCATATACTAAACAAGATTGGGATGTGGACAACCTGTTATAGGTTGAATCGCATGTGTCTTACTATTTTTTTCTATATTTGTATTTTCATGTTCTTTGTGTGATTACATATGCATAATTTGATCTCCCTATATTGTTTTGTTTTATGTCCCTTCATGTTCATTCATCTATTTGTACCTACATTCCTCTATATGTCGTAAAACCTTTATCTTTTCACTTGTCTTTCATTTTCCTTTTGGGGATTATGCAAGGCATCAAGACATTTAGGTCTCTTCCATGTTGACCCAAAAAAAAATCTTTTTTTTTTCTCTCTATATGACATTCCTCCAATTCTATGAGTATTTTGGGAACAATGACATTTCCAATTTCTATAACAACATTGTAGAAAATACATACTGACCCCAAAACTGTAGATCCCTTATGAGTTTGGGATTTCATTTTGGGGCAACCTCTTCCTCTTTTTCATGATGTACAGTTTCAATAGGTTGAGGCCAAAAATAATCTAATCAAAAGTTTCCATGGGAAGCCAAAGGTCTAAACTCACTATGATAAATAGTGTTTATTCCATTTTCAAATGGGAACTTTATGCACTTGTGAATTGTTGATGGGATTGCAATCATTGAGTGTAGCCATGGATAGCCTAACTCTAGACATAGAATCAATGAGTATTACCCTTGTGGGTTTTTCATTAATACGATAGGTGATATAAAGAGGACCATCAAGTGTAGTTATGGATGCATCAATATGTGTAAAATAAATGCCAGGCAACAAAGTGGTTTCGCCCTTACAAGGTTGTACTTCTATTGTGTTTATAATGTCAACCATATCATCATCTTCTTCATCATTATCACTACTTTGCACAAAGTTGGATGAATAATTTGGTAATGGGTTAGTGAATATTTTCAAGTTTGGGTTAGGTGGTGTAACTCATTTATTTCCATTGTCATTAACACCAACCAACTAGATTTGATTAGATTCAATGAGGTCTTTCACTTGGTGCTTAAGCTGTGTACATTGTTTTGTATCATGTCCAGGTGTGTGATGATATTGACAAAATACTTTTGCATTAAATTATGGCAGTAAAGGTTTACTTGTTTCAACTGGCCTAATCATAGGGATTTGAATTGAAGTTTGGAGGTATGGTTGTTTTAAGGATGGAAAATGACAAAGGATTTCATGTGAGGTATTGTTGAGGTTTACCATTTTGATTTTAATTTAAAAATAAAATGTTATTGAAGAGATATCATGTTTTGCAAAATTTGGTTTATGAATGGATCATTAGGTGACATGTTTTGAGAGTTTGTTGAATATGGTGGACTAGAATGAGTAACCAATGGATTACTATGTTGCATGTTTATGAGGGGTGACAAATATGAAGGTGGCATGGGTGAGGTGACAAAAATATAAGGATTCACATTAGAAAACCCTAAGCTTGGATTTAGGCCATTGGTATATTGTATGGTTGATTCTACGGTTGGAGGTGTAAATGTGGGAATAGAAGGTAAGTCTGTGGGGGAGGAAACTTGTTTTCCTACTTGGTTTTGAGTGTTTGTGAATGCTTGAGCACAACTAGTTGTCATAGGGATGTTAGTATCTACTATGAGAGCTAGACTATGCAACACTTCTATTCATTGAGAATCATTTATCAACTTTCAAAGGTTGTCCACAATAGGCATTGTCTCTCCAACTAAACTTTTAATTCTTAAAAAGTCTTGAAGACCTAAATCCTTATCCAATTGTTTTAGCTTCTCCTCAAGAACATGGGCAATAGCAGCCTCTAAGTCCACATGAATGTTAGGTTGTGAGGAAGTCATGGGTAATGTATGATGAGATATGAAATAAAAATGGCTTTGGTAGGAGCAATACCTTATGTGAAAGAATTATAGGACTTAGGCTACACAATAGTTGTAATTGCAGTGCAGGAGGCCATAAGTTTGAAACTATGTCTGACGTGACTATTAGCAATAGGATACCAGGTTGTGAAGCTCATATGAGATTCAAAACAATTAGGTAGGCATAATATGAAAGGAAAAGTACAAGACAATCACAACAAATGAAATAGAGTGCATAATTAAAAATAAAAGCCAAATAGAAAACATAGAGACAAACCTATGATCCAAATTTGGGTAAAATTCAACAGATCTAGGATGTGATGCACCCTAGAATGGTAAGGTATTTTTATTGAGTTCAAAATTTGGATGTGTTCTACAATGTTTAAGTATCCTATTCGGTGACTTTTTAGGTCTGACAGTAAATATATTTTCATAAATTGATATAATTATGATTTTGCAACATGAAATACAACTATGCAAGCAATTTTCAAAACCCTCATGTAGGAACCCGTCCGGTCAACAGTTTTAAAAAAAATTAACTATCAACTAACTTTTAGCTAAATTGCAACTAACTTGTGAGTTTTAAATTTCATCTGAAATGTAACATCTAACTATTTCCACCAACCATCTCACGGAAGACCAAAACTAAATAACTATCAAACTAGGGTTTTCCTTTGTAGTTAGATGGAAAAGAAAAACAATTATGATGTTGTTACATCATACCATTCATCAACTAACTTTTAATTTCCATTTTTAGCTGAAAGGAGAAATATTAACTATAAACATACAACATGAATTTATAGAAAGATAATAACTACTTTTCTTAGCTTCCAAAAAGTAACGTACAAATACTACAGCTATGAAACAAATGTAACAACTATCTTTCTAAGGTTTAACATGTGGAAACAACTACCTAATTCATCCGAAAATTCTAACTAACTGAACCATCTAGGGTTCCCATTTATATTCATTAACTAATTTCAGATCTTTCATTTTAGCTGAATGATTCAAATAACTATTAGCTAATTAAATATAGAATCTTACAACAAACATTTAACATAAATGAAAGTAAAATTTAATTAGCATTGCATGTACCTGGATTTATGAGTGAGAAAGGAATACATTTGACATCATCTTCTTGTTGAATTGCTTGAACAACTTTATCATTGAGAGAAAGAGAAACATCATCAAGGGCTTTACTGCCCAACCAAGACCAACTGGTCCCCCCCGAGTTTCTTCAACTGAAGAACCCGTCCCTTCACAAGGGAAATCAACATGGATCAAATTACCATCATGCCTTTCTGAGTTTGGTGTCATGAACCTATATTGTCAGTCGATCCCTCCTCTGTAGGTACCCCCTAACCAGAAGGATCATTTTGACCAGAAGTATATCTAGTTCATGATAGTTGACCAATGCCTAACTGGCATCATACCTTGGCCAAGGATTTTAATAATTTATGGCACACCTTTGTCGATGTATCTGGCACTCATGTGCCGACATCTCTCGCACTACTGTGCTGACATCTCTCGCACTACTGTGTCGATGTCTTTGGAACTACTATGTCGACATCTCTGGCACTCATGTGTTGTTAGCACTCTCACCCTTGCTCGACATGATAATTCTCAGATCAATTTTTAATCTTACCATATCTGGTTTAGTTATCGTTCTTCTCTAGGTTTGAGATTAAGGTTTAACATTACCAGATCTTGGTTTGGAATCACATCTTGTTTAAGGATTTAAAGTTTAGTATCACAATGTCCTGAGCTCAAATCTTCTTCTAAAATCACGGTACGACAATTAATATCAGGAATATAAGCGAGTCATGGCTCAATGTCAATTCACACCTTTTAAGACCACTTGATTTACTTAACACTTAAAGAGAAAAAGACGAGTTTTAACCTTCAATAGGTTTCATCAGATTAACATTACAACGACTTAGTTCTCATTTAATCTCTTCTTTTACGAATATTGTTTTTCATTGAGCACGAACATATTGTGAGACATATTCCATTTATTGGTGTTTTCAGATCTTAACCTTTTAACTTCTTAGTCTACGACACAAAGTCTGGGTAGAAATATTTCACGTAACTTAAGTTTAAGTTTATTACAAAATCATATATTTAAATAGAGATACTCTGCTCAGTATCTATCACTTCTCATAAGGAAAAATTGCTTACTTAAACCAATAATTGCTTCAATTGAGTATATATATACTGTGATACTTATTCGGTGAGGAGATCCTTCAGGTCTTAACATTTTATCTTTGTATTATGGTCTCGAAGTGAGGAAGAAGAATACACTATTCCAACTCAGCTAATAGTAGAGAAGCTCGAAACAAGTCTAAGTCCCTGTTCAAGTTCACAGCAAAAGAGTCTTCTTTCGGTCAAGCCCACAATAAGACTATTGCAAAATCTCTATTTTCAAATGCTTTCAAAAGTCATGGGAATTCCTTGTAATTTCATTCTATTCTAAGTATTTTTAATTACGACTCTAGATCCTTTCATTGCATGTTTTAAAACAAAAAGATTCATTTACATGCTTCACATAAAGACTCGATTTGGTGAAAAGAAAGATGACCCAAATCCAACTCAAATTTATTAAGGTAGAGAACAAGAAGTGCTCAGTTCTGAACCCTAGATCTAACAGAGAAGTAAATTAGTGATCCGAGCAATTTTTCAGGTCGGCATTGGTTACCAGAGCTAAAAGAATGAAAGATTCTTCACTAAGAAATTATGCCATGACAAAAATAACCAGATTCGACCAAATGGCAATATTCTCACAACTACGTTGCATTATTTAATAATATTCATCAAGGAGATTTCAATTAAGATTTAGATATTTCAATGAAGACTTTATTCACACTTAGCAAATAATAATATGTGCCTATCAATTGAAGAATTCGGTGGTCGAAGAAGGTTCCAGAGCTCTTCTTAAGGAATTCCCATACAAATGAATGGATGACTAGACTTCCTCTTCAAGAGATTGATTTGGACTACACCACCAAGTTCCCAAAGCTTCCCAGGATAGAGGTTTGATTGAAGACGCAACTCCCAAATCGTACGACTCCAAGTTAAGCTCGAATATCACCCGAATGAGAAGTCGATTATGACTCAGGGTTTTTTTTTTCTAGAAGTGAAAGCCATGAATTTATACGAGGGCTCCACAGATTTTAATGCTTCCTCAGATACAAAGACAATAACGATATAGAGATTTTTCTCTTGGCTCGATGAGGATGGAGAGCAGATATGTTGCTCGACATAGAATGAAATGAAAAAGAATGATTTCAAGATGTCATGATGGAATGAAGAAGAATAATTGATTTGAAGGAATCCAATATCATTTTCTGCGAAGAAGCTCCTCAATGCCCAAGTCCAAGATCTTCTTGAGCGCGTGACTCCTGAACTCCTCTCTTGGACGTTCAACCAGGGAAAAAGTGAGGTGGCGGAGAGTTACCACCATTTTTCCCACCGACGCCCAAAATAAACATTTCATTAATTTCGAATTATAATAACTTCATTTTCTTAAAAGATTGATATCTAATTTCATTTTAATATTTCAAAATATTAATTTCCCAAAGGTTAGCGCAAGAAGAAGAAATTAATTACCCCAAGAGAGTTAGTTGAAACATGTTAAATCGACTTACAAGAATAATTATTTAATTATTGAATTATGACCAAGGTTACGATTTACTCACATTCATCTTACACTGGCTCATTGCAAGATGATAAAATTGATCCATTATTAACCACGTCCTCTCCCTGATGATATTTCTCTTTCTCTCATGGCGTCGGCATCCTGCATCCACTAACAAGGATTATGGTTAGATCATTCTCAACAACTAAATGATATGAATTTAAATTTAATCTCATGATCTCATTCAACTTCACATGAAAAATAAATTCACTTGAAAAATAAAGAGTTTGTTAACATTACAATTACGATAAAACAACGACTATTGCATTCTCAAAGTCATAATCACATGAAAGCAGTTATTTGCAACTAACATTGCATTCAAAATACATAACCAACATATGGTCTCAATGTGAGGGATGTAACACCTCAACAATTGGAAATGTAATTTTTAGACTATAAAGTATAGAAACTTAGTGTTCCTAACTTGACAGAAATTGAATTTTTTTTTATGTTTTTGCAACAATAACAATGCAATTTTACCACTTTTTCACTATATGCATATGCCTAAATGAATGCTTGAAATGATTTCAGATTTGATATTCCCTAATGTAGGTTTATGAATGCAAGTATGAACTAGATCCACTTTTGCAATAACTAAAATTAACCCTAGATGTATTTTAAATGCAAAATGCAATGCAAGTTTTTCACCTTTTCAATGCTTTTTATGATGAATATGCATGTATAAATCATGAATGAAAATAACCTAAGATCACACTCAAATTTAAAAATGATATTCTTTAGATTTCAGAAGATCTAAAGTCTTTGAAACAACCAAGTTCACCAAAATGCTTGATTAGAAAAAAGGGATTTATGTCTTAAATCACACTTGTCCCAGTTTTTGGAAGGATTATAAGTGATCTCAAATCCACTTGACTACAAAATTGGTAGGAAGAGTTAGAATGGGGTGGCTGATTTAATAATTGAAAATTGACTAAATTTGAAGATGCAATGATGTTCCTAGGAAAACTATTAAAATGCAACAATCTGTTATGATTTTTGAGAAATTGAATGCAACAAGACAAAAATAGAATCCAAAAATGTAGAAGGAAAATATAGAGGAACCTAGGGTACAAATTTGGTGTATATTTAGATGGTCTAGGGCATGATGTTCCCTAGTCTAACCTCCTTTTTTGTAAGATCTGAAAACATGGGCTTTGAGGTCCCTAGTTTGTAGCTCTTGTCCTTCTAGGGTCACTACCTGAACTTTGTTTGTTGATGAGAAAATCTATGTTTTGTTTCTTGACAACTTGTGGGCTTAAATGCATGGATAAGAAATTAGTTCTTCACCTTCCTCCAATCATCCTCATATTTGAAAACCTGCATACATAAAAGAGGGAGAAGGGTTGTTCCATATACAGGCTTTCCTAAGTCAAACCTCATTTTGGTATTTCTACCTCCATAATGATTAATGATAATGTATGAAAGAGAGCTTACCCTTGTTAGGGAAGAGGTGAAATGATAAAAAATTAATGAATTGGTTAATGTTGTAACTCACCACTCATATCTACATTCCTTGATGGACTGAAGTCATGTACTCATCACCTTCATGAAGAATTTGATTTTATTGATTGAAGTCCAACAAGTGGTAGTACTCACAAAATAAATGATCACAAAGCATGAACAAACTTACATGAAAACATGATTGAAATTTGACATAATTCTTGACATGAATAAATGTTGCAATAATGATGATAAATTTTCTCTTTACTGATCTTGACTACTTGATAATAATATTAATTGCTTCTTCAAAATTGCTAGGTTTGAAATGGTGAAAATACTTTGTATTTATAGGCAACTCTTCTAATTTCTTGAAAATCAAATGCTGATAGCCAACAATTGAAATTGGAAATTCAAATAATAAATTACTGACATTGTCATATTCAAATTGGGGCCAAAAAGAGGTGGTCTAGGGCATGGGGTGCCCTTTACTAGACCCATTCTTTTTAGAGCCCAAAGTGTCAAAGGTAAATATTGAATTCTTATTTTTGTTTTCCTTGTTTGATTTTCTGATGATGTTTATAAAACAGGTAATTAAATGCATAATTAGGTCAAAGCACATAGGGGGGAGCTAAACCTAATATGAAACTGTTAAAGATGATAATTTTTGACATTATAGTTGCATTTGATGGAATAATACCAATGCTCACACTAGAGACATGATTTATTTTTCCTCATTGATATGGATTGTTGTTGATGTCATAAATCATAGATGTTTTAAAACATTATTAAAAATTCAACAAATAACATCGTTTTCATGTCTTCTCTTGCATCAAGAGTCATAAAAATAGTCATCATTCCTACTATCAACTTACACATCGAAATACAATTCAATGAAAGTGATTTTTTTAAAATGTGTAAGGTAGAGACTAAAATATTCTGCTATAATTTAATTCAACGTAAAACCAAGAAATGATTAATTAAAAAATGTCTTGTTAAATACCTTAACGATGCTATAATTCCATAAGAGAGGATGATTCAAATTGATTAAAGACATTAATGATTGAAATTGATTTTCTATGTTATTTCCCATCATATCGTGAAAGCTATTAGTATTATTTAGTGGGAACTTATTTTAATTATCAATCATTGAACTATCCAATCGATATTGTTAATTATTAATCGTGTCCATTTTTCAGTGTTCAAAGTCATTAGTTTCAGTTGAGTATAGTGAACATTTACAACTTATTAGATGGAAAGCTAACTATACTTGGAAAAAGAGTTAGTTCATTTGGGTTTGAACCACTTCATGTGGTCGTATGTTTTTTCGTGTACTTGAGCAGTTAGGTTCATGATGGAATGAAAGAAAGTTAAGTCAACTTGTTTTTCAATTTAGTGTTGTCTCATAGGGGAAATGTGCCAATTACTGCCCATGATCCAATTGTTGTTTACTCCATGCTTACCTGACCCCCCAATAACCGTTTATATTTTAGTCATTACATTGCTTTAATTATGCCAATAAATATTTACAAATTACACATCATGGAAACTCTCCTAGTTTTAGGAAACCTCTACCCATTCCTTCCCCTTATATTTTGCACACAATGATATGGGTTAATCTGTTTTCTTCCACTTATTTGGGTAGAGGTTTTCTTTTTGCAGTAATTATAATTTACAAACAATGATATATTCTTATCAGATTATATATATATATATATATATATATATATATATATATATATATATATATATATATATATATACAGTCATGTCGTGTAGGGTTTTGTCACATGAATCTTCACAAACCATATTTTTTGTCATCTTTTTACAAATTTGGAAACAAGCATTTATCTACCACGCAATCAATTAGATGCGATATTTTTTCCTGTCTTATTTAACTTGATTGGCCATACCATGACCGCTTGACCTGATTAGGAATTCTCTTCAGAAATGTAATGCAAAACATGCTCAATGTGTAGTTATTATTTGTCTTGATATCAACATGAGCCTCTATCATTGTTTGCCATTTTTGTACCAAAGACCTGAGCCTGTCTATGGTGAAATCCATACCCTACACAATCAAACAATAAAAACTTCAAACACCCATGCATAAAGCATAAAATTGTAAAAACCTTAAGAGTGACTGAACATATAATGCTTAACCTTAAATTTGTAAGAAAAATCTTACCCTAAACATCTTGTGCACGAAGCTTAATATTTCTATAATCTTGATCCTCATCATTCTGAAGATTAGCTAGAGAAATCTCAAACACACAGTGCTTTAGACCATCAAAAGAAATCTGCATGACAATTGTAATATGAAAAAATAATCATCGAAGGAGAACTAATACATAATACTAACCTTGGAAAACATAGAGAGCCACCAAAACAATATGCAATACAAAGATACTAATATATTTTTTTGTATTAAAGATCATAGGAATAGCAGTATACAGAGTTACAGAATTTCAAAAAGAACCCCTTACAAAAGCATCACCAAGGCCCTAAAAGAAGATCTACCCACCCCCCAACCTTTGATTCAATTTGTTACATACAAAAATCTATTGTGTAACAAAGCAGATTACACAATAAATCACCACGGATGACATACAAAAGATTGTTGTGTAACAAAGCAAACAAATTACCAGGTAAATGCATACAAAAAGCTTCAATATAACAAAGCACATTACAAAATATAACATCAGATATAACATAGCTATTGTGAATAGCCTTTGGCCACAAAATGTTGCTATCAACATTGAATCACATCCAAGGATGCCATGTGCTATCAAAAGCCTTACTAACTTGTGCCTTTCATTCATCCAGGGTCTCTGAGCCTTGGAAGGACACATGGAGCCTTGATCTCCTCTCTAGAAAAAATATATATGCTGAGAAATGGAAGTACCTCATCACCTTGTTTGTTCTGATCCACTTTCTTGTTGAACTCTTTTTGGAATGTTTCTAATTCCCTCAAAATGATCTTTTTAGTGTGTTGCCACCCTTTCCTGAAGTTGACCTCGTGAAGATTGATGGGGATCATCCCTTCTTCAATAAAATTCAAGAATTTTTCTTTGGAGACCTTGACCATCATAACCACCTGCAAAGAAATAGTGAAGAGGGTGAGTCTTTTACAAGACTTCGTAAGTGCACGCCTGACCCCATTCAAATTATCATTGTTCCTCTTAATCCAAATGAACCAAAGAATTTCAGTAGAAACAAGAAGCAAAAACAACATTAAGCTTTTCCCAGCATTATTACAATTCAGCAAAATAATTTTGTCTGGTCTCAAGTTACAATTTTTATCCCAAATATACTGATTATGAAAAAATAAGTTTCATACTTCCCTTGCAAAAATACAGTTAAGAAAGATATGGTTTACTGATTCAGGTACTTTGCACATACTATAGATTTCTATATCTCCAGATGAGCATATGATCAAGAGTCTTTGTAGGATTAAGAGCCGCCGAAAACATCCTTGTTTCAGTTCGATCACATTGGACCATGAGCTTTTTAGGATTTTTTCCCATTCATTCTTACTTAGGCTGACTTTCCAGGTTTTGTTTAGCTAGGTGCAAGTTTCTTGCTAGCTAGAAAGAGTATCATACACCATCTTAGTTGTCAGTGCAGAAAGCTTGGAGCCATTACTCCACCTTCGATCCAGGTGTTGATTGGGATTTTCCATTAGCCTAGTTGAATCAGGGATCTCTTTCTAGGCTTCTTTTAGGGAGGAGTAAGTTCTCCAACTGCTCTTAAGTAGATTGAACTCTATGCACAATTGGTTCCAGCCTTTCAATCCCTTGTCATCCCAAATGTCTACAAAATACTTGATACCTCTACTGCCCCATGCCTTGGCCGAGCAACCCTGCTTAAGTGCCACAGGTTTTCCATTATGGCTTAGGCTCCACCATGCTAACCTGTGAGAATTTAATATTGTGTTGTTTGAGAAGGCCTGAATGTTTTGAACATGCCCTTTTATGAACTCCCAAGCCTTCCAAATACTCCTAAAAATCATAGATCCCTTGGGAATTATTGGATGATTACAACACAGAAGATCGCACAAGGGTAGCCCCCTCCATGCTTTTGCATGCTTAGGCACCCCCCTTTGAATATTACTCCTAATAAAAAATTTCCATGGTTCACCCCCTTCCAGGGCTTTAGAGATCCATTTAGATGCTAGTGCAAGGCCTTCCCATTTAAGGTCTTTCAGCCCCAAACCACCTTCAGCCTTGCTCAGACAACACCACTCCCATTTCACCGCATGCTTCCTTTTTCTCCCCTTCCCATCAAACCACAAGAAATTCTTGATCTTCTTTTGAATCTCATCAATCTGGTAGTTACAAAAAATCCACACAGATGCATAATATAGGTTGTAGGAAGAAAGGATTTTCTAACACACCAGGATTCTCCCTGCCAGGGATAGGTGCTGTCTATTCCATTTATTGATCTTTTTGTCTATTTTTCCATGGATCCATAACCGTATCTCCTTTAGATTCAGGCTAATAGCAAAAGGTATGTCAAATGCCTAAATTTTTTTGGGGTCCCCCACATCGTAAGCCAAACTTGGCCAACCAATCAGGAGGCATTTCTTTCCATCCTAGCATGACTGATTTGGCAATCAAAATTTTAGTGCCCAATGCAGCATAAAAGAAATCTAGTTTTGTCATTAGGTTGTTTATATTTCCTTCATTAAGGAGCGGGAACAAAGCGGTATCATCAACAAATTGAATATTAAGGAGGATTTCTTGGTTGGGAATAGAGATGCCTTTTATTCTTGGTGAGGTAATGTTAGATCTGAGAATGTAGTACAACACATCTGAGGAAATCACGAACAAGGTAGGAACCAGGGGAAGCCCTGCCTAATAGACCTTTCCAAGGTGCACTCATATGTGAGAGAACCGTTGACATCCACTAAGCCACTGCATCTCTGAATAGAGTGGCCACCATTTTGCAATACACTTCTGGGAATCCAAATGCTTCCAGCATTAGGCTGATAAATGCCCATTCCACCCTATCGTAGGCTTTCTCAAAATCTAAGAGCACCATTATAGCCTCCTGGTTAGACACCCTTTCCCACTCCATGGCCTCCCAGCTAGTAATAATAGTTTCTAGAATGTAACTCCCTTTGACAAAGCATGTTTGTGTGCTGCTAATAAACTTCAGAAGGATATTCTCGAGTCTTTTTGCCAAGATCTTGGCTAGGATTTTGTATGAGACATTTAACAGGGTAATTGACCGCCAATTCCTTATAAGTGACTTATCACCTTCTTTGGGCAGCAGACTTATAATTCCCCTATTGATTTTCTTCCCTAGAGTGCCTCTTGCTAGTGCCTCCTTATACACAGAAGACAAGTCATCAACAATCCATTCACTGAAGGTCTTAAAGAATTATGTTGGAAGTCCATCAGCCCCTAGTGTTTTATCATTCTGTAAGGAGTGAATTTCCTTTCTAATTTCCTCTTTTGAGATATCCTTGCTCAGCTCTTGGGCATCATTCTTGGTTATTTTTTTGGGGACAATGCATTTTATCTCATTTCTTGCATTGAAGCATTCTTCCCCATTGCAATCAGAGGTGAAAAGTCTTTTATAGAAGTTGAAGAACTGGCCTTTAATTTCCTCCTACTCAATGAATACCTCACCCTCAATGTGTAGCTATTCAATATGTTCTTTGATGCTTTTCTCCTTCAAAAACCTAAAAAAGAACTTGGAACCTTTGTCCCCACTTTCTAGCCAATTCAGTTTGGACCTTACCTTAAGCTCCTGGATTCTATAATTCTAAATTTTCCTCAATGCATCCTTAGCAAATTTGATTCTAATCCCAAGGGCCTCATCCTCAAGTGATTCTTGAAGATAGGCTTCTGCTTGTAGTGGTTCCTCTTGTAGAATTCCCTCTCTTCTCCTTCTATCAAGTGCTTTCTTTTTTCCAATTACTTGCAATAGCGATTTCTAGCCTTTGGAATTGAGTTCCCATCTTTCAATGGCACTCAATTCTTTGTGTAAGCCTTGGTTGATCTTTCTCAGAGATACAACAGCATCCAGACAGTCATTGTCCAGAAGAAGATTGGTGTTGAGAGAAAATCCCCCCCTTTCTTCTTGCAGCCCCAACCACTGATTTGAGTAGGAATCTTGCTTTTATAGGATGGTGGTCTGACAAGGTAAAGGGGTGAACTTCAACTTTACAGTCATCCCTTAGCGGATCAGCAACAAAGTGATCATCATTGAGATAGAATCTTTCTAGGTGGCAATAAATCCTTTTGCTACCTTTATGTTCATTGCACCATGTGTACCAAATACTAGGGAAGTCCTTTTTTTGTCCTTCTATCAGATCTGTCAACTTAAGCTTGCAAGATTTCATTTTTTCCCAAAGTACTTCTCATTTCCTTTCCAATCCATGTCTAGCCCCCCAATTTTATCCTCTCTTTTTTCAATCATATTAAAATCCCCTCCTAATATCCAAGTTATGCTTTCCAGGTTACACAACCATTTCCACAATTTAATTCTTTCACTGTACTTGTTGGGGGCATAAATTGAGCAAATCTCGAAAGCATAGCCATCTTGCTTCAAGCTGACCCAGACAACCCTGTTGCAAGGGGAGGTTCCTGAATTAAACATGAATTGGCTCCATTCATTGGAAATGAGAATGGAAACCCCACCCTTTCCCTTTTCATGTTGAGTGACAAAGTGGGAGGCATCCCTCTAGATAAACTGAAGGTTAGTTTCCAAGGAGAATCCAACAGATTTCAACTCCTAAAGTAACACCACATCTTTGCTTTTACATTAGCTAATGAACCTTCTCACCACATGCTTCTTTTCTGGGGACTCCAACCCCTGCACATTCCAGGAAATGAAGTTAAGATCCATCAAGACCAGCCGGGGGGTGGAGTCCTTCCCAGTTCTAAAAGTGTCGAAACATTTAGGGGTTTTTGTTTCCACCTCTATCCTTTTAGCCACTAGACTTGTAAGGACAACACTAAGTTGTTTCCTCTTATAATTTTTAAAGAGGTTTAAGGTTCCCTTTTCCAACAAGGATTATAGACCCATCCACTTTCCTTGGCCTACCAACTCTCCTTTTTCCACTAAGGTTAGTACCCTCCTCTCTTGCCTCCCTAGCTCGTGGAGGATTAACGGTTTTGGTTACATCCATAGTACCTTCAACAAGGTAGATATGTTCCTTGTTTCCCTCCTTTCCCAACACCCAACACACCCATACCAACAAGGGAACCATTGGTGAGTTGATGGCAGGTGTCAATTGTGACTGAATTCCCCTTTCAAGCCTCCCACATCAATAGGCTAGCCTACTACCAGACCATCGATGATACATTGTAGCATATTGGTGGGTTGGGCCTTGGTCTCAAAAGCAGAGACAAGATTCTTGAGTTTGTTTGGGCTTTCTTGATTAGCTTCTTCAGTCTTAAAAAGTTTAAAACCTTTTATACAATAGGTTTTCTCCTTGAGGCCTACCTTACAGGTAGTTGCATGACCTTCACCGGCCTTCTTTAGTTTCTCTAGGGCTAATTGTTGTGCATTTTTCTTCATCGGGGTCTCAATGCTACCGCAAGCCAAGCTAGCAAGGGGCCCGGGGGAGACCCTTGAGTCATTAAGATTTGGTTCAACTTCAATAACAGCCACTTCCCCACTGGGAATTCTATCATCTTCCATAATATTAGCGGCACCCACTTTAGTTTCCTCTGAGTAATGTGAGGCGGTTTCAGTTAACATCTCTCCCAAGAGGGATTCCTCCTCATTTTTTTCCAAGCCTTCATCTGTTTGCTCATAGGGGGAGCCATACAATTCATTTAGACCCCCCAAGATTTTGTTTACAGCTTCAACACCATGGGTAGTTTTGAATAATTCAACATTAAGAGTTTCATTGGCAGCTTGAATCCTTTCCTTGTTGCCCAAGGTATTAACAACATTTTTGTTATTTCCAGATCTGATATCTTGAGAGGTGTTGCTTTTTCCCAATTCCCTAGAGTGCAGATCATTCACAACACTAGTGTCAGGGCCTTTATTTTTATTTTTATTTGCATGAGCAATTCTATCCTCTTACTTGAGGGTGCCATCACTGGCCATTATGTTCCTAGGTCCATGAGGGTTTACCTCATAATTATTATTTGTAGGCCCATGATTTGGGACTGCATTCCTTTTTGCAATGAGTGGGAAATTCCTTCTAACGTTCCCTTCCTTATGACACAAATAACACGAGTTCAATCCCTCGCTAACTTCCAAAGCATAATCAATAATCCCATATTCAAGGTTTAGGCGTAGAACATTTGGGATGTCATCCCCAAGATCAATTGAGACAAGGGCCCTAGCATCGGTGTGGGGAAGGGAAGTTCTAGAGTTATCAATTTTTAACACCCACTCATATGGCTCCAGTAAAAGAGGGATAAACTTCTAGATTCTAGGAGGGATGCTTTTAACGACAACCCAACAGGGGCTTGAGAGTGCCAATATTTCATCGTTGATGGCGTTTGGAAACCAAGCCAGAGCCCTAAATACATTTTTTCCCACACTCCAAAACTACTTAGATAAAACCCTAGTTTGCATTTCATTATTTTGAAAAAAAAAACAACATAAAGGCCCTTTTGTATCATCCTACAATACATAAAGAAGATACCAAGTTTTTTCCCCCCAAACATCTGAAAGCCATGAATCCATGTATCTTCTTGCCGAGGTTTTATTAATATCCACGACAGCTAGGAAAACCCCTAAGTTTTTAAGTATATTGTCTTCTTCATGCAAAGCCTTACAAAGATGATCATTTGGAGAAATAGAATCAATTCTAAGATGATCTCGACTATGTAGCACCATTCGAACCCCCATTGTGATTAAGGAGGGCATCCTCGGGGGGGGATCCCCAGACATCGCGAGTAGACCATCAGCCAACCCTGTATGGCTGACCACCAGCAAAGGAATACTTTTCCCACTTTAGCAGGGCCACTTCTGCCATTGCAACTACAACCGTGCACCACTATTGAGGCCTACTGTGGAGGAGGCCAAGCCTCCACCCACACAGACAATGTTTCACACCAAATCATGCGAATCGAAACCCTACTTGCAGAGCAATTTTCTTGTATTTCTTCCTTGATAATCTCCTATACTAATATATTTAGAGCAACGTGTATATATATATATATATATAATCTTATATAGATATACATATCTATATCACATTTTATATATATATATAAGATTATATATGTTTAATCTTATATAGATTATATATATCAGCTTATACATGTATAATCTTATATAGATATATATATCTATATCAGATTATACATGTATAATCTTATATAGATATATATATCTATATCAGATTATACATGTATAATCTTATATAGATATATATATCTATATCAGATTATATATATGTATATATAACTATATATGTATATATATTTATAAATTAGATTAAATATATAAAAAAATAATAGAAATATATGTATATCAAATTATATATATTTCCAATTTATATAACCCTTACACTTCCATACCAAATATTTTCACCTTGCTTTATGACTATCCTTGAATTACGCTATTGTCCAAGTCACTGACATGTTTGACTAGCTAAGTTGAGAACTCATAGATCTTAAAATATGTCCTTTATATTTCACTGCCATGTAGGGTGCCCTAATATGCAATATGGACTATCTTTTTGCTTGATACTACCATTTTCTTATTGTGAATTTTCCTTTAAAGGGGTATTCCTCTTATGCACTGTCAAAAAACATATGCAAGATATCCTTATTTATACACTAGCCTATGTGACATCTATTGTCCTATTTCATTGTCCTCATCTAATTCTCACACATATTTTGTTGTCTCTATAAACTGTCAAGGCATCATTTTAGTCCTTCACACATTATGTCAAAAGGTCATCAATGCCTTGCTACTTATCCTTTTTTGCTACTTATCATTTTAATAATTGTTTTATATTTGAAAATTTGTATATGTACATGCATATATAAACATACACATATATACATTACTTACATCACAGACCATGCACCATTTCATTTAAATAAGTAAAACCCAGGATTACATGAATTTGTTTGTAGATATGCATACACAGCCTAAATGTAAGGGTGTAGTCTTAAACCTTGTGTGATCATGCTTGTTTATGTTTTAGATTTTCAAACTCATACTTATGCTTCAATAACAAGTTATGTATATATGTATATATGTATATATATACATATGTATATACACATATACATATTTATATATTTAATCTGATATAGATATCTATGTATATATGATTAAATAGATATATATCTATATATACAAGATCAGCTATATATATATATATATATATACAAGATCAGCTATATATATATATATAATCTTATAATTATAGATATAAATCTATATAAGATTATATATAAATGTATATGTATATATATAATCTTGTATATATAGATATATATCTATATAAGATTATATATATATATATATATATAATCCTTATAATCTTATATAGATATATATAAGAATATCATATTATATATATTTCCAATCTATATGACCCTATATATATTATGCGGGATGAAGGATGTGCAAGGAGAAAATGAGGAAGAAAACCGTTGGAGATAATTACTTTAGGGCTAAAAATTTTCCGACAATTCATGGTTAATTTAACCTATACGCATGGTTAACTACACATATATGTGGCATGTGGTGAATAGATTAATGTGGTGGGGTAAATAAATTGTGCCCACCTCCTAGAAAACCCACGTGTAAATATAAGCGGGCCCACAAACAAATGCAAGTTGAAATAGATGTATTGATAATTAGAATAGGCTAGTTTTCATTCAAGGCACCATTGAAATTAGACATAAATGGCAACTACAATATGAAATGACCAATTGTTTCCCATGAAAATTAAAATTTGAAAATCAATCACCAAAATTCAATGCATTCAATTTACACATTCAAATGATTTTATAAGAGGGAATTTCGAGTGTCATTTTCATTACAAATTCTCCTATGCTTTCACTGAATATCCTCTACAAAATTTAGGTTGGTACTCCCACAAAACTAAATTCATGTTTTCATTTAGCAATAGACTGTTTTATATTTATGGACTTAGTGTTTACATTATTTTGAGGCATACAAATTATTTTGTTTTCAATCGGCTATTCAAAATAGCATTATCCATTATTTAATCATATCATAGTTACATTTTTATAACCTACATACATCATACATCAAAGATAATAATAGTAGCATTATCCTTAGTAAAGCTTTCCAACTGCATACATCAAATATAATATCACAACATGCAAAGTCCCCTGGTTTTAGGAAACCTCTACCCATCCTTTCCCCTTACATTTTGCACACAATGATATGGGTTAATCTATTTTCTTCCACTTATTTGGGTTGAGGTTTTATTTGTTTTAGTAATTACAATTGGAAATACAACGATACATTTTCATTAGATTACGTATATGTATATACATATACATGTACATGTATATGCATATGTATATACAGATACATGTACATGTATATGTATACATGTACATGTATATGTATACATGTACATTTATATACATATACATATATTTATTGACATATGTATATGTATATGTATATACATATGTGTGTATGAATGTATATGTATATACATATACATATATTTATTGACAACCATGGCATGAAGCTGTTTGAGGGTGTGTATTCTAGCACATATTAAATGTACTTTAGAGAATATTTGGGAAGCGTGTAGAAATATTTCCTAGAATACACACCCTCAAACAGCTTTGTGCCACGGCTATCAATAAATATATGTATATGTATATGTATATTCATATGCATATACATGTATATATATGTCCTTTCTATTGCACTACCATGTAGGGTGCCATGATATGCAATATAGATTGTATCTTTCAGCTTCATACTAAGGATCGAAACATTGTCGATTATAATGCTCCAATCAAAACTCTTATTGTTGTGCATGTAATATTGTAAGGATGATTTGATGTGGGAATGTTACTACCCCTGTTTATTATAATTATTTTGCAAGCAAGCGAGAGCATCAAGAGGTGAACCAAGTATGCGGATTATCAACATATCAACGAAGTTGTGTTTTTTAACACACTAAACTATATATGGACATTTTTCTTTGAATGCTTTATGATATGTTTATTATTTCTTTTATATTTTGTTCATAAATATTTTGATCTTACAAATGCTTATTTGATTGGATGAATACATGTAAGTACATTGGACTCTTAATGGCAGGCATGCGAGGACTTCTCCACAATAAACAAAAGACATCAAGCATTAATCACAGGTAAATTATTTGACTTTAATTTGGAAATGACCAAGTAATACTGAGAAATATGTGTTTTTATATATATGATTGAAAATATATGAATTAAGTAATACTATACATTAATTATGAGATTAATTAGTATTAGATTAATTATATATATGTATGTATATACATATATAGGTATATATGTACATACATATATTGGTATCCATATATGTATGAACATATATAGCTATATATATGTGTGTGTGTATGTATATATAAACATATATAATCAATCTGTAGTATTGTTAATTTTTTGATAGTGATATATATATAGAATCCATACCTGAACAAACAGTTAGAATTATGTGTTTTTTAATTTTGCAATCAATTTTAAAAAAAAAAATTATTGAAAAACATTGAAACATAGTGTAATTAGTGATACCACAGAAAATACATGGCCGAAACCCTCATCAAATATATAAGAGATACAAATTTGAGGTTCGAATAAATAACTGATGCAGGGACTTCCTACGGTCATAACTTTTTACTCAAATGTTCATTTGGGCTGAAATTTTAGAGGAGGTTTCATTATGAGATGTTAATAGGATTTCCAACATAGCTCAACTTAGTTGGGGGCCATCTCGACATTTTTTTGAGGCCAAATTCTTTCATCTTGGCCCTCAAAATCAACTTTTTATATTTTTTTTGGGTTTTTAGAAAACTATTTTCTTTAATAATTTGGAAATCATGTTTCCAATTTTGAATGTAAGTTGGAAATTCATGCCACCTTAGTTTTAGGAAGATTTTAGGAAAAATATGGGTTCATAGGGATATGTATGCGAAATTACTTAAAATGGCAAAAAACTAACAATTGTCAAAAACTGCCAAAAAAGTAATTTTTGGGTTTTTTTTTCTTCTAGTTTTTTAGATATAAGGGCATTTCTTTCATGTAACAATAGAGTTGGTGAATAAAAGAATTTTTATTTCGAATCCATTTTGAATTTTTTGGCTTTCTTTATTCAGTAATGATTAAATTTTATTCAATTTGTTCTTGGATGCATCATTTGGTATCAAAGTAGGAAGATGGCTGGGAGAGGAAGAGGAAGAGGAGGTCTTGCCCAGATGCATAGAGAAATGAAAATTCTACAAAGAAAAGTAGAACTTACAAACTGAATGCTGAATCAAAGAATAGGAAGAGGAGGAGATGATTCTAATAAAGAGACAGTCGTGCAAGAAGACAAAGATTGAGATGTGGAACTTGAAGAAGAAAAATTAGAAGGCATGAGATTTGAAGAGATGATGCTCAGGGCATTAGAAGGGAAAATTGAAGCGGTCAAGATTGATGTTTCAGACTATGCGGGTAGTCTTAAACCAGAGGAGTTGATAGACTACCTAAATGACATGGGGAAATTTTTTGAATGGAAATCCATGACAGAGGAAAAGAAGGTAAAGTTTGCATGCACCAAGTTAAAGGGTCACGCAATGATCTGGTGGGATCATCTTTAGAAGGAATGAATGTTGAGAGAAAAATTCTTGCCCATAGACTATGCACAAACCCTTTTTTATAGGTTTCAAAATTTAAAGCACAATTCATCTTTTGTGGAAGACTATACAAATGAGTTTTACAAGTTGTCTATACATGTAGAGCATCAATAAACTAATGAGTAGATGGTTGCTAGATATGTAAATGGATTCAAATTATCTATTCAAGATGAATTGAGCATGCATCGTGTCAATTGTATGGAGGAGGCCTACCAATTGGCTCTAAAGGATGAAGAAAAACAAAGCAGACAATATATTCAGAGGAATAGAGGAGGAAAAAGGGGTACATCATCCCCATTTTGAGGATGTTAAAATTATGGTAGGGGAGATTCATCCTAGGGACTGGAAAAACAAGTAGACATTCGACAAGATTCTCATAATCAAGAAAGAGGAAGGGGATTTCAAAGAGGTAGAGGTTATGATAGTGGTAGACGATGGGAAAAACAAAGGACTTTCACGTGTTTCAGATGTGGAGAATAATCACATAGGGCATTTGAATGCTCAAATTATAACATGCAAGACAAAAATCAAGGAGGAAAACCTAGGGTGAACCTGGTTCAAGATGAAAATGAAGCAGAAGGAGCAAAACTAGAGGTTTCACCAAATGTGGGAGAAAGCCTCATGATGAAAAGATCAATGATGATTCCAGAGAAGGAGAAAGCACAGACTAAAAAATTTCATGATTCGTGACTTCGAATGAATATCTTCAGAACTAGATGCACTTCAGGTGGAAAGGTATGTCAAGTTATTGTTAATGGAGATAGTTGTGAGAACATGGTCTCTAGAGAAATGGTAGAAAATTTGAATTTACACTATGAAAAGCATCCTCATCCCTATCACATTGTATGGTTTAAGAAAGGAAATGAAGTTATTGTTTATAAAAGATGTTTAATAAAGTTTAGCATAGGGAAGATCTATAAGGATGATATATGGTGTGATGTCATTCCAATGGATGCATGTCATGTATTGTTGGGAAGGCCATGGCATTATGATAGAAATGTTATGCATGATGGATAGAAAAACACATACACATTTTGGAAGGATGGATCTAAGGTGACTCTCTTGCCTCTTAAGGATGAAGGGAAAAGTGAGACCATGTTGTCTGAAAGAGAACTTGTCAAAGAAATGAAGGTGACAGGGTGTTTTTATGCATTAGTAGTAAAAATAGGAGAAGAGGAAGATATTTCAGTGCCACCAAAAGTAGTAGAGCTATTGAGGTAGTTTGTTGATGTTGTTCCTAATGATTTACTTGATGGTCTACCACCAAAGAGGGATATTCAAGATCATATTGATCTGATTCCAAGAGCAACTCTACCCAATCAAGCAGCTTATAGAATGAAACCAACACAACATGCAAAACTAAATAAACAAGTAATAGAACTCATTAGAAAAGGTGTGGTCGGAGAGAGCATGAGCCCATGTGTTGTACCTGCATTGTTAACCCCAAAGAAGGATGGCACATGGAGGATGTGCAATGATAGTAGAGAAATTAATAAGATTACCATCAAGTACCGGTTTCCAATCCCTTGTATAGAATACATGATGGATGCATTGGCAGGGGCCAAATATTTCAGCAAGTTCAATCTACGAAGTGGCTATCACCAAATTCGAATTCGAGAAGGGGATGAGTGGAAAATAGCCTTTAAGACTAGAGATGGTTTGTATGAGTGGATGTTTATTTCATTTGGGTTGTCTAATTCACCTAGTACATTTATGAGATTGATGAATAATGTACTATGATCTTGCATTGGTTAGTTTGTGGTAGTTTATTTTGATGACATTTTAGTTTTTAGAAAAAGCAAAGGAGAGCACCTACAACAGTTGAGGATTATCTTGGGTGTGTTGAGGAAGGAGAAGCTCTATGAAAATTTGAAGAAGTGTAAATTAATGCAAAACAATTTGGTCTTTTTAGGCTTTGTCATTTATGAAGATGGTGCCAAAATGGATTCAAAAAAGGTCAATGCAATTCTAGAATGACCTAGTCCAAGTTGCATAATAGAGGTAATAATTTTTCATGGGTTGGCCACTTTCTATTAGAAGTTCATTCAAGATTTTATTAGTATTGTAGCATCTATAATAGATTGCACCAAAGGAAGGAAATTTGCATGGACTAAGGATGTTAAGGAGAGCTTCAAGTTTCTGAAGAAGAAGGTAACTAAAGCCCCTATACTTGCACTTCCAAATTTTGATAAGGTATTTGAAGTAGAATGTGATTTCTCCCATGTGGGAATAGGCATAGTACTTAGCCAAAAAGGTAGACCTATACCTTTCTTTAGTGAAAAGTTAAATGAGGTGAGGAATAACTATTCTACTTATGATTTGGAATTTTATGCAATTTTTCAAGCATTGAGGCATTGGAAGCATTATCTAGTTCCCTAAGAGTTTGTGTTGTTTATAGACCATATTGCATTGAGATACCAGAACACATAGAAAAATTTAAATAGTAGGCATGCCAAATGGGTCTCTTTCTTACAAGGCTACACTTTTGTTTTGAATCATAAGTTTGGAAAACAAAACTAGGTTGCAGATGTGTTGAGTAGGCGTGTTGTACTATTGACAAAAATGGAAATTGAAGTAATTGGATTTGATGCCATAAAAAAATTGTATGAATCTAAAGATGATTTGTGGGAGATTTTAGAACAATTGAAAGCTCCAATATCTGGTAACTTGAATCACATCAAGGGTGAATATTTTATGTAGGATGGTTATCTCTTTAAAGAGAAACAACTATGCATACCAGCTGGCTCAATGAGAGAAAATATTATCAGAGAATTCCATAGTAGTGGGTTGGCTGGTCATTTTGGAAAGGATAAGACAATCGCCCTGGTATAAGACAAATACTATTCACCAAAGATGAAGAAGGACATCACTAATTATGTAACTAGGTGTAGAATCTATCAAGCGGCTAAAGGACATTCACAAAATACAGGGTTGTATATATGTCATTACTAGTACCCACCGAACCATGGACATATTTGAGCATGGACTTTGTGTTGGGGCTTCCACACACCCAATGAGGTAATAATTCCATTTTTGTAGTCACTCATAGATTTTTGAAGATGGTTCATTTCATTGCATGTAAGAAAACTAATGATGCAATGAGAGTAATAGAACTATTTTTTTCAAAAGTTGTTCAATTACATCGTGTTCCAAAGACTATTACATCTGATAGGGATACCGAATTTTTAAGTCATTTTTGGAGGACTTTATGGAAGAATATGGGGACCAAGTTACAGCTTAGAAGTTCCTATAATCCTCAAATGGATGGGAAAACAAAGGTAATCAACTAGAGTTTGGTAAATTTGTTAAGGTGCATTGTTGGAGAGAAGCCCAAACAATAGGTCTTGGCCTTACCCCAGGCAGAATTTTCCTATAACAGTTTTGCAAATAGATCAATAGGTAGATCACCTTTCCAAATTTTGTATGGTAGGAATCCTAAGGGTTTTCTAGATTTGGTACAACTACCTATGAAAGATAGAGTCAGTGATGATGGGGAAGCATTTGCAAAACATTTTCAACAGTTGCAGCAAGATGTGAGACAAAAGTTGCAGGACAGTAATGAGAAGTATAAGACTACTATGGATGCTAGTAGGCCACATCAGGTATTCAATGAAGGTGACTTAGTGATGGTATATTTGAGAAGAGATATTTCCTATAGGAACATATCACAAGTTGAAGTACAGGAAAATTGGTCCTTGCAGAATTACAAAGAAGATCAATGATAATGCCTATGAGGTCAATTTACCAAAAAACTTAGATATTTCTCTTGTATTTAATGTTTCTAATTTATATACATTCCATGGAGAGGATCATGATGAAGATAGTGGACAAGAAGTGGCTTGGCACCATCAAATTCGACTTAAGAAGGAAAAGATTGCACAAATTCTGGATAAGCAAACTACATCCACTCGGCAAGGTCAATACAATAGGTATTTGGTATAGTGAGACAGATTACCAGCAACAGATAGCACATGGATTCTAGAATGGGAAGTGAATAATTTGGATCATGTAAAGTGGCAATAGTTTGAAGACAACAACTTGCAGGAGTTCCTTTCTTTTCAACAAGAGGAGAATGATGCAAGGACTTTCGACGGTCATGACTTTTGACCTGAATGTTCGTTTGGGCTGAAATTTTACATGTGGTTTCATTATGAGATGTTGATAGGATTTCCAATAGAGGCCAACTTGGTTGGGGGCCATCTCGACATTTTTTCAAGGCTAAATTCTTTCATCTTGGCCCTCAAAATCAGCTTTTTGTGTTTTTTTCAAGTTTTTAGAAATTTGTTTTCTTTAATAACATGGAAATCATGTTTCCAATTTTGAATGTAAACTGGAAATTCATGTCACCTTAGTTTTAGGATTTTTTTTAGGAAAAATCTAGGTTCATAGGGATATGTATGTGAAATTACCTAAAATGGCAAAAAAACTAACAATAGTCAAAAACTGCAAAAAAAGGCAATTCTTGGTTTTTTTGTTTTTCCTTCAAGTTTTTTAGATATAAGGGTGTTTCTTTCATTGTAGCAACAGAGTTGGTGAATAGAAGAATTTTTATTTTGAATCCATATTGAATTTCCTGGCTTTCTTTATTCAGTAATGATTAAATTTTATTGAATGTGTTCTTGGTTGCATCAATAACAACAACATTAGGACGTTTTATAATCATATCATATTTATATTTTTAATCAAACTAAAATCATTGATTGGGTGGTACCATAGAAAAAACACGGCTGAGACATACTTGAAACATATCAACATATTACTAAAACCTTGTATTCAACTTCTTGTCACCTGTTACAAAATTGAGGTTCCAAACATAACAACATTATCACATCTTATAATCATATCACAGTTATAACTTGAAGTAGATAAACAGATTTTCTATGCAAAGAAGATCATCAAAATATACTACTACATCGATCAAAAAATAAAATTCAATACGAACATATCAGTTCTCCATATTGCTAGGAAAAGGAGGTGGAGTGAGATATCTGCCAATAGCTGAGTCTGGTCCACTTGTAGAAGGTGATACTCAGTTAATAGAGGTTTGAAGGAAAGTTTCTATTTGAACAAGCAATTCCCAGCTTGCATATGTATTCAGTCCCAATTGTTGGGAGGCACTCCCAACTTGCATATTGTTGATAGCTATAAAAGCTAGTGACAATAGGTTCATCATATCAAGCAGGATAGGGTGTTGGGGGTGTAAGATTCCCCATTGTAGACTTATGTTTTTCCTCTATGCTTTTTTAGCTTTCTTTTTAGCTACCTTTTGTAGTCATTCATCCTTCGCCTGTTGATGTCTAATTGATTTCTCTCGCATTCTAATAATCTTCTCCTCATCTTCTATCAATTTTCTTGCTTGCTTCTCAACCCTCATTGCTTCCCTTTCAATTTCTTTTGCTTCACGTTCTGCCTTTCTCTACATCATTTACTCCTTGTTTTGTTGCAACTCCTCATGCCTTTTCTTTTGTGTCTCTTGTTTTTTGTACATTTTAATGAAGGCATTGGATGTTAGTAATTGGGACTTCCTACTAAGGCGAAGCACTCGCGAACAACCTCCTCGTGATGTTCCTTGCACCCTTTGCACTGGAAGTCTCAAGAATCTGTTGTTTGGTCTTGTCATTTGTTGTCCATCATATGGGGTGCATGGCACAAACTCAATGTCTTCCTCACTAATTGCATTGTCATCTTCACTTTCAACACCGGTACACTCTTACCAATTCCTTTCAGTAGTGAAGTAATGGATTACTTTAGTTGGATCAACGTGTGGTGGGGATGGCATAGAAAGGTTGACTTCTTCCTATGTTGAATTTAATTGCACTCCAAGGGTTGTGGCTGCTTCATTCATCCATTCCAATTGGCTTACTTGAGTTGGAAAACTCAGGCATGTTGATGTAGTTTCTCTAACTTCATTGCATGTTGCAAGAACTAGTTGGATTTCTGTAAGAACTAGTTTGGTTTTTGGTTGGATTTGTGCGAGCAAAATATGACTGTGTTGTAGTTTCTACACCCTCATTAAATTATGCTATAATATTTGTTGGCACATTGCTTGCATCATATTCTCGCACAAAACCATCTATTCGATCCTCATTGTAACCAAATAGTCACAAGCAGGCCTCTGTTGCCATAGACTATTGATCATCTTCCATTGTGACTGCATCATCTTTTGTTCCAGGAATTGCTACATCCTCTTCAATAATACAACCCTCACTTGGCACCATATCCCTGTCAAGTTTGACCGATTAAGTGGCCAAATTCCTATTCTACATAACCCACTAACAATGTTGTTTGGTTTCAACGCTTTTTTGAAAGCTTGGCTTGTAAGAGTTGTCAACTATTCACATTCGATATCAATATGTGGGTTGTTTGCTTGCCATATGGTTCTTTGCTCTCTAAAATAAGCCTTGAATGGAGCAAAAATGTTAGCATCCACTGGTTGCAACTTGTGACTGGTATGACTAGGCAATGTTAGTAGCTCTATTCCTAATTTTCTTGCTTCTTCTATGGACTTGAAATACATGTGGTTGTCGTCGATATGGGAATGGTTCGGTGGTCAAGTCACTTTGTTGTAGTGATGGCCACCAAGGTTCAAACCCTCACTGGGCCAAAGTGCTCGTAGGCCTTGTGCCTTCATTGGGCCATTGTGCTTGCGGGTTTGGTATTTTCTTGTGGTTTCTTATACCTGGTTCATTTCTCCTATCAAAAGCATTTACCCCTAATAATATGGGTGCATTGCATCTTTTATAAAAAAAAATCTGCATGGCTGCCATGATTGTCAAAAATGAGAAGGGCCATGTTTGACGATGAAAGCCCACCGGGGATATTACCTGCAAAATGGTCTATCCATTTGAAAAATAGTTCATTTGTCATCCATGCATGTTCTTGGACTACCATCAATGCTCCTATCTCGCAATTTATGATATAGTTTTGCATGTGCCTCTTTGATTTAAATAAGTAAAACCCAGGAATACTTAACCCAGATGCACTTACACAAGCCAGGACTGTGATCCACTCTCTACTTTTTTATACCAAATGAGCTACACATTTTGTACCCAATTTGGCAATAAATCTCATCCCACAGTTCCTACTAGCCTCAATATTCATCTCATCGCAATTCCAAATTCGACTTGATCCATAGTGGTTAAGGTTGTACATATTCTTGAGGTTGTTGTAGAATGCTTGGACGATAGAAGGATGAACCATAATCGCTCTGTCACTATCCACTCCTTCAGTTGTTTTGATTGTCAAATATGGGTGCCTTCTTCAAAAACCTACCCATCATGATCTCTCGAGGACCTCATTTGTGAATGGATTGGGCTAACTTGCAGCTATTTGGGAAACTGTAGCTTGTAGCTAATTTACCTGTAGTCCATGGCCTAATTCTGCCATGTCCTTGCACCATTGGACAACTTTAGTCTCCTCCTTAGATAAAATGGTACATGGACCCCTCCTCTTTGTGGTGGTAACTCCTAACAACCACACCCTCAAACTGCTAGGTGGGATACCCCACTTGATTGTTGTAGCCATGAGTGACATGTTGTGTTCTTTGACACTGGAAATTATTCCTTCCATATCAGCATATGTCCATTGTCTAATGGGTACAAGTGAGGGCAGTTGCACAATAGGTTGAACATTTGGCTGAACATCTAGTTCAACTTCAAATTTGTTGGTGGTTTCATTCGCAAAGTCAAGAACATCTTCTTGGTTGGGAATTGCATGCACTTCCTCGCTAGACTCTGGTTCAATGAAGTGCACCCCACAAGTGACTCTAATCACACGTGGTCCTCTTCCTACAACCCTTTTTTCTCTTCTAGTTGGTGTCATTATTTTCCTCTCCCATATTACCACTATTCTTCCTTGTCTAGAGTAGTAGCTCAGCCTTCTTAGGGATCTTATCAGCGTTCTCTTCTTCCTCGTCCAAAGAAGTAGCTCATTCCTCCACTGAGCAGGTGATGTATTTTTCTTGAAGATGAAGGTGCACAGGCTTCTAATGATGTCTAATTTCTCTCCTTAAATGAATATGAAATTTGGTTGGAGAATTGGGTGTGTGAGACCTATTTGTTCAATTGAAACAGTAGGATGCCAGATGGTCATTCTCATGAAATAAAAGTGTTAGATTTTTTTTGGATTTTTAAGCCTCATTGCCCCATAGTGGGTGCCAGAAAACTTTTGGTGTTTCAATTAGCACCTCTAGAGTGCTTATTGGAAATGGATAGCTATGCATAATGTGTAGTAACTGCTCTTCAAATTAGGATGGGAAGCTCCCTCTTTTTGCTAATGTTTGCATAAAAATTAAAGTAAACTAATGTTCCTATCTTTTTACTCAATGGTTGGGCACAAGGGTGCATAAAGTACAATGCGTTGCAGCTAAGGTTTTCTCTAGTTTCTACAAATCTTAACTACAACTAAGCTAACTTTTAATCTATCCAATTTCCTCAAGATAAATAGAGAAATAGGATACAGGAGCAGGAATGGAATGGTTTTATCACTTAGATGAACTATCTCTCAGAATGCATCCAAAGGCTCTGAACTTCCAAATTTATGTTGAAAGAAAACTCATGCAAGTAATTATCAAACGGTAGGCTAGATCTGAGGATTCCCAAGGAGGAGCAATGCTATTTCCAAGGTGTAGGCTGAAATGTAGACTACTAGAAACAACAAAGAATCATAATCCTACTCTCTAAATTCCCAAGGAGGTGCAGTGCTCTTTCCAAGGTGTACATCGAAAGAAATATTATTAAGAACAACATACAATGATAGATCTTGAGACTTTTAGATCAAAGGCAAGGTAGCCCTCCTAATTTATTATCTTAATATGGATCAAAGACTTAGACTTTGGGACAGCAACTTGTGTCAAATAGACAATCACACATGAATCAATCAAACCAAGAATACATGAACATAGATTGAACACACCTATCTGAATTGAAAGAATGCAAGTTGTACTTAGCATTTCTCTATCACAGATACGATTCAAGAACATATATTAAGTGAACAAAGTTGAAGGCTTGTGAGCTCAGCATTTTTCTGCTGTGAAGTAAAGTTACAAAATAATGAGCAAAGGCTATTATTTATAGAGACTCAAAGGAGTAGGTAACCCTAAAATATCCTTGAGTTAACAAAGAGTTCTTGCCAATCTATAAGATTTATTCCTATGTCTAAAATTAGGTGACCTAGCAGTTAGCTAGAAATTCTACTTCAGTTAACTGATTCTAAACTAAAAGAGAATTCCAATATACAAAGTGCCTCTAAAAAAGACATCCACAATTAGTGGGATTAGACATGCATGATCAATGAGATAGTGAGTTAACTTGGAAAGGGGCATCAAGTTAATTGTTTATCATAAATGCTATCTTGGAGGGGTAGGACATCCTAATTGGGTGTTTACACCACATCACCTCGAGACAACAATTCCTCTAACCATTCATTGACTTATTTTTCCTCTGGACAATTAATGCTTCACAGGATGATGACATGTCACCTTAGCATATCTTCACCACCTACAATTTGCGCTTGACATGGTTGCGATTTGACTTAACTTACAGTCAACAGGATCACTATAGAAACTACTACAAATGAGATCTTGGAACTGTGTTTGTACCTTAGCTAGCTCAATGTATAATCCTCCTTCATGCTGGTAAAGGAAAGGGATGGATGTTACCAACATTCTTACAAACTTGATAACACCTACCACAATCTATCAGTACTCAATCAATTCCATAGAGTTGGTATCATAAGCTTTCACTTTGTATGCAAGTTATTCTTTCCAAGCGAAAATATGTTTCTTGTTCTCCTCTGTGGTAACTGAATTGCATGCCATTTGCAAGTCTGAGAGAGTGATCTCATCCCTAGGCCTCTTCTTTGCTACCTCTTGCTCTAATTGTTGAATCTTCATGTGAAGGTCATGGGATATGTACCTTAGCTGATATAGCTATGCAAGTATACACCAGCCTTTGATGATGAATTCTTCCACTTGATTTCTCAAGTGTTTTCCATATAGGATTAGCTGATGGTGATTTTGTTCCATGAGGAGGTCTAGCATCTCTCGAGGCAAGGTAGAGATGTTTGGTGTACCATGCATCAAGCTGGATATATACATTTGCAATTGTTGGTTTTCAGCCTTTTAGGGTTGCTTTATCTTTACCGTCCTTTACCATTCTTTCTTTCACACTCACTGACGCAACCTCAAGGATATCCGCTTCAACCTAACATGTGGTCTTTCTAAGGCTGAACTTCAACAAGGTGAAGTCATCAACCTCTACCTCATGTGTGTTCTTGTCTTTAGGTGGCACAGTTGTCTCTATGAAAATATCATTGTCAACATTCTTTCCAACATGGACCTGCTTCTTCAGCTTCTTCTCTGGCATGTCCTGAGGGACATGGTCGAATTTTGTGAAGTCTAGTTGGTAGGATGGCCTTTCTCTCTTCCTTCCTAGGATATTCCCAAGCTAAGATGAATATTGACTAAGCTCGTTGGAAGGATGAATGTTAGGCCCATGAATTCCTAATGAGTGGGATTGTGTTGTGATGTCACGTGGTGGTGAATCCAAGTCAATATGGATCAATGATTGTTGTGATGGTGGTGACATGGGAGGCTTTGCTTCCATCTCTGTTACTGCATCAGCTATAACTGTTTCCATCATTGGCTCTGTCTCAGTTGTAATTGTCTCAATCACTAGCTCCTCTATGTTTGTGGTTGTCTCCATATGTTCCTCTTGCTATTTTGTATCACCAATCAGTATTCTTCCCCTTGTGTATCCTGAAATTTTGGCTCCTCTAGGAGGGTTACTCCATTTATTCTATCTAGGCTTAGCTTTTGATGTGGAAGGTAGTGAGGAATGAACCGATGGTGGTTCTGTGTGGGGAATAACTACCTTCCTTGTCCTTTTACTGTCCAAGTAGAGCTGGCTATTTCTAACAACCCTTCTTGACATTCTTTCCTTAATAGACGTACTTTCCTTGGCATACTAATACATTGTTCAAAGAGGTTGTCATTCAACCTAATCTATGAATAATGAAGGAATAATAAATCCCCCATCATCATCGGATAGGCCTTCCATCTCCTCTGATATGAAGTCAACAATTTTTGGAAGTCTAAACCGGTTGTAATTGCATCTTCGTACTTGGCACTTGTCTTCACAGTTGAACAAATAGTCTAAACCAGTTGGACAAGGAATGCTACATAGTGACCCCAAGGATCATATGACTGTCTCTTGATGACATACTAGAGATTAAGTCTTACCATCTCATGGCCCATAGCCTTAGCGTTAGTCGTTGTATTGCACCTATAAAGTCCCATCTCAAAAGGAAAGTTTGTAGTTGTCTTTCATTTGTTACGTAGATGAGAATGTACCTCATGTAACTATCGTAAGAACTCCATGAAGAACACTCTATCTGATGGATAGTGAAGTAGCATGGTGGGATGACCCCAGTACCCATACATGTGGAAGTAGGTGAAATTTGGGAATTGGATGAACCAATCCGCTCAATCTACCATTGCCTCCTTGGTTGCTGGTGATATTGTATATGCAACTCATGATCGAGTTCTCTCATGGTGTGCATCAAGAAGAGATCATTTACTCACTTGAAATTTCTTTTTTCTTTTGTGAACTCGAGCTGGGAGAAGTACTCATGAGCCTTTTGCACACCCAAAGTTCCCACATTGTTGACCACTCTAAATTGACCTTGGAAGGCTATTAGATATACGAGATATGAACACATGTGAAAATTGTGAGCCTCTAAGAAACTGGTCATCTACTTGTGGAGAGTATCACTGATGAGGGTAGGCCAGTCATAATGTTCTATGTTGCTCACAATTTTGGCGATGGCATAGTACATCCATGACTGAAATTTGTTCACCTCTTCTTGACTAGTGATGCGGTTAAGTAGAGTGATCATCACTACTTACTCATCCCTGAACTCTCCACGTCCTATGTACTTCAACAAGTTGGCTCTTTTCTCTTTAAGCCATTTTTTTTCCATCCTCTTCTAACATTTGTCTTTTGACACATCGAATTCCTTTTCACACTCTCTCATAGATATGACCATGTTTGTCACACATGGTGGAATGGTGAAGCACCTTTCAATATCCCTTGGCTTGAGGCTGTATATCACTCGCCCATCCACTAATTGAATCTCCTGTGTGGTAGGGTTGCAATGCTTAATACAAGCTATTACAAATTATATGTTTTGTGTTGTGATGGGAATTTGACACTACCTCAAGCAATCCAGATTGATCAATGTTTTGTAATGTGCATTGGTCTATGCCTTCCAACTTTTTTAAGTTGACCTTTGGGTGTACTTGATGCAGATCCATGTCTATTGTTTTTAGAAATTCATGAACTAAGGCCGTTTTGGTCTTGTATTCTACTTGGGAGAACTGCATTCTAAAAACCTTGAAGATTGACTATGCACACGATACTATTCAGACAAATTTTCTATAACTGCTAAAAATAGCTCTGCCGAGAAACACTTTTTATGAAATTTTCTAATATGCGGGTTTTCTTAGGAATAATTTTCTAAATGGACCCAAAATATCAAAAATTCCAAAAAGTCACTTTTACTTGTGCATGCAAGAATCTCTCAATGCATACACTTTAGAAGCAGCAGAAGATGCGAAGCACTATTTTCCTAAAAAAATCTAACACATGGGTATTGTAGGTGCTTCAAAGTTGAACAAACCTAGTTTGTTTATTTTTCAAAATTGTGACTTTTTTCTGGAAACCCTAAAAATAGGGGCAGCAGTGCTACTTTTTTTGGAAAAAACTAACACGTGGATTTTGTTGAAAAAATTGTGTTGATCATACCTAGAAGGTCAGACTTGTGAATATCTGTTGTTTTCTTGGACATGCAAGAAGATCTAAGACAAGAATAAAGGAAAAAGACAAGAAGAAGTTTGGAAGTTATAAACTGCCTCTCTGGATCTTCAAGAAAATTACACCTAAAGATGCAACCTCTGATAAATTTTCCCTTCATGTAACTAACTCTCGAAAATATGAAGAATGCTGAAAAAAACTTCTACCAGATCTTCAAAAGATGTTTTGGAGAGAAAAATAATTGTTTTTGAGCTTCATCACGCTACAAAGAAAGATGTTGAATTATGATTCCTAGACTTGATATATAGTGTTTGATGTTGAATCCATCCAGTTTGGGTGCCAACACATGATTGAGGAGTCAATTTTCCTGATCTAGAGTTCACATAATTGATTTCCACCAATTTGGGGATGTTTTAGACATGAAAAGGCTTTCTAAATAGACACTTTAGTCAACTGTACCTAGTTTGACTTTAGGCATCCAAGTTGAGGATTTGAACACTTTTTTATTCTTTTTTTTTATGAAATGCCTCTGCTTGATCCCTAATTCTAGTTGCTCAGTTGATCTTGAAGTGTTGCTAACAGATCCATTGCTAAGATGAAACAATTCTGAAGAATTGTGCTTGGGAGCTGCAAAGTTCAAAACCTAAGTCTGATGCCTCTAACTCCTGGGTGCCTTTTCCCAAGAAGGTGCATTTTTCATCAGACAATCATTTTCTCAATTGCTTTGCAGTTCTTCCATTTTGACCTTCAGTGCTTTGATCTGAGATCTGTAATGACTAATGATTCCTATAAACGTGTTAAGATATGGAATGGATAACTAGTTCAGTACCAAAAATAATGATTGGCCTTGCATTTTGTGAAAGTTGATTTAAGGGTCCTAAAATTTTGGGCACCCCTGGCCTACAGGGGCACCTTTTACCTTTTGGTGCTATTATTTGACTGTGCAATCTTTTAAGAACAACCCTAGTTTTATCTTCATCATTGGATGTTTGATTTATGTGTTGAACCTACTAACAGTTTCAGTGTTGAGATTGATCAAGACAGAGAAGGACTTATTAGAGGTCACAGAGCATGAAGACTACATCTGACTATCCAAAAATTTGGGTTCCTATTTCTAGGAAGGTGCAATTTCCTTAACACTTAGCCAATTTTTCATGTCTTTCATTTTTCCTTTGCTTCCAACGTTTACGCTTGATCTTCATTTGTGAATGCTTGATAGGTCCCATTAGCTTGCAACTGGATTGATTGTGGAGCTGAAAGAATGTTGATTAGATTCCTTGAAGAAAGCAGTTGTTGGTCCTATGAGTTTTTTACAAGTTTCTCTTTTCAAGGTGTAGATCAAAAGAAAGATTATTAAGAACAACATACAATGATAGATCTTGAGACTTTTAGATCAAAGGCAAGGTATCTCTCCTAGTTTATTATCTCGATATGGATCAAAGATTTACACTTTGGGACAACAACTTGTGTCAAAGAGACAATCACACATGAAGTGATCAAACCAAGAATACATGAACATAGATTGAACACACCTATCTGAATAGAAATAATGCAAGTTGTACTTAGTGTTTCTTTATCATAAATATGATTCAAGAATATATACTAAGCAAACAAATTTGAAGGCTTGTGATCTCAATGTTTTGTTTTCGTGAAGTAAAGTTACAAAATAATGAGCAAAGACTCTTATTTATAGAGACTCAAAGGAGTAGGAAACCCTAAAATCTCCTTGAGCTAACAATGAGTTCTTGCCAATTTGCAAGATTTATTCCTATGTCTAAAATTAAGTGACCTAGCAATTAACTGGAAAGTCTAATTCAGTTAGTTGATTCTAAGCTAAAAGAGAACTCCAATATACAAAGTGCCTCCAAAATAGACATCCACAATTAGTGGGATTAGACATGCATGACCAATTGGATAGTGAGTTAACTTGGAAAGGGGCATCAAGTTAACTATTTGTCATAAATGCTATCTTGGAGGGGTAGGACATCCTAACTAGGTGTTTACACCGAAGGAATGAAGTGTTTCAAATATTGCTCATTGTATGGTAGCGGAAAGATCCTTCCATCTTAATGTGATAAAATATAGGAATTCTCTCTTGCAACATCATGGATCTAGAATGTCCCTAGCCAAAGGGAGTCAAGTTTGTCATGCATTCCCTTGGGCTCATGTCTCTTGTCCCATAACAGGACCTTGTCTCTAATCTCAAAGTCTCATTGTTGAGCCTTCTTGTCGAATATATTCTTCACTCACTATTGGTGTTGAGTCATATTGTCGACTACCTTCGCCCTTCCCTCTTGTAGTTTCATCAAGAACAAGATGCATTTCTCGATTGGATCTTTGAATTCTTCATCCTTCATTGCAGATGCCAGCTACAAAGTGGACAACTCTAGAGTGATTGGTAACACACCTTCTATGTCATATAAGATAGTGAAGGGGGAAGTTCCAATAGCTCTCTTGGGAATGATTCTATCAGCCCAAAGAGTGTCATACAAATTTTTTTGCTAAGCCCGTTGATTGGAGTCAACCATCTTGTGCACGATCGTGACAATGTTCTTGTTAGACAATTTGGCTTATCCATTACCTTGTGGATAGTAATCTGAAGAGTAGGACAAGGTGATGTCGTTATCAAAACATAATACTACAAACTCCTCTAATGAGAAGCTCATAGCATTGTTAGTCATGATCTTCCTTAGTACCCTGAAGTGTGTAATGATGTTTTCTTTGAGAAATTTGCACATGACTTCGGACATAGCTTGCTTGGTAGGAATCACCTCAACCAATTTGGTGAAGTAATCAGTCGCCATAAGGACATAGATATGCCCTTTATAGGAATGTGGGTTGATCAGTCCTACGAAAACTATGCCCCATTGTTGAAATGGAGCATCTATTACCACTGACCTTAGTGGAATGGATGCCAGCTTGAGTTTTCCAAAAAATTGTTGGCACTTTAGACATCTGAACAGCCACTCATATGCATCTCAGAACAATGTCAACCAGAAGAACTATGCATGTATGGTTTTGAATGTCATGACCCTTGATGAAAAGTGGCCACCACATGCTTCGCTATGAAATTCTTCCAACAATCATCATTGTTGGTCTTTACTGACGCATAGAAATAACGTTTCATCAAGCCCATGCTTGTATAGAATGTTGCATCTTAACACATAGCTTTGTGCTCTTAGCTTTAGAGTTATTTTCTGTTGTTTTTCCAAATGGGTTGGACATTCTCCGTAAGTCAAATAGTACCATAATTCCGATTACCATTCTTCTGTAGAATCAACTAGTAGGACCATGGGGAGGTCCTCTTTAATCTTTTTTTCCAACTCGTCATTAGCAACTTGGTGTTTTACATCACCATCTTTTGCAATCAGCTAGCATAAACCTCTCCCACAAAAAAGCTTGGTTGGCTTGATCTCTAAGTCATATTCCTGGACTCTCATGATCCAATTGTGTCTTTTGGTGCCCATCTCCTGTTAAGTTAGGACACTCTTGACCGCAGGGTCTATAATGTACACAGTGGTGTGGGAGTTCAGGATGTAGAATCTAAAATTCTTAACTACCTTCACAACTACGTATGCATTCTTTTCAACTTGGAAGTACTGAGACTCGCTATCCTTGAAGCTAGTGCTCATGAAAGTGATTGGTGATTCAGTCTCCTCATTCATCTTTTGCATCAGTATGGTGGAGAGAGTGTGTTTTGATGCGTAATAATAAAGAATGAATTCTTTATCGAAGTTGGGTTGAACCAACAATAGTGCTTTACTAATGGATTCCTTTATTTTCTTGAATTCCTTCCTTCCTTCTTCAATCCATTTGAAGGAAAACATCTTCTTCATCATTGTTGAGATGTCTTTGGTCAACTCTGAGAAGTCGGGTACAAATCTTCGTATGAAGTTAACTTTTCTGAAGGAGTGCACCTCAATTTAGTTTGTTGGGAGAGTCAAGTTCTTGATTGAGTTTACCCGATTAGGATCGATCTGAGTTCCCTCTTTGGAGATGATGTGGCCTATCACCTTGCCTTTTGTCATCATGAAGATGGATTTCTTTGGATTTAATGATATGTGGTGGTACCTGCATCTCTCAAACACTTTCACTAAGTGTTGAAAATGGTCTTGTTGCTTCTTTGAGAAAGCAGTAAGGTTGTCAAGATAGATGATGATCAATTTATCCTTTAGGTCCCCAAATTCCAAATTCATGGCTTGTTGAAAGGTGGCAGCGACATTGATGAGGTCGAAGGGCATCCTCTCATAGGTGAACATTCCCCACGGGGTGGTGAATGTCGTTTTGAGTTGATCTTTTTTGGCCACCAAAATCTAGTTGTATCTAAAAAAGCCATCAAGTAATGAAAACATTTCTGGTCCACTTACCATCTGCAATGTGTGTTCCATGATTGGTAAAGGATAGTTATCCTTTAGTGATGATTGGTTGACATTCTTGAAATCTACATAGATCCAAATTTCTCCATTCTTCTTGTGCAAAGAAATGATGTTAGACACCCAAGTAGAATGATGGATTGGGAATATGATCTTTTTGTCCACTATCTTTTGTACCTCCACATGGATTATATCTTGGATACGTGGGTTTTAGTGTCTTTGCTTTTGCTTAAAGGGCTTGACATCAGACTTGAGTGGAATTGTGTGAGAAAATTCCTTAGGCATGAATACTTTCAAATCTTCATAGGACCATGTGAATACATCTCAATACTGCTTGAATAGGGAGATGAGGTTGTTTCTTTCCTCTGTAGTGCAACATTTTCCCAAGTTTATAAGCCGAGGCATGTCTTCGGTACCAATGTTGATTCGATGGTAGTCAGTTGATGTCTTGTTGGTCAAATTCCTTTGATCTTGGACATGTGTGTCATGTCTGTCAAATATATCCTCCAAGGATACTAAACCCTTGGGGATATTTTTTCCCTTTAGTTGTATGATGCTCAATTATGTTGCTTTGGAATCTTCTATCATAGATTCTCTAAAGGGAGAAGCACTACCTTCAAATAAAAAGTCTTTGTAATCATCCACTATGCAAAGGAACTCTTTGATGTGATCATCATCGTCAAAGACCTGTCAGTTGTCGCAATTGTCAGGGACAGTTGGCTTGTACATGATCTCAATTGAGAATACATTATGAAGGAAGTCAGAATGGGGCATGAAAAGAGCAACCGATACCGCAAGAGCATCCGCTCTGCTATTGTGCTCATGCAAAATGAACTTGATGTTGAATGCCTTGAACTAGTCGATTGCATTCCACACCCTTAGTCAATAAGACCGAAGGTGACTTTTCTTTACTTGGTAACAATCTCTGATCTGCTGCATGATCAGTTCTGCATTACCTTCAACTTGGAGGAATTTTCTACCCATGTCCCTTGCATTTTTGAGGACTAATAGAAGTGCCTCATATTCTACAGTAATTTTTTTATTATCAAACTACAAGCGATAAGAAAATTGGTATAAAGTACCTTTAGGAGAAGTGATAAACACTCTTGCTCTCAAGCTTGCTATTGAGAAACTTCCATCGAATTGCATTGTCCACATCTTTGAATTTTTATTCGATGTTCTCGTGGTGTATGCAAACTTTTTCTCTTCTTCTATCACTTTAGACAACATGGCATATGTGTCAAGACTCGTGTTTTCATATAACACTTGTGCTTGGGGGTCCTATGATTTAACCACTATGAACCTTGACTTAGCCTCAGGTTCCAACTTGAAGTTTCCTTTCTTTAACGGTATTGTCGTGTACAACCAATCCAATTGAATCTCCCCTTTGAGATTCTTGCAGAAGCTCCTACTTAGTAGCATCCCATGCTACTGATTGGAATTTCAGCTATTAGGATGGTCATCATGATCTTCTTCTTTAGATAGAACACTAGCCTCACTTGAGTGTCTTTTAGTTGACCTACCAATGGCACCAGTTTGGACTCAAGTGAGTAGCACTTGTTGTGAGTCTCGGTGCATGAAAGTCCCAACGTGTTCATGATTTGTAGGGGCATGAAGTTGTTTGAAGCTCTTAAGTCTATTATACAGTTGTAGAGTTTGAACCCTCCCATATACAGAGATATGTAGAAAGGCTTTGACTTTTCTCCCGCTAGTATGGAAGACTCTAGTAACGTGGGTTGGATTGTAGCCTGCTTCTTTACTACCTTGAGAATCTAATCCAACTGGTCTAGATGGTCCTAAAGATACTCTAGCTATGATATATGTACCTTCATCTTTATCATAGACGTCACGATGTGTAAATTCACTAAAGACAGATCTTAAGCATTTGGCATGGCATTCTCCTATGAAGACTTGGAATTAGAAGTGGAAGGAACTTCTTTTCCCTTTTCATTTGACTTGCATCTTTCTTCTTCCTCTTTTTTTTTCTTTGAAGTGTTGGGCACGTGTGAACATAGGTGTTGGACGATTCTCGTGGTTGACAATGAGAGAATACTTATGGTAATCTTCTTCTTCTTGATTTATGGGTTAGTTGTTGGATTACCCTATTGTGGAGTTGCCATCAAATTTGTCTATTTGTAGTGAGACAACATTCACATTTGGTGAAGGTACAAAACTTGAGCTTGGTGTAGCCTCAGCATATCCCATGATCTTATTCATTCTTTGATTCTTAGGGCACGTGGATCCAATGTGTTCGTCTATCTCATGGAAATAGCAAAACACATTAGATTTCTCAGCCTTTGCTTGTCTTGGTGGAGGTCCTAGAACTATGGGCTTGTAGTTATTGAATGGATGGAAATTGTTCCTCTTTGGCTGATATGGTTGCCGAGGTTGGTACTGTTGTTGTTGATATGATGGTGGTGTGGGTAGTGCTTACTACCCTTGAGGGGGTGATTATCTTTTGAGCACAGTCACCTCATTCACTACCTTCTATAGCGATGGATATGTTGATGCTTGAACCAACGGTCTGATAACATCATCCTTCATCTTCCCAGATGTGACCATATTGTCCTCGAGCTTAATATCCTTTTCTTGTGTGATTAGCAAGTCCACTTCATGGCTTTCTTTCAAGAAAAATGATATCTCTAAGGGGAGGGCATTGATGAAGCTACTCATCAAAATCTCATCTAATGGATTGAGTGTATGAGAGAGACATGTAACAAGGAAATTAAACCTTGCTACGAGCTCTCTCATCAGTTAAGTGGGCTCCATCTTTAAGGTTGATAAGTGGGAAAATATTTGATGGCTATCTTTGGTAGGCTTGAACCTTTCCAAGAACTTTTCACTCATCACTGTCCAGCTTGTGATGATGCCTAGTTCCAAATGATTAAACCAGTTTGCAATATTTTCTTCGAGAGTCTCAACAAAGATATGTGAGACAATGTATTCATGTGGCACATGTACAACATAGCAAGTTATTTTGAATGCTGATATATTGTCAAGGGGAAAATTTTCGTTTCCATGGAATCTTGAGAAGTGCTTCCTTGAGCCTTTGGGTAGGTCATGATGTCCTTGTAAGGCCAATGGGCCTATGTTATTGCCCCAAGGAAATAGGATTGGACATATTGCATTTCTCACATTATGACCATTGTCGTTGTGGTTGTTTTCGTTGTCCCCCATTGCTTCTGGTTGAGCCTGAGGTTCTTCTTGTGGTTCTTCTAGAAAATTCTCTAGAACCTCTTGGAATATTTGCTTTGCATTGAATGCTTCTCCAACGTCTTCTTCTTGAAATAGAGGACTCATTCTCCTCCTTCTGTACACTTGGTGATCCAGGATGTTTACTGCTACGTAGGAGGTGGTAATACTTGCCTTTTGGCTAAAAGATCCCCCACTCTTTTCTAGTCAGTTGAGGTCATATATAGATATTCTATCTAGTCCATTTAGGAAAATATCTCATATGACGGAAGGCTAGTGGGTAGCTCCTGCATGTATATCAAATAGGTAGGTTTTGCTATAATCAATTAGAATAGAGGGGGGCCTGCCCAAATCTCTATAGATGGGGTTGAGTCTATCAGCTCTATATCTAGATATCTATCTATATCGGAGACCAACTAGGACTCCAACAAGATATAGAGGGCCCCTATATAGGCCCACCTAGATAGATCTAGTTGGTGCCTCTACCCATATGACACCCTAGGAGAGGAGATAAGATCCTCCTCTATCCATATGGCACCCCGAGAGAGGAGACACGATCCCACCTCTTTTCTAGTCAGTTAAGGCAATATATAGATATTCTATCTGGTCCATTTGGGACAATATCTCATATGAAAGTAGGCTAGTGGGAAGTGGGTGGTTGAACATCCGTGCAAGTTAAGTAGAAAATCATGGGACCAACTAGAGAGAAAAAAGGGTTGTAGGAAGAGGACCACACATGATTATAGTCATGTGTGGGGTGCACTTCATTAAACCAAAGTCTGTTGAGGAAGTGCATGAAATTCCCAACCAAGAAGATGTTCCTAACTCTACGGATGAAACCACCAACACATTTGAAGTTGAATTAGATGTTCAGCTAGATGTTCAACCTGTTGTGCAACTGCCTTCAACTATACCCATTAGATATTGGACATATGTTGATATGGAAGGAGCATTTACTAGTGTCAAAGAACACAACATGTCAATTAGGGTTGTAGCAATCAAGTGGGGTATCCCACCTAGCAGTTTGAGGGTGTGGTTGTTAGGAGTCACCACCACAAAGAGGAGGGGTCTAGGTACTATTTTATCTGAAGACTAGGAGAATGAAGTTGTCCAATGGTACAAGGACATGGCAGAATTGGACCACAGACTATAGGTAAATCAGCTACAAACTACAATTACCTAAATAATTTCAAGTCAGCCCAATCCATTCACAAATGGGGTCCCCCGGAGGTCATGGTAGGTAGATTTTCAAAGAAGGCACCCAAATTTGACAATCAGAATAGTTGAAGGAGTGGAAAATGACAAAGATATTATGGTTCATCCTTCTGTCATGCAAGAATTCTATGAAAACCTAGAGAATATGTACAACCTTAACCACTATGGATCAAGCCGAACTTGGAATTGTGATAAGACTGGTATTCATGTTGGTAGGAACTATGGCATGAGAGTTATTAACAAATTGGGTGCAAAATGTGTACCACATTTGGTATCAAAAAGTAGAGAATAGATCATAGTGTTGGCTTGTGTAAGTGTGTCTAGGTTAAGTATTCTTGGGTTCTACTTTTTTAAATCAAAGAGGCGCATGCAAAATTGGTGCAGGAGCACCTAGGTAGGAAGCATTAGGTAGCATTAGGTAAATTTGGAAGCCTAGGATGAAATTTTTTGTTTTTAATACTTTAAGGTCATGTTGACCATTTGGTTTTGTGTTAGAGCTGTTAGAACATGTTAGGAGGAAGGTGAATTAGTAGCTCATGGTAGAAAGGATGAGTTTCACAACTTGTTTTCACTAGGATTCACTAGGAATTGGAAATAAAGCCCAAAATGTTGCATTTGTGCAATTTTGGCCTTTTGTGGTGGTTATGTCCGACCAAGGGAGAAGTAACCACTTTGTGAGCCTTTAAAAGGTGGCCTCGAACTGGAATTGAGGTTGGAAAAATTTTGTATCATTTGGAGTTACAATTCATATGGAAAAACAATGAAATTCTTGTAAATTTTTTGGGTTTTAGTTCTTTTAGTGTGTTAATGAAGGGTTCCAGGAACTGAGCAGTGTGTGGCATGTGTGATAATTACTTTACAAGCTTTTTGTGGTCATTAGTTAGGTTTTCTCGTCATTTTTTTAGCTTTGTTCTTAGTTAGTTTTATTTCTTTTCACTTCTGATAAGTCCGGCAAACTGTCAATCATGGAGCCTTAGACCTCTGTCTTCCACTATAGCTGGTGTATAGTCTGTGGGGGTTGAGGCTAAGCTCCATGCCTATAAATAGTATAGGTCTAGGATTCCTGAGGAGTTAGAAAGCTATGGAAAAAGACTGTTCCTAGGTGAGCTTGGCAGTGCCCAGCTAGGACAGTCAAAGAGTGCAGAGCACTAAGGTTGCAGGGGTGTCAATTCCCTGGAAAACCCAGGTGTGTGGTGGTTGTAGGAATCCTTGAAGAGGCTTGGGAAGAAGGATGGAGCCCTGACAGACCACATGGAGGAAGAATAAACTGACTATTCAAACAAAAGGTCAGAATTTGGCTTAAAACAAGCCTAAAAGTGCTAAGATCATGGTTAGGGAAATGTACAAATAGTACAGGCTCCAAACCCCAAAAATCTTCAAGGTGTGGCCATAGGAAACACAAACCCCAAGAAAAGAACCTAGGTCATTTGGAGGGTTTTGGAGTGATTTCCATTTTTCTCGGATTAGGAGGCCTAATTGGGGCTCAAGGGCTAGTAGCCTTTTTTTAAAACCCTAGAATAGGGTTTGGTGAGAGTGATGGAGAATTGAAGATTGGTGGATGATAAAGAACCCTAGGGGGATGGTTTTGAAGCCATGGAAGACATCACATACCCCTGCAATGAGTTAGTGAAGGTTGGAGGTTTAGTTAGCCTTTAGAAAGATTAAGGGCTAAGGAGAGAATGGCAGAGAGAGCACCAAGATTGGCTTGGTTAGGGAAATGGAGATGATAGTAGGGTTGGCAAGAGAACCAGGGGTGCCTAACAAGCACGAGGGCCTATAGTTTAAGAAGGTGGAGAGTGACACCAAAGGGGTTTGCCAAGGTGAGACCCAGAGCATGGGATAGTGAGTGTTCCATCCAACCCTACCCTATCAGATTGGTATCAGAGCAAGTAAAAGATTTGGGATAGAATAATATATGTCAGAGGTTGAGTCTAGTGATTCTTCCATCATGGTGACAAATGCAGAATTGGCTAAGATGGTTGAAGAATAGGAGGAAAACAATAAAGTATTGAGGGAAAGAATAGCCCAACTTGAACAAGCAGTGAGGAGCGTGCAATTTGAAGGAAGGATACCAAAGGAAGAAGAGGTTGCAGAGGAAGACAAGACCCCTGAACCTGACCCTATTTTGAAAGAAGATCCTTTCTTGAAGGCATTGAAGGCTTTGAGTGGAAAAGCACTTGAGGGCATACCACTTTTTAGTGGAAAAATGGAAGCTGATCTAGTCATGGACTAGATAGAGGGAATGGAAAACCATTTTGAATGTGATGGAGTCATTGAAGCACAGAAAGTAAAGGTGGCCAAATCCAGATTAAGAGGTTCTTCCTTGACATGGTGGAAATTCATTTAGACAGAGAGGGAAAAGGAAGGCAAGTAGCCTATTTCAACTTGGAAAGGAATGGTTGCCAAAGTGAGGGAAGCATACATGCCAGATGATTATGAGATTCAGTTACACAAGAAAAGACATAGTTTAAGGCAGAAATACCAAGATGTGAGTACCTACACAGAGGAGTTCCAAAAACTTTGTATGAGGTCTAATGTTTTAGAAGATGAAAGTCTCAAGGTGGCTAGGTATCTTAATGGCTTGTAGTGGAACATTCAAGAGGAGATGGCTCTTTTAAGTCCTAAGACAGTACATCAATGTTACCAATTAGCTGTCAAGATTGAGGAAAGAAACAAGAGGAAGCAAGACTAGGCTTCTAAGGGCAGAGGCAAAGGTAGAGATCAAAGAGATCAAAGAGGACAGTGAGGTGGCTACCAAGGTAGAGGAACTGAACAAAGAAACCAAGGAGAGTCTAAACTCACAGAGCATGGAGGTGAAACATCTTATAGAGGAAGATATAACAGAGGTAGAGGACCTCAAGGAGGTTCAAACAGAGGAAGAGGAGCAGGCAGGAGCAATTCATACTTTGCAAACATGAAATGCTACCATTGTGGTCAAGTTGGACATCCTGCTTATAGGTGCCAGAAGAAAGCATCTTCATCAAGCAATGAGAAGAGAGTGGATTATGCACAAGAGGACACCATGAGTCCTAAGTCATCTGAGGCCAGTCATATTGAATCTGAGGTAGGAGAGAATTTGATGTTCAGTAGAGTTTTGATCAGACAACCGGTCAAGGAAGAACCAAAACAAAGGAGAGCTCTATTTAGAGTAAGGTGCAAGATACTTGGATATTATCTCAGAGGAGGCAGTAATGAAACTGAAATTGGAGAAGGTACCCCATACTAACCCCTACAAGGTCACATGGCTAAACAAAGGGCAAAGTGTTTTAGTGAATGAGCAAGTAACAGTGGAGTTTTCCATTGGAGGGTACAAGGACAAGTTAGTTTGTGATGTGCTACCCATGGATGCCTACCATCTACTATTGGGAAGACCATGGCAATATGATAGAGGCTCCATATATGATGGGAAAGAGAACACCATCTCATTCAAGAAGGATGGGAAGACTTTCAAGTTGCAGTCACTGTTAGAAGAAGAAGAGGGACAGTCAAAGACACCAAGTATCATGTTGATTAGTGGGAAGGAGTTCCTTAACAACCTACATCAAGGGGGTGAAGGATATGTGGTTATGTTACAACCTAAAGAAGAAGACAAGGCTGAAAAGACAGTCATACCCAGAGTAGTTCTAAAGTTGTTGGATCAGTTTAAGGACATTGTAAGTGATGGTGCACCTGCAACTCTACCACCAAAGAGAGCCATAAGTCATCAAATTGACTTCCTACCTAGAGCCTCATTACCTAACAAAGAAGCATACAAGCTTACACCAGATCGAAATCTATAGGTAGCTAGACAAGTTCAAGAGTTGTTGGATCAAGGATTGATTCAAAAGAGCATCAGCCCATGTGCAATACCAGTGGTTTTAGCAACCAAGAAAGGAGACAAGTGGAGATTATGCACTGATTCTAGAGCAATAAATAGAATCACAATCAGGTATAGGTTTCCTATTCCTAGAATTGAGGACTTGATGGATTGTCTTGGAGGACCTCAATACTTCACCAAGTTGGATCTCAAGATTGGATACCATCATATCATAATCAAGGATGGAGATGAGTGGAAAACAACCTTTAAGACAAATGATGGGCTGTATGAGTGGAGAGTGATGCCATTTGGCCTCTCTAATGCCCCTAGCACATTCATGAGGCTCATGAATGAAGTGCTTAAAGACTTTACAAGGATATTTGTGGTAGTATATCTTGATGACATCCTCATATTCAGTAAGACAGCATAAGAGCATTTAAAACATGTGGAGTTGGTCCTTAAAAGGTTGCAAGAGGAGAAGTTGGCAATCAATCTAGAGAAGTGTGAGTTCTTTAAGCAAGATCTTGTCTATTTTGGTTTTGTAGTGTCCAAAGGATCATTGAAAATGGATCCAAGCAAGGTGGAAGCCATCCTAAATTGGCCTACTCCAACCACAGGGATAGAGGTAAGAATTTTTCATGGATTGGCTCAATTTTATAGAAAATTCATAAGGAACTTTAGTGGCATATGTGCACCAGTCCTAGATACAATAAAAGGTGGTTTAAAAACTAAGTTTAAATGGAATCAAGAAGCTAAGAAAGGGTTTGAGAAACTGAAACAAGAAGTGGCAACTCAACCTATTCTTTTGTTACCTAGTTTTGACAAGTTGTTCACTGTTGAATGTGATGCAAGTGGAGTGGCAGTAGGAGGAGTGCTAAGTCAAGAGGGCAGGCCTATAGCCTTCTTTAGTGAGAAGCTCAATGAAGCTAAGAAGTATTCAACCTATGAATTAGAACTTTATGCTTCGGTTCAGTCACTTAGGAAGTGGAGGCATTACCTTCTACCCAAGGAGTTTGTAGTTTTTACTGACAATCAAGCACTTAGCTTTATCAACACTCAAGAGAAGTTGAGTAATAGGCATTTGAAATGGATGGAATACATCCAAGCTTTTACCTTCACCATCAAGCATAAGAAGGGACAGCTAAACAAAGTAGCAGATGCATTTAGTAGGAGGTTGTTGACAGTGCAGGAGATACAAGTGAAGAGCATAGGGATTGACAGTTTTAAGGATCTCTATGGGGAAGATGAAGACTTTTCAGAGGTCTATAAGGTATGTTCTAGCTTTGAGAATTATTTTCATAGCCAATACTCAGAGTATACATTGCAAAGTGGGTTATTGTTTAAGGGAAATCAGTTATGTGTTCCAAGAGGGTCAATGAGGGAAAATCTGATTTAGGAAAAGCATAATGGCAGTCTTAGTGGACATTTTGGCATCAACAAGACTTTAGAACTAGTGCAAAGATTCTATTACTAGCCTAAGTTGGCAAGAGATGTTAGAAAGTATGTGGAACAATGTGTTGTGTGTATGAAAGCTAAGGGAGGAGCTAGTAATTCTAGTCTATATCAACCCCTACCCATTCCTAACAGACCATGGGAGTGTGTAAGCATGGATTTTGTGGTAGGCCTTCCTAAGACCAAGATTGGTTTTGACAGTGTCTATGTAGTGGTAGACTGATTTAGCAAGATGAGTCATTTTATTCCCTACAAAAATACTCATGATGCTAGCTACATAGCTCATCTTTTCTTCAAGGAAGTGGTAAGGATCCATGGACTACCTTTAAGTATTGTTTCTGACAAAGATGTGAAGTTCATGAGTCACTTTTGGAAGACTCTATGGAGTAGATTGGGTACCAACCTGTCATTTGGATCAACTTACCATCCTCAGACCGATGGTCAAACAGAGGTGGTTAACAGGGTACTAGGTAACCTTCTAAGGTGCCTAACTAAGGAGTATGGAAAGACATGGGATATGGTTATCTCCCAAGCTGAGTATGCTTACAATGATAGTGTGAACCAGACCACAGGGAAGAGTCCTTTTGAAGTTGTGTATGGGATGCACCCAAGAGGCATATGTGAGCTCAGATATCTTGGAGCTATGGAACAAATAAGTGGACATGTAGAAGAATTCAGTCAGACCATGAAGGAGATTCAGGAGCAAGTAAAGAGGACAGTCACCGAGGCTACAAAAAAGTTGAAGGAGAAGGTAGATTTTTCAAGGAAGGATGTGCAATTTGTAGTAGGAGACTATTTCATGGTCCACCTTAACAAGTCAAGGTTGCAGAAGGGAATTTCAACCAAGTTGCAGATGAAGAGAGTGGGTCCATGCAAGGTATTGGCCAAATATGGGAAGAATGCCTACAAGGTGGAGTTACCTGTCGATCTAGGGATCTCTCCAGTGTTCAATGTAGCTGATTTGATCAACTATAAGGGGACAGTCAATGATGTGGATCAGAACAGTAAGGAGATCTTCAAGGACATCAGCAATGTATCCTTACCTAATCAAGACAAGCCTCAGGCAGAGATGATCTTGGAGTCAAGAGTGAAAAAGTCTACAAGGCACAAGGTGTACATGGAGCACCTTATCAAGTGGAAAAACAAGCATGAATCAGAAGCCACATGGGTACAAGAAGATCAATTCAAGAAGTTTGGTATTGACCTGTCATTGGTCTCTCCTTTCATTCCTTAGTGTTTGGGCAGAGAGGGGGAGAATGGTGCAAGAGCACCTAGGTAGGAAGCATTAGGTAGCACTAGGCAAATTTGGAAGCCTAGGATGAAATTTTTTGTTTTTAATACTTTAAGGTCATGTTGACCATTTGGTTTTGTGTTAGAGCTGTTAGAACATGTTAGGAGGAAGGTGGATCAGTAGCTCATGGTAGAAAGGATGAGTTTCACAACTTGTTTTCACTAGGATTCACTAGGAATTGGAAATAAAGCCCAAAATGTTGCATTTGTGCAATTTTGGCCTTTTGTGGTGGTTATGTCCGACCAAGGGAGAAGTAACCACTTTGTGAGCCTTTAAAAGGTGGACCTCGAACTGGAATTGAGGTTGGAAATTTTTTGTATCATTTGGAGTTACAGTTCATATGGAAAAATAATGAAATTCTTGTAATTTTTTTGGGTTTTATGTCTTTTAGTGTGTTAATGGAGGGTTCTAGGCATTGAGCAGTGTGTGGCACGTGTGATAATTACTTTACAAGCTTTTTGTGGTCAGTAGTTATGTTTTCTCATCATTTTTTTAGCTTTGTTCTTAGTTAGTTTTGTTTCTTTTCATTTCTGATCAATCCGGCAAACTGTCAATCATGGAGCCTTAGACCTCTGTCTTCCACTATACCTGGTGTATAGTCTATGGGGGTTGAGGCTAAGCTCCATGCCTATAAATAGTATAGGTATAGGATTCCTTAGGAGTCAAAAAGCTATGGAAAAAGACTGTTCCTAGATGAGCTTGGCAGTGCCCGGCTAGGACAATCAAAGAGTGCAGAGCACTAAGGTTGCAGGGGTGTCAATTCCCTAGAAAACCTAGGTGTGTGGTGGTTGTAGGAAGCCTTACAGAGGCTTGGGAAGAAGGATGGATCCTTGACAGACCGCATGGAGGAAGAGTAAACTGACTGTTCAAACAAAAGGTTAGAATTTGGCTTAAAACAAGCCTAAAAGTGCTAAGACCATGGTTAGGGCAATGTACGAACAGTACAAGCTCCAAACCCCAAAAATCTTCAAGGTGTGGCCATAGGAAACACAAACCCCAAGAAAAGAACCTAGGTCATTTGGAAGTTTTTGGAGTGATTTCCATTTTTCTCAGGTTAGGAGGCCTAATTGGGGCTCAAGGGCTAGTAGCCTTTTTTTTAAACCCTAGAATAGGGTTTGGTGAGAGCGATGGAGAATTGAAGATTGGTGGATGATCAGGAACCCTACGAGGATGGTTTTGAAGCCATGGAAGATATCACACACCCCTACAACGAGTTAGTGAAGGTTGGAGGTTTAGTTATCCTTTAGAAAGATTAAGGGCTAAGGAGAGAATGGCAAAGAGAGCACCAAGATTGGCTTGGTTAGGGAAATGGAGATGATAGTAGGGTTGGCAAGAGAACCAGGGGTACCTAACAAGCATTAGGGCCTATAGGTTAAGAAGGTGGAGAGTGACACCAAAGTGGTTTTCTAAGGTGAGACCCAGAGCATGGGACAGTGAGTGTTCCATCCAACCCTACCCTATCAAAAACTATATCATAAATTGCAAGATAGGGGCATTGATGGAAGTCCAAGAACATGCATGGATGAAAAAGGAACTATTTTTCAAATGGATAGACCATTTTTCGAGTAATATCCCCAAGGGGGTTTCACCGACAAATAGGGCCCTTCTCATTCTTGATAGTCATGGTAGCCACATGGATTTCAAGACCATAGAAGAAGCAATAAAATTAGGAATAGACCTGCTAACACTGTCTGGTCATACCAGTCACAAGCTGCAACCATTGGATGTTAGTATTTTTGCTCTATTTGAGGCTTATTTCAAATAGCAGAGAACCATATGACAAGAAAACAACCCACATATTGATATCGGACATGAAGAGTTGGCAACTCATGCAAGCCAAGCTTTCAAAATAGTGTTGAAACCAAGCAACATTGTTAGTGGGTTCCATAGAATAGGAATTTGGATACTTAATTCGTTAGCCCTTGGCAGGGATATGGGGCCAAGTGAGGGCTATGTTGTTGAAGAGGATGTAGCAACTCCTAGAACAGAAGATGAGGCAATCACAATGGAAGATGATCAACATTTTATTGCAGCAGAGGTCTGCTTGCAACTATTTGGTTACAATGATGATCAAATAGATGGTTTTGTGCGAGAATATGATGCAAGGAATGTGCCAACTAATATTGTAGAAAAATGAAATGAGGGTGCAAAAACTACAACACACAACCATGGTTCACCAGCACAAATCCAACTAGAAATCCAACCAGTTCTTATAGAAATCCAACCAAAAATCCAACCAGTTCTTGCAACATGCAATGAAGTTAAAGAAACTACATCAACAGGCCTGAGTTTTCCAACTCAAGTAAACCAACCAGAACAGATGAATGAAGTAGCCACAAACCTTGGAGTGCAATTAAATTCAATAGAGGAAGAAGTCAGCCTTCCTATGCCATCCCCACCACATGTTAATCTAGTTGAAGTAATCCATTACTCCACTACTGCAAGGAATTGGGAAGAGTGTACTAGTGTTGAAAGTGAAGATGACAATGCAATCAGTGAGGAAGACGCTAAGTTTTTGCCATGCACCCCACTTGATGGACAACAAATGACAAGACCAAATAGCAGATTCTTGAGACTTCCAGTGCAAAGGGTGCAAGGAACATCACAGGGAGGTCATTCACGATTGGTTCACCTTAGTAGGCAGTCCCAAGTACTAACATCTGACGGCTTCATTGAAGTGTACAATGAACAAGAGGCACAGAAGAAAAGGCATGAGGAGTTGCAACAATGTAAGAAGGAGAAGATGATGTAGAGATTTAAGGAAGAACATGAAGCAGAAGAAATTGAAAGGGAAGCAATGAGGGTTGAGAAGCAAGCAAGGAAATTGATAGAAGATGAGGAGAATATGATTAGAATGCGGGAGAAAGCAATCAGATAGGAGCAGGCGAAGGCTAAACGACTACAAAAGGTAACTGAAAAGAAAACTAAACAAGTAGAGAGGAAAAAATGTACAAGTCTACAGTGGGGAATCCTATACCCCCGAACACCCTATCCTGCTTGATATGATAAACATATTATCACCAACCTTTACAACTATCAACAATATGCAATTTGGGAGTGCTTCCCAACAATTGAGACTAACTGTAGATGCAAGTCAAGCATTGCTTGCTCAAATAGCAACTTTCCTTCAAAACCTCTATTAACCACGTATCACCTCCTGCAAGTGGACCGGACTCAGCTATTGGTGGATATCTCACTCCACCTCCTTTTCCTAGCAATATGGAGAACCGATAATGTTTGTATTGAATTTTTTTGTTTGATTAATGTAGCATTATATTTTGATGATATACTTTGCATAGCATATTTTTTTTTCTTCTTCAAGTTATAACTATGATATGATTATAAGATGTGATAATGCTACTATTGTTATGTTTGGAACCTCAATGTTGTGACAGGTGACAAGAAGTTGAATACAAGGTTTTAGTAATATGTTGATATGTTTCAAGTATGTTTCAGCCATGTTTTTTTTGTGGTACCACCCAATCAATGATTGCAGTTTGATTAACAATATAACTATGATATGATTTTTAAATGTCCTAATGCTACTATTGTTATTTACTCGAACCTCAAATTTGTATCTCTTATATGTTTGATGGGGGTTTCAACCATGAATTTTCTGTGGTATCACTAATTACACTATGTTTCGGTGTTTGTCAATAAAAAAATAAAAAAAACTTTGATTGCAAAATTAAAAAACACATAATTATAATTGTTTGTTCAAGTATGGATTCTATAGATTATATATATATATCAAAAATTTAACAATACTACAGATTAATTAATCTCATAATTAATGTATAGTATTACTCAATTCATCTAAATTTTAGTCATATATATAAAAACACATATTTTTCAATATTACTAGGTCATTGCTAAAGTAAAGTCAAAGACTTTACCTATGATTAATGCTTAATGTCTTTTATTTATTGCAGAAAAGTCCTTGCATGCCTCCCATTAAAATTCCAATGTACTTACATATATTCATCCAATCAAATAAGCATTTGTAACAACAAAATGTTTATGAACATAATATAACAACAATAATAAACATATCATAAAGCATTCAGAGCAAAATGCCCCTATATAGTTTAGTGTGTTAACAAACACAACTTCATTGATATGTTGATAATCCACATACTTGGTTCACCTTTTGATGCTCTCACTTTCCTGCAAAATAATTATAATAAATGAGGTAGTAACATTCCCACATCAAATCATCCTTACAATATTGCATGCACAACAATAAGAGTTTTGATTGGAGCATTATAATCCACAATTTTTTGATCCTTAGTATGAAGTTGAAAGATATAGTCTATATTGCATATCATGGCACCCTACATGGAAATGCAATAGAAAGGATATATATACATATATTTATTGACAACCATGGCACAAAGTTGTTTGAGGGTGTGTATTCTAGGACACATTAAATGTACTTTATAGAAGATTTGAGAACAAGCATGTAGAAAGATTTGAGAACAAGTGTATTCTAGGAAATATTTCTACATGCTTTTAAAATCTTCTCTAAAGTACATTTAATGTGTGCTAGAATACGCACCCTCAAACAGCTTCATGCCATGGCTTTCAATGAATATATGTATATGTATATAAATACACATATACATATACATATACATGTATATGTATATACATATATATACATGTATATATATATATATATATATATATATATATATATATATATATATATATATATTATTATATATATATATATATATATATATATATGTATGTATATACAACTACATGTATACATATACATTCATACATACATATACATATACATATGTCAATAAATATATGTAAATGTATATAAATATGCATGTATATGTATATACATATACGTCCATACATACATATGTATATACATATGCATATACATATGTTAATAAGCATATGTATATGTATATAAATATACATGTATACATATACATGTACATGTATATGTACATACATATGCATATGCGTGTACATATATATGTATATACATATGCATATACATGTACATAAATATGTATATACATATATGTAATCTACTGAAAATATATCATTGTCTTTCCAATTGTAATTACTGAAACAAATAAAACCTCAACCCAAATAAGTGGAAGAAAACAAATTAATCCATATCATTGTGTGCAAAATGTAAGGGGAAAGGATGGGTAGAGGTTTCCTAAAACCAAGAGACTTTGCATATTGTGATATTATATTTGTTGTATGCATTCGAAAAGATTTACTAAGGATAATGTTCTTATTATCTTTGATGTATGATGTATGCAGGTGATAAAAATGTAATTGTGATATGATTAAATAATGGATAATGTTATTTTGAACAGCTAACTAAAAACAAAATAATTTGTATTCCTCAAAATAATGTAAACACTGAGTCCATAAATATAAAAAATTCCATTGATAAATGAAAACATGAATTAGTTATTGTGGGTGTGCTGGCCTGAATTTTGTAGAGGATATTCAGTGAAAGCATAAGATAATTCGTAATGAAAATGACACTAGAAATTCCCTCTTATAAAATTAGACGAATGTGTAAATTGAATGCATTGAATTGTGGTGATTGATTTTCAAATTTGAATTTTCCTTGGAAATAATCGGTCATTTCATATTGCAGTTGTGATTTATGTCTAATTTCAATGGTTCCTTGAATGAAAAATAGCCTATTTCTAATTATCAACACATCTATTTCAACTTGTGTTTGTATGTGGGCCCACTCATATTTACACATGGGTCTACTAGGAGGTGGGAACAATTTATTTACCCAACCACATTAATATGTTCACCACATGCCACATATGTGTGTAGTTAACCATGGGTATAGGTTAAGTTAACCAAATTTCCAAGCAAATTTTAGCCCTAAAGAAATTATCTCATGTGGTTTTCTTCCTCGTTTTCTCCTCGCACATCCTTCATCCTGCATAATATATATATAAGGTCATATATATTGCAAATATATATAATATGATATTCTTATATATCTCTATATAAGATTATATGGATTATATATGTATATGTAATCTTATATAGATTTATATCTATATATGTAAGATTATATATACATATACATTTATATATAATCTTATATAGATATATATCTATAATTATAAGATTATATATATACACATATATATCTAATCTTGTATATATATATATATATGCCAATTTAATCTTACATACATAGACATCTATATCAGATTAAATATATAAATATGTATATGTGTATATACATATACACATAACTTGTTATTCAAGCAGAAATATGAGTCTGAAAATATGAAACATAAACAAGCATGATCACAGAAGGCTTAAGACTACACCCTTACATTCAGGTTGTGTATGTATATCTACAAAAAAAATCATGTTACAAGCATGGGTTTTACTTGTTTAAATGAAATAGTGCATGGTCTGTGATGTAAGTTATGTATATATGTGTATGTTTATATGTGCATGTACATATACATATTTCCAAATAGCAAACAATTATTAAAATGATAAGTAGAAAGGCATTGATGACCTTTTGACATAATGTGTGAAGGACTAAAATGATGCCTTGATGGCTCATAGAGACAACAAACTATGTGTGAGAAATAGATGAGGACAATGAAATAGGACAACATATGTCACATAGGCCAATGTATAAATAAGGATATCTTACATATGTTGTTTGACAGTACATACGAGGAATATTCCTTTAAAGTAAAATTCACAATAAGAAAATGGCAGTATCAAGCAAAAGGATAGTCCATATTGCATATCACAGAACCCTACATAGTAGTGCAATATAAAGGACATATTTTAAGATCTATGAGTTCTCAAGAAAGCTAGTCAAACATGCTAGTGACTTGGATAGTAGCGTAATGCAAGGATAGTCATAGATCAAGGTGAAAATATTTGATGGTATGGAAGTGTAAGGGTTATATAAATTGGAAATATATATAATCTAATATACATATATTTCTATTATATATATATATATATATATATATTTATTTAATCTGATATATATATATATAAATATATATACATATATATTTATATATGTATATATACAATCTGATATAGATATATATCTATATAATATTATACATATATAATCTGATAAATATAATCTCTATAAGATTATACATACATATATATATATATATGTATGTATGTACATGTATGTATGTATGCATATGTATATCTATATATATACGTTGCTCTAAATATCTGAGTATCTTTGTACTGCATATTATTTTGGTGGCTCTCAATGTTTTCCAAGGTTAGTATTTTGTAGCAGTTCTCCCTCGATGATTTTTTTTCATATTGTAATTATCATGCAGATTGCTTATGATGGTCTAAAGCACCGTGTGTTTGAGATTTCTCTAGCGAATCTTCAGAATGATGAGGATTAGGCTTACAAAAAGATTAAGCTTTTTGCACAAGATGTTCATGGTAGGAATGTTCTTACAAAATTATGGTTAAGCATTATATGTTCAGTCACTCTTAAGGTTTTTGCAATTTTATGCTTTATGCATGGGTGTTTGAAGTTTCTATTATTTGATTGTGCAGGGTATGGATTTCACCACAAACAAGCTCAGGTCTTTGGTACGCAAATGGCAGACATTGATAGAGGCTTATGTTGATGTCAAGACAACTGATAACTACACATTGAGCATGTTTTGTATTGAATTTCCGAAGAGAAGTCCTAATTAGGTCAAGTGATCATGCTATGCCCAATCAAGTCAAATAAGATAGGTAAAAATGGCACATGTAATTGATTTCTTGGTAGATAAATGCTTGTTTCTAGATTCATAAAAAGATGACAGAAAATATGGTTCGTGAAGCTTCATGTGATGAAACCCTACACAACTTGATATGATGAGATCCTACACGGCATGACTATATATATATATATATAATCTAATAAGAATATATCATTGTCTACAAATTGTAATTACTGAAAAAAGAAAACCTCTACCCAAATAAATGGAAGAAAACATATTAACCCATATCATTGTGTGCAAAATATAAGGGGAAGGAATGGGTAGAGGTTTCCTAAAACCAGGAGAGTTTGCATGATGTGTAATCCTAAAACCGCTTAATAAATTGGGACAAAAACTATATACCCATTAATTTTCATGATTATAATGTAGGGATTCGAAGAAAATCTGACAATGTTCTATTTAATTGACATTGTATGTAATATTTCATAATAATATATCATCATGTGTAAATTGTAATTACTAAAAAAAGAAAACATCTACCCAAATAAGTCAAAGACAACAGATTAACCCGTATCTTGAAATCCCTCAATGAATTGGGGAAAAAATTGTATACCCATTAAATTTCATGATTATAATAAAGGGATTCAGAAAAAATTTGACAATGTTATATTTAATTCACATTCTATGTAATTATTTCATAGTATATCGTCAAAAATAATCATAGCACTAAAACCCTTGATGCCATACACATGATAATTCATGAGGGATTCTATTACATTCACATTGTATGTAATGATTTTGTAGTATACCCTAAAGAAAATCACTACATTCAAACCCTCAATGTCATGCAGAGAAATGATTGTAAAACACAACAAAATGCACAATGACCATTGACGCCAACTGAAACCCATTATTGAACAAACAAAATTGCAAGGGAAAATATGTTGAGATTGTTACCTGGGAGTAGATGGGAGCCAGTGGAAGTGAGAAAGTTTGCAGGAGGTCACGACAATGGCAAGAGAAGGAGAAGCAAGGTGAAAATGACGAAGAAAACCGCGGGAGATAATTACTTTAGGGATAAAAGATGCCTAACAACTCGTGGTTAACTAAACCTAAACGCGTGGTTATGTACACGTATATGTGGTTTGTGGTGAACATGTTAATGTGGTCAGGTAAATAAATTGTGCCCACCTCCTAATGGACCCACACGTAAAAATGAGCAGGCCCACATACAAACACAAGTTGAAATAGATGTATTGATAATTAGAAATAGGCTATTTTTTATTTTTATTTTTCCTTTGTAATAGGTGACTCCTACGAAGTGGTAGTGATGTAGCAAATAGAGGTATTAAAACACCATTTTTCACCACCTTTCACTTTACAGGTTCAAGCAAACGCATTTTAACTACCCACAAGCCATTTTTTTCTTTTTAACCTAATAACTCGCTTACGAACAGGCCCAAAAAAATTGAGGAAATTCGACGTATTCTTCACTCTTTATGGATGTGCGAAGTTAGCCTTGGTGACTACTAGTACGTTTCCCCTACTTCTCAAAATCATACGTCAATCATTTGATGATATTTTGATTCAGATCCAGATTATTATGGCAGTTTATTTGGTAAATTCTTTTAATTTAAAGTTTTAGGTCACATTACTAAATATTTAAATATGTGGATTCTTAAATGGCATCAAAATTATCATGATTTTTTTAATTTGTTAGTATATCAATTTTTTATATAGTATAAAAATGTATTTTATGTAAACTAAATTTTTTTGGTCATTTGTATGTGTGACTTTTATTTTTTATTTTTTTTATCATGATGTTTGTAATAGTTTTAATATTTGTAATATTTTTTAGAGAAAATATTTTTTAAATAGTTTCTTGATGTAATAGTAATGGTTGAGAGAGTAATGTCAATTTTTTAGGTATCTTAAATAGAGATTATTATCATGATCTATTTTGAGAATTATTTAAGGAAAAATATTTTAGGCTTCTCTTGCACAATTTGCTTGGCACCAAATTTTTTAACTTTGATGATGATGCCTAAAAATGAAGAAATTTGATGCTTTCAAGATATTTGTGGACTTATGAAAGAATCCAACGCCACTTTCCTTGAAATACAATAGAGTGAGATATTTTTGAATGGAACTGAAACCTTTTGCCACATTTTCAACATCTTTTCATAGTAATGTTTTGTTGTTTTCTATGAAATCTATGTGCAACTATTCCTTCATCTCATCATGAGTAAGTATACTTGGGCTTTACCAATTGTCTCACAACATTTTCTTGGAAGTTATATTTAATGACCTCTTAATAAATCAATGTAGTCCTTGGATTAAATTGTGTGTAATTTTTTGAATTGTGATTTGAGTCTATGTACAATTATTGTAATGGTTCCTTCATCTCATCACAAGTAAGTATACTTGGGCTTTACCAATTGTCTCACAACATTGTCTTAGAAGTTTTATTTAATGACCTCTTAGTAAATTGATGTTGTGAATGCTTGATCTAGACCTACACAAACATGAGTAAACAACACAATGTTAGTCCACAAACAATTCTAAAACAATCATTCCCCATAAGATCCATTCAAATGAAACGAACAAGAAATGGGCAAAGAATTCAAATGAAAACTATCAAATATTATTCAAAACAATCAAACCATTGGTGTCAATTTGATGGGGGAATTGGTGCCAATTTGATGTGGAAATCGGCCCTTTCCCAACTCCTTTGCAAGCTTGATGATCTTTGATGAAGATGTGATCCACTTTGGTTGAATTCATGCATAATCTAGCTATGAACTTGATAAAATTGATTAAAATGGTGATGTTTGAAGATGAATTTGAGCATAATAAGTTTTCTCAAATTGTGGATGATGAAATGAGGAATGAAGTCTCTTATTTATAGATTGACAAGTTGGAGAAATGCCCAAAATGAAGCAATGTGGGACTAAAATTCAACCAATGGCAAGGTGCCACTTGTCAACATGTGAATGGTTGAGGAATGAGCACATTTTGAAGAATGTGCAAAGAGGGGGGAGATTCAAATTCAAAATATGGCTTGTTAGAGGAAGAAGAAAGAGTCTTAAATGCTAAGTGGGAGACATGTAAGAGACAATGTAAGAGGAGTTAATGCCATGTTGGAGGATAACACATGTGGGAGGGAAAATTCAAATTTGAAGAGTATTCCATCTTGATGCCCTTTTGAATGATAATAGAAGAAATAATAAATCAAATAAATTGATTTATTGTGCAAGTGGGAAAAGCTAGAGGATGTGACATGGATTAGATTAGATTAATCGGGATTTAATTAATTTAAGAGAGGATTAAGTGATTTGACCCATTTGATTTAGATTCATGGATTAAAATAAATCAAAAGGAGATGAAAATGATTTAGACTTAGTTAAATAAATATTTTGATTTATTTAACCAAAGGGACCTGTGATGTTAGATTTAAATCAAATAAAGATTAATTTATTTAATTTAAATGAGACGACTTTAGAGATTAATTAAATAAAATGAATTATTTAATTAAAAGAGGAACTATATGATTAATTAAAAAAAGTGATTTATTTAATTAATAGGAGATGATGACTTAATCAGATAAAAAATGATTTATTAAGAGATGAAATGTGATGAATTTAATTAAATGATTAGCAGAGAGATGAATCAAGATGAACTGGTGTTAGTAAAATCAAGATCAGGTGCATGTACATTTTACGTGTCTACAAATGCAATTTATGGACTGAATTGTGTGTAATTTTTTGAATCGTTATTTTCAACATCTTTTCATAGTTATGTTTTGTTGTTTTGTGTGAAATCTATGTGCAACTATTGTAATGGTTCCTTCCTCTCATCATGAGTGAGTAAACTTTGGCTTTACCAATTTTCTCACAACATTTGTTTGGAAGTTCTATTCAATGACCTCTTAGTAAACTTACTAGGCTATTTGGCATAAGATTTTGACTTATCTATATCAATCCCAACTAAATGTTCTACATTTTTCTTAGAATTTTTTTCCTTGGCCTCTTTGATACAATTCACATATGTATTTTGTAACGCCCCGCCACGCAACCCTAGGGGAAGTTGCAATTAACTACTCAAACGCAATAAATTTTTTTTTTAATAAGCAATTTAATTAACATGCAAAATTCACTACACAATGCAAACAACCCCTAAGGTTATGAGACTAAGTTTACTTAAACCCAAACAAGAAACAAGAATTTGAAAACATAGCATTTAAATTACTTAAAGAATTAAGAACGCGTCCATTACATACATGATAAAATACATCCAAGGATAATAAATACCACATGGTTTTAAATAACAATAATCAATTAACAATACGATTACAACACTCATTCCCTGAATGACATAATTCCAATAAGCATGATTAATATTACAACTTCCACCTCAATAACAATGAGGGGTAATAAAATTACAATAATTACTGAAAGAATAAAGCAAGAAATGAAACTGGTTCCCATGAGCTCTCCAACTGGAAATCTCGTCCACACGGACAAGAAGAAGACCCAACGGATTAAGGTGCACGTTCCACCCAACCATGTGATACCCAAAGGCTCACCCCCCGTGCTAGGAGATAGTAACAAGGAATCCAACACAAGACCATCTACCTCAAGACACACGCTAATACATAACTGAACTGAATCAAATACAAGCACCACAACACTTAACACAAAGGTTACAATGCTTCCAGAGAACAATGATCATTTACACAGTACAACAAACTGACTTCTGATTGACATAGAGAGAGTGTCACACGATATTTGCTATGAGTTTTCCAGGCTCAACCTTCCTAGGCTACTGAACCCCCATTCAGTTACCCAGGCTTGCCTCTACCGGTTGCCGAACCCTCATACAAACTATGCTTCTCATCTCATCTCAAACCTTAAAAGCGAATGAGTCATGAGAGAGGCATTTATTATCTTAATTATTCTGAGAGTGTTTCATTAATTCTTTTTAAGTTATCACTTACTTAAACCCTAAGTGAGTTACCCTGGCGCCCCTTTGTGTGCCGGACCCCCACAAAGATCCACTCTCCTATCGACAACATACCCCACAAAACCAATCACCAAGGGTGCCAAAGTGCATCCCAACTAGATAAACAAACACTCCAACTCTAGGAGTCAACATATAACAAAACTCACTCCAAATACTTGGAGGCAACGAAACACATAAACCACTCCTTCCAAAGGAGGCACAGACCACATAAGCCACTCATTAACCCAAGGGGGCACAAACCATCCCCTTTTGAAAGACCGGGTGAAACAACATGATACTTCTATATGCACCACCCAAGACAAGACCGAGGTTGACTAATATAATACGACAACCCCCAATGATAAAAAACACCATCTAGAAGACTTACACAAACAAATGACTCTATTGCCCAACATCAAGAATGAACGAAAACATCACTTAGAAAGTGTTTCAGACAACTCAATAAACTATTATTAGGATTTCCTAAATCCAAGTCAAACAACGACATAATGCAAGAAATCAATTAAATAATTAACATTATTTGCACAAACTCAATAGTAAATCAATTCATGTTGACAACTTTAAGGAGTTTAAACCAATAATTTAATTTCGTTTTCCCAATTACATATATTAATAAAAATCAACTTTATAAAATAAAACCATTTACTAAAAAAAAAAGTCAACTTTATTTTGATCATGATAATAAGATTGCCAACTTAAGATCGAAATATTTAAATATGAATATATGATAAACATATATATATATATATATATATATATATATATATATATTCATTTAAATAATATTATTTAATTATTTATTTCCAAATATCAATTTAAATTCACAATTATTTAAAAATCAAACTCCAATTTAATGATTAATTAATCAAAGAAATATACACATAAATATATATATATATATATTCAAAATGATATATACAATATATATATAAGATATTATATATATTTAAAATTTTAAAGACATATATATATAAATAAATATATATATATAATATATTAAATATTATTATATATATATATATATATATAAATTATATTATAAAATTAAATAAAATTAAAAACAAACAGTGTTTGGGAGTGTCTATATGGAACATGAGGTTGGGTTCACATTTCATGAGACATGGGCAACCCCACCCTTATAAAAATCAATTTAATAAAAATTTAACAATTTTTGTTTTTTCTTTTCTGGTTCTTTCAAAACGAAATTTTAACAAATTTTTTTATTTTTTATTTTTAAAAGAACAACTCCATGGTTTTATATGCCAAAAATATATATACATATATAAAAACTAAAATTCCATTTCCCAGCCCAAATTGGGTAAATTATCTACAGAAAAAAAAAAATTAAAAAAAAGAAGAAGAAGGAATTCTTTCAAGCACAATCTTATGAACTCAATTTTCTAGAAATTTTCAACTTCAAACAGAGGTATTTCAAAAAATATATCTTTTGTTCCTTTCAACTTCTATTGTTTAACTTGGAAGGAGATTGTTTTTCTTCAAGAAATCTAAATTCTTTCCAAGATTTTAGCAAGGTTTTCAAATTTGTTTGCACAAGTTTTCCAAATTGAAAATGTAATTTTTCAAACCATAAAACAAGAAGGAACCTGTGATGAGAAGCTAGAAACAAGAGCTTGAAGAAGAAATATGGTGTTGGGCTGCAAAGATCTTTCCAAAACTTCACTCCAATCCAAGGTGCATCCACAAAACATGAACTCTCATTTCAATTTTCTCACAGCGCCCAAAATTTCAAGAATGCAAAGCCTTTTTTTATTTTCTTCCCCAAATTTGGTCAAATACCCTAAAATATCTTATCCCCATAGTTATTGCAAAATTGGAGATATTTTGAATTTTGAAAATTTAAAACCAAAATTGTTTTCAACAAGACTTTATTATCTATTTTGAAATTTCTATTTCATATGCATTTAAATGCTTTTAACAATTTTCATTTCCAAGACTTTAACTTTATAATTTCCAAAATGACTAACTTGATTTATTTTAAAACAATTAATTTAATTAATCAATAAAATAAATCTAATCTCATATTAGATCATTTTATTAATTAAATTAAATTAATGAATAAATTAAGCAACATTTATAACATCATAACCAGATAAATTTAATAAACAACTTGCATACATAAAACCATTTATTCTACCTTTTTCACTAGCAATTTAAATAGAAACAAGAAGAGATGAACAATAAATAAGCAACTTAACCGGACGACACGCTATGACTAGGGTGATGACTTAGCACGAAAAACCTAGTTACTATCTCCCAATCAAATACCGTTGGCCAATGGACACTCTCAAACTTGTGAAATCAGGTGGAGTCGGTGTCATGTACCTGTCAACCTGTGAACAAAGAGTATATCGAACACGCATATATATGATATAATAAAACACACCATGAAGAGGAAATCTCAGAATCGTAGGGCGCTCGCAAGCGAGTGGTACAATCTCGTCTCCTTCACCAATACAAAATTACTAACAGACGATTCTAACATCAATAATATGATCAAAAGCATAAAACATCATTAATTCAATTATCTGCTAAGTTAATCCAAAACATGCTATAAAGATAACATCAAAGTAAAATACCGTGACATTAAAATATTACATACGCATCGCTTAACAGTTCGCGATCAAATAATAACCAAGTACCAAAGTCACAACATAAACAAAAACAACATAACAAAGAAAAATGTTGCCGATCAAAAGATCCAAAATGGAGGGGTGTTACATATTTGTAGAAGGAATAGGTTGAGACTTCTCTTCGATATCAAATAGACTATGAAGTTGGGCCTCCTTTATAGTATCAATATAGTTGAACCTTTTCTATAACATCAATGTGTGCTTAGACTTCTTTACTCCACTACAAAGATTAATTTGATCTTACATTCTATAATATTTTGAATATCTTTTCTAATGTGAAAATCTCACACTGAAAAACTTCATTAGATCTATCTATAATTATCTATAAAGACTTGTAACTATCTTTCCTCTTACCTCTTAACCCCTACTTTTGTACCCTTAACCCCAGCTATAGTTTCGTGAGCCTTAACCCTATAACCCACATAATAGAAAGGGTAAACAATCTACCCCCTTCCCCATATCTTTAAAATTAATAATGCTAGTTGTAAAGCGCGTCACAAACGTTGAAAAAGCAATAACAAGTTGGCCTTGATGAAGAATAGACGAAGCTTCATTTTAACTTGATAAAAGGAATTCCAGAATTTTAAGTCAAACGACATCGTTTTCTGATCCATGCCATACGTTAACGGTTAACCTTATCAATTCTGAAAGTAAATAAAAAATCTAAGGTGGTGGTGGGAATGTTTCTTTCAATTTAAGCAACTTGTCACAAATATCTCTGTCTTTTTCAACGTTTGTCACGCATTCGTCATCTTCTACATTTTAATACTAATAAACAACTGTTCAGGATGAATGATGTACTCTCCTACCATAATCTTACACGTGGAGGCTACTGAGAGGTTACTGAAGCTTCCTCTGTCCACCACGTAAGTGCTGTACCAGTACACAATACCATACAGCTTTTTCCTATTAAAATAGGAAGAAACTGCAGCTGTTTTGAGGCCTAGTAGCTGTGCAGTTGTTGCTACAGGCATGTTTTCCAAGCTTCTTCCTGCTGTTTTGTTACAAGTCTTGAACCTAATTTAACTATGTAATTTGTATTTTTTACATCTTTCAATTAAAAAAATAAAAAAAGTGTGCTTTTTAATATTTGAGAAAAATTTGAACTTTTGTCTATCTATATAGGATACCTATATTCTTTGTTTGATTTTGTCATAATCTCTCCACAAGGATACTTATGGTTGATACTTATGGTTTTTATCTATGATGGTTATATGATAATATTTGAGTATTTAATTATAGAATATAATCTCAAAGTATTAGGATAATTTAGATATACTATAAGCTTTTCTTTTTATAATTAATCTATATATATATTTATATAAATAAATGATAAAAAAAGGTTTGCTAAATTTAAGTTCTACCAATGTTCACTTAATGTTTTTAATCTTTTTTTACTTGTGAATAATGCATGGAATATGATGGATTATAATTTTAATTTAGTCTTAGTTTCTAATCAAATAAGACTTAGAATCATGTGAAGAAGATAAGAAAACATTTATGCATAAGATGTGTGTGGTAGTGTTTGTGGATGATTTTGATAAGGTTTTATTATTAAAAACATGATCATTTTCTAATATTTTTCTAAGGATATGTTAGATAGTGGCTCGTTAGTATACCAGATGAACCTAGACCATATATGTATGTAACAATTAATTATTTATTTTCTAATATTTTTCTAAGGATATGTTAGATAGTGGCTCATTAATATACATTATGATATTCATCATTTTCAGCTTTAAACACCAATAAATAATTGTTCCAAATAAAATGATGTACTCTCCTACCCTAATCTTACACGTGTAGGCTAATGAAGCTTACTTTGTCTATTACTTCAATGTTGTACCTTATAGCTTTTTCCTATTAAAATAGGAGTAGACATCTATATTCGGACCAAAAGAATGCTCATGTAAATTAGGCAATAAAATAATGGATAAAGTGTGTTTTTTTTTACATTTCGAGAAAAAAATTGAACTTTTCTATCTATATGTATTTGTTGTTTGATTTTGTCTTTTATATTAAAGATAGATTCTCTCCACAAGGGTACTTGTGGTTTATATCTATGATGGCTATACAATAATATTTGAGTATTTAATCATAGAATATAATCAAAGTATTAAAAATATTATATCACATACAAAAGAGATTTTAAACATACTATAAGCTACCACTTATTTATAATTAATCTATATATTTTTATATGAATAAATGACAAAAATAGTTTGCTAAATTTAAGTTCTACCAACATCCACTTAATACTTTTAATCCTTTTCTTCTTGTGAATAATGTATGGAATGTGATGGATTGAAATTTTAGTTTAGCCTTAGTTTCTAATCAAATAAGACATAGAATCATGTGAAGATGATAAGAAAACATTTTTGCATAGGATGTGTGAGTGGATATTTTTGTGAATGATTTTGATAAGGTTTTATTATTTAAAACATGACCATTTTCTAATGTTTTTAGGATATGTTAGACAATGGCTAGTTAGTATACTAGATGAACCTAGGTCATATATGTATGTAACATGTGAGATATGACAACTTACGAAATACATTATGACTATAAGAGATTATGATTATCAATAAGTTGTACATTTTGTCAATAACTACATGTCCATAAGTTAAAAAAAGTGTTCCAATCCAAAATTTAATTAATTTGTATATGTATGTGGTCTTTCTTGTATCTACAATTATTACTATAATAATAAAACCTTCCCTACCATTACATGGTCACCTAACATGGTTAAACATTTATTGGGACCCATTATATATTTCCTTTCAACCTAAACCACACCTATTGGAGAGTGTTGGCAAATTATCTTATTATTTTAATAAGTTAATTATTTATTGTTGTAATAATATAGATTGCACAAAAGAGAAAATATGTTGTAAATACTTGATAATTCCAAAAAAGAACAATCCAATTCAAGGGTAAAAACCTCCAAAAGTATCTAAGAAGAACACAAATTGTAATATGATAATAATAAACTAACCACTAGCTTCTATATATACCCCACTTGCCTTGAATGGCATCCAAGATTACTTAGATAGTTAAATATAACACCTAGGATAACATAACTTTCTAAATAAGAATTTAATAATAACCACGTGACTTAATTAAGAGTTAAGGTAGCTACAATCCTACTACTCATAACTCTATACACACTATAGGATTAAGGGAATAGAATTCCCCCCTTTTTAGTGAAGCGTTATAGTTAATGTTGATCAATTGTGGATGATTCTATAGGAAATGTTCATCTTTCCATGTTTCATCTTCAGTTGGAAAATTGTGCTTTCACTTAATGAGATACTTAGTGTTTGTCTTATTCCTCAACTTCTTTATGTGTGATTGGAGAACAAACTCTAGATCCAAGATGGTTCTTCCTTATTTCATCTAGCTTTGTTAATACTATTTGTGTAGATATCTATCAACCAATCACCTTATTTAGATATGAAACTTAGAAATTTTTGTACATCTTTGTTGTTAGAGATAACTAAATCTTATAGACTACACTACTTATATTCTGCATAATATAATATGGACTATATTATTTTGGTGATAAAATTTTATTCTCTTTTTGTTTCTTTAGGGACATTTGCATATAAGGTTACAATTCATGAAAACCTGATCACCTACTTAAAAACTCTTTTTTCTATGGTATTTTTTAATGTATTATTTCATTCTATTTTGTTTCATGGCTAAATTCTCCTTGAGTCCTACAAGTACCTATTATTGATGAGTCATGTAGTCTTCTATAACTTAAATTCTTGGTGTAAACTTCAATGATGATTTGATGGATGGGGATGGTATCAATATAATGTCATAAATGGGTCATTTTTGAATAACTATGAAAGGAAGTGTTATGCCACCATTTTTCTAGTGGTAGCCAATCCACCCATTAAGATTGCTTATTCAACATCTAGATGTCCTTCCAAGCACATATTGGTGACCTTAGTTTTCTTATCTAATTGAGGATGGTATGAAGATTCATGATCCAATTGAGTACAAAAATAAAGGAATAAATATGTCCATGTTGGACTTGTCGTTGCACCAAAAGATCGACCTGTCAATGCCTGATACAAGCTTTTGTTAAGAACCATAGGAGGCGGTTAGACCATGTCTCAAACCCAAGTGCTAGTGCTGCAAGGAAGACTAAGGGTCACACCTTGCAACAATTCCCCCCCAACACAAGCGTGGGGTTTGAATCTGTGACCAACTCTGATACTAATTGTTGGACTTGTCATTGCACCAAAAGATCGACATGTCAATGCCCGATACAAGCTTCGGCTAAGAACCACAGGAGGCGGTTAGACCATGTCACAAACCCAAGTGCTAGTGTTGCAAGGAAGACCAAGGGTCACACCTTGCAACAGTCCAAAAGTAATTACTAAAGATAGGATTGTGATAATTGGCAATTACCTTTGGGTACCATTTAAATTTTGTATATTATCCATAAATTATTGTCACTATACTTGCTATAAATGTATTATAATGCAATAAAATAGGTATATATTGTGAGGTGATCCACCACTACTGTGATGAAACTCTTACCTTTATATTTTGGAAGGCCTTTAATAAAATCCATGGAGACCTCTTCCTACTATTGGTTATGAATAACTAAAGGCTCCAAAAGACCAAGTGTCTTCACCATTCTCCTTTACTTATTTGACATGTCAATCATTATGATATAATTTTTAAACATCACCTGTAAGCCCTTCCTAAAATAAATCATGCTTGATTTGATGATATATCTTCAAAAATATTAAATAAATACCAATAGGAGAACCATCAATCTCTTCTAAAATATTTTATTTGAGGGTAGAATTCTTGTATAGTTGTAGTATTTCTTTATACCAAAAATTCTCCCAAGTCCAACAAAAAATGTCTAGAGTTTTGGGATCATTGTTGCAATTATTAAATGAGATTCCTTATAGAAACATCATTCTACCAATTTTCTTTGGCTACTTTAAACCATTCTACTTGTAATATTAAAATAAAACACAAAATGCCTCATACTTCTCATCCTTCCTAGATATTAAATCAACCAAAATATTTCCATTCCTTTCCTTATAGGTTATATCAAAGAAATGCCCTAAAGTATTAGTGATTTATTTTTGTTGATCTTTAGAACATAATCATTTCTCCAAAAAATATTTTAGGTTGTCTTGATTTTTCTTAACCTTGAAGTGTCGATCCATGAATTATGGACTCTATTATTTCACTACTTGAAAAATAGTTAGCATTTCCTTCTCACAAATGGGTTTAGTTGATTCTTACCCTTCAAAAGTAAAATTTCAAAATTAATGGGGCTACTTCCCACATGTGATCTAACAAGGTGAATAATACTCGTAAGTTGCCTCCTCCCCCTCTTGGTTTCTCTAAAATTACTACTAATGGATCCTTACTAGGCAACTTGGGTGTTGTGAGGATTGGTGGGTTTGGTCATGATAATGATGGTTGGTCGTCTCACTTCTTATTCACCATATTTTATGGGGTGTTGTACTAGTAATCAAATGGAAGCCCATGCCATACTTGTGGTGGTTGAGAAATCGTATGAGTTTGGTTGGAAGATGGTTATATGAGAAATGGATTCTATGATCCTATTTTCCCTTTTGAATAAAAGGAAGTTGGACGAGTCTTCTTGGAGGTTAGCATCTCTTTTTGAGTAAATTTTCCATTTCACTCCCTATTTTTATTCCATTTCATTTTCAAATATTCCTAAGGAATGGAATATTTTTATAGATTTCTTAGCTAATTAGATTTTAATATTGATCATAATTGGAATGTCACTAAATGGGGATCTTTGCCTCTAGGTAAATCTACGCAACTTCTTCATCTTATTCGTAATGATTAATCTTAGCTCTTATTTCTTACATCCCCTAGGTAATGCAAGTTTTTTTTTTGCTTATATATTCTTCTATTTTTTTGGGATGGTAGAATAATGAAAATTATCCTTGGTTTTCCCTTCTTCTAGCTTTATTAATAGCTATTGTTACCTATAAATCTCTTTGTTTATTTTTTTTAGTTTCTTATTTAATAAAATATTCTTCCTGCCCCCTCCCCCCACAAAAAGAGTTAAGGTAGTCACAAGATTCAACTACTCATAACTCTATACATGCTATAAGATCAAGGGTAGAGTAATTACATATTTTACACCTAAGATCTTGGATAAATTTTCTTGGGTAAATAATTACTTGGGTATGTTGCCCATGTCACTTGTACTTCAAAAATTTAGTTGATATGTTCACACATATGAACACATTCACATAAATTAGTGATGTGTCCAAAATACCAAATTTATATCATTCCTAAGAATCTCTCTTATAATATCATTTGCATATTACATCATTGAATAAAATATTATTATTTTACCTTTTTGGTCTTATGGTTTATACATACTTATATTTAAGATTTCTTGACCTTAGATGACTCTCTCCATAGCCAAATATTGCATGGTATCAAGTAGGAGAATGGTTAGGGCTGGTATATCATAAGATCTAAGACTATAGATCATTATTTTTCAAAACTCAAGTATGCACTTCTCTTGCATCAAAATATGATCCAAAGAATTTTAAAATCTTGAGAGAGATGTTAGACTTTAGGGCATTCATTTTTTATTGTATTTTACAAGTTAATTTGGGAGATTCTTGGAGAAAATTTTGGCTCGCTGTTGGGTCTAGATGATCCATAAAAGAATAATTTTCCTTTTACTACATCCAACTTTAACATAAGAAGCTATATTTCTGAATATTTTCATGTGGGAGTTATCTAGAAGATTCTATAGGTAGCTAATGTTTTGAATAACTTTGGGTCAAATCTAACCTTGCCATCATGTTTAAAATTCCCAAAAATAAGAAAATCAATTGGCAAATCAGTCAAAATAAACCACATAGTGTTGAACCTCAAACAATTTTTCCCCCCTTGGTTGTCTAATACATATAATATTTTTATAAAATTTCAAATAAATCTCAACATAATATTATATGTGTAGGCTAGCACATAGGAAAAGTATATAGGTAAAGGTGAATTATATGAAGGTTGACTTAAGTTTTTTATTCCTTTATTTTTTTATTTTTTTAAGATTTTAAATTGATCTTTGGGTGTTTAATAAGTACCTTATGAAGCCCTATATTGTTCGCACTATGGAAAAATTAGCTTAACATTTGATAAGGAGATCCCCTTGGCCAATAACTACTATCCCACTAGTGTTGAACATAGTCCATCATTGCTTTACCATTAGTGACAAAAATCAACAACTCCTCATCAAACAACTCCATAGTAAATATTTTTGAAAGAAAATATTATCTAAAATATTCTAATAATTTCTATCTAAAAAGGACTTGTAGATAAAATATTATATTTTTTGTAGTGTTTCAATTCTTATGTTTGTGCCTATTTTTCCATGTATAATGATCCTCAGTTTGGTAGTAAAACCTAATTTTTAGGCCTTGTGGTGGTATGCTAGCCCAAAATTATTGGCATTAATATCTCATGATCCATATCACATATTTAAAATTTATTTGGTATAAATTTTGGATAATTCAAGATGGGCTTGAAAACTTTTTTTAAGATGATTAGACAAGTTTTGGGCCCAATTTAATATTCTAGCACTTATAGGTGGGTTGCTAGTGAGAATCATCAAAATATAAAAATTTTCCATTCATGTGATTGTATAAATGTTTGTACGTCATCACCAGGCTTTAGTTCCTATTTTTTGGTCATTAGATGAGTTTCGGGGTTAAAACAAAAAAAAATTAAATGGGTTGTTGTTTGTGCTTGATTAAAAAGGAGCTCCTAGAAATTGAATTTCTATTTAATTTCTAGCAATGGAACAAGGATATTTTAGGAATAGGATCATAATAAATACACAATAAAATGAATTTAATGATAAAATATAAAAATAACATAAAACATAGAGACAAATATACGTGGTTTACCTAATATGGGCTATATCCATGGAGAAATAACCAATCCTTTCTTTATTCTATCTAGTAAAATAAAGACATAGAACTTAAAACACATCCACTATAACTTCATCTTCTCTCTATCATAGTCTCCTCACAATATAATACACAACCATAATACAATTCCCTCATAAAAGGGGTTTCCTTCTAGGGAAAGAAAAGTCAATACAACATCTATCATTAAATATGTGACCTAATGATGAATGATCCATATTTATAATAAATATATATATGTGGCTCAATATTTCCTTGCACCCCTAGTGCTAAAAATACTAACCAATAATATCAAGCTCCATAACCTACAATCTCCAACTTGGAGATTGATTATAGCAACTCCATCGCTACTACACCCACTAGACTAGGCTCCAACTTTTGATGAGGGGCTACACCACCCAACACCAATTTATAACACAACAATATATATTAACACATATAATATAGGAGGGAAAAGAACCCACTTCTGATTTCTTCTAGAAAAAAAAATTATAGATTTAGATATTGTAGTGCTACAGTCACACGGGCTTGTCTCACTACAAAGAAAATCAACCCTCTAAGGAACTCTACTATTTGAAGCCAAAATTTGCACCAGTGGAGCCACCTTCTGCAATCTTCATTCATCCCTTTATTTGGCACCAATAACTTCCTTAAAATGTTCTAGAAAGTGTAATTCACTTTTTTTTATTTTGGTGTCAAGAGTGTAACTCACTTTTTTTATTTTGGTGTCAAGAGGTCCAACTATTTATTTCCTTCCCAGGAAAAATATTTCATTTGAAATTCACATTTTTGTACCAAAACTTCCCAAAGCCATAAATTTTAACTCAGTCATCTAATTTAATATCATAATATATTGTTGGAAAGCTCTCAAAGAGATATACAATGTCGTAATATTTGAAGTTTATTTTTTCCACTTTTCAAGCTTTTAGGAGGCTTCTAAGGGCTTCAATTTTGAGTTTAAAACTTAATAAGAGATATTTCTCAAGACAAAAACTTTAATATCTCCAAAATGGTATAGGATATTGACATGATTCTTTCACCATCGAATTCATTTTTTAGTTTCACTCCTTGGGGTAAATTTTCAAGTCCATGTGTGCTCATTTAGGTTGAATTACTAAAAATAGAAAGTGATTGATTTTGGCCTTTTCAAACTTCTAATTGTCTTACACCCCTTAAGTTCCATCCTGGGATCCAAAACAACTAAATAAAATAAGGAAAAATATTTTTTTTGGGTGATGCAAGATTTCCCTTACACCATTGGATGCTCCTGCATCAAACACCTAAGGTAATTTGAGAAGTGACCTTGTTTCATCTCTAGTGTTGGAGGAAAACCAAGATGATCAACCTCTACCAAGTAGACAACCATAATGAATTTTTAACATGCCTTCCTTTCCATTTAACTAGATATTATTCATACTACTTATTTCTCGTACTTATTCCCACACAACTATCTAAGATTTCTTCTATATCTTGCTTCTCTAAAGTAGGTGCCAGAATATTCCATTATTCTTGTATTGGTCCATCTTCCATATATCCTTCATGTTATTTTTTCAAATCAACAATGATGAACATAAGATATTTTTATCCCACTCAACAACTCTACCTCATAATAATTTCTTAGATCATGCTTCTCCAAGATCTTGCATGGACTAAATTTCTTCATTTTCAACTTGTTATACATTCCCATTGTAACCCTTTCTTTCCTTAGGTAAACCATGAATTCATCTCCAACCTAAAATCTCCATTTCTAATTTTCCTTAGCCTTATACTAAGATTTCATCTTATTGATACAATTTTTTACTTCTTCATGTAATTTCTTTTGGTTCTCTGAAAAACCTTCAGCCTTGGCACTACTCTTTTCCCCATTTTCCATCTTCCTCAACTCAAAATCTTTCATCAGATTGATTCCATATAAAATATAGAATGGGGATTTACTAGTACTCTTGTTGATAGTTTTTTTGTAATAAAATTTTGTTGAACACTTGGAATACTGAGAAGGGGTTGAATTAGTATTCATTGAAATTCATTAACTTCATCAAATTAAATAGGCATTCAAAGAATCTCATCAAACTTGAAAAATGGGAAAGGAAAAATTAAAGAATGCATCACATCATTCAACACAACAACACCAGATTTACATGGAAAACCCTTGAAAGGTAAAAACCATGATGAGGATCAACTCATAATATATTATAATTGATTATAATGGATTACAAAAATAGAGGACTCACTATCTAGAAAGAATGACTCACTCCCAAGGGCTCGCTACCCAAAGGACTCATTGTTAAAAATAGAAAAGAGAATAGGAGAATGGCTCACTACCAAATTTTGAACTGCTAACAATGCATCTGCAACATGCTAAAGATACAGTTCCAATTAAGCTAAAAAAACTAACTTTACACACTTCATACTTCATCGCTATCACCTTTTGTACTTCACTCTACATCACATCTCTCTCACAATCTCTACATTCATCACTCATCATCATAACATTGAATCAACCTAAAACATAGAAAAATAGGTTTTCCAAAATGGAATGATGAAAAATAGGGTTTATATGGATTGAAATGTGGAATGATGGACCTATTTCCCTAATTTCATTCAAGAAATGAGATCCAAACAATGAAATGAATATCAACCTTAAGGTGAGTCCAATCAAGGTGCATGAATCTACAAATTTTCCTTTTATGCAAGGACGGGGGTCCCTATTAAATAGCACTTTGTGGAGAAAGATTAAAAATAGCAAAAGAACTCCAAATTAACTTCTATAAAGTGCATCAAGAAGATTAAACTCAATTCTGATGGAACTTGGAGTTTAATTGCAGTTCTGAGAATAAGAAAGTGATGTGTACCAGTCACCAAAACTATTTTTTCAAAGCTCACTGAGGACTCATTTTCCCTATGGCAAATGGGTCCTGGCTAGGCCTCCTAAAAATTAGTTTCTGGGTTTTGTTCTACTATGTCTACACTCCCTGATTCCTGAATCTCATGGCCGAACAACTAGAAATAAATCATGTAGGTTAGTTTCCATGAAATTGTAAGAATGGTGACAACAAATGCAACCTTGAAAACTTTGTAATTTTTTCTCTTCAATAGATCTTCCACCTAAAATTTGCAAACGCAAATCAAGAGGAAAAAAATGTTGTTTTGTTAAGTGAATGGGGGTTTGCCTTGGTCAAACCTTGTTTTGGTAATTAAACCTTGTAATGAAATGAAATAGCATGAATGAATGAGGAATGAACAAATGCAATGTCACAACTCACCAAACCCTTACTTGAACCTAAGAATATAGATCCACAACTTGCATGAAATGGCTTCAATGGATGTGGATCTTGATCTTGAAACTTGACTTGGAACAATACCTTTGAATGCTTGAATGGATCTTGAACACTACATCAACATATTAGCTCAAATAACATGCATGATGTAAGGATACTTTGACATGATAATGGCATCTTGAATGCTACAATAATTATTCTATAAATCTTCCCTTAAATGCCTTGAAAATGCTCTTGAATTGCTCTTGAACTTTCTCTAGAGCTTGATCTCATGAATTCACATAAGATTATTAGGATGAAACATAGTGAAATGACCTCTTATTTATACATATGTTAACATTAATTCTGAAAATCCAAATTACACAAGACGACATGTGAAAATAGATTTGAAATTGTTAAAATACCACCAAAAACATATTTGAAATTTAGGTCCTAGGCCTAAGTGAGAACCCATTCGCCCTTGGGCGAATGGGTCCTAGGTCACTTACCTAGGACACACATTCTCCAATGTTAAGTGTTATGTCATGGAATTGATGAATGTCGAGTTTTACCCTTCAGAAATTATAATTAATTAGGCTTGGATTTGAATTAAAGGGGCCAATTAAGGCATAATTAACCTCAATTCATTAATAAATCACTAGATTAGTGTGAAAGTGTAAAGGTACACCTTACAACACCATAAATAATTCATAATTAAGTCCATTTTAATTAATAAGGCCCTAAACTTAATGTGAATATGTAAAATACATATTACAACACTAAATGAAGGCATAATTTATCTCATTTTAATATTAATATTTCCAAAATTAAGTGCAAAAAAGGGATAATTTTCCTACACTACACAACCTTCTATATATATAGCAAACACCCACACCATCAATTAGTTCAGCCTAATTGCATGAATTGTCTAACACCATGACTTGTCGGCCCAAAAATCCACCACACATGCCTTGTAGAAGAAAAAAATGTGTTCTTAATCAAAATAGGTTAGCATGACCTATAATCCCTCCCATGAACTCACTCCTTACATAATTCAATTAGGTCAGCATCGCATAGCAAAATCAATGAAGCAAAAGTTGAGTGAACCAACCATTCATCCACAAAACAACATGCAGACCACCAAACCACTTACCACTTGGAGCGCATACACTTCTGACATCCTCAAACACTTCCTCAAAAATACACAACATTAATATAATCATCTGCAATGGAATTAGAGCATTCCAATGTGCACTTTGCACCTATAATTCTACTTCTACTAAGCCCGATATACTGTCATTAATATCTTCACTTGTGAAAGACATGCAACCCTAAAACTCTAGGTATATACTTCTTCTACACTTACCATTATTACCTGTAAATTTCATGACAAGATGATGCACTATGGAGCAATGTGGACCACAAAGTTGTTGCTCTATAATACTAAAAATGCACACCAGGACAATCAATTCTTCAGTACACTTGGTCTTCTCCCAGACTACATACATACTGATATACCATCACTTCTATAATGGGCTTCCATCAATGACAATTCTATATACCATCATGCCCATGTTTCCAATAATCTCTCCCTTTATCATTGATGGAAACACATTTCTCCAAAACATTCTTCCCCTTTGACATCAAGGGCAAAGGGTACCAAAAAGATATTTCTCTTCTTTACTCCCCCCTACTGATATATTTACATGAGAGTAGCTCCCCCTATCTACTTTACTCCCCCTTTCTATATTATCCATCACCAAAATGTACCACAACTCTGTCTACTAACTCCACATATGTACATTGAAATCATAAAACTACATATACAAAGAAAAAATGCACACCTTAACTAGATGAGGGTAAAGTACCCTGATATGACACCTTCAATTTTGCAAGGTGTTTCTCCTAATCCTTCTTTTCAACCTCCCAAATCCTTCTTGGAAAAGGAAGCATATGACACTGATTTTCAAATTGAACAAGGAGGTCTTCTCATTCTTTTAGGGAACTAGGCACTGGATTCTTCTAGACAACCTTCTCTGCATTAGCTAAAACTTCAATTAAAGGAGTAAGCCTTGCACTTACCATATCTCTAAGTTGCCTATACTGCATTATTATTTTCTCCTTTTGTTCTTATGGTAGAAAGAATTGACCATGTATATTTTCAATGATTGTGCTTGTAGCTCCATCTACATCACTCACCAAATCCTAAACACCTGAGGCTTGTTATTTCATATTATCTCTACATTCGAAGAGGTGTTATCTTTCAACACATTTTCTTGTTGCTCATGTTACTCATTAATAGGCTCATTGATTTTTGAGAGGGGTGTATCTTGTTGTGTCTGATCTTCATCACCCAGAAGAACTCCCAATTCTTTAGTAAGTATTTCCACTTTCTACCATGTCTCTTTCCTTAACCTCTCAATATCTTCCTTATCTCTTCTCATAAGAGTACTAACTCTTTGATTTTTCCTAAATTTCTTTCTATACAACTTAGAAAACTTGAGTCTATCCTTATGAGACGGTGAGGAACCAATCTTCTCCAAGGAAAATGTCTTCATCTTTTCATCCTTTGCAATAACCTCTTGTATTCTTCCATTCAACACACCTTTTAGGTCATCTAGAAATTGATCCTCTATCTTATCTAGGCCAATATCACATGTGACCATGTATTTGACTTTATCCTCTTCAATTGTTTCCTTGTCTTCATCATTTGCATTTGGATACATTTCAACAATTTCCTTCAGCATACCAAACTTTGCAATACTACTAAATAATTCATCTAACTTCATAGGACCGTGGTTTTTCACTGAAGGGGTCTTCTCAAATTTCTTACTCTTTTCTCTTCTTTGAACAATGAAGGCTTTATTTTCCCTTTCTACTTCCTCTTAACTTTTTGTATCCCCTATATTAATTTTCTTTCTTTTTGTGCTAATCTCTTCTTGAGAGACACTAGATTTCCTTTTTTGGGCCAATTGGGGTCCTTCTTCTTCTTCATCTTCACAACTAATATTATTTTTTTTGGTTGCTTTTTCTTTCCTTCTCCTCTTGGGAGACTTATATTGCACAATGGTGGTAGATGTATCTTCTTTGAACCACCTATTGATTTTGTTCTAGAAGGCTTTGTAATAGTAGGTGGTGTGAGAACTAAGGTACTACCTGGCCTTCTTAATTTTTGTGGAGTATCTGAAGGGAAAAATGTACCTATATATTTCTCCACAGAGGCTTCAAGGACACTGAACTCTTTTTCTAGATTAGCCTTCATCTTCTCAACCTTTTCTGTAATATATTGATTTTTCTTCTCTAGCTTTTCTTTGCTATATTTTTCTTCATAGGTACCAAATCTATCTACTGTTGGATCTCTAGGTTTACTTAACATATTTTTTTCAAGACCAATACATACAAACTCATCTACCTCATTAGGTAGCTCTAGAACCCAAGCAGTTTTGGGTTCAACTACTTCCTTATAGCAGTGGTCTTTACTAACTATGAATGTTATGCCATTCTTATACTTTTCAACAACACTTGTTGAAATCCTATATCTCTCTTGCATTCAATCTTGAAACATTCTAAAAAATCCCGACAAAGCTGACTTATGGGACTTAAAATATGTAAATCTTATTAAGTGATCTCTAATTTTTACAGCTACCAGAATACTATTAACCCATATGACATTATTTGTTCAGAGAAACTCTTTAAGAAATTAAAACAAAAAAAACAAGATTATTGTACCAGAATGGGTACCTTGACTCTTTTTTCTTCTACATATTCTCCAACAATTGCAATCTTAGGAGCTCACACAAATCATTGTATAAACCTTCCTTCACCATCTAGTGTTTTTTGTGTATTATGATGGTAGATACAAAATTATCTCTATTTGTATAGAGGATCTTATAACCAATCATCATTGAAGCATACTTGATTGTCAGGTCATCAATAGAATTCATTGTTAGGGCACACTTATCAAACTTTTTCTCTAGTAAGCTTCACACTACCTCATTCTTCACCACCTTCAATGCCAGAACTAATCTAGTGGAGTATATGTTGGCAAGAGACACTACACATTCTTTATGGTGTTGTCATTGATGGAAACCCTTGTCAGCTAGTCAATCCATACATTGCATTTTGCTCATACCGGCAGACAGATTGAAGGTCAGTGGTTATCTATTAAGTTAGAACAGAGCATCTGGTAACTTTGTGTTCTTCGATTCATATGCAGATTTTTTCTTGTTATTTTGTGTTGTGGATCTCAAGGGAGTATTTATTGATGCATAATCTGTGTTATCTAAAAATTTTGGTGCCTCGTATCGATTTGGGTGAAAGCTACGAGGTCCAGTTGTCTAATTTTTTGTTCGTCAGTGTTTGAAGGTCGACCTGGTGAATCTGATGTGTCACAAATAATTGAGGAGTTATTGTTTAAATTTTTTTGTGGTCGAGCATATTAATTTGGGTCGTCACTATGCCATGGCCGACTCTTGTGGATTCACATTGAATGTTTTGATGATTTAAATCTAATAGTTAATGAATATTTCTTGTTTTGTTGAATCCAACCTAAAGCGTTGAAATCTATTGTAGTGGATATATATAAGTGATCAATTATATCATTTTGGTGTGTGTTCGATGTGAGTTGATGTATGTTGTGAATATTAGAAGATCAGGAAAGTGATTAAGCACAGTTTCACTTGCACATTAAGGATTTTTGTGAAGCAAATTAAGGCAGAGTAGAGCAAAGAGAAAAATCAGTCTAAAGGAGCAGAATCCGATTGTTGAGCCAAACTAGAACTGTAATCAATCATTTTTAGATGCTACTTTCTCAGTTCAAATCCTTGGAAGTATTCCAAATTTTTGTAAGATAGTAAGCCTTTCTTATTTTGAGCAGTGCACATGAATGCAAGTGCATTCCCATTTTGTAATTATTTCTTTTGAGTATACTCAGACTATATTGCGGATTGGCCATCCATCGTGGTTTTTCCCCTAACAAGGTTTCCATGTAAAAATCCTTGTGTTATGGTCTTGTGGTTGCTTACTTTATGTTTATGCATATTTCTTTTGGTTGAATGTTATCAGTACTTTGTTGATCAGATTAATAAAGCTAAACATTGCACAACACTAATTCACCCCCCCTCTCAGTGTTGCTTGATTACAATAGTATATACCAGTTACAACCCTAATATATCCTTTCTTTCATATGTGTGGCAAGTCCAACCATATGAATTTTTCATGTATTCTTCTAAGCACATATTTCACCCACTCATCTTCATAATAAAAATTGGGAAACTTATTCCACACATCCAATTTCTTCTCTGTTAGACTGGCATACTTTGGTTTTAACTCAAAACCATCACTAGTTCTCACCTTTTCCCTAAATTCTGCCAACTTCATATGGTCATACTCATCCATCTTCATATGAATGTATATCCACACATCCTCTATGCACATTACACCACTAAAAACCCTAGAAAACGTACCTTCATGATCCATTTCCATAGATTTGTATGGGTGCTTCTTGAACTTAGGTCTTGATCACTCAAGTACATCAATAACATAAGGAGTATACATATTAAACTTCTTTCAAATTATGGTTTTGCAGGAAATTGATAAATACCTTTAGAATTTGCTAGTAGGGTTTCACATAATGCAACCAAATTTCTTCAACTCTCTTTTTCTCTACTCTCCACTTCAAATGCTCGATCACAAGTGAATTTTCAATATGCAAGATAGAATAAAAAAGATTTTCCAGTGACCTAATGTGCATTAATTATTGTAGATAAAGTTAGGTAAAAAAAAAGTTGTCAAACCCTCATTGTGTCATCATAGGCACCTCAAAACATTTTATATATCTCCACAACAATATATTTTACACTAGAGATTTCATTGAAAAATAATCATAACAACCAATTCATATATTAGTATGTTGAAGACATCAACATCACATCTTTGGTAGGGGGCAAGAAAAGTTTTTTGTTAAAAACTCCCCCTAAGTCAATGCTCTCTATCTAGTTCCTAGAGGAAACATCTACACTAGAATTTGACATAGACTCATTCTTTACCTCATTCTCTTCCTTTTTCTTCCATATCTTGTTCATCTCAAATGGATCAACCTTCTTTATTGAATCAATCTTCTTTTGTGAACTAGAGGGTTTCACATTCTTATTTTACTACAAAACTTAGCTATCTGTTCTAGATTATATACAAATGTAGTGAACATGTGACTATTTGAGCCATATTGAATGCATAGGGTTTAAGATTGTTTATGATCACTTGATTATTTATTATACTTTTGAATGGAGCTATTTATTGTTGAGATTATACTTTTGATTGGAATCATTTATTGTTGAGATTACACTCTTGAATGGAGATCTTTATTGTTGAGATTTTATTTTTGAAATAGTAATTTAATGTTGTGACGTTATGTTTATCCATGTGGTTAATTAGGTTATTCCTGGGGTTAGAATAATCCATGGGAAAGGGAGTAACCTAGTTGGTCACTAGTATGTGTGCATGTATAGTTAACTTGGTTATTCCTAAGTTAATGGAGTAACAGGTAGTTATACAATTTGTTATGTCATCACCTTAGACAAAATGTGTGTTATGATTGTGAATGTTCAATACCAAATCAAGCTAAGGTTGGGTGAATGAATGACTTGCACTCAAAGTATTGGGTGTTGAATTCTTTGGCCAAAGCAGTGTAAGTAGCTATTGTTTACACTATCAATTCACTATGATCCATGATTGCATTCTATGTAGGGAAGTCATACATGTAGATTGTAGCTAATGTATGGTAGCTCTAGATATGTAGGACATAACACTATGCTCAGTAAGTCCAGTATTATAAGGTTACCAAACCAATCTCTTCGTCGAATGGTAGGGCCATCTTACCAGTTAGGTAAATGTGTGGGGGACTGTAGTAAGTTTGTGGTTGGATAAAAAACACTTGAGTAATGCTCTCCCTCATACAATTGGTGGCTGAGATTTGAGGATGTAGCACCAATTTGGGGGCAACTAGAATGTAGTGTCACTTAATGGGGACATCTAGGAGGTATGCACCAACATTAGGGACATCTAGATCATTGTATTCTAATTGCATATCTATTTCATTAAGCTCATGGAAACTATGTATGTATACATGTATCTCTATTCTTATTGAGAAATTTAAAATGGGAAATGTTATCATAAAATTATGTAATGTGGATTTGTTACTTGGAAATTTATAATGGTTCTTTGTAATGCAATGGGAAATTTTGGAATGGGATTATTTCAAATGTGCATCTTGTTACTAAATTAAAAAAGAAAAAAAATTATTGCCTAAATGTTAGTATCATAAACTGTTCACTTGAGGGTAAAGCATAGTAAAATCAATGAGTAGAACAATGTGCATGTTACAAGTTTGGTGATAGCTAAAGGATCTTGGATTGGGACATTTTTTAGGCTTAATTCTTCTACTTTTTGTAACTCTACCAATGTAATTGGCATTGAAAATGCATGTATGTTGCAGTACCATAGATTGGGTCAAATTAGCAGTGATAGAGAGAGGGAGAGAAAGAGGGAAGGAGGGAGATATGGAGATGTAGGTAGAGAGATTTAATGTGCAAGGAATAGAGAAAGGTACATAGAGAGAGGGAGAGGTAGGGTGGCAAAGGTAGAGAGAGGTGGTGTGTGAGAGAGAGGGGGAAGGGGAGTGAGAGGTAGAGAGAGAAGGGTAGGTAGAGTGAGTGGTATATAGGGTGGAAGAGATAGAGGGAGGGAGAGAGAGGGAAGGAGAGGGTAAAGTGATAAAGGGAGGGGTAGGTGGAAAGAGAGAGGGAGGAAGAGGGACAAAGGGAGGGAGTGGAAAGTTAGAAGGGATGGTGAGAGAGTAGAGATAGAGAGAAGTATAGAGGGATAGGGGGAGGGAGAGGTCTAGTGAGGTAACATGGGAGGGATCGAGGGAGAGGGAGGAAATAAGGGAGACATGGAGAGGTAGGTAGAGAGAGGTTGTTGTAAAGGTAGCTACCGTTGCATCAAAAGATCAACCTATAAATGCTTTATACAACAATTGGATTTATATAAGATTCAAGATCCACAAGAAGCAGTTAAACCATGGCACGAAACCCAAACATCATGTTGACCCACATCAAGGAGACCAAGGGCGACACCTTGCAATAATCCCCCTAGTGCAAGCAAGGGGTTTGAACCTGTGACCTCGGATAATCATAAGTAACTTTGCTAGTCATCCTAGACATTCCTTAAGTGATTAAGCTCATCTCCAAGGAACAAGCTCTGGTACTAATTATTGCAAAGGAGGATGTCATTGCACCAAAAGATTAACCTATTAATTCCCTATACAATAGTTGGATTTATAAAAAATCCAAGATCCACATGAAGCGGTTAAACCATGTCACAAAGCCCAAGCATCATGTTGATCCATGTCGAGGAGACCAAGGGAAACACCTTGCAACAAAGGTAAGGTGGAAGGAATAGAGGGAGATGTAGGTAGAGAGAGTGAGGGGAGATAGGGAGAAGTAGAGAGGGAAGGGGAGAGAAGTAGAGAGAGGGGGAAGTTGGGAAGGAGGGAGAGGTAGGTAGAAAGAGAGGTGGGGTGGGATGGATTGAGGGAAAGGTAGGTAGAGAACTTGAGAGAGTGAGTGGAGATAGAGAGAGGGAGGGAGGGAGGGAGAGAGCAAGAGGGAGGGAGCAAGGGGTAGGTAGAGAGAGGTAAGGTGCAAGGAATAGAGAGAGGTAAGTAAAGAGATAGAGAGGTAGGTTTGGAGAGATAAAAAGAGAGAGAGAGAGGGGAGGAGGGAGAGGTAGAGAGACAAGGGTAGGTAGAGAGAGGGATAGGTAGGGTGGGAGGGATAGAGGAAGAGAGAGAGGGAAGGAGGGATAAGTGTAGAGAGTGATATGGTTCAAGGGATGGATGGAGAGGGGATATATCGAGAGTAGAGAGGGATGGAGGTAGGGAGGGGATATAGAGAGAAAGTAGAGGGGGAAGCATTTGAGAAAAAGGTAGAGAGAGGGGGAAGGTGTGAGAGAGGGAGAGGTAGGGTGAGACAGATTGAGAGAAATGTAGGTAGAGAGGGAGAGGGTGAGTAGATACAGACAAAAGTACAAAGGGAAGGTGAGAGAGAGGAAGGGATATATATATAGTTCTTAGCTCCTTGTAGCTTTATTATAATAAATATGATATTTAAAACTCCCTTATAACAATCCATCAAATAATATTTTTATAATATATTATATAATTATATATTTAATACTATATTTATATAATATAATATTTAATATTTACATTAAATATAATGTATATTATATTAATATTAATGTTTCTTAGTATATATTAATTTATCATATATTATATTATATATAAAATTATTTATAGTAATATTTTTATTATAACATGTTATATTTTAATCTATAGTGATATTTATATATATTAATATTTCTAATTAAAAGAAATAGATATTTGTTTCTTAAGTAAAAGAAATGGATTTCCATGTCTTAAATTTAAGAAACAAATATCTATTCTTTACTTTCAAAATCAGATATCTATTTTTTACTTAAAAAAATGGATATCCATTTCTATTGAATATCCGTTAATAATGAATATCTATTTTTCTTTGAGATTTCTTTGGGATTTGGCTTAGGGATATTCAACCTAAAAAGTCAAGTACACTAACATGTTTACAAGGGTTGCAATGGTTTTTTGAACTTCACCCTTTGTGGTGATGACTTTTTTCATCTATATTTGATGAAATGAAAAAGGTTTATTCAATAAATTGTTAACAGTTTACCAATATAAGATATGCTATATTTTGAATTTAATAGACAATTATTATTGATTTTCTACATGCACTATTTGTAAAGCCCTGATTGATAAGCTAATTGAAAAAAAACCTATAACTTCTAAATAGTTATATATTTTTGAATCTAAAAGATGTGTCTCACACTATGCTTCAAAAACTATAGTTTTAAAAAAATGATTTTCATAAATTTTTGACCAAATTAAGGTGTTCGGACAAATGGTTTTTAATATTTTTAAAAATTTCTACTAGAAAATTCATAAGTAAATATTCACTTGCAAAAAATTACAAAAAAATGTGTCACATTGGGGCACACGTCCTCTACTTATATTGAAAGATTCAAAAATATATATTTATTTTTACTCATAGTTAGGGTGTTTGGACAAACACCTGCTTTCTTTTTTTTTTCCAAAATTTAAAGTACTATTGTATTGAAATTTTAAATTTTCACCAAATCAAATTACTTTTTTTCCAAAAAGACCTAGTAGCCTACAAACTACATTCGAATTGCTACAAATTCTATTCCTACATATTTTCAAAATTATGTTAATAACCTATTCAAATTCTTATGTGAAGTTGCTTACGTCTGTTTTTCAATATTTTTATTACCACTTAATGGCCCTATTTGACCCATCATGATCATGCACATACCTACATATGTGTGTTGTATAAAATCTATTTGCATGGACTATTTGTCTATGTCTTCTTCCCTTTTAGTACCTATCAAATTTCTTACCTCTATATTTATCTTTAGGAATTGTGAAGCAAAGACCTATGTGAATTCCCTAGTGACCTTCATTAATTCTTTGTGTAGTTAAGTAGAGGAAGAAACTCATCTAATCTATGGTACATCACCACCTTATTTTTCATGCATTCCTTCTTCCCCTTTTCCTTGGAAAATCAATAGAATAAGAATAGGATTTTAGTTATATTCTATGTTGAGTTGGATTAGCACTCTCCATTTAGAGTTAGAAAGGAACCAACTTTCTTTGGAGGTCTAATCTCATTAGCAAGATCCCACAGCTTGAAATCATTCCCATTATGTTATTGGAATGTTGAACTAACTTCAATAGAATGCAATTTTATGTGACAATAGATTCCATCTAAAAAATTAACTCCTTTAGATCAAATCCTCTATGATAAAATTCCCTTGAGATCAAACCACTAAAGAAATACCTTCTACGCCTATCAAAATACTTTAAAAATAATTTTATTTTACCTTTTCAAAAGGCCAAATCAAATTATGGGAATTTCCTCGAGCAAGACTTACGAAGCTTCCTTCGTCTATTATTGAATCAAAGCCTAGAAGAAAGTTTTGTTTTGTTTTCTTCATTGTTTGGGCTTTTACCAGATAAAAGCAAAGAACGTACAATGGTGCATCTCAAATAAGATTCCAAATTGAAAGCCGGAAATTCAAAGTCAAACGATTCTGGTAAATTTTCCATAAATTTAAGCACATTACGTCATGATGACATTTACTTGTCCTCTTTTTTGAGGTTTCTCGACCTTTGAACAACCCACAAATGACGGTTCTAGATGAAAATGATGTAGATAGTTAGGCTACTCACTCTCCCGCCTTCACGAAGCTTCCTTTGTCTATTATTCTGCACCGGCACACAAGACCAAACAGCTGTTTCCTATTAAAATAGGAATATATTCCATCCATATATTTGGACAAGAAGATTGCTTATCTAGATTATAGCCAATAAAATATAGAATGACGGATAAGGTATTCATGGTATAATTTTGTCTTGTTAAATATGTATTCTTTCCACAAAGATACTTAAAGGATTTTTATATCATCAGCATATGATCATGAGTATTTTAATCATAAAACATAATCACTCTTAAAAGGATTATATCACATGACATAATATAAATTATTATTATATTATTTATAATTAATTTATATACTTTTATATGAATAAATAACTTCAAAGAAAATGTTTGCTAAATTTAGAATCTACCAGCTCTCACTTAATGTCTAATATTTTTTCACTAGTAAATAATGAATGCATTATAATGGATTATAATTTTAGTTTAACCTTATTTCCTAATCAAATAGACTTAGAATCACATGAAGACGATATGAAAATATTTATGCATTAAATGTGTGAACAGGGGTTTGTGTGGATGACTTTTATAAGGTTTTATCATTAAAAATACAATCATTTTCTAATAGGGTATATTAAATAGTGGCTAGTTAGTATACTAGATCAACCCAAGTCATATATGTTTGTAACATGTGAGACATGACTTATTGGGTGCACTATGGCTATAAGAGTTTATGATTCTCAATACATTGTATATTTTGTCAATAGCTACATGCCCATGAGTTTAAAAAAGGTGTTCCAATCCAAAATTTTATTAATTTGTATGTGTCTATGGTCTTGCTTGCATCTACAATAGTTCTTACAATAATGAAATCTTCTCTACCATCACCTGTATTAGAGGAATATTGCACTAAATTGATATTTTTTTCCCTAACACCATGATCTATATTTTACTTCTATAAATAATTTCTTCCTCAACTTATTGACATGTACTTGAATCCAATTCATATGCTCATTGATCATTAACACATAAATACATAAACTTGTATTGATGAATCATTACTATAATTTTTAAATGATTATTTCTAAACATATTTATGAAATAAAAATGTTCTTCCTAAGTGAGTTATTTATGATTGTTTATGCCTTGTAAATTTCTCATAGCACGTGGTACTTCTATGTTGCATCATCTTAAATATTGGCCGTATTTTAGATGTATTTGAAGAATGATGGTTTTTAGTGGGAAAGGGCGAGTAACATCAATCATGGTAAGGATGGTGGCCCTCGATACGTGCGAGCAGTGTTTCAGGCTTTTCTTGGTTCACATTTTGCTATGCTACAATTTTGGTTTAAATGTGTTTCTCGAGAAGTCTTCTTTACAAGAGTTTCTCGAATTTCTTCACAGTGCAATAGAGGTCTTCATCCAATACCAATTTGATAGTAGGCTCGCATGGTTCTGGAGTTGCTAATATGGTAAATATCTAAAATCTTCTTGTAGCTTGTGCATAGCTTGAGCTTTTTTGCCTGGTTTGCTATTGGTTTTAAAGTCTGGGATTTGCTTTTCGTGGAAGTTATGTTTCATACTATTAGTTCTGTTAGAATTTTTTTCCTATTGTAATTATTTGGGTCTACATATTGGGTTTAATTTTGTGGAAGTGGACATATTAAAAGATAGCAATGGAGTACTCGGTAAAGAATTTCAGGGTTCCTTTTAAAATTCAACCAAGAGAGCACCCGTTCTCTGATGTGATTAATGATTTTGAACTATCTTTTATCTTTTGTGTATCTTTCCTTGATTTGGTTGAGAGCATTAGAGTTGTTATTGGTGAGCAAGTGCTTTCCCCAACTGTACCTCAAATTCTCTTTCCATCCCATTTGCTCTCTATTTTTCTGTCAAATGCTCTTGATCTTTTGTAGTCTTTGGATTTGCTGGAGGTCATAGTTGATATAGTGGTGCTTCCAAATGTATTAAATGATGATGAGCTTCTACAAAGTGTGCATTCCTATAATTTGGACACTAAAGAAAAAAAAAATCCCTAGGAAATATCTTAAGAAAAAACAATATTACAGGTCTGCTTTTGAAGCAATGAGAAATGGGTTCAAAAATTAAGATCCTTGGGCACTAAAGAGAGTGTTGAGTATGTTCTCTAGGGAATTGGGAAGACAAATGGTGGATAATTTAATGGATAAATTTTATGCTTTATCTTACATACTAAATCACTAATGCAAGCATGGTAGACCTCTCTATGTTCTAAGCTTCAACCAACAGGATGTGGGAGGTGAAGGGGTAAAGCTTGACAATGAAAAGCAGAATGGAGGAAATGACAAAAATAGTGTTCAAGGGCATGGAGAAAATATAGTTCAATGCATAAATAGCTCTGTTCCATATGCAGTTACAAAAGATGGTATGTAGGGAGGAAAAATAGTTGAAGGCAGAATTAGAATTGATCTAGATGCAGGTGTAGTGGATGGTATGCAAGCTTTTGAAAATGAGGCATACGATATGGAAGAATGACCTTATATCATGCCTATATTACAGATTTTGGTTTTTGAAGGTTGTTCTTCTTTTTTGATAATTTCAATTATACTGTGTTGGTCTATGTAATGTTAATATAGTATCATGCCCATAATTTTTGAACTAGTGATAATTTTTGGGTATAGGGATCAGGGGATATATTTGCTTTTTTTGTATAATCTAACGTTGGTGGAAGACTATAATCTGTTTGGTTTGGTATATCAGTACTATAATTTTGATTAAGTCTGTAGTGTTATTTTAAATTTTAATATATATTGTTAGGCCTATCCTTTTTCTTAGAAAAAAAAACATATAGTTAATCTAAATATTAGAATTAGGTAAATTAACATTTGACTATTCATAATTTAAATGAGAAGGATTAGACTATTTAACTCTTGGAGCAATGATGAACAATAATAGTTGATGGCACACAAAACTAGCTTAACAATTTTGAGAAAAAGATATCCTTGATATGTTGACCATCTCAAAATTGTAATAGATGTATACTTTGTGTAGGTTAGCCTTGTTGTATGCATAATTGACCCCACACCCTTGATGTACAAACTTTCCCTATAACCCATCAAATTGCTTTAGTGGACTATGTACTTTTGTAACTTGGTTCACCCTACACCTTGATGTATACTAGTGCACAAGGACTAGTGGTATTAAAAATTACTTAAGGAAAGCCTATTGATTGCAACAATCAAGTTCTTCCTAATCAATTCCCTTGGTTTACTAAATTTACAACTCATGCCATGTGTTCAAAGACAACAAGCTCAAGCATGTAATGTTCTAGATGATTTTGAAGTGGACACTAGTTCCTTTTAATGCTTCAAATCAAAATGTTCCTATGAATGAAATCTCCTTGTAGTGTGGATGATTTAGGATGAAGCTTGATTGTGAACTAGTGAATTTTGAGATTTCATGTGTAGATTTTAAATGTATTTTTTAAAAAAATTAAGAAATATTTTGTGAATTATTTTATGTAACTTTTAATAAATTATTTCTTATGGGTACCAATATTTTTCAAAAGTGACGTTTAGACCATACAACATAAAATATTTTGTATAAAAGATAAAATTATTAATTTTAAACATAGATTCATAACACTAATAACTAGTGTATAAATATATGTTATTATTTTTTGTTGCATTTTTTTAAATAAAATTTTAAAGTGAGATTAACTATAATTTAGACATAGTCTTATTCCATACAACATAACCTTTTTTGTATATATTTGAATTAAATTCTTCTTTTTTGTTTGAAATAAGGACATCAATACCTATTGCATATATATTTAAAAAAAAAACTATTTTACTATGTTTCCATGTGTGTGGAATAGAGACCTTGATGATTGTTGAAAAACCAATTTTCACTAGAAAATATAAAATAAATATAATAATCAAATTAAGAATATTCAAAATTATTCTTATTGGAAAGCTTATTTTGAGTGCTCGATCCTACAAATTCTCTTATCATATTCATTCTATTTGTTGGTCCAACCTAAGGTTGAAAATAGAATATTCTGAGGGAAATCTAAGGCTTAAGGTGGAAAGGCCATTTCTAGGACCTTCATTCAAAGGTACCTTTGTTCAAAGGTATCCAAGGACCCTTTGAATGAAGGTATACCCATTCAATGAAAAAAAAGAAAATCTTCAAATGAAGGGAATTTTCAATGTTCATAAATAGAAAAAAGGGACATTCATTTGAAGGTCCCTTTCTATTTCTTTTATAGAAATTTCCATAAAAGGAATAGAACAAGATATTTGAATGAAGGTCCTATTTTCCATTTATGGACATTACCTTTGTTCGAAGGAATTTCTATATTTTACACCTTCAAACAAAGGTTCATGTTCATTCAAAGGTGATTTTTGACTCATGTTTGAATGAATGTGTTTGCTACTTTTCACCCTCATTTGAATAAAAAAATCTAATGCCCCAAGGTTGGGACTCACTAGTGTGGGTTTACTCGAGTAGGATTCAATAATTCAAACTTTAAAAGATTAAAATATAGTTCCATTTTATCCATGTGGAAACAGACACATCACATAATTGATCTAGGATAATAAATTATAATCTTGAGGTAGATATTAGGCACATTGAATAATAGGCTAATGAAAGGGTGAATACATGGAAACATGTGCAAATAGGGTAGGGATAATTTTGAATGTTTGCAAGCTCATGAGGTGAGAATAAATGGGGATTAATATATATTGGGGAAGGAGCCACACTTAGCATAGGAGGGAGTTGCATTTTATGTAATTGTATTAGGACATTCCATCAAAATGAGCACAAAACTAAATGGGAATAAGATGTGGGTGTGCATTTTACCATAACATGCTTACTATTGGTACATTCATATCACCCACGATTCATGTTTTAAGTAGATAAATATAAATATATCACATTTAGATTTAGTAACAACCCTTGATATATTGAATTTGTCTAGATAAGAAAAAGTTATAGATATACTTTGTGAAACCCTAAGTTATGTATTGATAGCCATGATGATGAATAGATATGACCTATGGTTGATATCATTTTATACTTGAACTAGACACATAATCTAAACGATTTGGTGTAGGAAAAAAAATGATTAAATAGAAATAAGATAACTTGGTCTTGTTATAAAATTGAATTTTAAAAATGAGGATAAAATTTGTGCTACAAAAATGAACTATGTCATTTTTGGTTTAACCTAGGAATGTGAATGAATAAATATAAAGCAAGGAAGTGTCTAAATAGGGATTAAATTTTATTTTTGAGAGTCAATTTAGGAATTTAGGTCAAATAGGATGCCAAATTAAATTAAATAATGTATTATGATTTATAATTAGAAAATACATGCAAAGTGGCATAAAAAAGTGGTGAAAGTGTATCCAGTATGTACTTTTCATCATTAAATTTTATGTCTTTTTTGATGTGTGTGAAAATCTACATGAATAAGCATACCAAAAATTAAAATATTAAAAGAAAAAATATAATTAGATGTAGAAAAATTAGAGGCACAATTCAAACTCAACATATAAACTACACACAAACTTGAGAGTGACTAGTAATAATATGCCTCCTTAGTTTGTGTGTCCCTTTAGGAAAACACACAAATAAAGGAGAGAGGGAGAGAAAGACTGGAAAAAATAAACATCATAACATGATTTAATAGTTAAATGAAAAATAATGATAAATATAATATAAAGTATAAGCATGATATTTTAGAAGTTAGAAATTTAGAGAAGAAGAAGATATGGATATCTAAATTACCTTACCTTTGTACATGATCAATGTGCCTGTGTAAATGGAAGATAGCCTAAATGATTGGTGGATATGATTTAAGGGTGATGTAATTTGAGTGACTTAGCATGGGAAATGGCACGTGTAATTAATTGTTGGTGTATTGTTTTATTTTCTTATATTTATTTAATCACTTTAATATATATTATGCACTTAGGATAGGATACGATTATTTAGCTAGGCATCTACTTGGTTATGTTGAACATGTTACTCAAGTACTTTACCTGTTTGGTTGAGATATTATGCACACACTTGATTACATCTCCTATTTTCCCACATTTATAGTGCATTCACATATATTAGTGGTGTATCCTATATATACCCACTTGTAGTTAATTTTTGAGTATTTATCTCATATCTCTTTTGTATATTTCATTCTTGAATATAACAAAATTATTCTATCATTTTGGTCTTCTAATTTATTTATGGTTTGATTTATAGATCAACTTATTCTTACTCTTTTGGGATGGAATATCCTTATGTGATGTTTTATCCTTCTTAGGCATTCAAGTGAGGTCACCTATCCTTATTGCCTTCATTCTCTTTTGGGGGCACGAGATTTTTTCTATGACATTTTTCCTCTTCTTTTTAAGGGAATCATTTTGTACATGGGTACCTAACATGGCTAAAAACTCATTGGGACCTATTATATGTTTCATTTCCACCTAAGCTACATCTATTAGAGGTGTTGGCACATTATCTTATTCATGAATTAAGTTAAATTTATATTGTAATAAAAAAAGTGTACAAAAGAGAAAATATGTTTTAAGTACTTGATAATTCTTGAGAATAATAACTCACTTCAAGGGGGAGAAACTCCAAAAATCTCTAATTATAAGAACATAAATTGCAGTAAAATCATAGTAAACTAACCACTAACTTATATGCATACCCTACTTATGCCTTGGATGGCATCCAAGTTAGTTTAGATACCTAAATATAACACATATGATGAAATAAATATCTAAATAAGAATATAATAATGGTCATGCATGACTTAATTAAGAGTTAAGGTAGCCACAAGACAACGAATCATAACTATATGCACACTATAAAATTAAGGGTATAAAATGCTCCCCTCTTTAGAGAAACATTGTCTAAATAACATTGTTCAATTGTGGATCCTTCAAATGTATAGTAGGAACGAGTAGGAGTCAATAATTCAAAACTAAAAGAATTAAAATTATGTGTTAGTTCTATTTTATCGACAAGGAAGCACACACATCAAATGATTGACTCGAGATAATAAAGTATAATCTCAAGGTGGAGATTAGGCACATGGTATAGTGGTCTAATGAAAAGTTGAATATGTAGAAACATGTGCAAATAGGGTTGGTATAATGTTGAATGCATGCAAATTCATGAAGGTTAGAGTAAATGAGGATGAATACAAAGTAGGAAGGAGCTATAATTAGCACAAGAGTGTGTTATATGATATGTAAGTATATTGAGGAATTTCATCAAAATGGGCCAAAAACTAAATGGGAATCAGATGTGGATGTGCCAGTTTTACCATAACATAACATTGGTACATTCATATCACCCACTATTCATGTTTTAAGTAGATAAATATAAATGTATCACATTTAGTTCTAGTCACAATGAAATCTATTGAATCAACTTACATAACCACAAGTTATAGATCTACTTTTTGAAATCCTAAGTTATAGATTGATAGCCATGATGATAGATAGACATGACTCTTGAGGTTGATGTCATTTTATACTTGAATTAGACACACAATTTGAATGATTTGGTGTATGAAAAACAAAAAATTATTAACTAGAAATAAGGCAACTTGGTCTTGTTATAAAATAAATATTTTGAAAAAGAGGATCAAATTTGTGCTACAAAAATGACTTAGGTCATTTTTGGTTTAACCTAGGAATATGAATGAGTAAACATAAAGCGAAGGAGTGTCTAAGAAACCTGGTTAAGTTATATTTTTGAGATTCAATTTACGAATTTAGGTCAAGGGTGAACCCACAATAATGGGTTACAATTATTTAAGCGAAGAGAAATTAGAAATGCACACAAAAAAATCAATTAGGTGGTTCAAATGAAGGGGGGCCTTCTAATGAAGGTGGTTCATTAGAAGCCCCCCCTTCTAATGAAGGGGGGATTCAAATAAACCCCATGTTGCTTCACGAGAATTCTTTAAAGTTTTAAAATCCAAAGAAAGAAAGGCTTTGTACGAACCACTCCTTCGCTCGAACGACCTAATTTTTTCCTCCAATTTTAGAGAATGCCCTTATTTTTCCCTCTAAAAGTTTAGAGACGAGATTTATTTTGGTCTTTTTTGCGGGCAAGTCATTTTCATAGGAATTCTTTTTGGTGGGCAAGGTTGCTTTCACAAGATTTCCAGCAAACAGTGCAGGTCATTTCTGGCACTTTCACTATCTGGGCATTTACGCAATGGACATGCATGGAGGTAAGACTAGCTATGGGATTGTGAAATAGAACAAAATTCTTGCACTTTTACACAATATACGTGTGGTGATTCATGTGTGTAATAGATAATTTGTGGCGCTTTTATTCCTAGCTACAGTTTATCAATGAGTTTTCACATTTAGATTAGTCTTTACTGAAAGTTACTCGTACAGTTTGTATTTTATTTTTGTAGAGTTGTAGACCAAAAAATAATTTATATTGGGAAAATGTTGCTTAGTTGGAAGTGTAGGTAGATAAGTAGACCTATCTATAGCCCTGCCAACAATTTAGATTAGCATCCTCTACCTCAGGTCTTAATCTGATTTACCCTTAATCTGGGAAAAACAGAAAACCCTCCTTGGAGTAAGCCGTTCCTCAGCAGTGGATGCCTATTCCTCATTGTTGATGGCTATTCCTTACGTGTTGTTGTAAGTCGTTCCTTTATGTGCTTGTTACACATAATATCTTGTTGATGATAGATTGGAGAAAACCCTACTTGTTGGTGTTTCTCTTACTAGGGCTTGTGATTACAACTATGTCTATCCATTCATGCATTGAAATGTTTGTCTTTGATCTTAATTAATTGTCACTATTCCAAGCTCTATTTCCCTATGACTCTCAATGCACATAGAACTCATTATAAGTAGCTCTAAGCTATGTATTTGACTCAAATGTCTCCATGCGGTGTCTAGTAGTCTAATTTTGCCTATATGATGCTTACATTATACCATCAAGATATAGGAATGAGACCATCTCTACTATGACTCAACTGATGAGGTGAAGAAACTCTCACGTCCATGGTGCAAAACCAAGAAAAAAGAGAAATCAATATCACATAAAAAAACAAATAAAAAATGAAATTTATCTATATCTATTCTATTCCAAATAAATGATATAAAACATAAACATAAAATCACTTAGGTCTTTGGCCTACCAATTTTTTCTCATATTCCATTTGCAATGCTAGGACTAGTGGGTGCTATAAGTGTGGGTCTTATAGGAGTAAATGTATTGCTAGACTCACCTCACTCCATCTATCTAGGAGGTACAACTATTGGAGAGTATACTCTCTATTATACCCTTGGCTTGTCCTCCTCCATTTTATACTCCACATCCAAACCTTAAGCATCAATATCCCCTTTAGGGGAATCCTTGAAAGGAATGATTGTTGGATAAAAACTCCACTAGTCGATATACCCCTATAAAACATTGACATCATCCGCATCCAAAAATAGATGATCATTCTCTCCTTTACTACTTGAGTCACTCAAAATGACCTTAGTGATTGTTGGATGAGAGAGGTCTCTAGCTCTAATGGTAATGTGATGTGAATGCACATAAGTGGTATTATTGACAACACTTTCTATAATAGTCCAAACTACCTCATCAATCACATGTACTTAAATTACATGATGATATAGTCATAGTGACCAATAAGTAGGTGATCTTGTTGGATACGAGCCATCTACCTACCAAAATAATCCCATGCTATCATTCCTCTATATGGCTACTATATAATCTCTATGTTGTACAAGTGATCAAAAGATTATCTCCAAAATAGTAAATCTTAGAAACTCTAATATCAAATTAGTGGGTATTGTTGTGGTCATGGTGCATCCGAATAAATTTACCTTGGGTAATTGATATATCTTATACACATGATGTTCTTGAATTCTCATACCTAAAGTAATGTGGATTTCATGAGTATTTTTCCCCTCATGATGCACACATATGCCAAGGTCTTAGTAAAGGTGAGCAGGCATACTCTGCTCCAATACAAAAATAGTATTTCACTCCTCCATGGTCTTGATTATGTGCATGAGGCCCACATGCAAATGCATGCCTTGACCATCAATAGTCATTATCATGGATACTACAGCGATCAATATCCTCTTAGTTAGGGGAATAGGTATTGACCCTTGCTCAAGTCACCACATAAGAAATGATCAATATTGTAATTCATGATGAATCATGCAAGTGTATATCACTATCCCTCCTATATAGTGACTAATTATCTCTCATCCTCAATAGTAATGCAATAACCATGGACTAGGAATCTAAGAATGTGTTATACATCCACATGAATAACAATCATCTCCCCTATTAGGAGATGAAAGGTGGATGTATCCAAATTCAATTGATCCATCAATCCCAAGAGCATCATGTGGTGCAATCACATCTCTAAGAGTATTAATACCAAATAAAGGACTAATCATCTATAAAAGACCTACTCCTTCCTTGATAGAGTCTCCAATCAACTCATGAGTAGTGTAAAAACAAATCCTCTACCATTCTCTCACATAGTTGGAAGTGGCTAAAAGTAATCAAAATAATTATATATCATTCTACTGCTAACACCCTAGCATTCTAAAATGTCCAAAAACTTAGAATAAAGTATGTTTTCCTAAAGGCTAGTATGCCCTTGAACACTAGCACCCTTTGTGGATGATCGTGCATCCCTTAGAAGTTAGCAAACAAGGAGGATGTCTACATGAATATTAGACTCATGTTCAACATTTGAATGCTAATGTGCTCATCAAATTCCACTATGCATCATAGGGTTTACAAGGGCCAAAATATTAAAAATTTCAAAAATCACTAGAAAATTTACCTACCTCTTATTTCACCATATTGTTCTCGACTCCCTCTTGGAGCTCACCTAGTCTTGGTCATGAAAAATATTGTTAGTGAGGAATTTTAACTACAAGATCACTCTAAACTCTATGAAAACATGAGACACATATTCACCTTCTCTCTTCTCAAAATTTATTTTAGATCTTATTTTTCATAACATTTTTGCTTGCATGATAGTTTCTTCTGATTTAAAAAATTAACGCATTTCAATTTTGAAAGATATTTTTTGAATGCTAACAATAAACCTTGTAGTATTTAATATTGAATACTATGGAGCTTCACTAAACTCAAATCTAGATGTTGAACATAGGTTTTCATTAATGTCAAATGTGTGATTTCTAAGGAGTAATGCTATATGAATAGTCAATTTTATAGTACTTGAATTATCATTATTAATTGGTGGAAAAATGGATACATTGAGATATCACTCTTTCTCCACTAATCATTCAAATATGTCATATGAATCCCAATTGGATTGACTAACTACCTCACAATGTGAGTCAATTCACAATGAGGAGGACCTAGGAGGCAGTTCTTTCAACTCTTAGGGAGATTGTTGTATTCAATTGTAGTTACCATTTTGTGTATGGATTAGTCTCTTAAACTTGATAGTTAAGGAGAATGATAGGGTTAACAAGTCATATTTACCTTAGTTTTGTTTTATTGAATGAAGGATTCATTATCATTATGGCATAGTTATTTATTAGTATTGTTAAAGAGATATATATTCTAATTTTTTGGAATCAGTGATTTCAAAATGAGAAAAATCTATATTTCAAAATTCATGATGTACACTATTGTTTACTTTCACACTCTCACTCTCTATGCAATTAAATATTAAGATGGTTTTAAATGTAAAAATCATCAGTTATTTGTCTTCCTTTTGTTGAATTTTATTGCATTTTTGGGTCTCTGATATTTTCTAGGTTTTTCTCTAATAATATCTCGGGAATTGAAAATATCCTTATCTTTTGGTATGCAGAGAAATTCCCAAGAAATTTTGTATCTATGTGAGTCTAAACATCACAATTCTAAATTAGTAGTTTTTGCTAATTATTATTTATTGGTAATAATTGATAGTTGATTCAATTCCTTTTATGTTCTCTTTCCCTAGGTGACCCTTCTTTGGCATATTGGTTCTATTTGAAAAGTTAATCATTTGCAATTTACATTTCATCATGTTGATGATGGATCAAGAGTGTGATTTAAAATTTTGATGCAAAATCACCTATACATTTTTTCCAAAATATTTTTTTATATATTATTAGATTATGAAAATCTTATGTTTGCAATCTCATTTTTTTAATATCAATGTTTTTACATGCAATAAGACCAACATTCACTTTAAAAAAGGGAAATTTCTCTAGCTTAGTGATTAATGGCCATCTCTTTGTTATTTTTTCAATTAAATGCACCACTCTCAGAAGGAGGCCATTGTAATTTATTTTGTTGCAATGCTACACCCCTATTGAGCATCCTATGTTATTGTCAAAGTCTATTCAAATGTTCATGGGTGGTTACCTCTTACAAAATTCTCATCATCATTTTCAATTGTCTCATGACTTGTCATTGTAAATTTCTTTCATATTTCCCATAATGAGTCTACAACTAAAAAACTTTTTGTAAAAATGTGGAAGAATTTAAAAATTCCTAAGTTTCTTTCTTATCTAAATCAAGTTTTGAAAAATGACAATATAAAAGGCACACTTAGCCTGTCTTTTAGCTATCTTTTTTACCTCTAAGGACTAAAATTTGTGTAACGTATACCTTACTAATCTCATTCACATTGTTTGATATTGCTAAAAGTTTACCAAATTTACAAAATATATGCCAAAGGGAAATCCACCATATAAATTAAAATATCAAGAAGAAAACAGTCTTGCTTAGGACTCCGAATAAAGAACCAAAACCTGAGCATATAACTAATTGAAACAGGCCACCAAATAGCAACCTAAGTACAATTCAATGCATCATTCTAGAACAAGTTATAGATTTTTAGATTGATCCAAAAAAATGGTAAGAACCTTTACAGTCAACATTATTCTTTAGTACAGTTTTTTAAAAACAGTATTGACAATGTCTTTAACATGATTATCAATCTTTTTCTCAAACTAGGTGTGATCAACTAGAATTTCAATCTCAATTAGGGTGTTCTTGGCTACATGATCCATAAATGACTCAATCAGCCTATCTTCCTGACCTTTAAGAGCCCCATCAACATTAGCAACTTGAACCAGGGCAGCATTCAAGATGGAATCCAACTCAACAGAGGTTAGTAGGTCACCTTCCTAATCATTTTTATCACTAGACATACTCCTACAAAAGACAGGAATATGATGATCACCAACAACTAGCTGGTCATTATTAGACCAACCCATTAAAGGAATAGGTTTAGGGATGGGATCAAAGGGCACTAGTGACTAGATAGTCTTTATGGATTGCAATGGAACCTTGAGCAAGAACTTTGGTGAATTCCTTTGGAACTTTTAGCATCATAGATCCCTATAATACAATAGTAGAAAGGTTGAGCTCACAACTAAAGGCCTTAAGTGACCTCCCCTGTCTATAAAAAATCTCATTATTCTTGCTTTCTAAAAAACCAGAACACCTCAAAAGAAAGTAGAGATAACAAGCCACAATTTTCTATTAAATTTGTCCAACTTTTTAACAAAACTAATAGACCCAAACAAGATATCAAACCAAAAAATGTATTCCTTATCAACACACAAGTCTCACCCACCTAGGAACAAATTCTACACAACTTTAGCAAACTGACAATAACAAAAACATGAAAATTCTCTAATCCACATTACACATAGAACAAGGACCCATACTAAACCTAGAAGAGGAAAGAATAGCATCCACAAGAATTTTCTAATGTGATAAAAGCATGATGTTTTAGGTTCCAAACAAGAAGACCAAATAGCATCTAATCTTGTTTGCCTCCTCTCAGGTGAATCATCAAGATTCCACTTATAATTGAAAGAATCAAATATTTCTTGGGAAATAGACAACTTATTATATAACGTACTATTAGAAACTTCACGCAAATGAGAGAACTCTCCCAACTAAGTCTCAATATTAAAGGGGACATTGACAGGTGGATAAAGTCTTTGGAATGATTTGGAAAATAGAGTATAGGTTCTCCTTTGAGAGTCTTGAAGGATGAACTCTCCCTTGAGCTCTTCTCAGGAGAGAAAAACCTCATGACTACAAACATCTACAAAGGACTGGATATATTTAGAGAACCATCCTCAAGTAGAGGATGCTATGATTAGATATAGAGGCTTATTGTTACAAGATAAATTATACCAAAGAGATCTAAATCCATGACATTTGCTACCCCCCTATATAAAACTTCATGATTGACCAAGAGATGCCTCATTGACTTTTAGGCTTTGCAGATACTCCCAACACAGCCTGTTGGATTAACCTAAAAGGACTAAAAGAGCAAGTCAAGGGGATGAAGACCCTTCCACTCTTTCTTCTTCTAAGGGATGCTATAGATAATGATTTGTTCTGAAAAAAACATTACACAGTTATCCCCTCACCACGACTTGAAGGATCAATTTGACAGCCAAGACAATACTTTGAATCTTTAAATTTTTAACTCCTGTTCCACCAAATCTACAAGGAAAAGAGCACTAGTTCTAGGCTACAACATGTCTTTTATTATTTCCCTTTCCATTTGACTACGGAAAGTCTTTGACTAACTTGTGCAGTCTCTCCACATGATAATTACTGAACAATCAAACAAAAGTATAATAAATATTGTAGGAAGATAGTACTTTATTATAAACTTCAACTAGTAAGAGATATGAAATGGCTATGCTATTTAGCTCTCTTTTTATCAAACACCCATTTTTACCACTAGGAGAGGTAGAGAGAAAAATGGATACCAAAATACCAAATCAATCTAGAAGGGCCACCCAAATTCAAGCCAACATCACCAAACCAATCTCATGAAATTTTAGACCAGCTAAAAACAAGAGACTTATGGCAAGAAATATTGGATCCTGAGGTAGACTAGTTGATGCAAGATCATAGGAAACTCTTGTTTTCAACACCCCAATAGAGAAAAAAGCACAATACCATTCCTTGATTCTTCAAAACACCTTAGAAACATCAAAATAAACTAGCCCAAATCCTTTTCACCAATATGATCATCACAAAATTGAGAACTTTTAAAATGATTGTCCCTTAATGTGCAACCTTAACACTTTTTGTTGACAAACCCATGTTTACACAACTCAAGTAAGTGAACTCTTAGAATTAGACTATCCTAACTGGCCTAAAAGGATTCTTATCACCAACCATAAGGACTTTCTCATTGATTCACAACATGATCCAAATGCAGAACTTTTAAAATGATTGTCCCTTAAAACTGAGAACTTTTAAACTAAGAACTTTTAAAATGATTGTCCCTTAATGTGCAACCTTAACACTTTTTGTTGACAAACCCATGTTTACACAACTCAAGTAAGTGAACTCTTAGAATTAGACTATCCTAACTGGCCTAAAAGGATTCTTATCACCAACCATAAGGACTTTCTCATTGATTCACAACATGATCCAAATGTAGAAAAAATATACAATTGAACTCTCTTTGAAATATCTCATGGCCCTTCAAGATGCATGAAACTTACTTTGCAAACACTGTCCCAAATAGGACCATTTACTAGACTATGCTAACTATGCCATGACAGGGGAAGACAAATTAAATGGACTCAAGTATTTTCAATTCACTCAACCCTGACAAGAAAGGGTTTTAGATACATTAGTTCAACCCTCCTAAACAATAACTCTTCAAAAATAACTCTTTACCTCATCAAAAAATTAAACATTGCAGAACACTATCAAACTGGGATGTTCATCAGCCTATCATCATTGAAGAATTTGAAGAATTTATTAACTGGATTTCCAAGTTATGTAATTGGGTTTTTATTTATTTTATGCTTATATTGTTTTTCCTTACTATTTGTTCTATTCTAGGGTTCAATCTTTCACTTTATAGAAGAGAAGTTCATTCATATTGATTGTACCTAATTGGTTATAGTGGAGTTTGGAGAGTATTTAATCATCCAACTGGAGTTTTTCCCCCTTTTGGGTTTCTCTAGTCGAAATATTGTGTTTTGTTTCTATTTATATAGAGTAGTTTATGGGTCAAATTTGTATCAAAGCAGATTTCTTACTATCAGGTTTACAAAATTTATCCCAACTAAGATGGGTTGGGGCTTGATGACTTTCTAATAGTGTTGATAATGTCTGTAACTTTATTTTTATATTTCTTATGGATAATCTAAATAATGCTAATTTAAGAAATTTATGACCTTGTTCTTCTATTTAGAAAGTCAAATTTTCTTGAGGTTTGGGTATTAATAAGGAACTGCATGAAATTAGTTATAGAAAGAAGATCATTATAAAATTTACCTATTGGCCTCCACCTCCATTTGGTTGGACTATAGTAAAATTTGATTGTGATTTGTTCACTTAAATTTAAACATTAGGATGTTTAAAGTAATGTATTTTTTTGGACAAATCAGGGATTGATATGGCAACTTAGGAACCACCATGTGTGGGTATATTTTCCTATATAGATGAGGAGATCCATAAATTGGATCATATTCTAGCTAATCCCACAACCACAGGGGTTTACAAGGATACATGTGTGTCAATTCTAAATAGCTTAGAGAAGATTATACAGAAATTTCACACCACAAATGCTTATTCTACTGACACTATAACAACTATTCTTGCTGAGATGCAGTACGAGATTAGTGGCAAGGTTTCTCTTACAAATGTTCAGTGGAAAGTCCCAAAAGACACCCTCAAAGAAAAATCTTTTCCATATTACACTGGTAAATCCAAGGTTAAGGGATATCAAGTGACTCAATGTGTTGATCCTCAAATGGCCCTTTTGATATACCCACACTTTCTTGTAGCATTTGGTCGTTATCCAAATAACAACCAAATTCCTTTATACTTTGCACAATAGTTGTACACTGAGGTTCATTTGGGCCTCAACGTCAACTACTTAGACCTACCACAATATTATGGTCAGGGACATGGTAGGGTTGCTGACAGGGAGGCTTTTCGTTGACCAAATCGACAACCTCAATCTTGTCGGTATTTGGTTGGGGAGAGATTTCCTGCTATCTCCCCAACCCTAACACCTATTGCAGAGCAGGTTGTCATTTCTTCCCAGAGGGAAGCAATTGAAAGTGTTGGTGATATAGCTGCTATTGCATCTACGATATCTATTGATTGTGTGGGGAGATATTTGATGAGTCATTCTGCATGATCTAGACCATTGGATCATGGTATTGATCCTTATGCTATGGAAGGTGTCCTTTCACCCTCAGACATAGATGGTCTCAAAGGAGAGCAGATGCTTCAAAGTACAACTCATTATTTGTCAGATGACCTATTGGAGGCATACGGTTTCATTTCGACAAAGCTTGGGATCCTGATACATGAGATTAGAGGACATGTGGGTAGAGCTCATTCACAACTAGGATCCAACCAGGCTACAGGTCCTTCACATCATTCTCATCACTTTGGCAGTGCTGCACATTTGTCAGATCCACCTATAGATCATTCAACTACTGGAGATGAGGGTACACCTACTGGTCCTTCTGTGAGTCTTCGACATCATGCATCCCAGGGCTTGGATTTAGTTGAAGATCAGTTGTAGATGGGATCGTCAAGTTTTGTGGATATTTTGGTACATGGAGACATGTCATTAATTCCATCTCACCTAGTTATTCCACTACACCCGTCAATAGTAGAGCTAGCCAGGGAGACCCGTGACATAGTCAAGTTGACAGATAGGGTCATTGTAGTAGATCCTGCACCACTTGATACAAAGGTATGTGTGTGTGTACACACATGCACAATTTAAACTTTAATATTACTTGTTTTACTTAAATGGTAGATAGTCCTAATGTACACATTTATGTTATATATAGATATTGTAGAGGGAGTTAGGTCACATTACACCGAGTCTAAGGACATACCGCGTACACAAACGTGATCTAGTTGATGTGACTAATGTTAGTGGACATGTGAGTTTTAAGTTTTTAAATACTGTACTCATGTATATATATAATTTGTACACATGTATATAGATATATAACATTATTCCAATTTGGCATTATGTAATTAGATTGTGTACATGTCTTGTACTATCTCCAGGGCTCGGCACATCCATCAAAGCATGATTCTCACTTGGAGGGTCGCTCAATTCAGAGTCGACATGACAACTCTGGTGGATCCTGAGTTAATTAATAGGTAAAAAAGTTGGTACAAAATGCAATGTTTATTTTATGTTTTCACAATAGCTGCTCAAAATTTTGAATGAAACATGTTGGTAATTTATCTTGATTCTAACTCTTTGGCACATTTCTTTTTCTAGGCTCTATGTACAAGGAGTCATTCTTGGGTACAAAAGGTAAATTTGCTAAGATTCTACTTTTTATGTGCCACTTGTGATTGCTTAAGGTATGTTCAAATAGTTTGCAAAAGTTTTCTATGATGGCCTAACTTCTTGAATAACTTGTGAAAACCTGGAATAAGTCATGACTACTTGGGATTAATGGTAGGTTTGTTGAGTGTAATGCTACTATGATATGATATGTTCAAATACCAATTTGTAATCAGTACTCTTCCTACTTTATATACATACATATTATACACTATATGCTTTGATACAAATGTGTACAACCTTCATGGTGCCATTAATTGAAAACTCATGAAATGCTTTACATCATTGACCTTTAAGATAGAATTGTATTATTTTCCCCGTGTGACTACACTTTGTGGTCATTATCAACTCTTGATGTTCTTTCTCCTCTTCAATTTCACTGTATCCTTTCTTATCACCTTGCTTCAGTTTGCAAAGACACAATTTTGATTTTCGGTACATTAATCCAATGGAAAAAAGGATTGGATGCTATAGATGTTTCAAGTAAATAGTGTAACATCTTCAACTATCAAGGAGCTTGATGAAATCACAGTCATTAAAGAAGATTATCATTTGGATTGTACATTACATCACAATCATGAAGAATGTCAAGGCTGGCACAAAGACATTACCTTACCTTTTAGCCATTGGCCATTTAAAATGAAAAGAGTTTTCCTTTAAGCATATAATATATATGACTCATTCACCGTCTTTAACAGTCCATGACTGTCCTTATACTCTCATTGTTACCCTCATCAATTGTCTTAAGTTTTCCATGCATAAGGATTGACAACACCTTAATCAAGATTGTCTTGTTCTAACCTCTGATGATATGAGATAACCCCTGCTTAACTGCCTCTTTGGTATGAAGCCTCCATGAAACTAATTCCAAAGTCATCTTGCACAGTCCATTACCTTTTCATTGTGCTATGTGTATGATTAGACTACTATAAATAACCCTTTACACTTGGCGGCTAGGTTAAGACTTCAACTTCCTTATCTAATTCAACCTTCTTGGCCTAAGCATTGGCATGCTTCTTATTCATGAAAATTGGTGAGGACTGTCCCTATACTCTCATGGAGATTGTCCTCTAATTGACAAGAATGTACAATAGACAAACTCAGATCTGCTAGCCTTTTCTTTAAACTGCTCTTGGATATGCTTGTATTGCAAAGAATGTAACCCAATAATGAGGACAACAGATAAAAAATCTTCATGTCCTTCCTCCTCTGATGTGTCTGTCATTTCTATTTCATTGTCTTGAATGGCCTTCAATATATTGTCTTAATTCAACTTGAAACTACTGTCCCTTGATCACTATCGTGCACTTGAAACACTTGAATTTTGTAGCTATGACCTTTCCTCTATAACCTTTTGATCTGCCAAGAACCTCTTGAATAGTTGTCATCAATTTGTTCATCATATCAAGTTGGGGATATGAAGACGGTGCCACATTTTTTGTTTTGGCTATGACTTTCATCAAAGTAATAGGCTTAAAGAAGCCATTTATCATTTAAAAGAAAAGTTGGAATTAATATATAAGCTTATGGATGAAAGAAAGTGAATATTATAACTCATTCAATGGGAGGTCTTCTTGTAAAATGCTTTATGTCTCTCTAAAATGATGTATTTGATAAATATATAAGTGTTTGGATTTTTTGGTTCCTCAAAATTCTTAAATAAATTGAGAATTTCCTAGCAAAGTGATGGAAAATAATTTTCTACTTTGGGAGGACCAAGAAAGATTCAGGAGGTTTGCAACAATTCAAAATTTGGGAAAGAGAGAGATTCAAGTAATACTGTGATGTACTATAGTACCACCTTTGTGTAATTGGTTGGATTTGGATAAAAAAAGATAGCTTTAATGAATACTACTGACACAATTCTTGGCATCATCCTTATAGATGGGTGTAGGAAAAATGAAAAAAATTCCCAAGCTTATTTGGTATCTTATTGGTATGGGAAAAAGGAAAATTTTACTTGACTATTGTAAATGTATGTACTATTGACATGATTAAGACTCTAAACATGAGTTATGCTTGTTCCATGAATAGTCAATTCTGAAATCTACCCTTCCAAGTATAAAACCATATATGCAATCATTGTTGCAACAATTAACTAGGTATGTAATTTTTTGATTTTAGAGGCCTTCCTTTCATTGGTTAATGCATTGGGAGCATCAAAAACATTCATAGTATTTGCTGCTATTTTAATGGTTTTATTATTTTTGTGTATACTTTCATTCTTGAAATAAAAGTTCTAAGTTGTGAGGAAATAAAAAATATTAAAGGTGACAGTGAGAAACTAATTGATGAATCCATTGAAGACACTCTAGAGAAGGTGGTAAAGCTTCTTGCATGAATTAATGATAAAAAATCTCTTTGCACCTTTCCAAAACAATAACACTTTAGAAGAACCCACATTCCATTAACCAAACTCATTGAAACCTCTCTAAGCACTGCCAATCATAGAATTTACACATTTTCCAAGCCTAGGATTATTGAATCTATGCTTTCCCAACATGAATTTTCTGATCCAATGCAGAAAAAATTGTTAATTGACTTTTATATGATGACAAATCCAATGGTTATCCATTTCCATAAACGTTTACACAAACCCCTAATACTAGACTTCCAAAATCACTGACAATACTCTATTTTAGTAGGACAGTCACTTATGTTGGATGCAAACTTGTAAGTTCACCAACTTAAAACTTGGAATACATCATTTAAACACAAACCTTGACTGTTCATTACCTATTTTCCAAATTTTTATGTAAATAACAAACTAGGGAATCACTTTTCCATATGCCAATCGTCATCAAATGGTCTGAGACTTTGGACTTTGAAAGATAACCTAAAAATAGACCTTCTTACAAATTTTCATGTGATTTCACTAGTTAAATAAAGAGAAACATAATTTTGAAGGTGCACTGGTTACCCTAACACAGGGTTTTAACTGATTTCAGAAAAAACTTGAATAACTCACTCAAAATAAAGCCTTTTTGCATGAAACAAGAAATATCTGGAAGGTGATTGAAGCATGCATTACTTACAAACAATTTCATAGCATTTGGTGCCCGTACAGTTCCGTACAAGGCCAAAAAATAGTAAAAGTATGAAGAAATTGCTTAAAATAGTGTTTTTATTTCATTTGATTCAAAAATTCAATCACCTACACTTGTTTCATTGTACAAATGGCCTTTTTAAAGGCATTCCAAGTTGTCTCTTTGGTTTCTAACTAGCCATACTTTTTTTTAAAAGCAATTTGACATTCCAATCAAGTAAATATAGCCATAAGAACAATTCACTACCTTCCACACCATTAGATCTGATTTCAAAATTAGTTTGATCCCCTTTCACTTATATGCTGTGAAAGATACCCAAAAATATATTCCCTAGAAAAAGTGTCTCTACAATGCCAACAATTACATGAGTTGTTAATTTTATTCTTCATGGTGGATCTCAATATTAAAAAATAACAAATCTCTACCATTCAAAACAAATCTGCTTTTGGTTTGGTTTACAAGGTACACTAATACCATCATAAAGTAATAAGAAAATGTTGTTGCCTGGCTTGAAATAACAATCAAATGAGAAAATATTTAATAAACTTGAGATTGGCTTGCATAGTCATCTATGGATCCCTACATATGGGTATTGAAAAAATAATAACATTAATATTGAGTAAAAGCATTATAGATTGATCAATGGAAATAGTAAGAAAGAGAGTACTAGTAAGATAGATGGAGTATAGTTACTCAAGAGGATTTGAATGAATCTAGTAGTTGGGCCTTGTTAGGATTAGAAGCTGTAGATGTTCTAACAAGGAGGAAAGTAGGATGGCCTTGAGCAAGGGTGACATTGGCTATAACACAACCATAATTTTTTTTTAAAGCAATTTCACATTCCAATCAAGTAAATATAGCCATAAGAAAAATCATGGAGCAAGCAAAGCAAGTAAATCCACCTTGATAGGTCTACATAGTAGTTTGGCCTAAAGGACATCAAATAACTTTATTTACTAGAATTACAACACCCTTTGCAACAATTATGAGAATGTCAACACATGAGACTGTACCAAGGCACACTTTCTCTAGAGCCTCAAAGAGTTTATGTTAGACAGTGCATCCTTCTCTCCAGCCATGTTGGAGTTCTTATCTAGAAGCAAAGAATCATCACATCCCTACAAAAAAGGAACATAATATACATAGTTATATATCATCTCTATATAGTTATATATCCCCTCTATAGCTTTTATTTTTCACACCAACACAGATTATGTTTGCAAGTCACAACCTCATTAAGAAAAACTCCAAACAAAACAAACTTATGAATTTAGGGGTGCCCTGATAAACAATCATCTAAACAAGAAAATACTCTCTGACAAGTTCAAGGATTTTTACTAAGGCGTAAAGTACATTAAAAATTATCTCTATCTCACATTAACTAAACAGTCATGATATTGTAGGTGTAAAATAGAGGCAACATTTTTGGGTTCTCTTTTCATGGCCATCTCCATCACAAACCTTGCCACAACTTATGTCATGGGGTAGCTAGCTCTATAAAATACTTTGTATAACTCCTATTGCATTTGATGCCTATTTTCATCATCCACAATAAAGAAAGTTACTATTATACAAAAAATGATCAGTATAGCTACTATACAAAATTCTGAGACCATAATATACTTAATTGAATGAGATTTTAAACTTAAAGTAACATATACATGATAATATATTTGTTTTGTTGACAAATAAGATGGAATGAACTTGAAGAAAATTTCAATTTAATATAGTTTGGAGTTGTACAATTTGTGTAAATTGTTCAAGTACACCTATGACACATCATGTTATTCAAACCAATTCAAGTGGTTCAGCTCGCTCTTCAATAACATGTAATATTCTTTGATGTTCATCACTATCTAGTATCCACTTACGATGTCCATGTGCATGTGGAACTAGATGAAGGGATAGGGCAGTAGCAACTACTAGGTGGCTATATTGATATACTTTATTCTCAGGTTGATAATCAATAAAATGAATCCCATGCTGAACAATTTTGACTTATTTCATATATGTCCCTTGCACTACAACTGAACCTATGGGAACTAACATTCAAAAGTAAGACAACATTTAGAAGGTCAACACGAGTAACAAATTCAAAATATATACATTCAATAGATAAATCTTGCAAGAGCATCTATTTATTTTGTCAAACCTGTGGGGAATGACATTCCATCACTCATTTTTTATTCTACTAGCTTTCGCCTCTCTCCTATGCAACACAATAGATAATAACTATCACCTTCTATGTTTCTAGGCTTTTCTATGACTGGAAAAATATCTCTTGCATGAAATTTACATGGAAAATTTGTAAAAAAAGGAGTTCCACTATCATTTAAGTATATATAAATTTACTTAAAATAAGTAGCAAAAAATTATTAAACGATTAAGTTACAAATTTACAAAAGCTCGTACATGTACGATATAAATATATACTCAATTGAAATCAAATGAATGTCCTCAAAGCTTTCATCTTCATCTTCATTGTATGTTTCACTAACATCTAGTGGCACCAAATTCCATCCACGGACATATCCTTGTTTTTGGTTGTTGCATTCATCATAGTTTTCTAAAATGCAGTCATAACAAAACCATGAGTAATCCCTAGTCTGCAATGTCCACGGAAAACTATTTGTACTCATGACAGAATGCAAAGATCTTATTTTCTCTACCCTCTTGCATCCATGCATTGATCTTCTATCCACACCTACAAAAATTAATTTTGCATTAAAAAATCATAATTTAATATAAATATATTCAAACTAAAATAAATAAACTTGAATGTACACATATATGTATATTTAAAGATTTAAATATAAACAAAAACATACCTGATATCTCCCAAAACACTCTATGTGGAATGTATCAGTTGTTTGTTGAAGATGTGCTGACCTCATTTGATGCAAAGTGTTTATGACACCATTCAACAACATCAAGCACATCTTTTATACGATCTCCTTCATAATTCAGTTGATGCTTTCTTAGAGCATGTTTGATGCAAACTCCTGCACCATCATGTTCACCCTTTCCGTGCCCACTCTCAAAGAAGCTCCAAACATGTGGTATGTTGTCATTTTGATGATATCTACAAAGTGCATAAAATGTCCTTGAAGATTTAAATTGTGAAGCACATCCATCTAACCATACAAAATGCTTTTCAATTTTGACACCCCTGATTGCAAAATATTCAAAAAAATTCTTGAAGCAATGTTGTAAAAATAGAGTGTCATGCTCTTTGTCATCACTAATATAGAAGTGATATTCTTTCTTAATGACTTGTTCCTTAGATGTACTGTCAACACCATCCAAATCCATTTGTGCATGTCAATTAGACACATGCACCATAATAGTGATCTGCTTTGAAAAATAATATTGTGATTGAATCTCTTTTTGATGTACAAAAGCGTAATTCTTTGCAAATTCAACTACTGATAACACTGTTCCAAGTGGGAATGTATCTCTTAATGTCTGAAATTGTTGTGCTTTCCACTTAGAAAAGAAAGCATGATGTATGTATGGTTATATCAATTTACGAAACTTTTCCATAAATGTTCCAATAGGTATCTCCTCTTCTACATAATCTAACCTTGTTGATTCTTTGCCACTTTTGGTA
>VDFB02000007.1:54157511-54309284 GCA_007258455.2 Sequoia sempervirens
GTCCATGAGACCACATTTCTTTGAGGAATTTTTTCCAACACTTCAAGTGCCTTGTCTATGAACCCACATTTAGCATACAAGTCTACAAGAGCAGTTGCAACTACAATATTTGACAAAATTCCTCTATCCTTTATGCTTTGATGGATGTCCATACCCTATTCCAAGGCTCCCAATTTGGCATAGGCAGGTATGATATTGGAAAAGGTTGTGGAGTCTGACTTTACACCTACCAATTGCATTTTTTCTTCATTTATCATTCTAGATGTAATTCGACCATCTCTTACTATTTGGTTTGAATTAGTTTCCACACTGCATATTGCTTTTGAATCCTATCATTTTTCATAATTTTCAAAATCAATGTTTTACAAGCATGTTTATGTGGTTGTGTTCTCTATGATCTTATATCTTATGCATTGTATTGCAATTACCATACTATAGTGTGTTTTTGATTGCTTGTTGAAATGTGCACAACATTAATCTTTTACACTTTGACTAGAGATTTTGGTGTATTTTCTAGATTGGAGAATTATGACACACATCTCTATTTGTTATTTGGCCTTGATGAATTGCAAGGAAACACTGTAATGTGAATGGAGGTGAAGTGGAAGTAGTGAATGAAGATGATGAAGTGGATTCCCCTCTTTTAGCTCTCTTAACCTTGGTAGGGGGTTGTAACTCTTGAAATTCCCCTTTATTTTGTGTGGATCTTAGAACTCTATGAAATCTTTTAGGGGAGAATGAACTGATTCGATCCAACTTAACATAAGGAGCTCCCTCCTTCTAGGGCTAGTTCTATTGATGGGTGTGTTTGCATCTTCTCAACACAAGCAACACATAAGTATTCTACCTCTCCTGAAATACAATTTCCTACAAGTAAATTGTAGAAAACAATCCCATGGTCTCTCAGGTGTCAGGTCATGGATTTCTTGGAATATCTCAGTTGGTTTATGTGAATTTCTAGTAATCACAGGGAAACCTTACCTATGTTAAGTTGGAGGGAGATTGGTTCCTTAAATGGTGTTCTTAAGGTATTGGAGTTGTTATGCAATTGCTGTAAGTTCAAAATAGCAGTCTAAAACTCCACTTTATCATCAGATTTGGCTTTACAATGATGCCTCAACTTTTCCTAAATGAACATCAACATAAATGAACAAAATTTACTAATCTACTAAAGCATATAAAAAATATAGAACAACCAAGTAAATCTACTCAAATCTATTAAATATGAGGAGATGAATCATGAAACATGAAGGAAACTTAAGAATCCACCAAAATCAATGAATTTCTATTAGAATTTCAATAGTATTTCTTTACACCAACTCAACTCTCTCTTTTAAAATGAGAGGAGACCCCCTATTTATATTTTTCAAAAATAAAAATGAATGGCCAAGATCTAATCTCATTGTGTGGAAAATATTCACTACAAATTAGGGTTTCACCTACCCCCAATATTTTAAATTTTAAAATTACATTTCTTGTCTTATCCCTATTTTTTCCTCTAGTGCCTGGCATTGTAGCATTTTTTCTTCTAGCTAATTGCCCTTTTGCTACAGCTATGCTCTGAGGAACTCATCATCAATAATACACTTTCCTTCATTTTTCTTAACAATGGCGTATTCCAAAAATTTGTCGATCAACACCTAAAATTTGTCCCATTCTTAGATGTTAGACTAGAGGATCTGGAAGTTGAGCTTCTTGGATCAACTAGTGATCAACTCCCAATTCTTTGGGCATTTGGGCATGTGCTGGACCACCTGCTCTTTGACTAAATGAAGGCCCTTGTAGCGAGATCCATGAAGCTAGATGTTAGATCATTTGCTGCACTATCTTCCATCTTCTTATGATTATGTTCCCTAATATTTTCTGCATCCAATTCCTTGAAGGGTACATCTTGATCAGTCATGAGCTTGAGATAATATTCACCATCTATTTTATGCTTCTTGGCCCATTTGAGGTCTAGCTCGACCTCATGTAATACTCTCTCTAGTACCTCCTTTCGATGATCCAATCTAATTTTCCACATCTCAACTAACCAATGATCATCCTTGGCAATAGGCAACTCCTTTTCCCATGTTTGTTTGGGTATCTTAAGGATAGCTTTGAGCTTAGGATAGGTAATCATGTATAGCTCAGTGAAGTGTTGGAATATTTCCTCCATACCCTCTAGTTGTTGTTGCATGCTCTAGAATTTATTAATCATTCTGACAGCGTGTCCTATACCCATGTCCCCATTGTAGAGTACCCACTAAAACCATTCTTCAATGGCTTTGGTCTAGTTCTTTCTTTTCTCTAATTTGCTAATGTGCTCCTTGGACAATAGTAGTAGTAGGGACAATGATGTTGTTGGTAGCTCTTCAGTGGAAGACCACTGTTGAATGTAGGTGGTGAGGTCCGACACTTGTGCCTTCAACTCCTCCTTGGAGGATTGATCCTTGTTCATTTGATGGATGATCATGGTGATGGACCCCTGGAGATGGTCAATCTTTTTCTCTCTAGTAGTTGTGCCTAGGTGGATAGTGGAGATATTATAGCTAACTCATTCTCCCTTATCCATTACCAGAATGGCAATTTGTACCGTTCTCAATCCTGATGCCTCCATCGTGATATGGGATTGGACCCTCAACTTCTTCTCCTTCTTCATTTCTATTTGACCTCATGCAAGGATAGCCTTCAACCTTTCTTTGGGATCCATGAGGGTGGGGGTCTTATTCTATAGCTGATTTTCTAGCCACTCAGGCATCTGTGACCCCTCCTTTGGTGATTCATGATCACCTTACTCTCTTTGAGTGTGTTGGATCTCCCTTTCTTCATGGCTTGAGACCTCCTATTCTATGTTTTCTTCTTCTTCATCATCTGAGTCATGAATGAATATGGTCTTTCCTTTTCCTGACCCAACAAGAGCTACGTTTTCCTTAGGGTTATCTTCCCCTTCAGGCATCTTTTCTTCTCTTGCCTCAATTTTGTGTGGTGCTCTGCCTCAAGGCTTCTTTTTGTTTTCAGCCTCTTCTTTATACTTATCTTCTTCTTTAGCTTCATCTTCTTTCTTCTCCTCTTCCCTTGCGAGAGGCATTTCTTCTTCTTGATCGGGGCTTCTGTCTTGTTCCTTGGTTGGAGGCTCTATAGATACCTCTATGTCTTCATTTGTTTCCTTCTTTTCCTCAGAATATTTCCTCTCAACCTCCTCTCCGACATCTTTGAGTTATTGGGCCAACTCTTCCTTGAGTTCTTTGTCAGAGGAGTCCACTATATACTTGATGTTGGTATCTTCGCCATCTTCCTCTGAGGATTGTGACCTTTCCTCTTCATGTACTACCTCATCGATGACCAATATTTGATATTCCAAATGCTCATGGTAGTCATTCTTAAATGGATTCTCAAGTTCATCATCTCCCTCCTTGGTTTCCTCACTCTCTTGTCTTTCCAACTCCTCTAAGATTCATATTGTCACCTCCATTTTGGGTGGCTTTGTCAGAGGAGTGACAAGGAGACCAACAATAGCTTGAGCCAAAGCATCCTGTACTGCAAGGTTCATTAGCACTCCAAAGAGCTCCATAGGTATATTTTGCATATGTCAGGTAAAAGCTTCTAGAAGAGTGAGGGTAGGCTTTGTCATTATGGATGTCATAGGAACTATAGTTGATGGAGACATTGAGGAGGTTGAGAGTAGGGAAGTGGTGGCAGAGGAGGAATATCTCACCATAATGGGTGTACTCGATGAGTTGGAGGCAAGGTGAACCAAGATGTCCATCACGAGCGGACAGGAAGTAGATAATTCCTTAGATGCTCGCGAAGGAGTAATAGCAGTGGTAGTGGTGGTGGCAACAAGAGTAGAGGTGGTAGGTGGAGACTTTGGTTGCTTGGCCTCTTCTTCTTCTCCTTCATGCAAGGTGTCCTCTTGGATCATGGGCATCTCAGAGAATCTGCTCGACTTCTTTTCTTTCATTGAGATCTCACCCTCTAAGGCCTTCTTTTAATACACCTTTTGCTTAGGTTTGTACTTAGATACCTCCTTTCTTTTCCTTGACCTAGTGGTTGGAGTTGATTTTAGAGCTTCTTCAGTTGGCACAATAGCAGTCCCACTATCTATTTCATTCTTGAGCTTGATGTAGGTTAGAGTTGCTCCCTAGAGCTTCAATTGTGCAATCTGGGCATTGATCCACTACCTTGTTCTGTGCTCCATTGGTTTTTTTATAATATTGAGGTCATTGACCTCTTCCTCATTCTAGTCAATTATGGGTAGTGGCAAGTTCGCAACAACATTAAATTTTTGATCTATGATAGTGTTCTCATCTTCGATGATCGAATCCAGTATTGGGAATAGTTTGATAGTTTTGATGAAGTATGCAGTCATATGCATATAGTGTCTCATGCGCATCTCCTTGTCATTCGGGTAGTTGGCCCAAAAATATTCAACATTGTGCAAGTGGGAATACTCCTTTCCAACAAATTTCTTCAACTTGTCGTACGGGTCCATCCTTGGTCAAGGAGTTTAGAGGCCCAGGTTGTACTCAATGATCTCCTTAGAATATTCAACACATTGGATAGTTGGGAGGGCATACATTCCCTGCCCGAATGTAAGAGGATATGGTATTGCTTCCTAGTGCTTACCAATAGGGAGAGTGTGCATTTTGAAGCTTCCTGGAGACTTCTAACAAAATTAACTAGTCATTTGGATACTGGGGCAGCTTGTATGGCCTCTCAATGAAGCCTTTTGTTTGAATGTAGGTGAATTTGGGAAACTGGATAAACAACAATCTAAACTAGTGGATGAATGCACACACACTATGTGTGACTCTCAGGTGTTAAATTCATCTCTAAGAATTTTGGTGATGTTCCCAATAAAGGCATCATTCATCTTAAGATAATCCTTTTTAAAATTTTGGTATTGGAGTTGTGGATGTTTGTCATATACTTTCAGCTCTCTCCTCAGAGTTGGGCTTTGTGCCACAAATAGACCTCAGTATGGAAAGGTGTCAGCTAGAAGATAGAACAAATAAGAGGTCATGTAAAATTTGGAGGCCTTCTTGACCACCATGAACTGCTCATGCAAGTTGTTGCTAATCATCCCTGCCTAGTGGAACTTACCCTTTCCCTTGATAATCTCTTCTATAAAGTAGAACATCTAGTCTTAGAAATATGCCACAGTCAAGATGCCCATGACTCTACTTAATAAGGTTACCAAATCATGGTAGTCCTCATATAAATCACTTCTAAATAATTCCTAAGGCACCTTGTTCATGCTGCCCCTCTTCTCTTTCAACCAATATTGATTAATCAACTTCTTGCATTTTAGAGGGTCAGCCTTCCATGTGCTTTGTGCATATTCTTTTGTCATTGATTCAGTTGGGTCAAAGGTAGGGATGTGGAAGGTTTTCCTTATGGACCTAGTAGATAGGTCAGCCAACACTTTTCCATCACAGTCAACAATTCTTTTGCTTTTCTCTTGATAGGCTTCTTAGTAAGCCATTACCAATTCAGGGGCCACAAGGGCTAGTGGGAAACCGGTTGCCTCAGCCAAGCCACTCTTTCTAATTTTCAAGTTGCATTTTCTTAGTAAGTGGGGTTGGGGGACCCAAGGGAGTCACTATATTGATCTTTCCAAGGTTGGTATGGCAATGTGAATTCATCTATATTGATCCAAGGTTGGTATCTGTAACCATATCCCACTCAGTGGTGACCTTGGAGGTGACATCTACTCCTTGAAATGGATACTTCATTTGATCTTTTTCTTCCTTTCCTCTCAGGACCTAGGTAGATTTATTTCCCTTTTCCTTCTCTGCGGACATCGCTGATGGTCCTCTAGCTGATTCCATAAATCCTACAAGCAAAGGCATAGTAAGCATATTCATGTATAAAATGAGGGGAGTATTAGAAAAATCCTATAAAATATATGTTAGATCAAGTAGTTCATCTATCAAAGATCATAACATTCGTCAAAATCACTATTTTCCTTTCGTTCAGGGAAGATACTATAATGTGGACCACATCCCCCTAGGTTGGAAAGCATTTTGGGGAAGGCAGTAGGCAGATAGCGAAGAGGGCACAACGGTCCACATGCAGCCACTCGCATCAATACTTCTGCATCATAATGAGGCCCACCAAAATGTTAGGGAATTTGGGAATACAAGGGTCATCATCCATGAGGTCTCTTGATGTACTAGTTGACTTACTTCTTGTGCGGTTCAAGAGGGTGCAAAGGAAAGTGATGTCCTAGCCTATTGGAGCTTAGCTATTAGGAATGGAACTAGTGATGAGAAAACCCACAAACAAAATCCTACATTGTGGGACCCGCAAGGAGGAATGGTGGCGTCAGTTCAACTTCTAAATTTTAAGCTATTCAACATGATGCAGGAAGGGACCTGCAGGATGCTGTTATCGGGCGATCATTCGAGATGGCGATGGTCTATAGCATCAAGCCCCCAAAAGCCATCGGCATGAGTTGGTTTTTTGTAGTTGGTCGGATGGTGGCAGAGGAGTCAAACTTCGCATGGCCGATGGCAGGCTAGACTCAGCTATTTGAAAATGGTGGAAATGAGACCGTAGCCCACAGGTAGCCACCCGCAATAGACTATCTTCCCGCAACTTTACTTAGCAATTTTTGATGAAGGCTCAAGGAAAAGTCAACGTCGGGGTCTGCGAAGTGGACAGATGAAGATCATCGGCCATTTGGAATAGTGGATGTATGGCGGAGGCAACCCGCAATGGAGGGTCCATAAATAGTATACTCGGTTATTTTCATTCTCAAGGCCTAAATCGAAGTGGATGATGCAGAGTTCGCAAGGTGGACGAATGGGACTTGTGGTCCGCAAATGGAAGTTTGCAAAGGCCAGCTCACAAAGGGTTCAAACTTAGGAATTTGGGAACACAAGATGGAAATAAGAGACGTAGGGTCTGTGACTTGGATGAATCAAGGGTTTCGTCATTTGGGAGGGTCATTGGAATGACAACAAAGTAGCGACGAAAACCCGCGTCAAATGTACCATGATTAAAGGCTTAATGATTCATTGGGGTGATGGTCAAGGGTCCCACAAAACCTGCTTGGCAAAAGGATGGGGTTAGACAACCATTGAGAAATGGTGAAGAAAATGGGACATCTACATGTGGAAACCTACACTTGTGGACTCGCAGGGGTCATGAGGATCCCTGTTTAACTTAGGATTTTTGTTTTGTTCAATGGTGACGACAAGGAGGTGGCATCCACTCGCATGAGCAGGCTTGCCAAAGGTGGTGACCGTAGTTTGAAGTTTGTTGTTTGAAGAACTAAGGAAATGGCGGTGGGAGACCTATAGGCCATAAGGGTATGAAGTCCCTAGTCAAGAACAATGGCCAAGGTGGCAAGTTCTACATGGCCCCAATAGGCTAGTTTTCAAAGGATTTTGAAATTGTAAATTGTGGGTTTTGTGCGGAATTCAATATTCTAGCCAGTTTCAAGGTTTTCTATATCAATATTTTAATAACTTTGAAAGATTAAAAAAAAAATCATTGAGACGGTAGTAGAAAACCTACTTGGTGAACCTGACAGAAGGCAAAGGAGAAAGCTCTAAATTCATCCTTGAGGCAGTGCGGGCATGAAGGCAATGGAGGTAGGAGGAAATCTAAAAAGTTCAGAAGGAATGTCAGTGAAAATTACTTGTCAACTTCACTATCTATAGGATTTCAGTCATTAAATGCCTACATTTAATGTTAGTACAGCTGTAGGCATGGTTGGTGGGTGCACTTTTCAAAACAACCGATGGTGGGAATAGCGAAGCCCGTAAGGAAGGCAATAGCCAGGAATTTTCCATTTGGTAGATTGACAAAGAGAATGGAAATGAAGGACACGGATCTTGCAGTGCGGTTGGATGCACCAACTCGGCTGTTGTGGGGATGGTGAGAGATAAACAGAATCCCGCAAGGGAAAACCCACATCAAGAAAAAGACAACAATTTCAAGGACTTAAGGAAAGTTTCCAAAGGAACTTTGCGAAGGAAAAAGACACTAGTAGAATTTGGAAAATAAATGATTACGTGACTAAAACTTTTAGTCACGTGCCTAGCACTAGTAGTATTTGGAAAATAAATGACTAATTTGGTCATCTGGTAAAATCACAACTAAATGACTAAATAAATGACTAATATCAGAAAAATAAAAATGACTAAATAAATAACTAAATAAATGTGATCACTATTAAAATCTTGGCCATAATTTTCATTTTAATAAACATAATCTAAAACCTTCATCAAGACCTTATTTTCAATCGTAGCCCATCATAATTAATAATAAAATATTACAAATAAAATTACTAATAGATATATTTTGTGGAATAAATATTCTGTTTTGTGGTGTCATCATATAAACACCAAAGTTTCTTCTAAATTGATGAAAAACCACCAAATTATAAAAATTAATGAAAACCATAAGAGAACCTAAAAAACTAAAACCCAGAAACCTTGAAAAAAAAAAAAAAAGCAAGAGGAAGAGAAAAAAAAGATAAGAATAAGCAACCAAATAATCTACGAGGAAAAAGGACCGAATTTTTTTTATAAGCATAATTTTCATTTTAATAAACATACTCTAAAACCTTCATGGAAACCTTATTTTCAGTGTAGCCTACCAAAATGGAGCAATGAGTTGAAACCTTATTTTCAAGGTAGCCCACCAAAATGGAGAAGTAAAGCACGACGCTTGATTTTGGATTGCAACCTCTACCCATTTTTCCACATTAGACATGATTTGTGCATAATCTTGTGCTAAGTCACTTTCCATGGTTTCAGTTAATTTTACTTTTCAAATCTACACACGGTCAGGCCATATGATCCATATGATCCATTCTTTTTAATAATTTTATTAGCTACTTGTTGACTAATAGTGATTATGTTCTTTTTTAGGCTAATTATGGAAAAGCAGATCCATCTTTTGTTGAAGAAGTTAAGTATTTATATAGAGAACTTGGAATTGAGGTATGTTTAGTCTTTTCTTTTCGGTTATGAGATGTTAAAAGTGATATTTTATTTTTGAATTTTCCACTATCAAATTTCATAGTTCATAGGAGAACTTACTTTTATCTATAAAAATGATATTAAGGGACATGTAGATTCAGTTGTCTTTACAAATTTTAGAATTTGAACTCTTAAAATTAGCTTCCACTTTCTGAGGGGGCATGCAAATAACTTTTGAAGTTGAGTGTAAAAAATAAAGTAGCACGTAAAGAAAAAGGATGAACAATAATAAAGTGAAAAGTGGCTCTTCTATCAACCATGTAGAGTATAATGAAAGGAGCACATGGATGGTAGGGGTTTAACGTTTATAGTGCAGTGGAATAGTAGTTCAGTTGTACAATAGATGTCATCCTACTTTGTTTGAGAAATCTTACTGAATTCCCAAAAATAGGAGTTCCCAAATAATGCCAATAGATATTATGAATAGAAAACAAACAGTAATATTTTCATATAAAAACAACAAGAGCTAATTCATAGGCCCTATGAAAATATCTAATTTTTTAGCTCCCCTTTGATACTTTTCTACATACTTATAGATTATGTCTCCATGATTAATATAGACTGGAAGGGTTGAAAGGGCACATGTTAGTCCTTTCCGTTTATTGGGAAATAAAGAGTTTGAAGTGACTAAAAGAATCAAATGTAGCTCTTTACTCTAGATGCTTTATTCTCATTTGGTTATTAAAATATCCAGATATAAATCATGATGACTTAAATCAGAACTAGAAGAAATCTCATGAAAACTACAAGAAGAGATCAGTGATTAGATGAATCATGGAAATGAAACCAATTCCATAAGCCACAACAAACAAAATATGCAATGCAAATGAGAATACACACCTTCAACATCCTCCCTTAGCTCTCTTGAGAATTCCTAGAATCTCTTCAATTATCCACAATATCTACATGCTATGAGATCTGATACAAATATTGTGCAAAGTTCTTCTCAATTTATTCAATTTGGTGATATTATTTTTATCTTGTGATTCAGGCTTCAAACCAACCCCTCTCATTAGTATTTGTCTTCTAGAACTATCTAGAAGAGGGTAATCAAAATCAGTACTGGAATATTTGAAAGTTGAAGATCCTTTCCCTCAAATTGAAGCTTCGTTCTCGACAAACCAGAGCCGAGACAAGCCAAGAACTAGTGGAAGGGAAGTTGAATGAAAATTGAGAGCAACTAAAATCCTTCCTAAGAAAAGTTCCCTTTCCACTATAACTGTCAATTCAAGTGTGTCCTTGTTCATTTTTTATGGAATCTCCTCATTTTTCATTTGTTTATAGAGAGCTTCTGAAAGATGTGCAAGATGTTCTTCAATCTCAACAATCAATGTAGAGATAAAATGGAAGCATTTCTCTTGAAAATAAGGTGCTAAATCATTTATCTTTGAAGGAGATTTATGTGCATGAAGAAAACTTAGGAGGTCTTCCAGAATATTCTTGGACCCCTCATCTATGGTATCTTTTATTTGACTAACCTTAGTTCCAAAATAAGCGTTAAGGTGACTAAACCAGTCTTCATCATTTGTCATCATAAATCTAAAACTCAACCTAGGTAAATTGACACTTTTTAGGTCCCCTCTCTTGACAAGCCAACCCTCACTGGTAGTTAATTTGTGCAAATGGGTTTCAACATCTTTGTAACTTGCTAAAGATGTAACTATGGCTTCAAGGCAATTACCAACCTTAACTCTAGTTGACCTCCACCCTCATGCTCTTGTTTCAATTTAGTATCTTCCCAACCCTACAAATCATAGACTAATAAATGGTAAGCCTTGAAATCATGGAACAGAAAACTACAAGAGATGGAGCACACATACAACATTAAAATTGTGACTTGCAATAGTAAAAGAAAAGAAGCAATAGGCAGTTTGATATTCAATCAGAAAAGGTCATTTTATGAGGCTTCCTTAAGGAAGTAATTAAAAAATTAAATAAAATCATGCTTCAAATTCCATTTAAATGTTCAGTTGTACAGTAGATGTCATCCTACCTTTTTTGAGAACTCTTACTGAATTCCCAAAAATAGGAGTTCCCAAATGATGCCAATAGATATTATATATAAATAGAAAAAAAACAACAATATTTTCATATAAAAACAATAAGACCTAATTCATAGGGCCTATGAAAATCTCTAACTTTTTGGGTCCCCTTTGATACTTTTATGCATACATACAGATTACATCTCCATGATTAATATGGCCTGGAAGGGTTGAAAGGGCACATGTTAGTCTTTTCCATTTATTGGGAAATAAAGAGTTTGAAGTGACTGAAAGAATCAAATGTAGCTCTTTACTCTAGATTCTTTATTCTCATTTGGTTATTAATATATCCATATATAAACCATGATGACTTAAATCAGAACTAGAAGAAATATCATGAAAACTACAAGAAGAGATCAGTGATTAGATAAATCATGGAAATGAAACCAACTCCATAAGCCACAACAAACAAAATATGCAATGCAAATGAGAATGCAGGCCTTCAAAGGAGTTGTCATGGATAAAGAATCATCCTCCCTTAGATCTCTTGTGAGAATGCTTGAAAGCTCTTCAGTTATCCATAATATCCACATGCTATGAGCTCTGATACAAATATTGTGCATAGTTCTTCTCAGTTTATTCAATTTGGTTCTATTATATATATCTTGTGATTCAGGCTTCAAACCAACCCCTCTCATTAGTATTTGTCTTCCAGATTTGTCTAGAAGAGGGTAATCAAAATCAATACTGGAATATCTGAAAGTTGAAGATCGACTTTCCGTCAAACTAAAGCTTTGTTCTTGACAAACTAGAGCTGAGATGAGCCAAGAACTAGTGGAAGGGAAGTTGAATGAAAAATAAGAGAAACTAAAATCCTTCCTAAGAAAAGTGCCCTTTCCACTATAACTATCGATTCTAGTGTCTCCTTGTTCATTTTTTCTGGCATCTCCTCATTTTTCATTTTTTGATAGAGAGCTTCTAAAAGATGTGCAAGATGTTGTTCAATATCAACAATCAATGTAAAGATAAAATGGAAGCATTTCTCTTGCAAATAAGGTGCTAAATCATTTTATCCTTGAAGGAGATTTATGTGCATGAAGAAAACTTAGGAGGTCTTCTAGAATATTCTTGGACCCCTCATCAATGGTATCTTTTATTTGAGTAACCTCAATTCCAAAGTAAGAATTAAGGCGACCAAACCAGTCTTCATCATTTGTCATCATAAATCTAAAACTAAACCTAGGTAAATTGACACTTTTTAGATCCCCTCTCTTGACAAGCCAACCCTCACTAGTAGTTAATTTGTGCAAATGGGTTTCAACATCTTTGTAACTTGCTAGAGATGTAACTATAGCTTCAAGGAATTTACCAACCTTAACTCTCTCATGCAGAACTACAAATCCATCAGCTATTTATTTGTCTCATCCTACTAACAAACAGGCTTTCAAAAATTTCATCACACAGACTCTTTGATTGCTTCAAAACAATCTCACACACGCATTGCCATGGAAACTCAACATTTGAACCTAAAACCATTTTTAGCCACTCCAAGCTCCCTTGAAATGCATATAGACTATCCAATGTTTCCCTGATCAATGTCTCATTCTCTACAAGTTCCTTGCCCCTTTTCAAAATATCAAGCAAATACTTTCCCCCAAGCCTATCTACAAGGAGAATATCATCTGCACATGTCTTAAGCCACACTAATCAAGGCTCTGATATAAATTCACTCAGAAAAATCATCATGGTAGCTTGTAGCTTCTCTCTATGAGATTTCCACAACTGCACTTCATTGTCTGGGTTTGGGATCCCACCAAACAACTATGATTCATGTGGCACTGCCAACATAGTCTTATAAATCCTCTATCGGCGGGATGAGGTCTCCTATTCCCGTGATGGTCTGATGGCAATGTCTCCACTGAAGAAATCCCCATCGAACCATTGCAGGAACATGAGACCTCATCCCACTAATAGAAGATCCTCACATTGATGAAAAAGCAGGTTCCAACAATGGGCATGAACTCCATCGATGACATCCCCATCAAACCATCATGAGAATAGGAGACCTTGTTCTGCCAATAGAAGATCCTAACACCGATGAGAAAACAAAACCGTCGACGCATCGCTAGAACTAGAAGACACATCTGGCTGATAGAACCCTTGGTGTGTGAAGTCTTCTAGCCATTTATATCAGAATGAAGTTGTTTGAGTTTAGGGGTTTTGTTTCAGATGATATAGAAAATTTTGTTTGGAACCAAATAGAGTTGAATGAGTGTTTCCAACTCAATCAAATCTTGTTTAAAACAACCCAACATGAAGACAATTGTACTTAAAATATTGGGATTGATTTTTTGATCATCATGATTTGGTTTAGAGCCAATAAATTGAAGCAAAATGGTGATAAAGAACAATAGGGCATGGGTAGAAAATGTGTCAGGTTGTTTGGGAAAAAATGTGCCTTAAACATTAGAGATCTTCAAATTTGGGAAAATATTTTGAGAGGTTCCTTGCAAAATCCATTTTGTGCACATTGTGTAATCAATCATTTCATTCCATGAGATGACATCTCTTTGAGGTATTCTATCAAACAATTCAGGTATTTTGTCTATGATTCCACATCTTGCATATATGTCTACCAAAGCATATCCAACTATAACATCTAGGTATCTTTTTAATTCCTCTATCTTTCATCAATATCTTTACTATTTGAACCTCGTACAAATGTTTTAGAGAAGAACATAAGTTCTAACATTTTTAGGATCCAACTAAAAATATGAACGGTTGATCAACCATGCATGCCTAATGATCAACTATATATGTAAATTGTAATGCAATAAGGGTTATTGACATGTAAAGTATGTGCAACCCTCATCCACTAAACCTGTATAAATGCATGCGCCTAGAACCCAAGCAAAGCTTACAATGTTAGGATGTGTTCCAGAGTTCTTCATTAATTCAAATATTTTGAGAGGTTCCTTGCAAAATCCTTTTTTTGCACATTCTGCAATCAATCATTTCATTCCATGAGATGACATCTCTTTGAGGCATTATGTCAAAAAATTAAAGTGTTTTGTCTATGATTCCACATCTTGCATATATGTCTACCAGAGCATATCCAACTATAACATCCAAGTATATTTTTAATTCATCTATCTTTCATCAATCTGTTTACTATTTGAACCTCGTACAGATGTTTTAGAGAAGAACATAAGTTGCAGTATTTTTAGGATCCAACTAAAAATATGAATGGTTGATCAATCATGCACACTTAATGATCAACTATGTATGAAAATTGTAATGCAATAAGGGTTACTGATGTGTGAAGTATGTGCAGCCCTCATCCACTAAACCTGCATGACTGCATGCACCTAGAACCCAAGCAAAGCTTACAATGTTAGGATGTGTTCCAAAGTGCTTCATTAATTCAAATATTTTGAGAGGTTCATTGCAAAATCCATTTTGTACACATTCTGCAATCAATCATTTCATTCCATGAGATGACATCTCTTTGAGGCATTCTATGAAACAATTTGTAGACACCGAAATCTGGTTTAGGCCTGCGACTTCCATATTCTTCGTAAACTTGTATTCTATCATGGTAACCTTATGAAATAAATTCTTTATTTAATTACTCATTTAAATCCCTTCATCACTTAATTAAATAAATCTTATTTATTTAATTATTCTTTGAATATCGAGTCTTGAATTAAATGAATTATTTAATTCATTAATTCTATTTTAACGCATTCCTCTATATTTTAGATAATTATGTGAGTTATCTAAGTATTCACTTTCACTCGACTTGACATCTATTTTAATAGCTCAGTTAACTCTTGATTTAATGTCTGAGTGGCTTTCTTGAGTAATCTCTTCGTCAGATCATTCAATTGTCTAGTTCTAACTTATTTGCGTGTACATGCAGATTAATTAAATATTCTTATTTAATTAATTAAACCTCGTGCATGCATTCAAACAGAGAGTTGTTATAATCAATCTTCATCTTTGTCATGCAAAGATATTTCTTATGTTTTCTAATGCCGAACTAAAGATTAAATCATTTATTTAATCTTTAATCCTATTTCTAGTTTGTATCACTCATGTCACTTCTGACAGTTATCAAAATGCATGTCTAATCTGTCGATCTCAACCGTCCGTTAATCTTTCAATCTTGGCCTGTCGTTCGAATAATCAATTTTCTATAAATTGATTTGTCATTCTTCATTCCAATCTCTCGCGAAATCTTATGACTTTTGAGAGCACTTAATCTTGAATCTTCGATATTTTGCTAATCATTATCTTAGGCTATACTTGCACGAACTTACAAGAAATCTGAGGGCAATTATAGTACACAAGCAAAATGGAGAAGGGAAATCGAGATGAATCATGGAAATACATTTGAAATTGGTGAGATTGTTTTAGTTTTAATTACGTTTTACTTTCCTTTGTTCTTTGTTGCTTAACATTTAGATTTGCATCTTAGATTTAGTGTTGCATGTTTGCTTCTAATCTCTTGTTTTCTATTGTGCACTTTCTATGGCATTACATTTGGTGAACCCGATGTGAAGACACCATCTTCGTGAATCCGTAGATTTTTTATTTTTGGTTTTTACAGGTTTTTCGTACGGAACGACGCATCTGAAGTTTCCTAAACCACAATTGACTTCATGAACCACATCTGACAAAGGAAACGACGCATCTGAATTTTCCTGAACTGCAATTGAATTCCCGAGTCGCAATTGAATAAGAAACGACACATCTGACTGGTAATACAGCGACGCAATTGACTGGTAAAACTTTATTTCTATTTTTAGAAATCTAAAATTTTCAATTGATTTGTGTGTTACTAATATCTTATCTTCAGCATGTGGCCTTTTGGAGTTAACAATCTTTTGTAGGATGATTGATGAAGGCAATATTGAAAACTACTAATGAATCTTTCTTCAGAACGCATGTCAAAGACCCTAGTTAAACTTTTGAAACAAATTGTTTGGTAGCGTAGCAAATCTTTCCTTTGGTTAAAATTAACGAGTGTCTACTGTGTTTGGTGTGAAAGCACAAGTATGGTTACCCTTACGACTTGGTACATCAAAGTATCCTCTCCCCTTGTGCATCCGTGCGATCCTGGGTGTAAGAGAAACGGTTACCAACTCTAGAACTTGGGCCTGTTCTAGTGGGAAAAAGTACTCACCCTAGGACGACTCAGACCGGTAGCACCCTGAACCCGAGGGACTTCCAGCCGGTATATAAAAGTGGGTTCTTGGGGAAACCCCAAGAATCATGAGTGTGGTTCCGACGAGATGGATCCGAAAGGGGACTCGCGCCATATGGATCACACCCCACGAACGGAATGCCTGTAGTAAATACCTCTTGTTTTAGAGACCAAACTATTTATGGTCATTGCTTGGTATAGTGCAGGGTACAGTATCATGCCCGAAGATACTCACTACTGATCCCCTTCAGTAGAGATAACAGTTCTTGGGAGGTCATTGCCCAAAGAATTCAAAATTGGTGTGCTAGAAAGATGTTAATGAACCATGGAGGGGAGCCAATGCCATCAAATTTCTAAGCTATCCGCTCTCGAGAAGGAAAGGTGTTCATCACCAATCCGGGGTATTTCGGTGGGCTATACCAAGTATACAAACCCTAGGCCTTTGGCCTATTAGGATGTGCTTGTCTATTATCAACTTAAACATTCTTTGAGTCCAAAATTGAAACTAAAAACACTTTGTCTTATGATTGTCTTTGATTGTCAGAATTTTGTCATAGAAAACGGAGTCAGTTTAAATTTCATGTCACTGAAAATTCACAGAGAGTCGCAACTGTTCACTAGAAACTCACAATTGATTTTTTGAGTCGCATCTGCTACATTCTGAGACATAACTGTAATTTCGAGTCGCATCTATTTAGTCTTGAGTCGTATCTGTCTAGTTCAGAGTCGCATCTACCAGTTTAGCTCGCAATTGTCTTTGGAAAAACTGCATGTGTTATATTATGAGTCGCAACTATCATTACGAGTCGCATCTGTGAAAAGGTTAACCGCATTTGTCAGAGTTAAACTGAATTTTACGAGAGAAACGCAATTGATCACTGGAAAGCCGCAACTGTTAACTTGAACCGCATATGTTAGATCCTGCAATGCATTTGTCTGATTATCAAAAAAACCAGAATTCACAGTCACTGTCCAATCAACATGGTTATACCAGTTTCAGTTGTCTTTACACAAACAGTCTTTGAAACAGAAACCTAAAATGATTTGCTCAATTTTGCATCCTTTAGGGTCATTTAGTCATTACCATAGTTGTCTTCATTTAGAGTTTAGCTTCATCTTAGGGTACATATTACCTTGCATGAGACTTCTAGAAAGGTCACTTTTACAAACTTCAAGAGAGTCCACCATCTATACTCTAGAAAAATCATAGTGTCAATGAAATTTTTCATTGAACCTAGTCGTATCATCCTATACTTTGTCCTATAGAGAGTCCTCCTAGGTCATTAGTCTAGTTAGGAAACTCAACTTGTCTTTGATCCTTGTCCTACATTGGTTCCTTGACTTAAACTAAATTGTCACCTTGATTAGATTTTAGGTAGTTGGTCCCTTTGTCCTAGGTTTATAGAATTGATTATTTTAGGAACCTTGATTAGGCTTTGCATCTTCAGATCTTAGGCTAGTTTCATCCTAGAACATTTCTTATTTTGCATACAAAAATCCCAAAAACATAGACTAGAGTCATACTGTTCATAGATATAGTCTTGCATAGCCCACATATTGAGCTTGTCTTACATGGTTGAAACTAGGTCTAAGAGAAGAGAGAGAGAAAACATGTCCAACCCAAACTAGTTCATCAATCCATTTTCTTCAAGACCTCATAAGACTCTATTAGAAAAATTCACCACTAGAAACACTCAAGGACATATTGCAGTAGAGGACATAGAGGTTGCCACAGAGGACCCTGAGTTTGCCTCTTTCGTAGATGAGTACCTAGCAAATGATCGTCAACGATTTTCAGGAAAATTGCTAGCTGAAGGTGCTACTTTACCTCCAGGATTTGATATCAGCACCTTACAAACTCAACCTACACAAGGGACAAATACCACGACTGCTAGTACTACTATACCTCAGGTCAGCACAACAATGCCATCTACCACATCTACATAGAGTACAACAGTCCATACGTCCCCATTTGGTACATCTAGCATGACATCGGGATTTAATTTCACTGTAGGGGCTTCATCGTGCACTCCCTTCGGTCCTCTTGTTGGGAGTAAATGACCTAAAACGTTAGCCTCTACACCTTATGTCAGTGTCCCAAGTCCGCAATCAACAACCACCCCTACTGCTAGTATCACGAGTACCATACCACAGTCAGTGGCCATACCTAGTGCTCAAGTCACTAGAGCTATACCAAGGATTACACAAACAGGAGGCATTCCCTCCTTCCAATATGGCAATCAAAATCCTTTTTCACAGATTGGTAGTTAGAATCCGTCCACATAGATTCCAAGTCAAAACCAATTTACATCGATTCCGAATCAGAATCCTTTTGCACAGATTGGTAGTCAGAATCTTTCCACACAGATTCCAAGTCAAAACCAATTTACATCGATTTCGAATTAGAATCCTTTTGCACAGATTGGCACTCAGAATCCGTTTACATAGATCTCAGGTCAACATCAATTTATGCTGATTCCAGACCAGAACACATTTACCAATATTCTGAATCCAAATCCACCTTAGGTGCCAATGTTTAATCGAAACCCATCACGAGATTTTGGATTTTAGAACACATACACAAATCCGCATAATCCCCCTAGCACATCTTTGACCCAATTTGACGTCTTATAAACAAAAATGCATGCATTACAAATGAAAATGGATAACATGTCGGTGTCAACTAAGAAATCACTTTCAACAAAGGACATATGCCCATTCCCCTTTGATAGATCATTGTACATGACACCTTTCCCTCATGGATATGTCATACCGAATCTTCCTAAGTACAATGGCAAACGAAATCCAATAGAACATATCAGGGAATTTTCTACCATATGTATAGATGTCGCTTATGACCCCATGTATCTTATGAGGCTGTTTCCAAGAAGTCTTGTAGGAATTTCACTAGAATGGTTTTTGGGTCTAGATTCTGGCATTAGATCTTGGGGCGAACTAGTTGAGAAATTTGTGGAGCAATTCTCCTTCAACATAGACCATGAGATAAATATAGCAACCTTGTGCCACACAATGCAAGATGAAGGGGAAACATTCATTGCTTTCTTCCAAAGATGGAGAACCATAGCTAGTAGGTGTCCTATCGAGATACCCGAAAAACAAAAAGTTACTATGTTTCAAGAAAACCTTCATGCAAAACTAAGGAGTAACTTAAGGGTACATTGTTGTACATCTTTTTCAGAACTAGTGGAAAAAGGGGTTATAATAGAGAAGGATCTCATTGAGAAGGGAAAACTTAGGACAACAACATCCAATAGAAACCCGGTCGTACAAAACACCCCCACGGACAGAAATAGATTTTGGTCTCGCAACAAAAATGTCACCAATGATGGGGTGGTTGATGCTAAAATGCTACAAGCGGGACCCCTCCTCACGTTACAAGGACCTCATACTTTTGCCAACACGCTTAATGCTATCATTCAACCTCCTAATGTGGTCCAAAAAACTCAATGTCCACAACAAAGGAGATTTCAGAAACATGAGTTCACTCCCTTAGGGGAACCCATTGAGTCAGTGTTCAAACAACTGTTACAACATAACCTCATATAGCTACAGGAACCAAGACAATACGATCCAGGACAGTTTAAATCAGCTTGGTGGGATGACAATGCCTTTTGTGATTATCATAGGACTAAGGGACATAACTTACAAAACTGTCGACAACTGAAGAATATCATACAGGATCTTGTTGAAAGGAGAATTATCGAAGTTAGTGGACAAAAACAAAAGTCATCAAACACTGATCATCAAGTCTTTTCTGATCCACTACATGACCATGGGAAAGGGACTGTCCCCAGTTTGAGCACTAAGACCAATATGTCAGCCAACTATGCGAGTATCAAGCATGACTATGATAGTGGTAAAACCATTCATTGCCTTCGTGCTGCTGATGACAATATCAATACCATCACTATCAATACTAATCTTGAGTGTGCGGTCAATACTCGCCATACTAAGTTCACTATCCAAGGCCCTCCATCACAGCAAACACCCCAACCTTCCAAGTTATAATACAACCTACTTGACCAATTGGGGAAGACCCCAGCCCAAATTTCAATCTTGGAATTGTTGCGTATTTCTCCTGAGCATCGATCTATCCTCGATAAGGCTTTACAGAACACCACGGTCCCTAATGACCTTGATGTCAATCGTTTCTAGGAAATGGTGGGCTATTTGATCAATAATCACCATGCCATGTTTTCTAAACAAGACTATGCAACAGAAAAGACAAACCACAATGACCCTTTACATCTAGAAGTCCTTGTTGATGATACCAAAGTTAGACGAGTTTTGGTAGATGGAGGAGCAGGGTTAAATCTTTGCACTTTAAAATTAATTAAGGCTCTAGGTATCTTAGAAGCATGCGTAGACACAACCAAGAGTATTGTCATTAAATCTTATGATGATGAGGAACGAAAATCAAAGGGAGTGGTAACACTTCCTATCAGAATTGGTTCTACAGTGATGGAGACAAAGTTCTAGGTCTTGGATCTCACCCTCCCTTATAACCTTCTGCTGGGTAGACCATGGATTCATGCCATGAAGGCGGTCCCTTCCACATATCATCAGTGTCTTAAATTCCCTTACAATGGCACAAAAATAACTATAGATGGTGATCCCTATACTTTCCAGTACTGCACCAATCTAAAAGAGATCCCCCAACGTCAAGTACTAGTGAACCAAGAGGCTTCATCGTCTAATCCATCTTCTTATGTTGACCCGTCCACACTCACTCGAACATCTATTTCACCCTCACTTCCTACCACTCCTAGGGTTGTGGAGAGTATTACATGAAGACTTCTTATTGTGTTAGCCATTTGGTTCCTCCTAAGTCATATGGTTTTCCTATAACAGGTGGGGTACAGTCTATGATCACTATACATGTTCCCCCCACAACAACTTTCACTAAATGGGGTGAATTAAGCAAAGAGGTTGTAGATGCAGAAGATGTCACTTCCTGGCTGTATAAGGAAGATAACCAGGAACCCCTTTTACTTGCTCATATTCCTACAAGTCTATATGGAAAGGGTTTCAAAATCATGCAAAGCAAAGGATATGATGGACAAAGTGGTTTAGGCTTAAACCAAGATGGCAGAATTGAACCAATATTTGTTTCTCAGTGGCCAAAAGGAGTAGGGCTAGGGTTTCAACTGATCCAGATTGGCGTTCCTAGTATTCCATTACCCTTACTTGAGGAAGTATGTGCTTTAGAAGATATCAAGACATCTCACGAACCAGTAGACCAATATCATTGTGACTCCCCTGATTCTAACGAGTATGAGTGGGATTCCTTATCCTCTACTTCTTCCATGGACCTTGACAAGTTATTTGGAGAACTTGACTTGATGTTAAGTTCCTCACCCAATCCCTTAAATTCCTGTCCGCCAAATAAAATGACAAAAGAGGAATGGTTTAAACACTACTATTGGGAATCACTTGATCCTACCTCTTGGCAACCTAAGCCACCTATTTCCGATAGTCAAACCTTGGCATTAGGTCCACCTATTCATCCACCTAGACCCAAACTTAAGAGCAAAGAGGACCTGGTACAAGACTTTTGTAACCACATGAATAATTCAATCTTTATCTTGACCCCATTAGAATTTGATAACTCCGACGATGACATGCCATTAGTTTATCCCCAGCTCATTGATTGGGATCAACAAGACGCACCTGTCTTAGACACTTTTGAGAATGACGAAGCAATTGCTGAGTTCCTGGGATTACGAGAAGGCATACCAAACAGTGATCATAAGGCTAGTTTTACTATTGACTTGGACAACAAAGCATATTTTGGGGAATCTGTTCAACCCTCCAGTCGCAAAAATGAGAAAAAGAATAAACAAGATAAAAAGGATGAGTCTCTAGGTGAAAACCAAAAGGCACCTTTAGACAATGAAAAAGTAAAAAGAAAGGATGCATCCGAAGGTGAAAACCTCTCTGAGGTGCCTAAGGATGGAGGTTTGAACATTCTCCCCATTGCATAGGAAAATTCACCCATGCTTGTGGAAGAATCAGTAGAAGTCAACATAGGTACCAAGGACAATCCTGAACTGATTTATTTTGCAGCGTCATTGACAATAGAAGAGAAGCCAGAATTCCATGACTTCTTTGCACAGAGATAGATAAATTTTGCTTGGTCATATGCTGACATGCCGGGATTAGATCCTAAACTTGTTTTGTATCATTTTCCCTTACAACCAGGTGCCAAACCAGTGAAACAGAAGCTAAGAAAAATGCATCCACAAATTGCTTTATTAGTCAAAGTAGAACTCAAGAAATTGTTAGATGTTGGTTTCATCAGATCTATCGACTATGCCGATTGGATCTCCAATCTTGTACCAGTCACTAAACCAACTGGGGGCATCCACATCTACACCGATTTTAGAGATATCAACAAAGCTTATCCTAAGGATGACTTCCCCTTGCCTAACATAGACATGATAGTGGACATGATAGCAGGTTATGAGATGTTGTCCCTTATGGATGGATTTTCAGGATATAACCATATCAGAATTTCCACTGAAGACCAACCTAAGATGAATTTTACTTGTCCTTGGGGAACGTATTGCTGGAATGTTATGCCCTTTAGACTCAAGAATGTTGGAGCAACCTGTCAACGTGCCATGACTACTATCTTTCATGATCTAGTACACACTTGTATGGAGGATTATGTCGATGACCTTATTGTAAAATCCAAGACAAGGGCAGAACATCTACAGGTTTGAGACAAGATATTTCAGAGGCTGGAAACATATAAAGTGAGACTCAATCCAAAGAAATGTGTGTTTGGAGTCAAGTCAGGAAAGTTGTTAGGTTATATCATTTCTAGATGAGGTATTGAAGTGGATCCGGCTAAGGTAAAAGAAATCATGGACATGCCTCCACCCACTAATCTTAGTCAACTAAGGACACTATAGGGAAGGTTGCAATCTATCAGAAGATTTATAGTGCAGATAGCAGACAAGACACATCCTTTTCAACATCTACTTAAGAAAGGTGTACCCTTTGCATGGACAGCTAGGTTTGGAGAGGCTTTTCAACTGATTAAAGAGTATTTACTCACACTACCTGTCTTAATGCCACCTGTTGAAGGAATACCATTGATTCTTTATATTGCGGCAACCCATTAATCACTCAGAGCATTACTTACACAGAATAACGATGAAGGTCATGAAAGGGCAGTCTATTATATCAGCCGGACTTTGGTCGGTTATGAGCTCAACTATAGTAACATTGAACGTGCCTGTCTTGCAGTAGTATTTGCTACCCAAAAACTGAGGCACTACATGCTAAACCATCAAACAATGCTGATTGCTAAAATAGACCCTCTGAAATATCTTCTCGACAAGGCAGCATTAATAGGGCGACTGGCCAAATGGGTTATGATACTTAGTGAGTATGACATCCAGTATGTAGAAAGAAAGGCTATTAAAGGACAGGTCATTGCTGATCAGTTAGCTGACACACCCATACAAGCAGATCACCCATTAGTTGCAGACTTTCCTGATGAGTTCATATTCACATTTGACACAAACATAACATGGAAACTGTACTATGATGGCTCACATACAAATCATGGTTCAGGGGCTGCTATACTGTTTATCACACCACAGGGTGATTCCATTCCTAAGTCATTTAGGATTGCATTTCCATGCACTAACAACATGGTAGAGTATGAAGCTCTAGTGACAGGGTTACGCATGGCGGTCAAGTGGAAAATTAAGGTTTTACAGGTATATGGCGATTCTCAACTAGTAATTAGACAGGTAAATGATGATTATGAGACTAAGGATGAGAAGCTTGCTCCATACAAGTGCATGGCTAATAGCTTTAAAGAGTACTTTGACGAAGTCGAATTTCATCAAATACCTCATGTTTTAAATAGGGAAGTAGACGTTATGGCTACTATTGCATCACTTCTTGACATTCCTAACAACGTGCCTAAGTTTGAGTTCTTGGTCGAACAAATTTTGGTCCTAGCCTATGATATCACAAATTCTGAAATGGTGTGTGACATTGTTGGTCCTGATTCCCCATGGTACAAAGACATCTATGATTACGTTCATGCCGAAGTCATACCCACTGGCCTATCAAATAACCAACGTAGGACATTCCTCCGCAAGTCAGCCAAATACACCATCGTCGGAGACACCCTATATAGACGTGCCTTAGATAATACCCTACTGAGATGCCTTGATTCTACTGAAGCACAAGCAACCTTGCGTGGGGTGCATGAGGGTATATGTGGTTCCCATTCTAGCGGTCCTACCTTAGCCAAAAAGATTATGAGACTGGGTTATTACTGGCCTACTATGGAAAAAGACTCATATGTCTTTGTAACGAAATGCTGCCAATGCCAAGTTCATGGAGACTTGATACATGCCCCAACACAGGAGCTCCATCCTATCACGTCACCATGGCCCTTTTCCCAATGGGGACTTGACCTCATAGGAAAGATCCACCCCACATCATCTAATGGGCACAAGTTCATTATCACTACCATTGAGTATTTTACAAAGTGGATTGAAGCCATTCCTATGACATACATTACCAGCACACAGATTTCTAGGTTTATCTTGAACTATATCATCTATCGGTATGGTGTTCCTCAGACCATAATCACCGATAATTGCTGCCCATTTAAGAACCAAGAAGTCCGCCATTTGTGTGATGAATTTCATATCCAACATCACTTTTCCACTCCCTACTACCCACAAGGTAATGGCCAAGTAGAGGCATCTAACAAGACCATTATCAGAATCCTCAAGAAGACTGTTAATGATGTTGGTCGTGATTGGCATTTACAGCTTAACCCTTCCTTATGGGCTTATCTCACAAGTATCCATACTCCAACTGGCGCTACTCCCTATTCACTTATATTTGGTTCTGAAGCCATTCTGCCTATTGAGGTCAAGATTCCTTCCCTAAGGGTATCCCTGAAAGGCCACATTGATGATGAAGAGTACCGAGTATCGAGACTCCATGAGCTAGAATTCCTAGATGAGTGCAGACAGAAGGTACTAGACCATCTTCAAGCATATCAAAATCGCCTTCGTCATAGCTATAATAGGAAGGTATTAAATAGAAACTTTGACATTGGTGACCTAGTTTTAATGGAGAATCCAAAGAATCAAGCAGAAAGAGACAAGCAAGGAAAGTTTGAACCTAACTGGTTAGGACCTTATATTGTTACAGAGGCTTTTGGATCAGGAGCGTACCAACTCTCTACTCTTGAAGGGGAACCATTGGCCTCACCAATCGATAGTATGCATCTGAAAAAGTTCTACGCATAGCTTCTGCGAGCCTTTGTTTTAATTAGCAAAAATACAAAAAAATCATAAAATCATAAAAAATCGTTATCAAGGTGAAAACCTGGAAAACAGGCATCTTGGTAACATCAAAAAAATTTAGATAATCTGGAAAATAGTAAAGACAAATCATTCGTCCAATGGTGAAAACCACTTCGGTGGCGCTTTGGATAGGTACCCTGGTGAAAACCTGGCAAACAGGTGCCATGTGTACTCAACTTTGCTCCTTTGTCTACTATTATTCTAATCTACCTTGTACATAGTCCCTATCATTGTATATAGTCCACAATCCTGTACATAGTATCTACCCCTGTACATAGTCCACTACCCTGTACATAGTCCTTATCCTTGTACATACTGACTATCCTTGTACATATCCATTATCTTTCATATCCATCGCTTGTATATACCATTCATAATAAGTGGTAGTCTTTCCCATAACTTGGAATGATTGACATCGAGCGCATTTCATATCCCTCATTTTACCCTATTCATAAGCAATTGGTCTTATACTCGACTGGGGGCAAACACTTGATGTGCATCATATCGGTTCTTCCATTGGCTATGTTGAAGACATAAAACCATGGAAAATCCACAAACATCACAAAATGACCTGAGAAAACACAAAAACATCGAAAAACTTCAAAAAGACCAAAAAAAATCAAAAAATTTCAAAAATCCAAAAAACAGAGTCAAAGTCAGTCGCACTTGTCAGTCTTTGTCGTTTGTCAAACTACGTTGCCTTTGCGACTGGACGTAGGCAAGGCCATCTACCGATGTGCCCCAGAGGCATTAGGTTAGTCTATTTATGTTTGTCTGTATAAAGTCCTGAGTCAATCCATATGTCTATATGACAAGGTCATTGGTTGTGTCAAACTACAAGGTCTTTGCATGTACAACATAGGCAAGGCCATCAATCGATGAGCCCCCGAGGCCGCACTAGGTCAGTCCATTAGGGTTTGTCACTTTCACTTTCACACACACATCTTCTATTTGTAGTCAGTCTTGTCGCTCGCAGTCAAGTTGAACTACGAGGTCTCTACGTGTATAGCGTAGGCAAGGCCATCAATCAATGAGCCCCTGAGGCCGCACTAGGTCAGTCCTTTAGGGTTTGTTGTCACACATAGTCAATTTTCCACACATCATATCACGTCATGCATTGGTCTGGTGAACAAGTCAGCAATTTCTCTAAGTCAAATCATACAACTTGCCAAACAAAACAATCAAAACAGATCAACTACAGTCTGCTACAGAATGTGCCCTTCTTGGAAACAGACATTATCAAAACAGTCAACCTATGTCTTATTTAGGATGAGTCCTTCCTGTGTAATCGACAAGGTTAAACAAATCAAACATAGCCTTACACAGGTTATCACATCAACGGCATCAGACTCAATGTCTTATACGATACATGTCTTTCTGAAACAAGGCTTTGTCATGCCTTATACAGATAGTCATAACATTGAAACCAGACTCACAGTCTTATCCGGTATGTGTATCTCCTCACATCAGGCTCTATCAATCAATCCTTTTATCAATCAAACAAATTAAACAAACAAGATCAAGTTTTGGCAAATATTTTACTGGCTTTTTGACTCTATGGCTTATTTATCTTATCATTTATCTTGAATTGATGACTGGGATTCATGTTACTAGCTTTCTCAAGGATGTCCCATGAAGGATTTAGAGAAGCAATGATGTATCAGAATTCTATTTTCTTTGACTGCTGTTTGTCGACTGTCTTTTAAATTTGATTTCAAGTCATGTTACTAGTTTCCTCTAGGATGTCCCATGAAAGGATTTAGAGGAGCAATGACACCTCATGACCCGTCTTTTACTTTGTTTGATGTCTGTGGTTTTTCCTGACAAAAAGACTGGGGAAAATTGTGCCCTTAGTATGAGTTAATGACAATCCTTGTCTGTGACTGTCTGTTATTAGCAAGTGAGTGATCTTTCACACCTTGATCTATGTCATATCATGGTGTTTTTCTCCATTTGTATTAGTCCCGCCCAATGATGATAAAGTACAATACCTTTTGTGATACTACAAAACATCGAAGATTGCTAATACTAACATCTATCTTCTGTCTTTCATTCTTTCTCGATCTTTCTTTCTGCACTAACAATTCTTCTTTCTTGCATTATGACGGAGTCCTGTGACACAAAACATTATACATCATCCTACATCAACATACATGTTAGAAAAATACATGCATATGAACATATCTCATATCTAGATCATCATGGCATAATAGACATTCATCATCTGACAATACATATCATAAGCATTCCATGTACAAAGCAACTGTAAATACACGCATCACATTACGTCTGTATAACATACATGTAGTATCCATCATACATATCACATCATATTGCATCCCATAATTATAAATTGCATACATCATATAGAATCATACACCATATAGAATCATACATCACATAGAATCAACATTATCTCATTAGCTGCATAAACATCATAAAATACATATACTCATCCATACATAGGCATATCATATAAACATCACATGTACAAATAAGGACTGCATAATCAATAAATAGAAATGTATATCATGAGGATCACCGCCAAAATCATGTATATATATATCGCTCAACTGTGTCACATCACAATGTCATAATGTCTCAATAATACATGGAAGCCCGCAGGCTATAAGATCAAAATACAATGTCTCGACAAGTGGTACCCCTATCCTGACCTGCCACTGCCATCATGCTGGGAGTGTGTGGGGGAATGGTGATGGGAACCTGATGATCTCTGAGCTGAGGGAGGTCTGTCATATGGCCTTGCTCTACGTGGCTGATCCACCCCCTCTGTGCTAACTGTCTGTGTGTGGGTCCTAGTCTGGGACCTGCTACTATGTGCTGTTGAGAAACTGGGAGCTCGTCTCTCTAATGGAACCTCTGCCTCATATAGGTCCTGATAGTATCTCTCCCTCTCTCCGGCTCTGACTAGCTCTCTGGCGAACGCAGCTGATGGTCCTGTGCACAATGCCCTGAGCTCTGTGAATCTATGCTTAGTCTCCTGTCGTCGAGCTATAGCATAATCCCTATCCATCAAGGCTCTATCTCTCTCCATCCGATAGGCGTCCCTCTCGGCCATCAACACTCTCATCTGCTCCTCCAAGGATGCAACCTGAGCGCGCAGTGTATCGGTGTCTGGATCCTCTACCCCTATATCATCCTGTCTGGTCCTGTCTATCCCATCCTCCTCCTCATCCAACTCCTCTAGGATCTAATCAAGGATCTCTCTCTCATGATCATCATCCTCATCATCATCCTCCTAGTATGCACCTAGCAACCCCAGAGCGTCAACCTCTGCCTCCTCTCTGCCTGCCTCCTCCTCTGCCGGGATATCTGGGATAACTGCCTCTGCCGGCTGCGCCTCCTCTCCACCTCTGGCAATGTCCTCGTCTCCTCGTCTCCTCGTCCCTCCTCCCAGATCAGTGACAAAGGTGGTCCTTGTCCTCTCCGCCCGTGTCTCCCTCTCCTGCCTCCACACTGTCCACCTCAGCCATCATCCCCTCCATCACCACGGCCTCCTCTGCCTCCTCGGCCTCTCCCTCTTCCTCGCCTGCCTCATGGACCTGTACCACGCCGCTCTACCGGCACTGGCTACTCTGGATCTGTCAAGGGGATCGGCCTGTGTGCTTCCCACCACTAATCATACTCTGTTGTGGTCCCTGGGTCTGCTGGTCCATCTCTCCATCCCCATGGAAGTGCCTGTAGTGAATCAATATCTGCCTCTGTTTTGGCTACTAGAATCTTTGGCCCCCATAGCAGGACCTCTCATGAGGATCTCACAAACTCTGCTCTACCTTGAGGTACATCCTGCACCTCTCCAAACTGCCACTCTATAATGTTCACATGCGATATAGTCCACCCAACCAAGTACTGTGTCTGCCTGCAAAATGGTAGGTGCTCATCCTCATCTGACCACTGCTCACAGCCTAGGTATGGTCTCCATGTAAACTGTTGCATGGTGTCTATGGCATGTCTGAAGTAGCCTGTATCCCCAATATGATGTTGTGTGGTCATCCCCGCATAACGGAAGGTGTACGAAGCTCCATGAGGTAGGTCAACTGTAACAGGTGGCTGAAAGATCGCTATATGCTCCCACGCCCATATCATCAGGAGCATGGTACCACAACTCATCGACTATGCCTCTCGGTAGGCAATATTATGCAGATGGAAGTATAACATCCCAAGTACACAAGAACCCCAGGCATACACAACTCAACGCTCGAGCATGTCCAATAGCATCTCTCCCCATCCCACAGGAAATCCATGACCTCGGCGGTCAGGCAGTACTATACCGCCTATCGATGTAGCCAATAGATAGTCCAACTGTCTATATCTCTGGGCCAACACCCACCACCTAATCTCATAGTCATCAAACCCTAACTGTCTAATGTTGGCATGGGGGTAATACCTACATATCTCGGCAGCACCCCTCTGGGTATCATATGCTACCCGTGTGCCTCTAATAGGCAGTCTAAGGATCCTATATACATCCTCTAGGGTCACCATGGCCTCTTCAGTCGGTAGGTGGAAGGACGATGTCTCTGAGTGCCACCTCTCACATAACGCTGTCAATAATCCCCGATTTTCTTGAATTTGGGGCATATCGGTCACATGTAATAAACCTAGATGCCATAGAACCCGTCGCTCGGGCGGCCGCAAGCTGTCTCTGAATCGAAAAGTAGTGGGTCTCGACTCCCGTGTATAAATCATGTCCAATACAACCTGCAATGGCATTATACATGCCTCATGTCAGCCTCAATCATTTATTCTAGTGCAACATGACTAACTACATGAAATGCAAATGCATCGTTATTTTGCACATGCATCATTCTTTTTCACATGCATCGCTTTTTATCAAATGCGGTTCATTAAATTCAAATGCATTTCACAAACTACATATGCGGCTATTCTAAATGCAATTGTGATAAATAAAGTCAAATGCGTATCAGAAATAAACACATTTGTTGAACTGCTAAATCCTATTCAAAATGACCGACGTAAAACTACAGATACGATTTTCCACATACACATGCGTCGTTCGCGCACGCATATGTGGTTCATAATTAAAGTGACACATAAGTAAAACATGAATTAAATGCATTAAAATGCGTGCAAAACAAAAATTTCAAAAGGCAAGTTTTAGGTACATACCGGGGGGTCCGCGCCGGCTGGTCTCTGGAATGTCCGGATCCTGTATGCACGATGGTGAGTAGCTGGAACTAGAGACATTCTCGCTAGAAAGTCAGAGCACAATCTCAATTTCTCAACTAGGTGGGTGCAAATGAATAGGTTTTTACCCCTATTCCTATATATACCTAGGGCCTAGGTGTCATTTTCTGTTCTACTGGCCATGTTAACTTCCATTTTCTATCATCCCGTACCCATCCCTCCCATTTCCAAACTCAATTCTGTCAACTCCACTGCATTTCTGGCTATCCAATGTACTAATCGGGTGCATTTCCAAATTTTTCTGAACTTTTCAGAAATTGGTCAATTTTCCAGAGGGGGCATACCTTCACCTATTTTAATCTGGAGCATTACTGGGGCATGTTTTTATCGATTTTCTTTGACACAACGCCTAAATGACATTGTATCAAAGAGGGGCAAATGTAGACACCGAAATTTGGTTTAGGCCTGTGACTTCCATATTCTTTGTAACTTGTATTCTTCATGGTCATGATTAAATAATTTTAATTATTTAATTAATCCATCTTAACATTAATTCTTCTATTAATTAAATAATCTTAATTATTTAATTAATTCACACTTTTCTTTATTCTATCTGATTAATTAAATAAACGCTTTTTATTTAATTATGTTACTAATTAACCTTATCCTTCTTGTCAAATTAAATAAATTCTTATTTAATTTACTCTTTATCATATTTCAACTATAATTAAATAAATTCTTTATTTAATTATTCATTTAAATCCCTTCATCACTTAATTAAATAAATCTTATTTATTTAATTATTCTTCGAATATCGAGTCTTGAACTAAATGAATTATTTAATTCATTAATTCTATTTTAAACATTCCTCTATATTTTAGATAATTATGTGAGTTATCTAAGTATTCACTTTGACTCGACTCGACATCTATTTTAATAGCTCAGTTAACTCTTGATTTTTAATGTCTGAGTGGCTTTCTTGAGTAATCTCTTCATCAGATCATTCAATCATCCAGTTCTAACTTATTTGCATGTACATGCGGATTAATTAAATATTCTTATTTAATTAATTAAACCTTGTGCATGCATTCGAATAGAGAGTCGTTATAATCAATCTTCATCTTTGTCATGCAAAGATATTTCTTATGTTTTCGAATGCCAAACTGAAGATTAAATCATTTATTTAATCTTTAATCCTATTTCTAGTTTGTATCACTCATGTCACTTCGACAGTTATCAAAATGCATGTCTAATCTATCGATCTCAACCGTCCGTTAATCTTTCAATCTTGGCCTATCGTTCGAATAATCAATTTTCTATAAATTGATTTGTCATTCTTCATTCCAATCTCTCATGAAATCTTATGACTTTTGAGAGCACTTAATCTTGAATCTTCGATATTTTGCTAATCATTATCTTAGGCTATACTTGCACGAACTTACAAGAAATCTGAGGGCAATTATAGTACACAAGCAAAATGGAGAAGGGCAATCGAGATGAATCATGGAAATACGTTTGAAATTGGTGAGATTGTTTCAGTTTTAATTACGTTTTACTTTCCTTTGTTCTTTGTTGCTTAACATTTAGATTTGCATCTTAGATTTAGTGTTGCATGTTTGCTTCTAATCTCTTGTTTTCTATTGTGCACTTTCTATGGCGTTACACAATTCAAGTGTTTTGTCTACAATTCCACATCTTGCATATATGTCTACTAGAGCATATCCAACTATGACATCTAGTATCTTTTTAATTCCTCTATATTTCATCAATCTCTTTACTATTTGAATTCGAACCTCGTACAAATGTTTTAGAGAAGAACATAAGTTGCAACATTTTTAGGATCCAACTAAAAATATGAATGGTTGATCAACCACACACACCTAATGATCATCTATATATGTAAATTGTAATGCAATAATGGTTACTGACGTGTGAAGTATGTGCAGCCCTCATCCATTAAACCTACATGATTGCATGCACCTAGAACCCAAGAAAATCTTACAATGTTAGGATGTGTTCCAAAGTGCTTCATCTATTCAAATATTTTGAGAGGTTCCTTGAAAAATCCATTTTGTGCACATTCTACAATCAATCATTTCATTCCATGAGATGACATCTCTTTAAGGAATTTTTTCAAACAATTCATGTGCTTTGTCTATGATTCCACATCTTGCATATATTGTCTACTTAAGCTAGTTTTTCCTTTAGATGTTATTATTTGGTGTTTTCAATGTTGTAGAGTCAGATTTTCTTGTATGCCTGAATGTCTTTTTTCATAAAATCAAGTTTATACTATGCTCGGGCCCCAAGTTTCGGGGATGGGGACGACAGGGGATGGTGGGACGTGTTTTTGGTACGGGGGTACTTTTGGGTCATTTTTTAGGGTATGGTAGGGGACAACTATAAAAAATAGGGAAATTTTTAAAAATATAGAGAAATTTCAAATATTCATATCAGAACATTGATAAAGCATTCATCATAGGAATTGTAGAAGATTAATATAGATTAGACTTGAATTAATATTTCACATAAGAATTAACAAACAAAGTAACAAAATTTAAAATATTTTATTGTCAATTTGCATACATATTAAATAAGAATTATAAAAAAATGCCCAAAGGCTTCAATTTTTAACTATAAAATGAAAAAAACATAGAAAATATATGGTTGCCCCTAATTAGCAAATGCAACTAGTAGGTGTGTATCAAAATTGGAGCTCAAGTCTATTTCACTGTTAGATGCAAAGGAAAGGGGAAGTTTCTGGGTCCCCCAATTCCTCAGAACATTTATGGGATGGGGATGGGGGTACCAAGGTAGGAGATAGGTCCCCATGGAGCACTGAGTTTATATGGTTTGGGGATTCAAGGTGGGGTTTTACCTGACCACAGAAAACCTCTGTGGTTGGGATAGAGGTATACACCCCTCTTGCTAATTACACCTTATCATCTACTAGATACCTCTTGGTGACTCCTAGCAATGGTACTGTGATGGATTTGGGGGGAAAACAATAACATGGGTCATTGTGATAGTAAAGTGGAGGTTGTTATGTACACTATTTAAGTCATGTAAGATTCTAACCTAGAATATAGAGGAACCAATTAAGCAAACCCTAGTCTGAGCCTTCATAAAAGAGTTTACAATACCAATGCATAAATGTAAAAATGTATTTGATTTTGACTTGTATATTTGAATAGCTCTATTTCTTCTTGAATTAAACATTTAAAAATTGGTGCAGGAGAACCAAGGTATTTGTGAAATGTTGATTCATGGATGTCTTAGGTCAGTTTGAGTTTTGAGTCTAGAAGTCATTAATAAGGTCATGATTGACCAATTCATATTGTAAGCATGTGCAGGAATAATGAAGAGTGTTGAAGTTGATGGCAGAGCTATGAGAGGTTGGTAATGTCATTTTTCAATAAACCCTACCCCAAGCTAGTGTAAAGTGAGGGTTTTTAGCTACAAAGGTTAGATGAGAGTTTTCCCATCTAATTTTTTTTTATTAGGGCCCTATGTTGACTGGTAAGAAGATCTGAGTGGTTGTTTGGAGTTGGAGGAAAGAATTTGAGGTACCTCCTTTGAAACAAAGACCTAATTGGTCTATTAGGACAATGTTGTTTCTAGGTTTTGCATGAGATGGTCCAAAGTGACATGATGGTTTTGAAGGTAAGTTATAGTTGTCCTTAAAGGGTGTCTAAAAGAGTAGATATATTGATTATTGAGTGGTTCATTGTGAGGTAAAGTCGTAAATATTTGCCTGCAAACCTACTAGATGAGTTGAAGCGTTTTTGCAAAGGAGTGATTCAAAAGAGTTTTGTGAATCAATTGGTTGGTTGAATCAGCTTGTTTTGTGATGATTTGTTCAAAGAAAAATTGCTTTGCATAAAAAACTTTCGATCATATTGATGGTTGATGGGAAGAAGAGTCCATTGAGAGAACTCAGGGGTGTTCCTTGCTAGGAGAGAGGTTGTGGAGTACTTGTTGGCTTGAACAAGTGACTGAGCTCACCTTCCTTGTATTGAAGAGGATGTACCGAGTATGTATTTCCTCAGTCAGGATTAAATTATAACTGATGGTTTTGTGATGAGATGGTATTGATGAAAAATCATATAACTATGATAGTTGAAATTATTTTGGTGGTCATACGACATTCTTGTAGGAGTGCAGGTAACACTGAGAGGAGGGGGTGAATCAGTGTTAACGAAAAAATCAAATTCTTTTTAAATCTTTTAAAAAAACTTTGATAATGAATGATTTTATGCTAAGATACAAATGAACAGATAATGAAGCAAACACATTTAAAACATTGACACATAATTTGTCTTGAGTGGAAACCCTCCTGGGGAATAAAACCACTTGAATGTGGCCTCACTTGCCTTATCTGAAAAATATTCTTTGTACAAAGCCTCACTGGATAATTTTTCTAACTGATAGTCTTTTGAAATGTACAAGTATGAAAGTAGTATAAATACAGAGTTGATCTTTGTTTCAATAAACATAAACTTTGTTCTGCAATGACCTCAGAATTAGAGTTACAAAGTACCAAGCCTCAAAGCAATATATTGCCCTTCAAAAAGATATAATTTGTGCCTTTCAAAAAACCTCTCATCATTTTCATTGAATGAGTAATACAATTTATATAAAAGTTCTTTTTTTTTTAAAAGAGTCTGTTTGAAAATTGTATGAGTAACTGCCACATGAAACTAAACCAACAACTGCCTTTTCTGATTACACAAATACACAAATTTTTAATGCAAATCTTCCTGCATAATAAACTAGTAAAAAAACTCGACAAGAAAATGTTATTAGCAAATAGTATAAAACTATTACAAAATTGATAGAGCTGACAAACCCAAATAACCTTACAAACAAAGACAGGAATTTCTAATCCAAAGAGAAACCTAGGACACTTTACAAGATATAAACTCTTTAATGAAAAATATGAAGCAAGGTTATTAACAAAAGATAACATTTTACATATAAAAAACAAACCCTTAAACTCAATAACAGACCCGAACAAGATTTCTCTGTTTTGAAGCTTGTTAACAAACAAACAACTTGTATTTACAAATCTGCCACAAGGATAATCCAAAACATTTTTACTCTTCACTTCTTGACACTAAAAAATGACAATAAAGGAGACTTTTAAAAACTATCAAGAAGCCCGTGAAAACATGAAGAAAAACTCATTCACATAGACCCATCATAACAATACACACAAATTAAACAAACCCTCTTCCATTTACAACTGTTTTTAACAAAAGAAATCACTGGGCTCAATAAACTCAAGGATCTTCATAAAACTAAAAAACATTAAGAGAAAGAATGACCAACACTCAAGTTAATAAAAATGCAAAATTACAAAGAAAGGAATACACCTGATACACCTGATGTCGGCACAATCTGAAAAACTTCACCGTTGCTTCTTACTGTAAGTTCTTTTCTCCTTGCAAACCATGCAACCGACTTCTGAGATAAGTTTTTCTCACAAAGAGCCACCATGATTAGGGTATCAAACCCTAACTAACTAAGAATGAATCAAATACCAATTCATATCAAAGTCTCAAATAATTTTTGCATTTTGACATAATAACTTTTGAAGTCCAAGAATTATGATGGCAATAATTTCCCATTCAAGTCAAACAAATAATGACCACTGACAACCCAAAGAATTTTTTAATCTTTCCTTTATAAAAATTCATTATTACCTTCTATCATCATGAGCCTTTGAATAAAGTCAATTCTCCACCCCTTTCTTTTTGTTCAAATATTTCCTCACAATGATGTAGCCTTCTGAAAGAAATATAGTATGTCAAAATACCTCATAATCTTTGGAGAACAATATTGCTTTGTGATATATGTAACAACGTCTCATTTTAGAATAACACCTATATCACTGCACTTCAATAAAGATGCTGATAGATATGCACATGAACGATACAAAACCAAATGCAGGATGAGGATCAACATATATATATATAAACACATGCAAAACTGAAGAAAATCACCATGTACACAACCTGTAACATCATCCTTAGTGTATTGACATTAATGCCAAACAATACTAAGGGACAACAATTCTTTTTTAGAATATTTATAAAGAAAGTATAGATTAAAGTTTGTTGTGCAAAAGTGGTGAGTAGGCTACATTCCTCTGCTTGCCTCAAATCTTGATTTGGGTGATGAGGATAGAGGTCTAATGCCTTTTATTACCTCACATGTGTTCTAGTCATGTAATCACCTTGATGACTGTTACCTCACCCATCTTCTAGTCATGTATTTACTTGATGACTGACTGACTTGTTTTTACGGCTTACAACTTACAAGAAAAATGAAGGCCCTTTGACCTTTTAGATCATCTGTGATAATTTAATTACATCAACAAAAAACCATGGAAGGATTTAAGTACTTAGGGTTTTGTTGAAGATATCACTTTACTATTTAAATATTTTGGTTTGTATCTATTTTAAGCTAGATGTTATGCTTTTGGACTTGAGATTGAGTGGGACTCTTAAAACTTACATATTTTGGTCCTCACAATAGACTTTTAGTATGATATGGTTAAGATGGTTTGATTGAGAATTTGAGAACAATAAAGGATAAGCCTTAATATTTTATGTCATTTAAAGATTAGAATTAAGATTATTGGGAAGGACAACTTAAGACCTTAGATTTGCACCAGTTATATATGAGCTAGAGACTTGACCTATACCTCATGTAACTCTCCATGATTGTAAATATGATCTTCAAATTAGAAATATATACATTCTACGCAAGATTTATTTGTTTAGTAGATACTCTAGGAATGTGTAAACATGATAGTGAATACCTTGAACTAGTTAGCTTTATCTACTAGTTACTTCTGATCAACTAAGGACATTTATATTTCAATTTTAAATAAAAAGTTCAATATTGAACTTCAAAATTTAGAACATTTCCACCTGCACTATACATAAATGGAGGCGCCCTTTTAACACATTTCTTCTATTATGCTTTCATCTCCTTTCACATTTGAGTATACTAACTTATTTTGAAAAAAAAATGATTTCAATGTTCTATGCCATGGCTTAGTTCTTGTTTTTGTGTTGAAAAAAAAAAAAACACTAAGCTTTAGTGTCATGTTGGATTTTCAGAAATCTACAATGTGAAAATAGCTTCTTTAGAGTCTTCATTCTATTATATCTTTGCAACTCTGTTCTTTCCAAATTTATTTTTACATACTAACAGTGACCATGAAAAAATTATTGCAAGATTGGGAGGTTATTCTTACCTATATGAGCCACTTTGGTGGGCAGGCATGATTACCAGTAAGTGCTTATTACTTATTAAATCATGTTTAGGTGATAACTGTAAGGAAAATTAGATGCGGAAAACAATTCTCCTAATGTCAGTACTCAGGAAAGAATGTAGATACACTTTTAAAATTTACAATTACAGTCCAATTAAGATGCACTAAGAAACAAACAATAGAAACAGAGTATTTGACAATCACACATGAACACCAGATATACGTGGGAAAACCCTTACGGGAAAAAAACCCACCACACCAAGAGAAATCACTTTGTATTACAGTAATGAAATTACATATAAATTCCAAACTTATCTTTCTTGTGTCATTATACAACAACATTCACCATTAACAAAATTGCACAGGAACCTTTTCTGATTACAATATTTACAGAATTGAGTCCACACTAATACAGTTCGAACTCTTCACACTCCACTGTTGATAGAACCAACCAACAATAATCTAAAATCATAGAATATATCTCTGTTGTTCCATGTCCATCGAGCTTCCTCACAGAACCATCGCAATGAATAGACTCCCAATGGTTCCACTTTTGGTTCCTCTGATTCGTCCACGAGACTCCACATAGGATGGTCTTACTCAGTCAACAGAATTCACAATGTACTGGCATCTCGGTGAGACACTAACAGTGTCTCGCCGATGCCACATAGACTTCATATCGATGTCGCCAAGAGACTCTATTATCGCTAAGACATTCTATCGAGCTCCATGAGTTACACCGAGTCACCAAGTAGTCGCCCAGACCTATCACATTCGGCAGGAGATCATAGTGAGTCACTCAAGGCTATACCGAAGTCCCCAAACATACCGAGCACCAAGTAGAAGTCGGCAAGACTTACATCTTCACCAAGAGGTTTCTCCGAGATCTTTTGTTTCACCGAAACCGTCAATAGTCGCCAGGACATACACCTTTCACTAGGACTTTACACCGAGCTTTAATACTCACCTTGAAGTGTCATCCATTGCCAAGAGTTACCCCAATAGCCATCGACTATCAACAAGAAATTAGCTTTCGCCCAGACTTCATAACAAAGCCTTAGTGTTACATCGATAACTCCCGAGTGTGTCCCTGTCGGCATGACTTTCATCTATCGCTAAGACCTTTCTCTGAGACTCTTTGTTACGGCGAAGACAACATATGAAATTCCTATCGGTAAGACATTCACTGTTCGCTGATCTAAATCTTCCCGAGTGTTGAAGTCACTTGAAACCCCAGTCACCATGAGTCTCTCTGATTCACGATTGAATGGCCTGTCGGCCAGAGGTCTCCCGAGCACTATGAGGTCATAACGAGTACTCCTTGTCACAATGATAGTCTTCACAGTAACCATTCGGCAAGACTCCTGCAAGGTCACAGTGACCTGTGCAAAACATGATGAATCAAACTGCTAGTCGGCCAGATAATGAAGATGTCACACCGACTTGGCTCTAATGGAGGTTTCAGCCTGTATAGTTTGAGGCACATATTTCCAACAATAACTAGAGAATATTAATGTTTGACAATTGACATAGATTACTTACATTCAAACTATTAATATCCTTATTTAGAATATTTTTGAGATTATAGTTGTATGGCTAGAGAGTTTATATATTCATTATTTTCAAAATTTATAGTTTATCTACAGTGACTTCACTGCCAGTCCTTAACAACTATTTTAGAATCAAAATTTTCACTTAAAACTACATTCACTATCCTTTACGAATAACTACTAACTACCCTACAAACCAAAAACTCCTTTTCATTTCCCATATTTTTGTAAAACCCCAAAAACTAACTATAGATAGCCAAAAAAATCAAATTCATGGTAGAGGATTATGTTAACTGTAGAGCTGCAGATAAGCTACTTGCCACAGTTTCCATAGAGGTCTTGTTAAATCTTTGAGTTTGAAAGGTGTGCAATGCAATGTAATCAAATATATGAATATAAACTATATAAATCTATTTTTTACAATTAATTAGTTAAACTCTTTATTTTATTTTCTCTCTATGTCTCTAGGCTATGGAAATGCCTTTCAATTTCAAAAAAATAGTTTTTATCTCTTGTTCTACAATTTTTTTACTGTTTTTTAAATCCAGATTTTTCCTGATTTTTGAATGCATGGGGTTATGTTTCAGAGCTTTAATGCCACTATTTTTGTACATCCCAATGTATTTCACCTTCACCTTGTAGCAGAAGTAGCAGTGCTCTCATATTGCGTGCATGGTAATGTAGTGTTTATATTAGATTGATCATTGCAATTATTTCTAAAATTTTCCTTTTGCAATTATTTTAACAAACACATGCAAGTACTATTTAAGTAAGTAATGGTTATTTTATTATGCAAAAAAGGGTAATCATTACCTATGTAATAGAATGTGTTATTTTTATCTTTTACACTAACCAAAGGAGTTCAGTAAGTAAATTTGATTTGAGATATTTATGGACAAAAAATATGGATGAGCATGAGGTAAGTAAGAAAGAATAACCTTTGGTATGAGAATAATATGGGTCAAGAGATGGAGCTCTGCAACGGTCATGGCGGAAAGCAACGGCAGGGTAGATTTCGGCATGGGGGCAGAGGTGGCGAGGGCCCCAATGTGAACAGTTCAGGGAATCTCGAGCACGTCTGGAGACAAGATCGTTGGGCCCGGCCACAAAATAAGGCTTCGAATGGTCGCTTTCCTGAGGGTTCAAAGCACGAGCAATTTTCAAATAGAGCTGGTTGTGCAAGAGGAAGGACCAAGTTTGGGCAATATAGCAATGAAGAATTTCGCAGGCCTAGGCAACAGGTGGAAACAAAACTGGGGCAGACCGATCTCTCGCAAGCGACTAGACATGACTCAAGAAAGCTTTCCAAAACTAGGTTTGGGAGAGAAGGAACGGAATGGAAAAAAAAATGGCCTCGGCTAAGGAATGGGAGGAAGTACGAGAAGAGAGGTCGAAGGTAGGTAAGGGAACCCATGGCTCGTCCTGGTCTAATGAAGCTAAAAAAGAAAGAACCAGTGTGGTCATCAGTTCCTCGAAAATGCATGCGGAAGTTTTGCGGTTAGAACAGTTAGGACTATTTGGTAAATGGTTCGGGAAAGCTCTTAACTGGGAATATTTAGAGAAATGGTGGAAAGAACGTTGGGGCTCAGATCTAATTTTCAAAATGCTTCAAAATGGCTTTTTTATGGTAATTTTCCCTTCCAGAAATATCAGAGATCAAATAGTTCGTGGGGTTTGGGTCTTAGATGGCTGCGGTTTTTACTTAAAGAAATGGTCAGTGGGTTTTGATCCATTGACGCATGTGATGGATTTTCAACAAGACTGGTATAGCTTACCAAATCTACCTCAAGAGTTTTGGGCTCCCTCCATCCTCGAGGAAATCGGGAACCATCTGGGCACCTTTTTCTGTGCTGAAGAAAGGAGATTAGCAAAGAAAAACCAAACGTATGTGCACATTTGTGTGGAAAACAATGCAGAAAGGACGATTTGGAGTGAGATTGAATTGATAACAGATTATGGGACATGGGTTCAAAAGTTAGAACGCGACTCCTTCATGCGTAACAACCTGGTTCGCACCCTGGGTTGTAGGGCAAGCAATAAAGAGGTAGAAAAGTCAGATTCGTTGGATACCCCTTTGGCGAATCTTCGTAAATCTGCCAGAATCTCCTCTAAAACCCTAATCCAGCCTAAGGGTGCTCTCGATAAGTCAATCTCTTTGGCTACACGGTCCTCATCAAAAGCAAATGAGGACTCCTAGCCTCCAGCCACTAAGGATGAAGATTTTCCTAAGGGGATTTCTATCCCGTCTTCATTGGTTGTAAGTGATGGTAACCAGATGCCGCAAGAAGCCCAAAAGGGGAGGGAACTACAGTTTGAGGAGCTTGAAGATAAAATTTCTGAAACCCTAGAAATCATGGGGGAGAGTTGTCTGAATGTAGAGCTAGATTCTTTGATAGAAGTCAGGAAGGAATTAGTGGAGTTAGCGGAGGCTGCTAAATTGAAGTCTGGAACACTGGAGGACGGTCTCTGCCCAGATGAGGCAGAGGAAACATGGGAGCCAGATGATCAAGTCTTGTCAGAATTGCTAAGTCCCCAATTAGGCAAAAAATAGAAGCTGACAGAGGAACTGCAGGAAGCAAAATCGCGTTTAGGCTTACATAGATGGGACATCCTCAAACTAACTCCAGACTGTGGAGATAAAAAAAGCGGGGTAGAATCCCTAATCAAGAGAAGAGAAAACAGGATGGGGAGGCCAATGGCCAAAAAAAAATTGACACTATGATCAAAGTAGGGAAGGGTAGTGCCCTTCCTGAACAACAATGAAAATCCTAACTTGGAATGTTAGGGGCTTACACGCCCCTAACAAGTGGAGTCTCATCAGGCGCCACATTGAAGTGTGTCAAGTAGAAATTTGTCTTCTTCAAGAAACAAAACTAGGAGGGTCAGCCTTGGAGATCTTTGGAAGGAAAATGAAGTATTGGAAATGGACAGGCTCGGAAGCGGAAGGGGCTTCGGGCGGCTTGTTGATCATTTGGAAACCCCAGTCAGTAGTAATAGAAGTGCTAAATTCGAGTCGTCATTGGATAGTTTGCAAGGTAAGAAGCTTAATCTCGAATCTTCATTTTAACTTAATAAATGTGTATGGCCCCATGTTGTGAGTTCAGAAAAGAATAGTTTGGCAAGAATTGGATGGCATTCTGCAAACCCTGTTGCAAGATCCTAGCATCTTAGGGGGGGATTTTAATGCCATTCTCAAAATGGAAGACAAGAAAGGGGGTTATGGAAAAGTTCTGCAGTCCCAAAAGGACTTCTGCAGTTTTGTGGAGAGAAATTCTCTATTGGAAATTCCAATAAACAATGGTACTTTCACCTGGACAAATCGCAGAAAAGGGTTTGGTAGTATAGCGGAAAAATTGGACCGTTTTTTCTTTAAAGGAAATCTGGGCCAGTTCCCCTTTTCTTTAGAGAGCAAGATTAATTCTGGAACTGGCTCTGATCATCTCCCAGTACAGTTACTCATTGAAGGGGAAAAGGGCCCAACAAGAAGTCCCTTCAAATTTGAAATGATGTGGTTCAAGGACCCCCACGTGCTTGATCTACTCGAACAATGGTGGAAGGAATTCCCAAGTGAGGGTTCAAGCTTATTTAATGTGATTTCAAAGCTAAAATATCTCAAGCAACGTCTAAAGCACTGGAACAAAGTTTGCTTCAAAAACATCTTTGAAGAGAAAGCGCAAACAGAGGCAGAGTTAGCCTCTTTAGCTAATGAAATAATGAATTGTGGGATGGATGAATCTTGTTATATGAAAGAACAGGCTCTTAACAGAAAGCTTAATGATTTACTTACCAAAGAAGAAATTTTCTGGAGGCAAAAATCCAGGGAATTGTGGCTAAAATCAGGGGACAGAAATTCAAAAATTTTCCACAACTCCACAAAAGCAAGAAGAGAAGTTAATAGAATTTCGTGTGTGAAAGGGGGTGATGGCAGTTTGTTGGAGGACATGGAAGACATTAAGGTCTCAGCAGTAAATTACTTTCAGAATTTTCTCAATGAATGGGATGGTTCAAACTGCCAGGCTCAGAATGTCTTATTGCAACATATTCCGTAATTGGTCTCTCAAAACTAGGTAAGATCATTGAATGCAAAATTTATAGAAGAGGAAGTGAGAGAGGCCGTTTTTGGGATGCAGCCTGAAAAAGCCCCAAGTCCGGATGGTTTTCCAGCCGCCTTCTTTCAGAAATGCTGGCACTTTTTGGGCAAGGAAATTTGGGAAGCCATTGAAGAATCCAGGCTGAACAGAAGGGTCTTAAAGCAAGCGAACAATACGCTTATAGCTCTGATCCCTAAGAAAGAGAAACCTGAACATTGGGAAGACTTTCGCCCAATATCGCTATGCAACACAATTTACAAAATTTTGGCCAAAGTTGTTGCCAATAGACTCAAAAAAATTCTTCCCTTTATTATATCGGAGGGACAAACAGGCTTTGTCCCAGATCGCTCAATCTTCGATGGGATAATTATTGCCCAAGAAGTTATTCATTCAATACAAAAAATGAATAAATCAGCTATGTTGTTGAAATTAGATATCAGGAAAGCCTACGATAAAGTGAACTGGAGATTTCTCTTCAAAGTTATGGAAGCTTTCAGCTTTCAGAAGGATTGGTTGGACTGGATCTTTGGCTGGGTCGCGAGTCCGAGATATTCTATTCTGATTAATGGATCCCCGGAAGGCTACTTCACAGCCTCAAGAGGTCTGAGACAGGGGGATCCATTATCCCCTTTCCTGTTCATAATTATGGCTGAAGCTCTAGGGAGATCAATTGAAAACACAAGGCAAGTCGGTGGGATTCAGGGTCTTCAAGTAACTAGCAGTCTTCCAAATATCACTCATCAGCAATTCACGGACGACACAATGCTTTTCGGTGAAGCATTGACAAAGGAGGCTCAAAGTTACAAAAAACTGCTGGAAGATTATTCCAAGGCTTCTGGACAAGAAGTAAGTAAGGCCAAATCCGAAGTCTTCTTTTTCAACACAAAATGCCCTGGAGAGGTTCAAATTTTACGCACCCTAGGATTCAAATTGGGGCAACTTCCATGTAAGTTTCTTGGCCTTCCTTTGGATAAAGGTATCAAAAGTAGCAGTGCATGGAGCTCAATGGTGTCCAAATGCAAAGACAGAATATCTTCGTGGAAGAATAGATGGCTCTCCTGGGCAGGCAGGTTAACCTTATTGTAATTTCTGCCCTCCCAATATATATGTTGTCATGCTTTCAATTATCCAGTGGAGCGTGTAAAGATCTAAATAAGGTAATGAAAGAATTTTTTTGGAAAGGCAATTCAGATCAAAAGAAAATCCCTCTCATAAATTGGAAAAAGGTATGTGAGAAGTGTGAGAATGATGGGACGGGCTTGAGAAACGCTTCCAGGCAAAATAAGGCTTTGGGGGCTAAACTTGCTTGGCTTATCCATTCTAGACCAGATCTAAAGTGGGTAAAGATTATCAGAGAAAAATACCCGATTCCTGATCCAAACTATTTCTTCACTACAAATACCCTTCCTTCTGGGTCTCGAATTTGGAATTTTATCAAAAATTGCAGAGATTTGATTTCGGATTTCCTTACTTGGGAAGTGAAGGATGGTAAGGAGGCATTATTCTGGGAGGATTTGTGGGAAGGCCACCCTGTTTTAGCAAATATTCCTGAACTCTCTAGCGTAATGGAGAAGTCCAAGCAGTTGTGGGGTTCGAGAGTTAGGGACTACATTGATTTTACGGGGCTTGCGGAGGATGGTATTATGAAATGGAAATCGGTGAGAAGTCTGAACTTGGGTGCTCAAGAAACCATTTTATTCGAGAGAATTTTGGCAAGTCATAGATTATGGGTTAGAAAGGGGGCAGACAGTTTGTGTTGGGATGCTGCTCCAAATGGGGTCTATTCGGCCAAGATTGGGTACAATGTGCTATCAGCATCAATTGAATCAAACTCAGTTTTACCTCAAAATCTTTGTTGGAATAAGGTTTGCTTACCGAAAGCAGGGATTTTCACTTGGGCAGCTACTCAGGGGAGGATTCTCACAGGCGACAGGTTTGTTAAATTGGGTTACCATGGCCCAACCAGATGTCCTTTGTGTCATAAGGAAGAGGATACTGTGAATCATCTACTCTTGAATTGCACATATACTCAACAAATGTGGAGTTGGTTATGCTCTAAATTAAGGTGGTCTTCTGCTCTCCCAGTTACTCTTTTAGATTGTTTAAATTCTTGGCCATGTCTTGATCAATCTTCCATTTTTGGAGATCTTTGGAAAATGAGCCCCTCAATCCTTTTATGGGAAGTTTGGAAGGAAAGAAACAGGCGCCTTTTTCAGGATAAAGAGCTGTCGATACCAAGACTATAGTGCAAGATAGAGGCATGCATTGTAGAACTTTTCAATTCTCAGTTGCAGGAGGAACATAAGAATCTTAACTTCTCAAAATGGGACGCCTGGATTATGAAACATTGGTGTGGTATCAAATCCCCTCCTCTTGTGTGTTCAGGTACTGCATCCTCGGCTGAACAACGTAAAAATACTAAGTGGATCCCTCCTAATCCGGGCTGGGAAAAATTAAACTTTGATGGCGCCTCCAAAGGGAATTTGGGTCCATCCGGAGCTGGTTGCATAATAAGGTCTAGCACAGGCTCGGTTCTGGGGAAACTGGCTCAGCCTCTTGTAGATGGTACAAATAATGCACCAGAATTTCAAGCTCTTCTTCTTGGTCTTAATATGAGCAAAGAGTTAGGCATCAAAAACCTGGTTATCGAAGGGGATTCAACACTTGTCATTAATGCTCTAAGGTTAAGGAAGATTCACAATTGGAAACTAGGGGTTTTTTTGGAGGCGGGTTTGGATCAGTTAAACAATTTTGAGCAAGTCATGTTTAATCACACTCTTAGGGAGGATAATACTGAAGCGGATCTTCTGTCTAATTTGGGTGTAGCCGGTCCTGGATTCAAACTATGTCTTTGAATGCTTCTCCTTGCGGGTGGTTGGGTGGGCTCCCCCACGCCCCTTACTCAGGCTGAGGTGGCTAGGGAGGACGCGAGGTGGCAGACGGTAGTCTCAGTGCCTATGAATCTTCTGGAGTCAGATTGGTGGCATGTTGGGTTCAGTTTGCATGGTGTCGTCAGTGACACGTCCGCCTTAGTTTTCCTCGTTTGGTCCATGGCCGTGCCGTGTGGGTTCTTCATTTATTGCTTTCATTATGGTTCCAAGTTGATAAACGGAGGCGGCATTTCATCTCATGCCAAGGACATCTCTTGCTTTTCCATCATCTAATTCCGTATGCGAAGCCTGACGGATAATTATTCGGGCTCTTTTATTTAGCTAATGAAGTCTTTTCAAAGGCATGGGTTTTCCTTGGTCATTTTTTTTTCTGTGTTTCTGTTGCAGGGTTCGACTGTCATATTCTCACTAATGGAGAGATCAACGATGTCGAAGTTTACCATTCTCATCTCGACGGAAGGTCTGGAATCCTTCGGCGCCGATACCCCAATCTCCTTAGTGGCTAAGGAAAGGCAAATTTCCTTTCGTGAGGTCACAGATCAGCGTTTAAAGTGCATCTTGCTTATGGATGACCTGGCGACGATGGCTACTGTGAAGATGGTCCTTGGCAAAGGACACTTAGAAAGGAATGAGTTCTCCCAAGATAATACGAGTATTTCATCCCAGTTTCTTGCCATGCTCCTGGATCTTGAAACCTCGAAGGCTGAGGCTTTGGCCTTGATGGTTCGTCTATTTCGGGATGACTTGCTTGGTGGCATCGAAACAACTCTGAAGGTGGCCTTTATTGGTAAGGGCATTCCGCGGCCTGCAGACCTTGCTTCGCTATGGGTGTCGGACGAAGCAGTTAAAGTATTTCCCTTTCTTCTGGACCTCAAAGGGCCTGCATTATCAAGGCACCGAATGCTTGCAGAGGTTGCGGTGGACTTCCTGAAGCGTAAATTGAAGTTGGTGCCGGTTGATGGGGAGGACTGGTTGGAAGGTTTCTTTCAATTTGCAGAGTTAAATGGTTTCTGGTAATTAGGGTGGTGTTGGTGACTTGTCTGGTTTTTTGGTTCTCGACTTGCTTTTCTTGGTTGCCTCGAACTTGAGATATATACATTTTGTATTTCGTATTTGTGGGTAATCCTATGTTTCTTCTTCTCCTTTCGCTACTAATTCATGCTTTAGGAACGATAGGGAGCTCTAGTTCTCCTCGTTTAGCTTTTTTTGGCTGACTGTTGGATTTCTTTGGAAAATTTCCTGCTTAGCAGACATTTGTAAATCTCTCTTTTATCTATAAAATTATCACCTTACGGATCAAAAAAAAATAGAATGTGTTATTTTTTTTTCTTTTTGCAGAAATGTATTGATAAACTCAAAGAAGAGAATAAAGTTAGGGAGTCAAATTGAAAGGAACAAGAGATGCAAATGTAAACATTCTAAAGGTCACAAGTAACATACCCCTTGTTTATGAAGACAAAATAGATGGAGTTGTTCATCTAAAAGAGAAAGAGGGAACCTTCACATGGTGGCCACTAAAATATTTGTAGAAAATGACATAGTTGAACATGTTTATCATGTACTAGTTAATGTTAGACATCTTGGCTCACTGCTTTATGTAGTATTTTGAATGTGTTGTTCAATGATCTTAATTATCATGGTGTATTTGAAAGAATTGGAAACTCTTAGACATCTTTGACATATTGTAAATTTATATATATATATATATATATATATATATATATATAGCATTAAATTTTTTTATTGCAGATTACCTTTATTTATCATGATGTTGAATCAATCTTTTAATTCTAGCATGTTGTAGATTGTTCATAAATGTAATATTTTTATTTTCTTTTATGTTTTAGTTCAAGTTTAATATTATGTTAGTTTTGCATTATAAAATTTATGGTACTTAATAAATTATTCATTTTATGACTATATTTACTACCAATTAATGGAAACCAGTAAATAAAAATGACTAAATATATGACTAAAGTAATGGCTAAATTAATGACTAAATTAATGACTAAATTAATTACTAAATTAATTACTAAATATATGACTAAATATATGAAAAAGGTAATGACTATCATGACTAAATAAGTGACTAGTTAACAACAATAAATGACTAAATTAATGACTAAATATATGACTAAATAAGTGACTACCATGACTAAATAAATGACTAAATTAACAACTAAATCAATGACTAAATCAATGACCAAATCAATGACCAAATCGATGAATAAAAATCAATGACTAAATAAATGACTAAAATAGTTTAGTTATAAATTTAGTGGTGTTATAAATGACTACAAATAAACCACTAATAGTCACATGACTAAACTTAGTCATTTATATACAATTTTTAGTAGTTTATTTAGTCATATATATTGTTGTTTGTGTACTAGTGAGACCTAAAAATTTTAAGGGTGGTGAAACTTGGTCAACTCAAGATGATAGCCTTAGGAATTTTTGACCACTTAAGACTCAAAATAGGGGGCATGCAAAATGAGGCAAAGGTAAAAGTGACCCAGTAGAAGCGAAAAAGAGAGGGTCCTCGTTTTGAACGGGGCATGTGTGTTATAGGCACAACAACTTTGTGCATGGAAATTAAGGTGGAAGTACATGAGTCAAGTTTGTATTTCCTTTAAGAAGGTCTTGTGAATGCATGGGATAGGGAGAGACTTTATAAATTTGAAACAAGATCAATAAAGGTACTAGTATTACTGTATTTCTGAGTTTTTGTAGGAAAATCTAAACTTTTCTAGGATTGTATAGGTCCATACAACAAATATTTGTTCTAAGGAGCTTTGAATCTGTTTTAGGCTAGAGTTAAATTTAATTTTCAAGTGATTTGAAGTTCTAAAATTGTAATTGAAGGGAGATTGACTCTGTTTTCTGAAAGTGCATGTTTAAGTTGAATTTAAGGGTTTTGAAGGCTAGTATGCTATAAAGGCCATTCCACCTATTGTGCCTACTATCACTGGGTGGAATGGGCCTGATTAGAGTAGGATAGGGTGTAGGTGAAATATGTTTGCTTTGGTTAAGACATTGGAAGAGTTTTTGAATGCCACCCTAGTGGAAAAATATTGAGTTTAGGCCTAAAAGGCATAGCTAGAAGTGGCAGATAGAAGAAATTGATTGCAAGAAGGTTAGAACATGATAGTTTTAGTGTGATAAGGTGGAGATTGGTGAGTTTGAATCTTTGCAAGGGCAGGGGAGGTCATTTACAATTTTGAGCATGAAGCCCTAGTTGAGAAAAGAATGTTTTTGAGTGGAAAAGTGAGCTTTTAGAGTGGAAAAGTGAGTAAAGCTTTGGGGAAAAATAAATAAAGGATTATTGATTTTGTGCAAACTAAAATGAGGGTGTTTGAGGTGATGTTAAGGTTACATGTGGCCTGGAGGTGGGTTTTCAATAAACCCTTGCCTATTGTGTGAAAAAGGAGGGTTTTATGTTATGGGGTTATAAAAGGCGAGTATTGGATTAGGGGTTGAGGAATTTGAGATTTTGAAGGTATTTTGAGGTCTTTCTAGTGAGATTTTGGGTTGGTAGCAAGTTTGGAGGTGAGTTCCTTTGTAAAAGTGGGCTAATTAAAGCCCTTTTCAGCGTAAAAATCTAGTTTAAGTGGAGTTGGTCCAAAGAGACCTATGGTGATTTCATGGTATGTTTTGAATGGGCATAATGGGTGATCAAAATGGTGCATAGTTTGTGGATTTGATAGAAATATTGAGAGATAAGACCAGAAGGTAAGGTCTGGACACCTACTAGGCAAGTGGGGTAGTTGTAAAGGAGTTAACCCTAGAGAGGGTTTTGAAGATAGAAAAAGTGGTTGAAACATCACAAAAGGTGTTGATTAGGTCACTGAACTCTCTTTCACTACATCAGTTGGTATCAGAGCACAATACTGATCTAAGGAAGGAAGAGTTGTATTGGAGAAATGACAAAATGAATTCCCTAGTTAGAGAATTGATTAAAGAGGAGATGCTACAAACTAGAGGACTTTTCTAAACCATCTACAAGTGTAATGGCAAGGTATGTTCTATAATGGTAGATTCTGGTAGCTTAGATAACATGGTGTCACAAGAAATGGTTAATAAATTAAATTTGGCAAGGATACTTCATGAAACACCCTATAGTGTTTCTTGGTTGAATGGTGAACATTCTCTTTTGGTTAAGGAGCAATCTGGGGTTGAGTTCAATATAGGTGGTTATAAGGATAGAATATTATGTGATGTGGTGCCTATGAGTGTATGCCACTTGATATTAGGGAGACCATGGGAATTTGAAAGATCTGCCTTATATGATGGAAGGCATAACATTTATCAAATTGAGAAGGACATGGCTTCTTTTACATTGATTCCATTGGTGGAAAATAATAAGGGATAGAGCAGGGAAGCAAGAGTGATTATGCAGGGCTGAAAAGAGTTTATAAGGTGTGATGAAGATAGGCTTGAAGAATGTGAGGCCACTTCATGGCTTGAAAGTACCAAGACAATAGGATTGAAGAATGATGCAATGATAGAAAGAAAAGAGGAAGATTTGGTGATGAGATCTGAGATAGAAGAAATCAAGAATGAATTCCTTTTGAAGATGCAAGATGAGTTAGGAAAGCATGGGGATATTATGCAAGAAACAATGTTTTTTCCATTGATGGGACAAGAGGTAAATTTGATGCAGAGGTTTGTGAGATAAAGATCTTTGGGGCAAAGACCCTAATAAGAGGAAAATATAAGATGAGTGAAAGTGAGTTGTTTGAGAAAATGCAATATTGGCCTAGTAAGGTCATAGTGGGAGAGATATTTTTTTCACTGATTGGACAAGAGGATGGTAGATCTGATAGCAAAGAGGTCTTAGAGGAAAAAATATTGAAGACAAAGGTTTATAAGTTGGAAAACATGGTGATATTAGGGTTAGAAAATCTAATACAAGACATGAGAGTGAAAAGAGAAAAGAGCCAAGGTAAATGGCAAGTGAAAGAGTGTAAGAAAATTGAGGTTGAAGAGAAGCAAGTTTAGAACATGGTGTCCAAACAAGATGGTGTGCAGTGAAAGTTTGTTAGCATGAAGGTACATAAACCTGATAGGAAAAAGGTTCGTGAGGCAGAGTATCAAGTGAAAAGAGTGGATAGTCAAGGTAAAGAGATGAAAGGTAAGAGGAAAGGAAGTGTGGCTAGATTTGAGCACACAGAGAGAGTTGAGATGAAAGTTGCAGTCACCGTAAGTGGTGAAGAGGTTAAAACAAAGAGTTTGAGGAAGGTCTCAGTGATGGAAGAGACCAAGGATGCGATAGGCGAAGAGAAGGCCAAAGATGGAATGTTTGTGAAGACTCCAAATGAAGTGGAGAAGATTGATGGTGTTGTGGTAAGGGTAGAGAGTTGTCCTTGGATGTCAAGAAAGGTTGGTAGGAAGTCTTATTCTATCATGACATAGGTTATTAAACCTAATTGCATAAGGTTTCCAAGAATGGAGAACCTAAAGGTAGTTGTGATGAGAAAGAATGAGGTGAAAGTGGATGTTTGGCAAGGCCAATGGGGTAAATTCAAGTGTACAACAAATAATATGAAGAAAAGAGTTCATGAAACAGTTGAACAAGGTTTTTTTGCAAGTGTAAGGACATGTGTAGTAGCAAGATTTGCTGAGAGAAAGGTTAAGAGGAAAATAATGAAGGAAATCCTTTATTAATTCCTTGTTTTGATAATAATTTTGATGGGAATCAAACCAAGGGTCAAGATGAAGTGGATGGAAGAAGAAAAACAAAGTGTGAGCCACTTTGCAAGGGATGAAGTAGAAGGGAAAAGTGGAAGCAGATGGATGGTGATACATCATATCATGAAGGTGCAGATTCAAAATGACAAGGTAAGAAGAGGGCTACTTTGTGAGGACAAGTTGAAGCCAAAGGAGAAGATGAAGATAAAGTGGAGTTGTTTCAAGAAGAAAATCATACAAGACTACAAGGAGGAGCATTAGATCAAAGTATTTTTGCAGGTCAAAGAGTTGAAGACTTCTAAGCGACTTGGAAAGATCTCATGGTCAGGTGAATGGTGCAGAGCACCATGTTCCTCCATTTTGAGTATTGATTCTAGTTTTTGTCAAATAAGGCCATGTTAGGTAATTTTTTAATGTTGTTTTAGTCTTTTGAGTTAGTTTGGGGTCATTACGTAAATGTTGCTAAAATGTAAAAAAAGTTGTCATGTCAAAAATGGTAAAAGTGCAAGATTTGTAACTGTTGGAATGCCAACATTCAAGTTGGTTAGTAGTGGAAGTTTAAGAATCATGACGGATTTGTGCATGGAAATCAAGGTGGAAGTCCATGGGAAAAGTTTGTATTACCTTTAATAAGGTCTTGTGAACGCTTGGGATAGGGAGAGATTTTGTAAATTTGAAACAAGATCAATAAAGGTGTTGGTATTACTATATTTATGAGTTTTTGCAAAAATCTGACCTATGATAGTTTTGTATAGGTCCATACAACAAATATTTGTTCTAAAGAGCTTTGAATTTGTTGTAGGCTAGAGTTAACTTCAATTTGCAAGTGATTTGAGGTTTTAAAATTTTAATTGAAGGGAGATTGACTCTATTTTCTGAAAGTCCCTATTTAAGTTGAATTTAAGGGTTTTGAAGGCTAGTATGCTATAAAGGCTATTATCCTGAATTTTTGACATGTTTAAAATTTGGATAACCAATCAAAATTTTGATAAAATTTGAAGATTTTCTCCTCTAAGTCATGTTTTACGAGGTGCAAAGATTAGCAAATCTCATTTTTAGGTTTATAATCCTTTGGGTTACCATTTTTCTTTCATTCTCGTCCATTTTCATGAAATTCCGAGTCATTTTTAGTGTATTTTTGGTCCATTTCAGGTTTTTCTGACATCACTACAAGTAGGAACTTTTAAGCTTCACTGCAAGTAAACAATAGGAACTTTTTGGTTATATTGCAAGTATAGGAATTTTTGAGCCCCTTTGCAAGTTTATTTTTAATTTGAGTTACCTGTAATGGCTTTTAAAAAGTCCGTTTCTCTTTAAAGTCAATTGCAAATACTTTTAAAAGTCTATTTTTGTTTTACTTGTAGTAGTATTTAAAAGCTCCGATTTTACTTAAATACTTGCAAGTGTCTTCAAAAGTTCCTCTTACCTTCGATTTCACTTGTAAAGTGATCAAAAAGCCCCGATTTTCTTTTAAAACACTTGCAATGTCATTTCAAAAACCCGATTTCATTAAAAAGCACTTGCAAAGTCTTCTAAAAACCCCGATTTGAGTCTTTTGATAAAAATTACTTGCAATTGTTCTTCAAAAGCTCGATTCTACTTAGTATGAACTTGCAATGGACTTTAAAAATTTTGATTCAAGTTTAGATCATTTGAAATCTGCTTGTGGAGGGAGCTGTTTGAATATGAGTTTGATTTGTTCTTCCTCTTTTCATGGCACCTTTGGATGCACTTGATATTTACATGTTAGAATGTGCCTTCTTTCAAAATGCATTTTTCACTTTACCATGCCATGTGCCTTCTTTCAAAACGTGTTTCCCCCATTCAAAATGCCTCCATCTATTATGAAAATGTCACTTTTATTCTATTCTGCCCTACATACAAATGCCTTTCATTATTGAAATGTCATTCTTCATTTGCTGAAAATGTCTTTCATTTCAAAACGTGTTTTTCTTCATATACCATTCATTTTTATCCTCTCGTCCATCCATAATATCCCTTCACCTTTCATTCTATTCACCATTCATTCACATCCTTCATTCCATTTCCATGTCATTCATCTCCTTCCACTTCATCTCATTCCCATTTCCTTGAAAAGAAGAAAAAGATATAAAAATTATGCCCTAGAAAGCAAATCGGGATTTTTCCAATCAATTGCAAGTAGGGCATTTTTGTCTAAAATGCAACTACAAGTTAGCACAAGGAAATAAACTTGCAATGGTTTCCTATTTCCTCCTACTTGCAATCAAGAAATTACTCTTTACAAGTTGGTATTCACTTGCAATGTCTCTTCCAAAACCCGAATTACAAGTAAGTCACTTGTAAAGAATGTTCTATGCTAAGGAACAATCATACAAAGTTGCAGACCTAAACATGAAGATTTGAAGAATGAACTAGTTTTTCAAGAGGGAAAATCCACACCATCCTTTCTATTACCATAATTTCCAATACAAAAGAGAGTTAGTTCATGCATATATAACTAATGTTGAAGCAATTTTGTAGATGGTTTGTGGAGGAGAACTTTTGAATCCATCAAAATGCAAGAGGAATTGATTCATGAAGAGAAGCAGCAACAATCGTAAAGTGTAGACTTTCAGGAGTCTTAGAAGTAAAAAGATAGATCACAGATATGTGCAAGGATAACACAAGAAAGCTAGACAAAGATCTATGAAGAGTAAAGAGTAATTGGACAAAATGAAGGACATTCATGCCAAGAGAAAGTGATGATATTTCCAAGAGATCTTTAAAAAGGATATTCTTCATCAAAAGATCTTCTTACCTATGGAAATTAGTAACATGCAAAGGCAGTCCTATACAGGTCTATTGAGATAGGACGGTGAATCAAGACATTTTAGAATTGCGAAAAGGAAAAGACAGTTGATTAAAGAGCAGTTTGTAGCAACATGATGACTTCATCGATAGAGGATGACATATAGTTTACTTCTATAATGTTTTATGTATTTTGTTTTGACAAGTTACATGTGAAAGAAAAAATTGTAATTGAAAGTGTTTCTTTCACTTGCATTTTTGTAAAATGTAATTACATGTAATCAAGTTACAAGTCAAATTACAATAAGACTTGTAATTTGGAATAAGTCAATTGCAAGTAGTTGGTGGTTGAGAGAATTTCTCAAGTTAGTTGGGATCCTCCCACCTTTTTCTCATGACCTCTCTTCTGTAAATACTTGAGGGGGTCCTTTGTAAAGATATCTTTTTGGCAAGCAAGAAAATTCTGCAGAAATTTATACTCATAAAGACTTTGAGCTTTATAGTTGTAAGTTTATCTTTTTCAAATAATATCAAGGAGTTACAGATTTCAGACTTTGTGTTGAAATCCTACTTTGCATCCATTGTGTTCTTATGTCATTTTGGAGCATTACTTTGTGATTATTTGAAGATTGTAGAAAATTGCTAGGGAGAGCTTCAATCAAAATATTTTCAGACTTTGTGTTGTAAATGTTCAGATTGAATTCATAATTTAGAAGTTAAGAAGAATTACAAGTATTTGTGCTCGTAACAATTCCAATTCGTAGTAGTTAATAGATACATCATATTCACAAACTTTGTGCTACCTTATGCTGTATATTATCATTAGAATTATCTTTCAAAAGGGTAGATAGGATCATTGATTTTCAATACTTTGCACTTGAGGTTGTTTTCCCATCCCAAAGGAAGTGACGAAAGTCTTTGAGCTTTCAGGAAACTTTATCTCCTTTCTCTTGATCTTATTACAAGCTACTATAAAAGTTTTTGTCTTTTTCTGTGAAGAGAAAAGAGTTTAACCTTTCCTGAAACAAGAGGAAAGATTATCATTCCATCCATATTTGTTTATAGTTAGTTAGATAGGGGGAGCCTTCCCTTAAATAGGAGATTTTAACTCACACACTGTGTTGAAATCACCATTTTGCTAAACCTCCTAAGTTTACAAAATATTCAACCAACAGTTTTTGGCGACTCCACTGGGGATACGATACACATTCGAAAGCCTCATGCTTTCTTTTGAAGTATACCCATGTCCTTTTTCATTGTAATTTATGTTCCTGTAAGTTTTTCAAGCTTTTACCAAGGACATGTAAATGGCTGCTCAAGGTCCTTGGGGAAATGCTTTTGGTCCGTTAAGTCTAGCTCCACCATTACATGCTCTTCCTGAAGGCTCATGAAAGAACTTTCCCAAATTCTTTGGTGATGGACAACAACATCCTGATGAGCACGTTGCTGCTTTATACAGTGCTTGTGGAGTTCATGGTGTTGAATACGAAGATGTATATGTAAGGTTGTTTGTGGAGACTCTCCAAGGTGTTGTTGCAAATTGGTTTTATCATTTGGCACCACATACCATCACAAACTGGGCAACTCTCATAGCTAAGTTTGAAGAAAGGTTCAAGCCTCTTGAAGATACTCATGCTTTATTGGCTCAGCTCACCCAGTTGAAGAAGGAATCTCATGTGCCTATGCATGAGTTTATTGCCCACTTCAACAAGCTGACACAAAGAATTCCAACTGTTGCTCAACCTACGACTGAGAATTTGAAATGTTTCTTTGTAAATGCTCAAGTACCCAAGGTTGGTTTCCTATTAAGAAGAGCAGCTCCAGCTACTCTTGCAATTGCACAAACCCTGGCGACATAAATTGAACACAATCTCATTCTTGTTGGGCAGATAAGGATAGAACCAAGTGGTTCTTCTTCTTTGGATTCATTTTCTTCCAGCACAAGGACAAATCCCATGGTGCAAAAGTTGGCAAATAAGTTGCTTGCTCTCAAAAGGCAGCTAGCTCAAGGTGTATTCTCTTCCCCTTATGAAGAAGACGTTCCAAGAAGGCCATATCTACCTACTGCTCATAATTTTGCTGATGAGAGTCAAGGAAAGCTATCTTCAACACCAGAAGGGCTTGCTCTTGAGACACCACTAACAAATTCAGTAGTGGAGGATTCTGATTTTGAACAAAGTGATCTTGTTGGTCTCTTCCAAGAGAAGGAAGCAGACATAGCTAGTGATTCTCAAATCTGGTTTATGTAGTTCTAGAAAGTTGTTGAACAAAAAAAAAAGACTATATCAGATATCATGAAAAATACACAAGAGGTTGAAGACCATCTCTCAAAGGTGTTGATGAAGGAGGACAATCACATCATGGGATGTGAAAAGATAGTTTATGAAGATAACAATGAGGTTCCTGTTGTTTGGTTTGATGAATTTCCCTCTTTTGTGGAGAAAGATGAAGAAAACTTACTCAAAAGAGCATCAACAACAGTTTTAGAACATAAAGATAATTCTGCTTTGGAGTTTGGAGAGTTTGATGAAAGTTGTCACGAAGCAAAGTTCAGCTCTCCTATTCAAAAGAGCAAAGAAGATATTGAAGAGGATACGTTTTGGGATGAGATGGAATTGTTTTGTTCAAGCTTTGATGCCAAACCACTATCTCATAAGTTAGAAGATCATGAGCAACTTGGGAAGGATGAAAATCAAGAGTCTATTTTTCAAGGTGGAAGTTATTCTAAAGATGAAATAGAACTTGTTATGCATAAGAGATCTACCCCAAAACTTGATGAAGATCATTTCATGAGTACTATAGAAGAATTTTGTTCAAATCTTGTTGAAGATTCTCTCCAATCAAAAGGTTATAAACAACATACTGAGGAATGCAATGCAGTCATGTTTTCATTTGAATCACATGAAGGAGATCTTTCTATTCAACATGAGGTTGTCGTGGTTGAAAAACCAGTTGTTCAAGTTGCAGCTATTAAGAAGAATTCAGTTTTTGTCCAATCAAGGGGATGCCCCATAAGACATCTAGCTTGGTTGGAAACCAGTGAGAAATCAGAGGATTCACTTGTTCTTGAACATGAAGATAAATTTCAAAAAGAAGCCAAAGAAGTAGTTGCAGCTGAGCAAGAGAAGTCTGGTTTCAAAAATTCATTTCAGAGCAGCAGTACAAATGATTCATTTCAAGAGAAAAGTGAATTTGTTCATCTTTTCCAAGGAGTACTACATACAACTTTGATACCATTGCTCACGCTTTATCTATACAAAGTTGCTTGTGACCATGCAAGATACTGTAAGTTGTTGCAGAAGGGAAACTATTTTGTAGAACCAGTTAATGGTTTCCTTTGAGAAGCTTCCATTTTTGGCTAGTTTCAATTAGGTAGGCTTTTATCTTTTCAATAAGTGCATTTGCACAATTTTTGTGTCATGTTTTCGTAGGCTTTCTTTGCGTCAGTCGTATCATCCTTCCTGTCATTTTGTGTCTTTGTTGCTTGACTCCGTAACCCAATGGATACTAAGACACTTGGAGATTCTAGATTCTACTACCTTCACTTTCGAAGGCAGTTCCCCAGTCGGAGCCAGCTGTTATCTTGAATTTTTGACATGTTTAAAATTTAGATAACCAATCGAAATTTTGATAAAATTTGAATATTTTCTCTTCTAAGTCATGTTTTACGAGGTGCAAAGATTAGAAAATCTCAGTTTTAGGTTTATAATCCTTTGGGTTACCATTTTTCTTTCATTCTCATCCGTTTTCGTGAAATTATGAGTCATTTTTAGTGTATTTTTGGTCCATTTCAGGTTTTTCTGACATCACTGCAAGTAGGAACTTTTAAGCTTCACTACAAGTAAACAATAGGAACTTTTTCGTTATATTGCAAGTATAGGAATTTTTGAGCCCCTTTGCAAGTTTATTTTTAATTTGAGTTACCTGTAATGGCTTTTAAAAAGTCTGTTTCCCTTTAAAGTCACTTGCAAATACTTTTAAAAGTCTGTTTTTGTTTTACTTGTAGTAATATTTAAAAGCTCCAATTTTACTTAAATACTTGCAAGTGTCTTCAAAAGTTCCTCTTACCTTCGATTTCACTTGTAAAGTGATCAAAAAGGCCCGATTTTCTTTTAAAACACTTGCAATGTCATTTAAGAAGCCTGATTTCACTTGTAAAGTGATTAAAAAGGTCTGACTTTATCAAAAACACTTGCAATGACATTTCAAAAACCCGATTTTCATTAAAAAGCACTTGCAAAGTCTTCTAAAAACCCCAATTTGAGTCTTTTGATAAAAATTACTTGCAATTGTTCTTCAAAAGCTCAATTCTACTTAGTATGAACTTGCAATGGTCTTTAAAATTTTTGATTCCAGTTGAGATCATTTGAAATCTGCTTGTGGAGGAAGCTATTTGAATCTGAGTTTGATTTGGTCTTCCTCTTTTCATGGCGCCTTTGGATGCATTTGATATTTACATGTTCGAATGTGCCTTCTTTCAAAACATTTTTTTCACTTTACCATGCCATGTGCCTTCTTTCAAAACGTGTTGCCCCCATTCAAAATGCCTCCATCTATTATGAAAATGACACTTTTATTCTATTCCACCCTACATACAAATTCCTTTCATTATTGAAACTTCATTCTTCATTTGCTGAAAACGTTTTCATTTCAAAACATGTTTTTCTTCATATACCATTCATTTTTATCCTCTCGTCCATCCGTAATATCCCTTCACCTTTCATTCTATTCACCGTTCATTCACATCCTTCATTCCATTTCCATGTCATTCATCTCCTTCCACTTCATCTCATTCCCATTTCCTTGAAAAGAAGAAAAAGATATAAAAATTATGCCCTAGAAAGCAAATCGGGATTTTTCCAATCAATTGCAAGTAGGGCATTTTTGTCTAAAATGCAACTACAAGTTAGCACAAGGAAATAAACTTGCAATGGTTTCCTATTTCCTCCTACTTGCAATCAAGAAATTACTCTTTACAAGTTGGTATTCACTTGCAATGTCTCTTCCAAAACCCGAATTACAAGTAAGTCACTTGTAATGAATGTTCTATGCTAAGGAACGATCATACAAAGTTGCAGACCTGAACATGAAGATTTGAAGAATGAACTGGTTTTTCAAGAGGGAAAATCCACACCGTCCTTTCTATTACCATAATTTCCAATACAAAAGAGAGTTAGTTCGTGCATATATAACTAATGTTGAAGCAATTTTGTAGACGGTTTGTGGAGGAGAACTGTTGAATCCATCAAAATGCAAGAGGAATTGATTCATGAAGAGAAGTAGCAGTAGTCCTAAAGTGCAGAATTTCAGGAGTCTTAGAAGTAAAAAGATAGATCACAGATATGTGCAAGGATAACACAAGAAAGCTAGACAGAGATCTATGAAGAGTAAAGAATAATTGAACAAAATGAAGGACATTCATGCCAAGAGAAAGTGATGATATTTCCAAGAGATCTTTAAAAAGGATATTCTTCATCAAAAGATCTTCTTACCTAAGGAAATTAGTAACATGCAAAGGCAGTCCTATACAGGTCTATTGAGATAGGACGGTGAATCAAGACATTTTAGAATTGTGAAAAGGAAAAGACAGTTGATTAAAGAGCACTTTGTAGCAACATGATGACTTCATCAATAGAGGATGACATATAGTTTACTTCTGTAATGTTTTATGTATTTTGTTTTGACAAGTTACATGTGAAAGAAAAAATTGTAATTGCAAGTGTTTCTTTCACTTGCATTTTTGTAAAATGTAATTACATGTAATCAAGTTACAAGTCAAATTACAATAATAATTGTAATTTGGAATAAGTCAATTGCAAGTAGTTGGTGGTTGAGAGAATTTCTCGAGTTAGTTGGGATCCTCCCACCTTTTTCTCATGACCTCTCTTCTGTAAATACTTGAGGGGGTCCTTTGTAAAGATATCTTTTTGGCAAGCAAGAAAATTCTGCAGAAATTTATACTCATAAAGACTTTGAGCTTTATAGTTGTAAGTTTATCTTTTTCAAATAATATCAAGGAGTTACAGATTTCAGACTTTGTGTTGAAATCCTACTTTGCATCCATTGTGTTCTTATGTCATTTTGGAGCATTACTTTGTGATTATTTGAAGATTGTAGAAAATTGCTAGGGAGAGCTTCAATCAAAATATTTTCAGACTTTGTGTTGTAAATGTTCAGATTGAATTCATAATTTAGAAGTTAAGAAGAATTACAAGTATTTGTGCTCGTAACAATTCCAATTCGTAGTAGTTAATAGATACATCATATTCACAAACTTTGTGTTGCCTTATGCTGTATATTATCATTAGAATTATCTTTCAAAAGGGTAGATAGGATCATTGATTTTCAAGACTTCACGCTTAAGGTTGTTTTCCCGTCCCAAAGGAAGTGACGGAAGTCTTTGAGCTTTCAGGAAACTTCATTTCCTTTCCCCTGATCTTAATACATGCTGCTATAAAAGTTTTTATGTGTTTTTCTGTGAAGAGAAAAGAGTTTAACCTTTCCTGAAACAAGAGGAAAGATTATCATTCTATCCATATTTGTTTTTAGTTAGGTAGATAGGGGGAGCCTTCCCTTAAATAGGAGAGTTTAACTCACACACTGTGTTGAAATCACCATTTTGCTAAACCTCCTAAGTTTACAAAATATTCAACCAACAAAGGCCATTCCACCTATTGTACATTATGTCACTCGGTGGAAAAATACTAAGTTTAGGCATAAAAGGCATAGCTAGAAGTGCCAAATAGAACAAATCGATTGGAAGAAGGTTAGAACATGATATTTTTAGTGTGATAAAGTGGAGATTGATGAGTTTTAAGCTTTGCAAGGGAAGGAGAGGTCATTTCCAAGTTTGGGCATGAAGCCCTAGTTGAGAAAAGAGTGTTTTTGAGTGGAAAAGTGAGATTTTAGATTGAAAAAGTGAGTAAAGATTTGGGGAAGAAAAATATGAAGGATTATTAAGCTTGTGCGGACTAAAATGAGGTGTTTGAGGTGATGTTAAGGTTACATGTGGCCTAGAGGTGGGTTTTCAATGACCCTTGTCTATTGTGTGAAAAAGGACGGTTTTATGTTATGGAGTTATAGAAGGCGAGTCTTGGATAAGTGAATGAATAATTTGAGGTCTATCTAGTGAGATTTTCGGTTGGCATCAACTTTGGAGGTGAGTTCCTTTTTAAAGGTGGGCTAATTGAAGCACTTTTTCAGCGCAAAAATCCAATTTAACTAGAGTTGGTCCAAAGAGACCTATACTAATTTCAAGGTATATTTTGAATGGGCATAATGGGTGCTCAAAATGGTGCATAGTTTGTGTATTTGACAGAAAGATTGAGAGATAATACCAAAAGGTAAGGTTTGCACACCTACTAGGCAAGTAGGGTAGTTGTAAAGGAGTTAACCCTAGAGAGAGTTTTGAAGATAGAAAAGTCGTTGAAACGTCACAAAATATGTTGATTAGGTCAATGACTTCCCTGTCACTACATCAAATTGGAAGCAAAACTAGAAGAAAAACTAGAAGCAAAAATGGAAGCAAAATCAAAAGCAAACCTAGAAGAAAAACCAGAAGCAAACCTAGAAGCAACACTGGAAGAAAAATTGGAACAAAAACCTGGAAGCAACACAAGAAACAAAATTGGAAGCAAAACTAGAAGTAACACTAGAAGCAAAACTAGAAGCAAACCTGGAAGCAACACAAGAAGCAAAACTGGAAGCAAACCTGGAATCAACATTGGAAGTAAAACTAGAAGCAAACCTAGAAGCAACACAAGAAGCAAAACCAGAAGAAAAATAGGAATCCAAACTAGAAGCTTCAAAAGTCGATGCTAAATCCGGCGCTAAATTTGGTGCTAAATCCAACGCTAAATCTGGTGCCAAAGTGAAATGTAGTTTGACACCAACATAAGTTTCTAATTCATGAACTCAAAATGCACTAAATTTCAGTGCTATATTAGGCGCTAATTGCCTATTTTGTTATAGTGTGCATGCTAGTATAGTCTTTGCTAAATTGAAACTTTAAAATAGGGTATGGACATCCATGAAAGCATAACAGAAAGTAGATTTTTGTCGTATGCCTTAGTTGATATCTGTTCAAAATGTGAAATTACAAAAGGTACATAAAATGTTTGATAAATATGTAAATAAGTGTGGTATTATGAAATTTCATGATTATGGGATATACACATAAAGGTGTTTTTGTGAGGCTTTAATACTTTTAAATGAAATATCTCAAATAAATTTGGTCTTATGAAATGTGATCATTTTTGTATATGCACAAAATTATTTAAGTTAAAAGGTCTTGGAAACTTTTAAGCAAATGAAATTGGGAGATATACAACTAGTCTCCATAATATTTTCCAACATCCTCCACACCTATGAAAAAATGACCATTTAGAATAAGGTGTGGACATCCATCAATTCATATTGAAAATAATTTTTTTTTTTAACATAGTAGTTGCAAATTTCCTAATACATATACATGAAAAATGTGGAAACATACATAAGGCATGTGAATTATTTGAAAAATACCTCAGAAGAACATGGTTTCATGGACTACAATGGGTTTATCAAAAAAATACTTGCAAAAAATTAAGTAAATGAATTTGGAGGATTGGAAGGCATGAAGCCAAATTTTGCAACCTTTTCTACCAATTGCCTTGGTAGACATGCATGCAAAAAGTGAAAGCATACACAAGGCACATGAATGTTTGGAAAATTTTCTCAAAGAGTTGTCATCTCATGGATTAGAATGATTGTAGGAAGGAAATAAAAGGTTAAATGAAAAGGACTTGGAAACTTTTAAGAAAATATAGTCGGTAGGTATAAGACCTAACTCCATAACCTTTCCCAACATCCTCTTAGCTTATGCCAAAATTGGAGCTTTAGAAAAATTTCTCAGCATCCATCAAATGCTTGAAAAAAGTGTATAGATTGTGTATATTAAGCATCATTTTGTAAAGTTCTAATCCAAAATAATTATGCAAATTTGACTTTAAACCATTTTTAAACCCTTTTTGAATGTTAAGGATTTGGGGCATATAATATCAAGTTTTAGTATTTAAGTCAAATTTAATCACTATTTACATTTCATTATTACCATTCCATTTTAAAAATAAAATCAACAAATAAAATATGTAACTCTCAATCATTTGCTTATTAAATAGAATTTGAGTATATTCAAGTGTTCCAGAATAACAAAAAATTACAACAACAATAAGTAGCGAAAAACTATCATGTGCATACTCATAACAAATATCAACCAAAATCCCACATGATACAATTGATTCACAACCAAATGAAGCTCCAATGTGACTACTAAGTGAGATCATCCTCCAAGAAAAGAGGTAGCACCCTCTAACCTTTCAAATCAAAGGTATTTCATCCTTTGATCTCAAATATCCATACATCCACACACTTTAACATAAGTGCCCAAAACAATTTCCAATAGTTTTTGTATATAGAAATTGGTAGATGGTTCTCCTTAAATAAATGCATTCAATACTAAACCTTTGAAATGTTAACCTCATATTGTAACTATTTCATTAAATGAAAGTAATGGCATTTTCATCCACTAATGCCACATGTACATGTGAATCCACACCTTTAACTTTTAAACTATATTCCTAGACATGAACACCTAGTTGGAATAACTTATGGCACCAAAATAAACCATCAACGATATTATGATATGTTTTGGGGTCAAAAAAAATAAAAAATGAGAATATCAGAGTTTAGGAGCTAGGGATACCACAAGACTAGAAGTTTGTTAATGTAGTGTCATAAAATTGTACCCCATGGAAACTTCATATTTATGTATTTAGGCCTACCTCATTTTTGACAAAAACCTATAAGTCAAAATTTCACGATTTTGACTTCATAGGTGACAATGATGAAGCACTAGCAGCTTGAATGCCTAACATGTGTAAAATTTTGGTAGGACACTTGCATGACATCTCCACAATTCACTAGCATCCTCAAAATTTCAGAGATTCAAATGTGAATATTATGCATTTCTTGCCTATGACATGCATCGTAGTGGCAAGGATGTGTGTGTAATGACTCCTCCCACCCATACAACATAACAAAACTTCATTTTTCACTCTCATTCTTGTAACATCATAAATTTTCACCCTTGACAATTCACACTATGTTTTTCTCCCTCCTAAGTAATTGGACCTAATTATATATCTAATGTCCTAAATTATACATTTCATGACCCATTTGAACATTTATCAAGAAAAATGGCCCTTTGCAAATCCAAAGAAAATATTTAATACTTTTCTCTCTACATCATACATCCTATAAAATAGGGCTAGGATTAAGTCACCCTAGGCGACTTGGTCCCCCTATTTTCCTCCAAAATTAATTATATCAAGGTTGGAATTTTATTATTTTAATTTCAAATGTCAAATATCAACTATCAAGATTTAATTTTTGGTACATTAGATTAATTGTATATAAATACCTAGTCATTTCACCATTTGAAAACTAACAATAAGAAGAAGAAATTATTGGAAATATTGGCGAACAAGAGCATTATTATCAATTCAAGAGTAGTCAAGAGCAGATTTATTGCAACATTGAAACATTGAAACATCATGTCAAGTTTTATCTAAGTTCGTTCATGTTAATGTTATCATTTTGTTTGTGAGGACAACCCTTGTAGGTATTCCAAGCAATCAAACCAATTTGCAATCAAGCCTTGAGGTGATGTGCATGAATTCATTCCTTCAAGGAAAACCATACTTGGGTTTTGACTTGCAATCCATTGTTGATTAATCATTCATTTGTCATTTAGCCTCTATCCCTCAAAAGGATAAGCTCTCGTTTACCATTGTGGAGGTGTGAACACCAACATGGGGTTCGATTGAGGAAATCCCCTATATGGAACAACCCTTCCTCTCTCTTTGAATGTACAAGTTATAGGTCTAAATAATTTTAGATGAAGATTGAAGATCATTTATTCATTGTTGCATTAAAACCCTACAACTTGAAAACATATAGAAACTCATTTATTTTAGCATCTGACGAAGATTCGATAGTGAGACACAAAAGAAACAAGACTTTGATCTAGCTCGAGAGGACTATGAAATTGAATTCTAGATTCTACTATAGGATATAGTCACCCTAGGCAACTTGGACCTCCAAAATTAGCTTCAAATTTATATGCCAAGTGCACAGAAATTTGCTCAGTTTGTTTTCAAACTTTGTTTGTCTATGACATTCTAGATTTTCTATTTTTACATAAAAATAGGTTATTTTCATCTTTTGTTAGTCACATCATTACTTTTCATGAAAAATCCATTTCCAAGTCATTAAATCAAATCCTAGGATTGATTGACTCACCCTCCAAGTTGCAAGTCAATCTCTTATCCTAACCAACCCCAAATTTAAATGATAAATTATGGAAAAGACACCTTTGAAATCCTAGGGTAAAATCCCTAGGGTATCACCTTTTCCCCTTTATCATTTTGGTGAACCAGATGCATTAATTTTGAAAGAATGAAGAAGGAACCCCTTTTTGTGTTGTCATTCATGCCAAAATTGATTGGTGACATTTTTAGCTAATTCGATAAATAGTTTTTGGCAACATCTTGATTCGGTAGTTTAGTCTATAATTGCTCATATTATAAGATCAGATTATGTGGTTATAGTATGTTATTAAGGACTACTAAAGGAATCTATGATCTTTCAATTATTTTGGATGAACAAGATGGAAGTTGCAAGTAGCAGAAGTTCAACATACAAGTTTTTAGCTTTATACAGTGTAAATGGGTATGAGTTATTTGGTCTACATTCCTCTGATGTTTGGATTCAGAATCTACAGTTTTGGGAGATCTTTTATATATTTCAATACTATATATATTCTAGATGTCACATGTTTACTTGATCATATAGATCATTGGTGTGTGATCAATTGGTTTATTTTGTAATTAGGTTCAATTTTTGGCCGACCTAACACATGTTATGTGTTGTAAAGAATAAGTATGTGCTGCAAATGTTAGTAAGACTATTTTTAGGTCCATGTTGACCTAAATAAAGTATTGCACATTTGACTTGAGCATGAAGATATTTTTGAATCAAGTGTGGAACCGACAAAGCTATTTGAATTAAAATAAGGCTACATCTAATTAGGCTGACCTAATTGATGTATGTGGATGTAATAGGGTATATATAGGAAATTTTTAATTTACATAGTTCATTAACAATGTAATGTTATGTGTGTGAGATTTTATATTGTGCGAACTTTCAAATTTGTATGTGTGAGATCATAATAAGTGTAGAATTGAATTGTGAATGTAGAGTGACTATTGAGCAGAGTAGTATTTTGTATTTAGAGCTTCAAAGGAACTAAATTCAACACAAGGAAGATGCAATTTGTATTGGTTCACACTTTGGCTATGTAGCCACTTTTGTCTTGTATCTATTTTTGGTTGTGAGCCTTATAAGGATAGTGAGTCCTAGCAGTGAGCCCCTATAATATCTTATAATTGATTATAATATATTGTGAGCTAATCCTCACCATAGTTTTTCCCTTTTTATTTTTCCATGTAAAAATCTTGGTGTTCATGTGTTATGTGGCCTTTTAATCTCTTTCATGTTTTCATTCATTACTAAAGTTAGATATACTTTGTTGATTGGATGGTTTGTGATTAATTAGTTATATAGAATATTGATTCACCCCCCCTCTTAATATTTGGGTGTTCAACAATTGGTATCAGAGCCTAGTTCTTTCTAAGAATCCTAACAACTTGAGGAAGATCTTGGAATTTGAACACATAGTTGATAAAAGGTATCCTATTCCTTAGGAAGAAATTTCTGCAATTGAATACATAGAAGATGACTACATGTTTGAAAAAGTAGAACTTAAAGCTACTCTTGAAGATCTTGATAGAGTTGAATTTGAAAATAAAAATATGAAGGAAAGCTTAGAGGAAGCAAATGAATGTGTCAAAAAGTTAAGAGAACAAATAAAGAAGTTTAGAGAAAGACATATAAGGTAATAAACAGTTAAAGAAGGCAAATGGAGATATTACCAAACTAAAAGTAAAAGTGTAAGAAAATAAGAGAATTGAGGAGGATTGTCTAAATGTTAAGATACAAAGAAAGAGTGATAAATACACAAAGCTTGAAGAAGAAGTAGTAACCCTAAGATCAGATCTAGAGAAAGAAAGAGCTCATGAGGAAAAATTCAGAAGTACTAATATACTTGATCAACTAATTGTAGGAAAGAAGCCATCTAAGGATAAAGGTGGTTTGGGACTTGAAGAAGGACAAAGCTCAAAGAAAAATCAGACACCTAACAAGGTTAACAATCAAAAGCAGACTCAAAGCAATGGTAGACAGATCAAGAATCAAAGAAGAAATACTGGAAGACCTCCTATCAGACAACCAAATGCTCAAAGGTACCCATCTTTCAATGGTATTTTTTTCATGCAATAAATTTGGACATAAGACTATAGAATGTAGAAGTAGAATAAATCAAAATATTGGATCCTTTTCTAGACAATGTTTTGCATGCAAGAAATTTGGACATAGAGCTACTAAGTGCAAAAGTCAAATGATGAATAGATTCAATATTGGTAGAATGTTTCAATCTTTCAGTGGCTACTGTTATACATGCAATGTATTTGGACATAAGGCTAACCAGTGTAGATCAATAATGAATAGAAGTTAGATTGGTTAGAAAAATTTGATATGCTACAATTTCAACAAACCTAGACACATTTGAAGATTTTGCAAAAGAAAGAATGGAAGGAAGACTCCAGAATAGAGGAATCAACCTATGAAGAAAGTTGATCCTACTTAATTCAAGAAGGAAATGGAGAAAGAAAAGAAATCAGAGGAAGGCTCTCTGGAGCAAAAGAAAAAGAAGAAGAAGAAGAAGAAGAAGAAGAAGAAGAAGAAGAAGAAGAAGAAGAAAAATAAGAAGAAGAAAAAGAAGATAAAAACTCTTTCAGTAAGTGTTAACTCTCCTATGAAAGTAGATGCTATTGTTAACAATATGTTGAATCATGACAATATGTTAGAAGCCACTACAAAGTTATATGAAGAAGTGGATGAAGAAGATTAGAAAAAAATCATTGAAGCAATCATTTAGTATATTATCATTCTATAAGTTGATATAAACAACATTCAAGACAAAGTGCCTATAGCTGTGTGGAATGCATTGATGGAAAGAAGACATGAGACTATTGAAAAGGAAGATAAGATGAAACCAAATGCTCTAGAGGAAATTGGATCCTCTTTATCTAAAAATGACAAAGCCACACTAATTGAAGTGTATACCAAAGAGTTCAGGGTTAAAAAAAAGAGTAACCATACTTATGGGAAGAGAAGAGGACCAAGAAAAAAATATAAAATAAGATACAATGAATACGGTTAGAGATATTGCAAATAATTTTGGGATGATTCAATCTAGAACAACTCAAGAAAATGAGCATGATAGTGCAAAGGTTATTGATGTAGAGGAAAATATTCCTCAAATTACCAATTTACCTATTTTCAAAGTAGTTTCAAAAGATGTAGATGCTCAAACTATAGAAGAAACTCGATCATTTGATGACATAGAGAATGCAGTGATCTCTCCACCACTGGTAGATGATGCAAATGATTTCCTGAAGACATCCTCTCCTCCAGAAGATACTGCAAATACAACCAGTGAAAATAATGAAGACCAGAATAATGACAATGATGATGTTGAAGACCACCATGACAAGTAGAATGAGGATATTGAAAATGAAGGTGAAGAGAATAAAAATGGAGAAGAAGAAAAGAAAAATGATAATAAAAATGATGAGGATAAAAAGGACGATGAAAACAAAGATAGACAAAAAGAAAACCTCTCCAGAAAAGAAGAAGAAGAATAGAAAGAAGAGAACCAAGAAGAGACTAAAGTTGAAATAAATGAAGAAGAATCCCAAAATACCATGGAGCCATCAAATTCATCCAAAGAATCCTTCGATAATACACTCAAGGGTCTTCTGACAAGGAAAATAAGGATTCAACTAGAAACTCCTCCCTAGTTGATTCAACTCCCATCACATCAAGGCTATGTAGATCTAAAAAAGATCTCACCTATTTAGATGATGGAGCTTGGAGATACTTTTCTTACCTCTGAAAGAAAGGAGATCATTCAAACTCATTAGAAGGGGACTAGAATAATTAATGATGCCATTAAGAATCTATAGGATTCTACCCCCAATACCACAATTGACAATTCTCTAACACCTATTGAGAATTCAAAGTTTCTGATTGATTCACTTAGGGAGTATACCACTAGCATAAAGGAGAAAACTATAAAAAAAGTTGAGTCAATGATTTTTGAGAAGATATTTCTTTAGCTTTAGGATATATGTACAACTACACATAGCAAGGTGATGGAAAGCTTGAAATAAGTAAAGGAATGTGAAGATGAAGCCCATACATTATTCTTGTATTGCATGAGGTGGTTAAATGCCACCCAAGGCATTGAGGACCTAATGGAATCTATAAGAATTGGCTATGAAGGTAGCCACCCAAGATCTATAAGCCTAATAGAAAGCACATGCATAAGAGAGATAGAAAAATAATGACAAGAATAAACTATCTTCTACCAATGATGCAAATAGAATGTGTTGTGCAAAAGTACATAAGAGACCCCTTAGTTATATAGCAAAGGTGAGTACATAGAAGGGCATAAGATTATGACAAGTGTTGTTGTCTTATGACATGAGAGAACTATGAAAAAATATCACTTCACCTAAATTGGAAAAGTGATAATGTGATAATCACCACAAATGGTGGATCACCCACAAAAGGTGGAGAGGCAATCACATGTTGTGTCCACAAAAAGTGGATGTGATAAATTAATAACATGATAAGTCCACCAAAAGTGGAAATTCTCCAACCACCTCCTATGTGGTCCCTAAGTAAACTTAAATAACGTGTAATTATGACCTAAGGCAAGGTACAACACTTTTAATTACACCAATAGATTTAATATAGTCACAATTAGCTAATTCCTTCGGAGCTTATGACCTTGAAAGATAGAAACTATGTCTCCTGGAATGCCATTTCAGACTTGCAAAATAAGTTCTTCACTTTGTAGAGATAGAAAGAAGATGTTATAAGAAAGTTTGGATATCTTGGATACTTGATGAAGTGAAAGCATATACTACTAGGAAGTTCTCTTACTGAAGCTAAAAAAATTGCAAAGATAAATCCTAATCCCAATACTTTGGAAGAGGGAGAGGAGAGCTTAGTGGAGTTGGAATCAATGTATAAGGTACTTGTTGCAGCCAAAAAGATTTGGATTGAAGGAAAACCTACCTAGAAAGAAATCATTAAGGATCTTGAAGGTTCTTCCCCCTCTGGGTGAACATATTTCACCTTTTATATTATTACTTTGTTTCAGTTGGTTTCAATTTTTTTACTTGGTAAATATGATTTAATGTAATTCTTGGGATAAATTCCTAATGGGGAGCCAATCATTTCATTTCAAATGTTTTTCTATACATATACATCATGTTGTACAACTTACATGTATCTCATCAGCAAACCCTTTTCCCTTGATGTCAAAGGGGGATAATTTTTTATGCTAGAGTTGTTAAGAAATTGTGTCTTGACAGAAGTTTTGGTGTATGTTTGAAAGGGAGAGTTCATACAAGTCTTTGAAGATAGTTGAAGATAGTTCTAATGATGCATATTTTGATTTTTTTTAGAGATTCATTTTTGGCACATGTTACCGTCAATGAAAAAGGGGGAGATTGTTGAAATAATGAAGAAGGAACCACTTGATGTGTTGTCATTGATGCCAACATTGATTTGTGATAATTTTTTTAATCTAGTTGTAAGTGTGGAATAAGTAATGAGTAAAATAACAAACAACACTTCTTAATAAGACATTATATCAAGAGAATCAATAATAATTAATCTAATTAACATAGAAAAACTCTTGAAAGAGTCATATTGCTTTGTATCTCCAAAGAAAGTTACGGGGCTCTCAGATTTTGTAAGCATTATGACTATTAAAATGTCAATCTAGAGAATGAGATGCTACTAAATGCAATAATCTAATCCTATATGGTGATGTGTAAATGATAATGATGAAACTAATGTAATCTAAATTGACATGAAACTTGATGAAAGAAGCTATAGTAAACTATGATGCAACTAAATGAAAAACCATGATATTGATTCTATTCTAAAATGCTTACTATTTCTATTGCTAAATGGTAATTGCCTATTTCTCAATTGGTATTTCTACAAAGTAAGTTTGCACAAATTTGGGATCCATTTCCTATAGACAGAGGTTGTATTTATAGATTTCTGACAACATATTTGTGAAGGGGCAACACAACAAAGGTCTGAATTTGATCTGAAGAATTGAATGGTGAAGGATGAAGAAGCCTGAGCTGATCATGGGGATTCTTCCTCCCCAAAAAAAAAATTGGCCATATGATAGGAAGAATCAATGGAAGAAGATGAAGAAGTTCACTTGCAAATTTATCTCCAATTTGTCTTCAAATTTTCCCATGAAGGTTGAGATGAAATAAATTAGACATTTCATATCTAATTTGGTAGGTGGATATGATTAGCTGTAGAATATACTTTAATTGAATATTTAGATTTATTCAATTTAGGAAAAAAAGATATTTAATTCAATAAAACAAACTATAGAAGTCTATGTTTATTAAATAAATATGGAATAAAATATGATAATTAAATAAAAAAAAGTATGAAACTTGTTTATTTAATTTAGATGAAATGATGTGATTAAGATGGAAAAATTAAGAGAATTCGATAATTAAATAAAACAAAGTATTAAATTTTTTTATTTAATTAAGATGAAATAATATGATAAAGATAGAAGAATTAAAAGTGAACTATATAAATAAATATTTTTATTTATTTAATAGTAGAGGAAATAAAGGTTAATTAATCAAATAAATCATATTTAATTACTTAGATTATCTAGACCATTTTTAGGTGTATACATTTTTCCCCTCTTTGAAGTGATGTGTTTACGCATTGCTTCAAAGAAATTTTTGTTGTTGTTGCTAGTATTGATGAAAATAATTTTTAGATATGCTCCAGATGTTGACTTTGCTGTGATGATGGATATATGCTCCCTTGAGAGATAAATTCGTGAATTTTTTATTTTATTTTAGATTTTTTCAAAATTTTCATAATTTTCTGATGATTTGATGATTTGATAAAGATTTGATGAAGCATCGATTTATCTCCCGACAAATAATTGTGTAAATGCCCCTATGATGAGATTTGAATTAAGCCCCTTTGAAAATATTTAAATAAATCCCATAAAAATCACCTTTAATCACTCTATTAAAAAGCTAAATAGGGTGATTTGGAATTCATTTGTGCAATTTTGAGTTTTAAAATTTGAGAGAGAGTGATTTGGAGCTTTGTTGAAAATAATGTTAATCCCCTACCACACTCATCGTTTTGAGTGTGTGTGTCAACACAACCACCCAACCACTGACAGACCTCCGGTACGTACCCATGAACCTCCTCGTTATTCAATTTTTTTTCATTTTTCATGCGTTTATTTCAAATTTAAAATTTTTGAGGGTATGTGCAGGATCATCATGGAAAAAACAGGCCCTTAAGTGGCAAAAAATTCAAAAAGATCAGACTTAGGCAGCTTGACGTAAAAATTTGAATAAGCTATCTATATTATTTCAAAAATATGTAAGAATAGAATCTGTAGAAAATTGAATGTAGTTTCTAAACTACTAGGTTTGTTTAAAAAATAAATCTATTTGGTGAAAATTTGAAATTTCAATGCAATGGTACTTAAATTTCAGGGAAAAAATAAGTATGGTTTGTTTGACCACCCTAACCACAATAAAATGATAATATTCTTTTATAAGATTTTAGATATAAGTAGAGGACTCATGCCCTAATGTGATGCATATTTTTTTGTAATTTTTTTCCAAATAAAAATTTAATTATGATTTTTTTATTATAACTTTTAAAAAAATATAAAAACTCCTATGTCTGACCACCTTAACTTGGTCGAAACTTCATAAAATTCAATTTTTTATTTTTTTAATCTTATAGTATGAGAAGCATAAAATGTGACACATGTTTTGGATTCAAAAAATGTGATACCGTTTGAAAGCTAAGGATGTTTTTCAACTAGCCTATCAATCAACCTATCAATCAAGACTTTAGTCATAATTTGAATAGAAAATGAATAATAATTACTTATTAAATTCAAATTAAAACATAATTTATATTGGTGGAAACCTAAGAATCTCCTTTAAAAACCCTTTTTGTTTCATCAAATTTGGGTAAAAATATAGTCATCAGCCACATACCCATCATATTGCCACTTTTTGGCCCATCATGATCATGCACACACCCTTGAATTATTTTAGCACATATGTAGGCCGCAGTAGTGCATGTACATTTTGTTTTAGCGCATTTACCAAAATAATGCATAGGTTAGCTGTTTTACGCATAGATAGGATGAAATTTCACATCTTTTTTTTAGCACATAGGTCAAAAAGTGTAGTGCATACATAGGGTACAGTAGCGCATCCAATGATATTCTGCATTGACCATCTAAAGTGGCTCATTTGCCTCCTGAAATGACACATATAATGAAATAGCACTTTGATCACTTGTTTTAGTGCATTGAGGTGTTTTAATGGCACATTGAATATTGTGGCACATGAAAACACTTTTTTAGCGCATTGAAGTCAAAATGATGTAATTTGACAATTTTGTCCTTCATTTTGTCGATTTTGATCGTGTCATTCATTGATTTGATATGATTCATGATCTCAATAGAGTAGATGATGTTCAACCTCATGATAGGCAAGGAATGATTATAGTTTGATTGATAAACCTCATGATAGGTGAGGTACAATTTTAGTTTGATGATTGACCTCATGATAGGTGAGGTATAATTTTAGTTTGATGATTGACCTCATGATAGGTGGGGTACAATGATAGTTTCTTTTGATATTTGATCAAAATATCACCATAGCTGATTAGATTTGATAGGATGATTGATGTTTAAGGCATTGGCAATGATTACTGACTTTCAATATTTTATGATGATAGGAGTCATTTGCGAACTTATAGATTTGAGAGCGGTTTCCTAAGACATTTGATTTGATACCACAGCTAGTGTAGTTTGACACAACAGTCATCACACATTGTGGTTTATCCTCTCTTCTATCAATGCCCTAGGTTAGGATTAATCGAGGTCTCTTGACAAACCTTGCAGAGAGGTGGCATAGCGAGCATAATGCCTTCTACCTTCCTACTGGTGAGATGACAGTCACTCCTGAGGATGTATGGTGGATTTTGAGGATACCCATTGTTGGTGATGTTGTAGTTTATGATTCTTCAAAGCAGGGCGAGATCGATGCTCTACGTAGAGTATTTTAGGATGATAGGATTTGTGGATACGATATTTCGTGGTGTGAGATAGTTGATGCTTATGCTACCCTGCCTTTGGTACTTGCTAGATTTATTGGAGGGTTCCTTTGTCTTGATCATAGGTCAAAGGGACTTTCCATTGGTTGGGGTTGTGTGTTGGTGATTATGATTGTTCACAATACCTGATGTGCTTGGGGCATGTGTATGCTCACTCATCTTTACCATGTTTTGCATTAGGTTGTGTACTTTTGAGGTCATAGTTTGTCCTCTAGGGTTACATTACTTTAGGTGTGGGCATGGGAGCATATAGTTGTTATGTGTCAAGTGGTGGTGAGATAGTGGCCTGCCATGAGGCCGTACGTGCATATATACATAGGTCGACTTACTCAACCTAGAATAGGTAAGTTGGAGAATTGGAGGATATTCTTGGATGATGTAGAGACTATTACATATCGGCCATATCTAGATTACGAGCACTGGGATGATGACAATATACATTTGCCATACCTTTGTTAGTCTATGTTGCTGATTAGTAGGACTCATCGGGTTTTGGAGAGATTTTTGTTCAGGAGAGTGCTCAGATAGTATGGTATCATATAGGGCATGCCCCAGGGTGTTGCCCATTATGCCCAGTGCCAAATAGATTCTACTAAGTGGGGACCCTACCTTTCATATGATGTTTTCATTCAAGATTATTAGGGCCTACAACCTTTGGTTTGGGAGATTCATCTCAAGATTATCAATCCACCTATCAAAGTGGATTATGTAGAGTACCTGGCTCTACATCCTTTTCCATGGATTTTCGTTCTTGATGAGCTAGTGCCACTACCTGGTGAGGAGGATGTTGTTGTTGCCCAGGGTCACCGATAGAGAGAGGAGGGTGAGGAGGAGGAGGATGTTGAGAGAAGTGGTGACGAGGAGGATAGTAGTGATGATGAGGGAGATGGAGATGGTGGTCATGATGGAGGAGGTGGTCATGATGGAGGAGATGGTGGGGCAAGCAGATCAGGTGCAAGTGGATCAAGTGTAGGTGGATCAATTCCAGCCATGGATGTTTAGGACAATATGGTGCCTCATAAGAGGTGATCACTGATAGCTCCTACTGAGTAGCATGTGCATATTGGTATACCTTCACAACACCAGCAGACTCAAATCACGAGTTTACAATTGCAGGTGCAGACCTTACAGGGTCAATTGATGTAGGCTCAAGGTTTATTGGTGCAGACACAGACCTAGATGTAGACACAGGCCCAGGCCCATGCACAGACTCTTTCTTAGGTATAGGCATAGTTGTCAGCTGCTCATATATAGATATCTTCTTTGATGGCCGAGAGAGATGTAGCTAAATAGGTTGCAAAGAAGGAACATGTTACAACTAAGAGATTACAGATATTGGTTGATGGTATTTCTGTGGCTGATTATATGAGAGAGGTTCTCCTTGTGGGTAGAGAGGTGAAGTATTACAAAGGAAAATACCATGATGATGTTCCCTCTAAGCAGAGAGTTAGTTATGCCCAGTCTCGATAAGTTAGGAGCCAGTCCAAGATTGTTAGTGTGAGTGTGACACAACCTCCACAGAGAGATTTGAGACATCCTAGTATGTTTGGTGGGGGAGGTATTGGCCCAGAGATGCCTGCACCATCTGGAGCTAGCACCAAATAGCTCCATGATCTGATTCCATGATATATGAGATATGATGTATATTTCAAATTTTTTTAATTCACAACCATTTTTGATGTTGTATCTCTTTTCATTTCAGACATCACTATATACTTGACATTATGATTTTTAAGATCTATATGATATGCAGTGGATTGATTGATCTATATGTGTTCTATATGGTTCTATGATGGATGCATTTAATTTCTTGTTCTATATTCCATGTGATGATCTATATCATATGGTGATGAATGTGTTTAATGATCATGATGATATGTTATGATTTATGATGTTCTATCTATGATGTTAAAATTGTGATTATGTGAATAATGATGATGTATATATGCATGATGTATGGATGCGTGATGTATGGATGCATGATGTGTGTAATATTTACATGGATAATAGTTGTATGATAATATATATATCCAAATGCTATGAATATGTATCAGTGTGTATAATTTTTTGAATATGATGTTTCAACAATATATGAAAATGATGTAAATGGGATATGATGCACTTTTATTTTTGGGTATTTTAAATGCATATAAATGATATAATAAATGGATGAATGGATGAATGAATGATGAATATAATGGTACTTCAAATGTATGATAGATGATATGATGAATGAATGAATGAAAATGCTACTACATAGATATTTTTTTTGATATTTTTCTTATGCAATTTAGATGATGTGATGATTTGTAAAATATGATATGATGCAAAATATATGATGGAATGTATGAATGATGAAAGGAAATGATAAATGATTTCTAATGTATGTAATGGAAATGATTATGCAATTATATGATAATGATGATGTTTTTGTTTATGCCAAGTATACTCAATTCATTCATGAGAAAAGATAACATCATTTATGAATCCTTCACCAGCTTTTGTAAAAAATACTCTACAGATGCAAAACTATCATGAATGCAATATAATTTTACCATGCAAACCTATATGCAAGCATTGTCATCTTAACAGTCCATTTATCATGATTTTTATCATCATTGAGCTTTTAAAATGTTGAAAGTAAGTACACGCATCAATGGTATAATGTAGACCAATGATGACTTGAGTACTACTTTCATGATTTTTGATATTGCAAGTAAACACAAACATCTAGGTATAATTAAACCAAGATGACCTGAGCATTTCTTGCATAAAAAGACAAGAATCAATCATTGTAATATGTGAATTCTGAATATCATTAGTGATACTTTGTAGAGCACGTCTCACGACAATTCACAAAAAAAAAGTGATCAATTCACAGACAACAGACAAAGTAAATACCATTCTCCTTCCTAGCTCTAGTTCAATACATCATCGAGTTGCTCCAAATAAATGATAACAAAAATCAAAGTAAAACATTTGAACATTCAAGCTTAAAGTGATAAAATAATGATTCAAAAGAATATCATCCACCTAAAGTTGTCTTGATTTTATATTTTCAGATGTGTTGATGTGGATGTTTGATGTATGTTCAATGTTGAGTTTCCCAATGGTCATTGTGTTTGTTGCATTGTCATATTGTTGTTTGTCTATTTGTTTAAGCTCAATTTTTAATGCCCCCAGTGAGTTTGGGATTTTTCCCCCAAGCTAGGGTGAGACACGACCATGTTGCTAGGATATGATAATGGACATAAATGATTATGAATTTGAATGATCATGACATGTCCCAAATAGATGGGAAAGCTAGTTTAAATCACAAGTAGCGCATGTTTCCAAGTTTTCACTACATGTTTTTATTGCACTTTTTCAGAATTTATGATTTTTTTGTATTTTTTCTTTTCTTTTTTTTTGTATTTTTTCCTTTTCGGATTTTTTAATTTTTAATTTTCCTATTTTCTGATTTTTTTGTATTTTTGTATTTTCTATTTTTTTTGTATTTTTCTGTCACCAAGATGCCTGTTTGCTAGGTTTTCATCAAGGAAACCATTTTCTAGGACTTGAACTGTGCACTAGGTGATTCAGGTGTAGAATTTTTTGATATGGATACTATTGATAGGTTCATCAAACAGATCCCCTTCAGGTGTAGACAGTTTATAGGCTCTAGATCCATAGAATGATATGACAACAAAAGGACCTAGCCAGTTAGATTCAAAATTTCCTTTCTTTTCTCTGTCCTATTGATTTCTAGGGTTTTCCTTTAGGACCAAGTCACCAACCTAAAAGAATCTAGGCTTTACCCTATGATTGTAGCTTCTAGACATTCTTTGTTGGTATACCTTCAAATGGTTTATAGCTTGTTGATGACGTTCATCCAACAATTCCAGTTCCTAAAGTATAAAGACTCTATAATCCTCATTTGTAATAATACCCTTCAATGATACACGGAGTGATGGTATCTCAACCTCAATAGGTAGTATGGCCTCTAATCCATATAACAAGGCATATGGTGTAGCTCCTTTAGGTGTTCTGATGCTGATTTGGTATGCCCAGAGAGTAGGATTTAATTGAATGTGCCAATCACGTCCAACATCGTTGACAGTCTTCTTCAATATTTTTAGAATTATTTTGTTAGAAGCCTCTTCCTAGCCATTTCCTTGGGGATAGTATGGTGTTGAAAAATGATGTTGGCTATGAAACCTCTCACATAGTTCCTACACATCCTAATTCTTAAAAGGTTGACCATTTTCTATGATAATGGACTGATGGATTCCATACCTATAGATGAGGTAATTCAGTATGAAAGAAGACATCTATTTTCCCATGATTGTTGTTAAGGGAATTGCTTCTATCCACTTTGTAAAGTACTTCATTGCTATGATTATTAATTTGTGTCCACTGGATGAAGACGGATTAATCTTTCCTACAGGTCTAGTCCCCACTAACAAAAGGGACATGTTGAAGTAAATGCTTGCAATTCTTGTGTTGGCACATGGATTAGGTTACCATGGATCTGAAATTTCTGACACTTCTTAACAAACTGAAAAGACGCCTCCATATTTGGCCAGTAATACCCAAAATAGAGGAGTTTCTTTGCTACCTAGGGTTAGTCCACTTGAATGAGTTCCACAAATACCTTCATGAACCTCATGTAAAGCTATCTCAAACTTGTTATGTTCTAGACATTGGAGAAGAGTACCTTCTAGACCTCAATGGTAAAGTATGTCAACAATCAAGGTATGACGTGCGGTTTGGAAAATGAAGTTGTATTTATGGTTTTTGGAAAGATTGGGAGGAAGGATATTGTCTTTAAGGTAAGCATAGGTATTTCCATAGATTGACGATTCAATGTCAACTATTTGGCATATGGTTGGAGATTCAAGATTATCATATCTAGGATTAGACTCCTGTTCTACCATAAACTCATAATGACCTCACTTTTTTGACAATTGTAAGAGAGAAGCAATTGTCGCCATAGCATCAACAACCTTGTTTTCTGCCCTTGGAATATGTTCAAATTTGATCTCTAGAAAGTAATTTTTGAGATCATCCACCATGTTCTTATACGACATCAACTTCTTATCTTTGGTTTGATATTCATCATTTACTTGATAAATGACTAGTTTTGAATCTCCATATACTTGTAGCTCTGTGATTTTCCATTCAACTGCCACTTTGATGCCAATGATTAATGCCTCATATTCCACGACATTATTTTTGCATGGAAACATGAGTCTATAGGACTTTGGGATGGTATGTCCTTGAGGTGTAACAAATAGAATTCCCATACCTGATCCATGTTGTGTGAATGACCCATCAAAATAAAGCAACCATTGTTGTGCGGTCATAGTAAGAATGTCTGCATCAAGAAACTCAATGCTCATTGGATGATTATCTAGTAGTGGAGCTTCGAATAACTAATAAACTATCACCTAACCCTTGATGGCTCTTTGATCTACATATTGGATGTCAAATTCACTTAAGATCATGACCCACTTGGCTAGTCTTCCTATTAGGGCAGCCTTGCTGAGTAAGTACTATAATGGATCAATCTTTTCTATGAGTTTAATCATGTGGGTCAACATGTAATTCCACAAATTTTGGGTAGCAAATACCACTACCAAACAATCTTTCTCGATGAAGGTGTAATTTATTTCATAACCATTCAGAGTCCTGCTAATATAATAAATAGCCTATTCCCTTCCCTTAGGATCTTACTATGCCAATAGAGCTCCTAAAGAAATGTTTGTTGTTGCAATGTATAGTAACAATGGTCTCTCTTCTGTAGGTGGCATCAATATGGGTGGTGACATCAGATATTGCTTTATTTGATTGAAAGTTTTTTTACATTCTTGATCCCATTTGAAAGAGACATTCTTATGTAGAAAATGATTGAAGGGATAAATTTTATCTACTAATTGGGAGATAAACCTCTTGATTGATTGTAGCCTGCCATATAGAGATCATAGTTGATTGATGTTCTTCAGTGGTAGAATTTCCATTATTTCCTTGACCTTGGCAGGATCCACTTCGATGCCTTTTTTTGAAACATGTAACCTAGAAGCTTTGCCGATGTAACACCAAACACACATTGCTTAGGATTTAATCTGACATTGAACTTCTCTAGCCTGGTAAATATTTTTCCTAGAATCTCCATATTTCCTTCTCTGGTATATGATTTTTCTAATACATCATCCACATAATCCTCCAACAAGTTATGCATCATGTCATGGAAGATGGTGGTCATTTCCCCCTGATATGTGTCCCTTGCATTTTTCAACCCAAAGGGCATGACATTCTAGAAGAATGTGCCCCATGGAAATGCGAATGCAGTCTTCTCCTGATCTTCTGGAGATATCTTGATTTGGTTGTAGCCTGAAAAGCTGTCCATTAATGATAACATGGTGTGTCCAGCTGTTAAGTCTACAATAATGTCAATGTTTGGTAAAGGAAAATCATCCTTTGGGAATGCCTTGTTCAGATCTCTGAAATCAGTACATATTCTGATACTATTATCTAGTTTAGAAATAGGTACAATATTAGAAATCCACACAATGTAATCAATAGATTTGATGAATCCCACATCTAACAACTTTTTCAACTTTTTCTTTACCAATAAGAAGATATGTAGATGCATTTTTGTTAGTTTTTTCTTCACAGGTTTTATCCCAGATGGTAGAGATAAATGATGCATCAGAATATCTGGGTCTAAACCTGACATATCAGAGTAAGACCAAGAAAAGTTAATGTGTCTTTCTTCAAAGAACTTGTTGAATTTATGCTTTTCTTGTTTAGTCATAGATGCTGCCAAATGTAGTCTTTACCTTTTCTATTTTGCTGATATTGATAAACTTTGTAGGCTCCACCAATATTGATGATCTTTCATGATAGTGTTCTAGAAGGGTGTCAAATATCCCATCCTTCGGTGCCTCAAAGAGGTTTTCACTATCAGATGCATTCTTTATTTTTACTTTTTTGAGATCTAATGCTGCCATTGAATGGTTTTCACCATTAGATCCATTATTCCTATTTTCAATTTTTCAACTGGAAGATTTGATACCCTCTTGATTCGAAGCATCATTACAAGATTTATGAGTAGAACTTGTGTCATATGTGTCACTACAAATGAAATTAATGATAACATCATCATTCACAAAGATAGGTACATCAATAGGTTCAGTTGGTTCCCAGTTGATAAGTTCAGGATGCATTAAGGGTAAATAGTCATCAGATTGGCTAGGATCAATGATAGTGAGGGTTCCTATAGCAATATTGTCAAAATTGTTAGTGGTGATGTCAAGGCCTATGGTATTACTCTCCTCCAAGTCATCTATCTCACTCGATATATGTTCATCCTCACTTGAGTCATTGATATTTTGTGATCCAAATACAAGGGGTCTAGTCCCTAAACTTCGTCCCTCCTCATGTGTGGGTGCATACTCTTTTATAACATCAACTTGTATATCCTTGTATGATATTTCTGATAAAGAATCCCACTCATACTCATTAGAATCTATTTCAGAGCTATCCCTCATTTGAAGGATCCTTTCAACAACTTCATGAGTGGTTTCCTCCTTTGTTTCCCCTGTATAACCCAATCATGTTTTTTCTTTTGGCTGAAGTGTGATAGGTTGGATGGGTTCTACAATGCCTTCTTTTCTTTTTCCAATAGGTCCTTGTCCTTGATATCCCATTTTCTGCAATATTGTTTTTCCCTTGCCATATTGATATGTTTTTATGCTTCCTCATCTTTGTAGAGCTAATTGAGGATGGTCTTATATTTAGATTCATCTTCTAAGGTTCCTTTCTTCACAAATATATTATCAAAAATCATGGTAGGCTATTATGATTGTTGTTTTATTGTTGATGGTTGTCCATATGATCTTGGAGATGGTAGTAGCTATGAAAGACATAGAGATTTCCCAATGGAATATTCTCCCATGCCTTTGTCCATTAACTAGGTCTTTTCTTGAAATTGTTGTGATAGAGAATTCAGTTGAACTTTATTGTTTGATGGAGTGTTATCAGTGACACTTGTATCTTTTGACTGGTCCTTTTTCTCAACCCACTTGGATACAATGTTTTGTTTCTTTTCACTATTGGAGGAACTAGAAGTACTCGCCTCCCTATTATGGGGCACAAAAGTGTCTTGTGCCATTTTAAGTGTGTTACAATATTGGGGATTCTTGTAATTAGCTGAAATAATAACTTCTTGTCCATTAACTGGAAACTTTAAACACTGATGATAAGTTGAGGGTACTGATTGAATTTCATGAATCCATGGATGTCCCAAGAGTATATTATATGTTAGCTCTTTTTCTAGCACTTGGAAAACTATATTCTTCACAATTGGTCCTCCTTGAATAGGCAACACGATCAATCCTTTGGAGGATATCTCTTCTTCATCATAGTATTTTATTGTGATTTTCCTTCTGGAATCAATAACATTATTAGAATAACCTAGTGCATGGATCAGTTTTAAAGTGAAAATGTTTAAACCAACTCCACCATCTATTAGGACACATTTAACATGATGTTTATGGATTAAAAATTTTATATGAAGGGATGCATTGTGTGGATGATTAAGTGATACATTGTCTTGTTCAAAAAATGATAGGCAGTGAGGCATGGTTAAGTGTCCCACCATAGCCTGAAATTGACAAAAATCTAGATTATTGGGTACTATTGTGGCCACAAGAGCTTGTTCCAAAACCTCCTTATGAGATGGTGAGATTTTAAGGAGTTCCAAAATTGATATTTGTGTTGGTATTTTCTGCAGTTGATCTACTATGTTGTACTAATTCAAAGGGGTAGCAATGGTTTTAGATGAAACTCCTTTCAATATTACCTTGGATTGCCCACTTTTTGTCACGTTGACTAGTTGATAATCTTGGTTTTCCCTAAATTTTATGACATTGATCTGATTGTTGGATGTATCCATGTTTCATATTAGATCTATGGGTATGATGTCATTGATTTCAACTTTATCAGTTTGATTGTCAGTAGCATTATTATTCTCAACTGCAGAGATACAATGAATAGTGTTGTCATAAATGTAGTTTACATTTTTTACCTTTACTTTTTGTAGAAGAAGATTCTCCCTTTTCATAATTTGGTAAAGGATTTTTAAATGCACCATGATCATTGTTCGTTTGATTTGCTTCTAGGAATACTTTCTTGTTGTCAACCAAATCTTGTACTAGATGTTTCAACTACATACAATCATTCGTTTTATGTCCTTTTTTTTATGAAAGTTACAATAGTTAGCATCATTCCACCAAGATGGTTTTACTTTTGGTTCCCAATTTCTTACTTCAAGTAAGGTAATAAGTTCATTTGCAATAAGTTCTCTCATTGCTGATTCTAGTGTTTGTCCCAATGGTGTGAATCTTCGTCGATTTGATGGTCTTTGATATAATTGTGGTTTGGATTCTCCATTGTTTGGATTGTTATTTTGATTGACACTTTGATTGATTTTTTGGTCATTATTTTGACTGGTCTTTGCAATAGTTGTCATCAAATTAAATACCGGTTTCACATTTTGTGTGTCATTTGTAGCATCATTGTTTCCAATATTTCTATTCTTTTGCCAAAACTTAGGTTTATCATTGTTTCCATAGTGATTTGAGGAGTTTGTATTGTTTGATCCTTCATTGTAATGTTTTATCACCCCTCTTCTAACCAAGGCTTCTTCGATCTTGAGCCCATTTTCAATCACTTTCTCAAATGTAGGTGGACATTTTAGTTCAAGCCTATAGCTCATGTCATTAGTTAGGTTGTCAATGAATACTTCCATCTTTTCTTCTTCAGGTATAGAACAAGGATATCTAGCAAACTACCATCGCCATCATTATAGAAATGAGAGGAATGTTTCACCTTTCTTTTGTTTCATGTTGTAAAGGTCTTTTATTGTTACCTCATGTTGAATATTAAAGGAAAATTGCAAGATAAACCTATTGACTAGTTCTTCAAAAGATCGAATTCTTGGTTGTAGTTTAGAAAACCATTCCATACATTGACCTCCTAAGCTCCTTGGAAATAACCTCATTAGATAAGTGTCTTCTTGTGAAAATTTTAAACTCATGGTTCTAAATTCCCTCACATGATCAATTGGATCTGTTTTACTGTTGTACTTGTCATATTTTTAGAATTTTCAATGTTTAGGAAATGGTATCATGTCCACACTTGGATCAAAAGGATAAGGACAAATGTCCTGTAATGAGTACCTTTTTGCATATCTTGAAGTTGTTGTTGAAAATTTTGCATTTGATGTGTTAGGGCAACCACTTGATCTATGTTTTGTGGTTCAGTTTTAGTTGCTCTAAGTGCTTCTTTTAGTCGATTGATGTCTAAGTCCTTTGGAAGTTTTGCACCTAGTTCAGCTAGCATTAAAAAGTATTTTTCCATATCTTGTTCTAAATTTTTTTCCATAAATTTAAGGAAATTGGGATCTTGTTGTGTTGTTTGGATGTCCTCTTGGGTTATCATTTGTACCATTTTGGTGGAATCTATGAAAGGGATTTTCTTCAGCCATGGTATTTGGTGTTTCAATTTATTTTTCCCTAAGTTTTTGTCTTTGTAACCTTGTCAAAGTTGGCATACAAGTGTTGTTATCTTCACTAAAATTTTATCTTTTTGTTTGGATGAGTTCCTATGGTATTAACTTAAGTTGAATAGAATGATATATCCTATTGATAAGACCAAGTTAAAATCTGATTATTGTGTTTCATTTTGTGATTGTAGGATGATAATCCTAATGAGGAAAATTAATGTAATAATCCAAAATTTTCATTTGATGATTTAGACACTTTAAGGTTGCAAGATCTTGGTTTAATTTGATAGATTTTGGCTTGTAAGGTTCTATTTTTCTAGGTTTAATACATTGTTTGGACCGTGAAAAAGTTTATGTTCTATCAAAAACCCGAGTTTTGATATTAACTGTCTAATAGGGGTTTCAAATAGCTCTTTGTTTTCTTGTTCTATGGATGATCTATAATAGAGGGTAGATGCACTAAAAAAGACTGGATATGCACTAAAAGATATGGTGAATGTGCTATCAAATAGGGTATATGTGCCAAAACAGACCGTGGATGTGCTAAGATACAGGTAAATTATAGTGTCGGTAAATGATGGAGATATACTGTGGGTGCACTATAAGATAAGTCAGATGCACTGAACAGTGGTTGTATGCACTATTTGGACATCAGATGCACTACAAGACTGGGTGGATGCACTAAACTAGAAGTTGTCAGTACGTTCGTAGTTTTATCCATTTGTTCTAGTTTTTCTCAGTAATAGGATTGATTTCAGGGTGTAATTTTTTGAACCATGAACATTTTGACAAGGTATTTTTCTGGTAAATCTCTAAATTTTTTGATCTAATTGGATGATAACCTTGAAATATAACTTCACACACATAAGCCAGATTGTAAATAGTTGTTTCAAAAATCTATGTATTAAACATGTAGTGAATGTTATAGCATCTGGCATGATTCTTTCAATTTCCATAAGTTTTGACAGAAATACAAATAGTTCAAGCACTTTTCTATCTCTAGTAGGTCACTGGGAATATCATAGCCCACAACTTGCAACTATGTCAGCTCACATAGCCCTATCACCCCCTAGAGGGCACTCGTGTTTTTTCCTTTCATGAGTCTTAACCAAAGTCGAATCCTCCACTTTTGGCCAGGGTCTCTGATAGTTATATGGTGAGTGTCTTGGGGGAAAATTCTTCCCTCCTCTTGCACCGTGATATAAAAAGTGTTCAAAAATTAACACAGTTGGATTCTACACTAAATTTCGTAGATAGGGTATCTGCTCAGAGCGGAAAATGATAATCTCCCTTAGGAGACCTCCCAATCTTTAGAACAAAGATTTTGGGGATGGTTATCTTGCACACTTCCATTGAATTTTGGGTTTCCCCAAATTCACTTTTGATTATAGTGGGTTGGAAAACTTGGCTTTGGTTGTTCCCATTTAGGTCATTCCCATAGGGTGAGTACTTTTTCCCACTATGGAAGGCCTTCTAAAGGATTTAAAAAATGCATAAAAAAGTGAGTCTAGCATTATGATCACCTAGTGAAGGGGAGAGCATAGGCCTATCACTTCAACCATAGTAGAAAAGGTGTTCAATTAGTCCTTCACTTAATCTACATACACTATTTTAAACAAAGGAAAAACAATAATTGAAATAAATCCTTGCAAGCATCATTAGTAATTTCTGAGAATTTTGTCTTTGACCGATGTATGTTTTCCAGCAACTGTCTTTGACAAATGTATTTCACACTTGGAACACATAAAACAATTATTAGAATTCAAATTTTCAAAAATTTGCAAAAGTAATCAGATGCACCACAACAGTGGTTAGATGCACCAAAACAACATGTCAATGTGCTAAAATAATGGATCTATGTGCTAAAGAAATTGATTGATGTGCTAAAAGAACAGGTTGATGTGTTGAATTAAAACCCCCTGACTGATGAAACAAAAAAAACTTTGATGTGCCAGAATAGTCGTCGGATGCACTAAAGTATTTAGTGGATGCTCTAGAATAGTGTTTGGATGTGCTAAAGTATTTTTCATATGTGATGTAAAATCTTTCAATCATGCTAAAAGTAAACACGTCAGAAGCTTGCAAGTGTCCTTTTCAAAAAAATATGTTAAAAATGGGGTTTTTAGGCCCCACAATGGGCGCAAAAATGTAAGTGTGGAATAAGTAATGAGTAAAATAACAAACAACACTTATTAATAAGACATTATATCAAGAGAATCAACAATAATTAATATAATTGACACATAAAAACTCTTGAAAGTGTCATATTGCTCTATATCTCCAAAGATTTATTAAGTCACGGGGCTCTCAGATTTTCTAAGCATTATGACTATTAAAATTCCAATCTAGAGAATGAGATGTTGCTAATTGAAATAATCTAATCCTATATGGTGATGTCTAAATGATAATGATGAAACTTGATGAAAGAAGCTATAGTAAACTATGATGCAGCTAAATGAAAAGCCATGATATTGATTCTATTCTAAAATGCTTGCTATTTCTATTGCTAAATGGTAATTTCTTATTGCTAAGATGCTAGATTGCTCAATTGGTATTTCTGCAGAGTAAGTTTGCACAAAGTTGGGATCCATTTCTTGTATACAAAGGCTATATTTATAGATTCACAACAACATATTTGTGAAGGGGCAGCACAACAAAGGTCTAGATTTGATCTAAATAATTGAATGGTGAAGGATGAAGAAGCCTAAGCTAATCATGGGGATTTTTCCTCCCCACAAAAACATTCAGCTAGATGATAAGAAGAATCAATGGAAGAAGATGAAGAAGTTCACCTATAAATTTATCTCCAATTTGTCTTCACATTCTCTCGTGAAGGTTGAGATGAATTAAATTAGACATTTCATATCTAATTTGGTAGGTGGATATGATTAGCTGTAGAATATATTTTAATTGAATATTTAGATTTATTAAATTTAGGAAAAAAGATATTTAATTCAATAAAACAAACTATAGAAGTCTATGTTTATTAAATAAATATGGAAGAAAATATGATAATTAAATAAAAGAAAGTATGAAACTTGTTTATTTAATTTATATGAAATGATGTGATTAAGATGGAAAAATTAGGAGAATTCAATAATTAAATAAAACAAAGTATTAAATTTGTTTATTTAATTAAGATGAAATAATATGATAAAGATAGAAGAATTAAAAGTGAACTATATAAATAAATATTTTTTATTTATTTAATAGTAGAGGAATTAAAGGTTAATTAACCAAATAAATCATATTTAATTAATTAGATTATCCATACCATTTTTAGGTCTATACACTAGTAAATAGTATTTGGCGACATCTTGATTCGATAATTTGGTCCTGAATTGCTCATATTATAAGATCGGCTTATGTAGTTACAATATGTTATTTAGGACTACTAAAGGAATATATAATCAATATTTTAGTGAAATTGGAAGAACAGGCTGAAATTTACAAGTAGTAGAAGTTCAACATATAGTTTTTGGCTTTATATAGTGTAAATGTGTATGAGTTATTTGGTTTGCATTCCTCTAGTGTTTGGGTTCAAACTCTACAATTTTTAGAGATGGTTTATAGATGTCAATACTATATATTCAAGATGGTAAATTTTTATTTGATTAGATGAATTTTGGCGTGTGCTCAGTTGGTTTCTTTTGTAATTAGGTCCAATTCTTGGTTGACCTAACACATGTTATGTGTTATAAAGAATAAGTATGTAATGTGGATGTTAATAAGACATTTTTTAGGTCCATATTGACCTAAATCAAGTATTGCATGTTTGAATTGAGTGTGCATATTTTTTTGAATCAAGTGTGGAGCCAATAAAGCTATTTTTAATTAAAATAAGGCTACATTTAATTAGGATGACCTAATTGATGTATACGGATGTAATAGGGTATATACATGGGACATTTTTGAGTTGCATAGTGTGTTAAAAATGTAATGTGATGTGTGTGAGATTTTATGTTGTGCGAACTTGCAAATTTGTATGTGTGAGATCAAAATAAGGATAAAATTATTGTGAATGTAGAGTGACTACTGAGCAGAGCAATATTTTGTATTTAGAGCTTCAGAGGAACTGAGTTCAACAAGAGGAGGGTGCACTTTGTATCAGTTCACACTTTAGCTATGTAGCCACTTTTATTTTGTATCTATTTCTAGTTGTGATCCTTATAAGGACAATGAGTCTTAGTAGTGAGCCCCTATAATATCTTATAACTAGTTATAATATATTGTGAGCTAATCCTCGCCGCGGTTTTTCCCTTTACGGGTTTTCCACGTAAAAAATCTGGTGTTCATGTGTTATATGGTCTTGTGATCTCTTTCATGTTTTCATTCATTACTAAAGTTAGATATACTTTGTTAATTGGATGGTTTGTGATTAATTGGTTATATAAAATACTGATTCACCCCCCCTTTAGTATTTTGGGTGTTCAACAATTAAAACTATAGATCTTCTGAAATATGAAGCATATCATCCTAGATCTAGGATTAGTATTACATTTTTCACTTAGGCATTCACTTTTGCATCATAAAAAGAAATAAAAATTCAAAAATTGCATCTCATTTTGCATCATAGGTTGCAATAAGGGTAATTGCACTCATTCTAGGTCAGATCTACATTCAAATTGCATTTGGAAATTTACATTAGGTATGAAATCAAATACAAAAATGCTCATTACATCCATTTAGGCACTTTGCATCTAGTCAAAAGGTGAAAAATTGCATTGTTTTGTGTCAAAAAGTCATAAAATCATCATTTTCAAATTTTTCATATTAGGATCAGTCAATTGCTAAATTTTATATCTAGAATTGTATTTTATTGCTTAAGCATTTTCAAAATTGTTGCAAACTTGCATCTTGCATTTCATGATCTTAAAATCAATCATTTTCTAGAAAAATATTCACTGTCAAACTTGCACACATACAGACACAAGAACCTTAAAAAATATTATAGATAATCCCACTTTGAAATTTTTAGAAAATTATGTTGAACATAGTCACCCTAGGCGCCCTTGTCTAGCTGATAGGCCAAAACTAGGGTAGATAATGAGAAAGATTTAATATTTAAAAACAAATTTTAGTTTGGTTTAAGTGTCAATCTGAGGGCATAAAATTGTGAAAGGTGTAGTGGCTATGTGCACAAGGGTTGTAGGTAGTGAGGTGAGTATTCATGAAATGCATTTATAAAATTAGACCGCTCATGAAAATTACTATGAAATTTTTACACTACTATAAAAACTGCTACAAGACTATGTAGGCTGCTATACGAAATGTGCAAACTACAAGATTGTAATTTGCTATAGAAACTATATGTAGGTGAAAATAACTACAAGAAAATGCTAAAACAATAATGATAAAAAATATAAATATAAATCACAAATTCATTATTGAAATAAATAATTAAATCAACGTCTACGTTTCTTCAAATATTAACAATTCTAAGATGAAATAAAATCACACAACATATTATATAAAATATAAAGATCATTATGATGCTTCTGGAGAGTGGGCCCTCCTCTCCATTTGCATGTGAATGATCTTCTATGGCCTACTGCTACAAAACTCCTTTCAAAACATGAATTTCATATGTTATAATTTATTTTAGAAATAATGCATCATTGACATTACATTAATCCTGCACTATTCTATCATATCCTACGCTACTATCTTTGTACGTTGTTGTTGCTACATTCCTGCAATGTTCACTCTCTCCATCTCACACCCATCTCTCCCTATATATATTGAATGGGATGTGAAACAATTTTTTGATATTTTTTATTCTCACACCCTCTATTTTATTGTTGCCTCTCATTTCGTTGTTTGAAACCCACAATTTACATTGGTTGTTTTATTTGCTGATAAAAGAATCAACCTAAAATGGAGGATCTTATTTAGGTCATGGTTACAACAATAAGATGGAATATTATTTTTTGCATAAGATCATTTTCATCCATAGAATTATAAAACTGAATACTAATTAGTTTTAACAAAATTACCAAACTATTTCAAAGTAAATGATTTAATAAAAAAATTAATTTGGTGGAGTGCATTGACAGGTGAGATGAAATATGCATTCTTCTCCTTAAATTAACATGTTGTCAAATATATTTTCTAAAAATAATGGAAGAAAATATTAATAAATACAATCTAATATTTTTTACTCACATATTTTATCTAGAATTAAATTAAATATTACTTATATATTTAATCATATGAAACATAAAAGTGGTAAAATGGTATGGAAATGGAATATGAAAATGGGTATGAAGGCATATGAAAAATACTAAAATATGGAATAAAATAGAATCTAAATGTCTCTTATCATTCCCCCAACTTAGCATATTACACATCCTCATGTAGTCTTTATTACTGAGATGGTGTCTTGGAATTATGACTTTTTTCTTCTTCACCCTTGACTATTATACCTTGAAAGCTTAATTGCATTTCTTCTTGATTTTTGTTAGCTCATCTTCATAACAAGATTTCATGGATTTTATTTATTTTTCATCTTTCATTATTTTCATTTTAAATATTCATACCTTCCTCAAAAAAAATATTTTTTCCATCATTTTTTCATTTTTTTCATAGCATTGTTTTTTGGAAATGCTATATATAGGAGGTACCATAAAAAAAAAATCTCCATATTCATGAACTATGTGAAATGGGTGAAATGATAGACAATATGAATGATTATGAAGGGTGAAAATAATAGATACTATGATGAGATACTTAAGGATAAAAGGAAATAATAGGTGAAAATATAGGTAATAAGGCTGATGTTGTACTTCCCCCCAACTTAAAGGGCTAACCATCCTCGGGAAAAAAGGAGAGGAGTGAAGGGAAAACTACTTTATATGATTAATATAATACAAAATATTACTAAAGTTAAAAGATAAACTAATGAAAAATAAAATTGATTGTTTTACCAAATTGCATGTCCATTAATGCCAAGGTCTGGTAGCCAAAAAAACTTAACAACTGTGAACCTCCAAGGAAAAACCAAAAGTTGCGAGAAGAATTGTGATAAGAAATGCAACACAAGAAATATATCTATCCTATATAGAAGCACCATGGACCATACTAGTGGTAGATAACTCTATTTTTAGTAACACCTTAACTAAATGTGCAGTAATGCCATTTGTTATAGGTGATCAAAGTGATTTTGACCACAACTAGAGCATAGCTACATAAGCTACCTATAGGAGGTGCTAGAAGGCACACATGTTGGAATATTTTTTCATTGATGTCAAAAGAGGATCAAAGGAGAAGTGTGTTGATCCTATGTAGGAGCACTTAATGTTTTTATTGATGTCATGAAGGTATCAGAAAGGTGATGAGATAAATCATGCAAGGGGGATTGTTGGCATGATGACAGAGGATGAATGTGAGAGCAGTGAACCTAGTTCTAGAAGTGTGTGGCTTGTTGATGATGCTAAATTGCACATCTTGCAAATGTTTTCATGAAGTTGCAGAGAGTCTCTCATACAAAAGAAGAGGAAACAAGCTATAGATTCGATGTGGGTTTTTCAAGAGCATTCCAATGATGTGCTCTATAGGTCCAGAAAGTGAAGGATGCATCCAAGAATGTATTATTTCTACTCTTAGGTGATATTAGGGTTTACAGATAAACCCTAATGGGTTTATAGTCATGACAGCCAATATGTTCTTCTATTTTAGTGTTTAATGTTAGTAACAGGTAACTGATCACATAAGTTACAACTTATGTCATTGAAGTCATGAGGGTGACCAATCCCTCTACCTAGTGCTCAAGGTTACTCATATCTAGTTGGTCTGGGAGATAGTTTAATATTGGTGGGACTCACCTTGGAGTCTCTTCGATATTCCAATAGCTATCTCATCGACGAGACACTAGGTCATCAAAGGGAGTTCTATGAATGTCTCTTCGATGGAGCGATAAGGAGTATGGAAGCATTATCGACGAGATTGGATGGCATTGGTGAGACCTTTGGCTATGTGTCTCCAAGTTGGAAATGAGAAGGTAGTGCTCTAAGTGGGACCCAATCATAATGATATGGGTGACAGTTATGACAAAGATGTCACATGGTGTGACAGGATTGAGTAAACTGTAATCCACATCCTTGTTTTGGATTACGATGTAGTGACATGGCCATGAGGTGGACAGGTGACATCATCAAGGGTTTTCATTGGCATGATCAGTGAGACTTGTTCAGATGTCTCTTCAATATTTCAATATGTGCTTGATTGAAGAGAGAGATGTAGATCGAAGGGAGTTTCATGATTGTCTCTTCAATACAGTGATGAACTTCCCGTCAGTGAGAGAAAGTGGAGTCGTAGGATGGTGAAGGATGTCTCGTCAATAACCCAATGACCTTTCCATCAATGAGACATTGGTAGTTTGGTAAGACTTTGAAGCATGTCTCTTTGACATGGTGATAAGAGAGTATGATGCCAACTCTGGGACCCAGTAAGGTAGATGTGGCAATGAGACCTAATAAGGTAAGGATGATGTGCGTCGATGATACAGTAAGAGAGCAAATGAAAGTATGGCATGTTCTAGGAAGTGATATTGGATGGTGACATGTGGCGACACAATGGCATGGGGACCACTTGTCTACAACAACAAATGGTATCAGTGTGACAACACCATATTGATGAGAGTGGAGTTGATGTCTATTTGATAGTTTGATGACTATCTCATTGGTGTAACATTGGTGTATCAGTAGGAGGTTCAAAGATGTATCTTCGATGAAGAAATAAGCTAAATGGGACTAGATAGGATGATGAAAATAGTGGAATGTGACAAAGGCCGACAAGTGGTGAAGAGTGATTGCTTGATATGTTGATTCACATCATTGTTGCAAATTACTTGGTAATGACATGGAGGATAGATAACATGTGAGCCCATGCATTTTTCAAAGTGAGATGAGTCTATTGGATAGAGAAGTTATCAATTCTCTTTGATGTAATGATGTGAACCAAAGATTTTAATGGTTAGGAATTTGTTGTCTCTTTTGCTCAATTAGAGTCTTCCACTTAATGGAACGAGATAGATCCCACACCCAAAATCTAGATTGTTCACTCAAAATAAGGAATACAGGATGGAATTGAGACTAAATGAAATGATATAAATTCAACTAGATGATGAAATTGATTGATTAAGTGTACAAAACCTAAGAAGTGTAACTGTTTTGAAAAAACATTGTGTAATGCAAAAACACCTAAAAATGTGAACAAAACTAAATAGAAATGGATGAAACTGAAAGTGTGCACCTAAGATATGGATGGAGACTAGAAATGGCTTCTGGAATGCTATTGATGCTAATTTTTAGGCCTTGTGAGACTCATTCGCCATTCTGGGCGAATCAGTCCCAATTTTGTGAAACTGTTCTGGAACCTTTTTCAGACAAATGGGTGTCTAAAAATGTAGAAAACCAAAAAATAACCTATAAAAAAGACTCATTTTTCACCCATGGAGAATGGGTCTAGTTTTGAATTTATGAATATTCAAAGGTGGAATCAGGAGCTTTCAGTCTTCACTTTCTACTTCTCTAGGTGTCTAGTTATGAAACTATCACATTCAGGCCTAAAAGTGAATTTTTGTGGGTATCTTGACTTTTCCAATGAAGAAATGACTTGAACAAATTTTCAATGCAATATTAATTGATTTCTAAGCCTCCAAGATGTCAAAATCTACAAACATACAAGACAAGAGAGAAATTTTGAATGTTAGGACATGGGGTTTGCATTGGTCAAACCCCTTTTAGGTAATTAAACCAAAATAGAGAAAGAATGTAATGAAGCATGCAATAATGGAGTTGATTACCTTGTCATGATGTTTGATCTTGTATTTCTGCAACAAAACATGAAGAATCTTCCCTTGAATGTCTAAAAATTGCTATCTTAATGACTTGAAATGATGAAACCCTAACTTTCCTGACTTGAGATGGAAGAATTGTATCACCCCTCCGTTTTGGATATTTGGATCGGCAGTGTTCTTGTTTGTATGTCTGATTATGCTTATGATGTGACCGTGGAACTTGGTGATTATTTGATCATGAACTGATTAGTGATGCGTATGTTATATTTTAATGTGATGATTGTGTCTAAACATGCTTTGACTTTGGAACTTGATTACTTGTGATCGTGATTGTTAAATGATGTGAAATTTATATTTTAGATGTGATGTTATTTTATTCTGATGTTATCTTTATGACATGTTTTGGAGTAACTTATAAGATATTTGATTTAATGATTTTTTAAGCTGTTGATCATATCATTGATGTTAGATGCGTCAGTTAGTGATATTGTATTGGTGAAGGGGATGGGATTGTATCACTTGCTTGCGAGCACCCTATAATTCTGAGATTTCCTCTTCACGATGTGTTTGATCATATTATATACATATTGCACGTTCGACATGCTCTTTGTTGCAGGATTGACAAGTACATGACATCAACTCCACCTGGTTCACAGGTTTGAGCGTGTCCATTGACCAACGGTATTTGATTGGGATATAGTAGCTAGGTTTTTTGTGCCAAGTCGTCACCCTAGTCATAGCATGTTGTCGGGTTGTCGTCGGGGTTAGTTGTTTTAATTTGGTCAGTTTCACCTTGAGTATTTATTTAATTTCAAATTTTAAAGTTTATTAAATGCTAGGTGTAGTTTAATTAATGATTAAATATATTTAGTTGCAATGTTGAAATATGATTTATTTTATTGATTTATTTGATTTAATTAATAAAATAATTATTGGGTTATTGATTGATTTGATTAATTAATAAAATTAAATTGAGTTTAGTGATTAATTAGATTAATGGTGAAATATTAATTAAAATAGTCGTTTTGGAGTTATTATATATTAGTTTCAAATTTAAATTGAAAATGGAAATTATATTGGATATTTAAGATTTGATTAAAATAAAAGAAGAAATCTTGTTTGAATAGTTACGGTTAAATTAAAATAAATAAATAAATGATAATGTGTTTTAATTTCACTTTTGAAAATTATAGATGAAATATATTCTTTGTAACTTTGAAATGTTTATATTTTAATGGAAATTTGAAAATGCATAAGGTTTGAATTAAAAATTCGAAATTGGTTTTAGAATTAAAAATTAGAAATATTCCCATGTTTTTAAAATATATTTGGTGAGTGGGATTTTTAGGGTTTTTGACCAATTTGGGGAAAAACCCTATTTTTGATAAGGAATCTCATCTAAGTTTCAATCTTTCAATTTGGGGGAAAAATCTTCTTGGTGGTGGCTTGATTTGGATTTGTGGAGGAGATTGAAGGTTTGCTTGAGTTGGATTTGAAGAGGATTTGAAAGCTCCATCGGAATCTACAAGTTTTGGAGAAAAATCAGGTTCCTCTTGTTCTTGCTTTGTTCATTTTGAAAATAGCTTAGATCCTTGTGATGATTGTTTGAAAATCTTTGTTTGGCTGTGTGAAAATCCTTGAAATATTGTTTGAATTCAATTTAAACCCATGAAAATTTGTTTCAAAACTAGCAATAGAACTTGGAAGGGATTCAAATGCAAAGCTTTAATTTCCTTGTCAATTTGGGGAAAACCCAGAAAAATTCATCTTATTATTGTGCTTTAAATCTTTCTTCTTAATCTTTTCCTCATGAAAATTTGTCCAATTTGGGGCTGTGAAATGATACATTCACATAAATAACCTCTTATACTTTGCATATAAATCTTTGTAGGCTGGAAATTTTTCTTAAAAGATTTGTTATTTTAAGAAAAAAAGGATTGATGTGTGAAATTCGTTCTGGTTTTTTTTACCAGAACAGGGTTTTGTTTTGATTTTCGTTTTTTCATTTTTAACGAAATTATGTAAATAAAATGATTTTTTTTTTTCTATTTGTGTGGGGGCTGCCCACAGCCACCCCCCATCCATGGGGGCACTGGTTGTGCAACACTCTCCATGGTTGGGGAGGGGCTGCAAGCAGCCACCACAGGGGCACGTCCGCTGTTGGGGGCTACGTGGGCCTTTCATTGTTTTATAAAAATTAAATTTATTAAAATTTTTAGTTTTTGTTTAATTTCTTTTTTTTTATAATATATATTTATTATAATATGTATATAATATATATATTAATTTTAAATTATATATATATTATATATTTATTATAATACATATATATTATATTTATTAAATTTAGATTATATATAGATAATTATATATATTTAATGTATATATAATTAATGTTTGGTCGTCTTCGCATTAAGTAGTAAAATGGAATTTTAATTTGGAGGTTTTTAAATAGAAATATTGAAAGAATAATTATATATTTAAGATATGTTTTATTTAAATATAATTTATTTAAGGAGTTGATTTTACCATCAAAGTTGTAATAAATGGAGTTCTTTTAATTAATCGATTTTATTTAAATTTTGTTTTGATCGGGAAATCTTGAAATATTAAAATGATATTTTAGAGGTACACATTTAAATGATAATTGAATATCTTAAAAATAGGACTTAATCTAAAATGATTATCGCATTGGTATAGAGGAAATGTAATTGATGTATGACCAAAGGATTTATTTAAAATATTGATTTTGATTAATTTATTTATCTTATGATGAAAGATAGATTAAGTGACTTGATTAAGTGTTTATTTATTAAAATATCTCGAATATGAAGATAACTGTTAAATGTAGAGTTAATGGTTGACTTATTTCAATCAAATGACCTTATTTATTAAAACGTTTGGACATGGAATTTAATTGTGAAACTTAGAGATAATGAATGATTTAGTTTAATCGGATGGTTTTAGTCATTAAAATTTTGATTATGGAACATATTTGAGGAGCTTAGAGTTAACAAATCATTTATTCTAATTAGATGACTTTATTTATCAAATATTTGATTTGTTTATTTGGTTTCAATTATTACAGATAATTGTGATAATGAAATTAAATAGACAGATTTAAAATATAGATTATCTGAAGACGATTTTGTTACGAAATAGAAGCAAAAGTGGATTTTATATTCAAAGGATTTATTTAGAACAATGAATTTTAATAGTCGAATGATTAATTTAAAAGTGGATTTCGAATAATCAAATGCTTTTACTTTAAAGGTTGATTTTTATTAATATATGTAATTGGAAAAATGAAATATATTATTGGATTAAACTCCTTAAAGTTGTCAATGTGCTTTGATTTACTATTGAGTTTGTGCAATTAATGTTAATTATTTGCTTAATTTCTTGTGTGGCGTAATTGTTTGACTGGGTTTAGGAAACCCTAACATTAGATATTGAGTTGCCTGGAATGATTTTTATATCATGTTATTTCATTCTCAATGTTGGGAAAATGGGGTTAATTGTCTAAGTAAGTCTTCCATAGAAGTTCACTAAGATGGGATGTTTTATGTAATGGGTCAATTTGCGAATCGCCTTGGGAATTGCGTAGAGTTGTACTATGTTGTTGTACCCAGTTCCCATGAACGGGGATTTGTGCCTCCTTGGGATTAGGAGAGGGTTATGTAATTTGTGCCTCCTTTGGAAGGAGTGGGTTTTGTATTTTGGTTTCCTCCAGTGTTTGGAGTGGGTTTTGTACTTTTGTTCCTCCAGTGTTTGGAGAGGGTCTTGACCTTGTTACCTCCAGTGTTTGAAGTGAGTTCCTTGATTTGTTACCTCCTTGGATTGGAGAGGTCGTATTATCTAGTTACCTATTGTGGTTTTCACCGTGTGTGTTGTCTTAGAGGAGTGGCTTGCAATGGGGGCCGACACACGAAGTGGTGTTAGGGAAACTCTTTGCAAGTTGGTTAATTCAGTGATAACTAAATAAACTTTTAGAAGCTTAGGTTGCATCAAACATTAAACAAGATTAATTATGCCTTGCTCATGGACCCATGGGCTTGTTTTAGACTTGGGATGAGATGGGAAGGTTTGGAATGGCAAGGTCATCTATCTCGTCTTCACGAGAGGTATTTGATTCTGCATGAGTGAGCATGGGTGTTAGGACTCGGTAGAGGCCACCAGGATAACCCATGGTGGGGGCCGGAGCCTAGGAAGATTCCCAGAGGAGATCCCTTGACGAGCTATGCGATGACACTCTTTCTAAGTCAACAAGTTTGTACTTGGTCTTTGTGACATTCTTGATCTACTTTATATCTGGAAGAAATGTGACCTATGTCAGTGGTGTGCGAGTTCGTACCAGAGTTATGCATATGACCGTTCAGTCATGTGATGAGGTACTTGTGTTTATTTTTCATATCAGTTTTTTGTAGCCTGTGTCTAGTGGTAGATGGTCTTGTGTAGGAATTCCTTGTTACTATCTCCTAGCACAGAGGGAGTGGAACCTTTGGGTTCCATGTGGTCAGGTGGCACGTGCTCCTTAAATCTGTTGGTTCTTCTTCTTGTTCGTGTGGATGAGATTTCTAGTTGGAGAGCTCGTGGGATTTAGTTTCTTCTCATGCTTTATTCTTTCAGTATTTATTGTAATTTTATTACCCCTCATGTGTTATCGAGGTGGAATTTGTAATATGTAATCATACTTATTGGAACTACCTCATTCGGGGAATGAGTGTTGTAAACCATGTTATTGGGATCAAGTGATATCTATTATGCCTTGGATGTAAAATTTATCATGTATGGAATGTATGTGAACTTTAATTGTTAAGTAATTCTATGGTATGGTTTTAATTCATGTTATGTGTTTGGTTTAAGCAACACAGTCTCATAACCTTAAGGGATTGGATGGCAATAGTTAAGTGAACTTGCATGTTAATTGTTCTTTTAAAAACAAAAAAATAGTTTGTTTGTGTAGTAAATTGCAACATCCCCTAGGGTTGCGTGGCGGGGCGTTACAAGAATGATGGATGAATAATGAATAATGTTTATGATTTAGGGTTTAGAGACTTGATTTTATAGGAAATTAACCTTATTCACTTGTAAATTGGATCCCTAAGGTTGACATGTAAGAATATTAAACTTAATTTCCATTTTTTCCCACTCAAAACTCAAATTTTTGACCCAAATGCGACTCATTCACCACCTTGGGTGAATCAGTACCACCTGGTAGGGACTCATTCATCACAGGTGGTGAATTAGTCCCAGTGGGGCCCATTTGATAGCTAAGATGCTAGGAAGTAATAAAATAAGGTTTTTATGGTGACTATGTTGGGTATTTAATCAAATATTGCCTCTGGATGCACAATATGGGGTGATAGGGACCTATTAGTGATGATGTAAAGGTCAATTAGTGTTTGGGACATAGAATTCAATGTGAAAGTTTGATTAAATAAATACACTTTACAACACTAAAATGAGGTCCACATAGCCTAGAAAGGCACAAGAACCAATGTGAATGGGTAAAACACATTACAACACTAGGTTAAAGTTAAGTTTATTTTACAAGCCTTGTAGATTGATGTGAGGATGTATTTAAATACATTTTATAATGTTGAATTAGGGGATAATGGGTTCATTAAGTCTACAAAAGCGTGAAAGTCCTTTACAAAACTTTACAACACCTTTATAAGACATCATTAAATGCATTTGAAAGGGTCCAAGACCTAGTATGGATGTGAAAAACACCTCACAACACCAAATCAAGGCCTTATTAAGTCCAGATTATCATCAATTATTCCCCAAATCAGCAAGTTTCCTTTTTCCTATGGTACATTTAGCCCCCACTTTAGTGAGACATGAACTTGCTTGAAACTCACATTAAAGTAGACATTCAAGAGAGATTTGAGTGTACAGATGCAGATGACAAAGAATGAAAAAGATAAAGAAGGTAGTCAAGCCCCCAGGATCCAAGATCCTAAGTCAAACCATCAAGATAACATAATCATGCAATGGAAAGAGCTAAAGAAAGGAAGAACAGGGTGGAAAAGATGTGCTCACTCTGGGGCCATAGAACATCAAGTCATCCGTGGGGTGAGATATCCCAAATAAGCGGTTTAGGGGAAAATTCATGATAGTTTGGTGGCTTCCCACCATGTAATGAGAAATTCATGCCAGTGTGTCAACTTCCCATTATACAAACCATACCAAAGTTATGCTCTTGATAACATTGATAAGGCACCACAATGTAATGCTTTTTGTAAATGCTTTTGAATGTAATGTAAAAAATTTGTTAAAGGGGATTTTGATTTTTTCATGGGAGGTCTTCTTCTTAGGGAGCATTGTGCCTAATTTTTGCAAGAGAGGACAAGTCAAGGTGTTAGATCATTATCCATGGGATGCTTTGTTCGCATCAGGCCACTTCAGTTGATTGGTATTCCCTTGTCAAATCGTTATCCATGGGATGCTTTGTTCGCATCAGGCCACTTCAGTTGATCATACACTCTTGGAAGGCATCAAAACCAATGACACCACCAAGGAGAGGACACATCACAAGAAAAATTAAATCATAGCATGAAATTTGCACAAAGATGTTACCTATGTATGCCCCCCACTTTAAAGCAGTTTCTAACACCATTACTGTTAGCAATTTCTTTAAAGTAGAAGAAGGTAGAAGAAAGGGAGTATGTCACATGTGATTCAATCTTAAGACATGTCGTCCAAATCCCAAGCTTGATCTTATATGTTCATGAAAGGTTAACAATTATCCCAAAAGAGACAACGACACCTAACATACAAGGATAAGGCTGTTGAACCCCTTTCCCCCACTTAGTGTAGGACAAGGGTGAGCTTCGAATGGATGATGGTATGTTGCCCTTTGCGATGGATACAAAACATGCAATAGTGAGTATGTGATTATCCTACAACTATTACATGGAAAGGAGTAGTAGATAATGTTATTTATTTTGATAAGTAAACAAATTTTCTGCTTGATTGGATTTGATTGTATATATATGAGCAATGTCATTGTAACTTGGTTGGTATGAAATGTTATTCTTAGGTGGGTAAAGGATGAGTTCAGGTTGGTTTTCAGTTTGGTGCTTATGTGATGGTGGGTAAAGAATTAGAGGATTCTTAAGATGTCCCATGGGGTATGTATGCGGTTCATTGATTGAAGGGGATCTAATGGACACTAGTGCATGCATAACCTTAGTGGTCTTGGTTTGATGTATCCCTAAGGAAGACATATCATTTTATTGCACCATAATAGTCTCCCTAGGAGGAGAGTTGTTAGGAGAAAGACAATCCAAATGTTCTTGGCTTTCAAGGATTTTTTCTTCTTCATCGCAAGGGATCTATTAATGGTTGAATTGTCTTCCAAAATATTTTCATGATTCTCATCAATTGGACCTTGTAACACCATAATATCATCTTCACTAATAGGAGAGATATTAGGAGAGGGGGAAATTTGATTTTTGTCCATAATCTCATTGTCTTGTGCCATAACATATACCCTAGTAGGAGAGCTTTTAAGAAAGTAACAATCAAGAGGTGCATCACATGTCATGGTCAAATATTGTAAAGAAGCTTCATCACAAAGAGGGGAGACATGAAGGGGAGGACAACTAGGATTTTCATGTGTCAATGATTAGATCTTCTTGTTCAAATAGACCCTTCAAATTGTTATGAACATTAGGAAGGAGATAAATAATGTTATAACTCTCAATCATTTGGTTTCTTGATACCAACATATCCTCCTCACAAATGTGTTTGTCACGATCATTCATGAAAGCATTTTCACAAATAGGGGAGGTGTTGGGAGATGAATGGAGACTAGGTAAGGCAGTGGCAATGAATTCATCTTGTATTGCTATACTATCTTCCCAAGGGGAATGAGGAGAAGGACAAAAGAGACCTTCATGATTCTTGATGATTGCACCTTCTTTTAGCAAGATACATTCGTCACTAAAAGGAGAGGTATCAGGAGAAGTACAATTACAATCATCATGTTTATCTATGTTTGTATTCCCTTCTAACACATCATCCACACATATAGGAGAGATAGGAGGGAGGGTAAGTTTAAGACAAGCGTTAACATTTTCATTCTCTTGTGCTAAGAGACTATCATAACTAGGGAATGCATTGAATGAAGGACTAGAATGCTTGTTAACTAGCTTTTTCTTTGCAATTTTGGAGAAGATTGAAACTAACATTTTGAAATAACAATCTATGCTAACTCAAAATGTAATGTAAAAGACTAGAATGAAATGTAATTTTCAGATAATAATTGACTAATTATGCTATGTAATAATATGAGAATGCAAATGTGAAATTTAAACCATGCATGAAATGAGCTAATTTAGGCTAAATTTGATGAAATGAATGTTACAAAAATGCAACCAACTGATACAACTAGGAAATTGCACCAAACATAATCCTAAAAACAGGGTTTCCACCTCTATAAAAGGTAGTTTTAGGGGTGAAAAGGGATTGATTCGCCCAAGGTGGAAAATGAGTCCCAGTATGGGATTTTTTTTCAAAATTTTCAAAATTTTTGGAGTGGTTTTGATGTTTTCTGAGTTCTATGATGCAGATCTAAGTTAAAAATACAGAATTTTAGAAAATTCAAATGAATTTAGATGCGAACAATGCAACTTAAATGCACTTTTTATGAATGGAAAATTTGAAACCTAGCATGCAAATTAATCCATGCAAACCCTAATGCAAGGTCAATGCAAGGCTAGATCTATGATGAAGGAATCCAAATCAGAAAAGAGAAGTATTTCAAAAGAGGGTTCACCAAAATGAACCAAATATTTTAATGGTTAGGAATGCTATGTCTCTTTTTCTCAATTAGGGTCTTCCACCAAATGGAAAGAGATAGATCCCACACCCAAAATCTAGGAGGTTCACTCAAAATAAGGAATGTAAGATGAAATTGAGACTAAATGAAATGATCTAAATGCAACTAGATGATGAAATTGATTGATTAAGTGTACAAAACCTAAGAAATGTAACTTTTTTCAAAACACATTGTGTAATGCAAAAACACCTAGAAATGTGAAGAAAACTGAACATAAATGGATGAAATTGAAAGTGTGCACCTAAGATGTGGATGGAAATTGGAAATGGCTTCTGGAATGCTACTGATGCTGATTTTTAGTCCTAGTGGGACTCATTCCCCATTCTAGGCGAATTAGTCCCAGTTCTGTGAAACTGTTCTAGAACTCGTTTCAGACAAATGGGTGTCTAAAAATGTAGAAACCCAAAAAATGACTTGGAAATGGGACTCATTCACCACCCATGGTGAATGAGTCCACTTTTGAATTTTTAAATATTCAAAGGTGGTATCAGGAGCTTTGGGTCTGCACTTTCTGCTTCTCTAGGTGTCTGATTCTGAAACTGTCAGATTTCGACCTGAAAGTGACTTTTTGTGGGTATCTTGACTTGTCCAATGAAGAAATGACTTGAATAGGTTTGCAATGCAATATTTAATGATTTCTAAGCCTCCAAGATGTCTAAATCTACAAACATACAAGACAAGAGAGAGAAATGTTGAGTGTTAGGGCATGGGGGTTTTCCTTGGTCAAACCCCTTTTACGTAATTAAATCAAAATAGAGAAAGAATGTAATGAAATATGCAATAATAGAGTTTATTTACTTTCCATGATGTTTGATCTTGGATTTCTGCAACAAAACATGAAGAATATGCCCTTGAATGTCTAAAAATTGCTATCTTAATGACTTGAAATGATGAAACCCTAACTTGCTTGACATGAAATGGAAGAATGATGGATGGATAATGAATAACAGTTATGATTTAGGGTTTAGAGACTTGATTTTATAGGAAATTCACCTTATTCACCTATAAATTTGATCCCTAAGGCCGACATGTAAGAATATTAAATTTAATTTCTAGTTTTTCCCACTCAAAACTCAAATTTGACCCAAATGGGACTCATTCGTCACCTTGAGTGAATCAGCCCCACCTAGCAGGGACTCATTCACCACAGGTGACGAATTAGTCCTAGTGGGGCTCATTTGACAACTAAGATGCTAGGAAGTAAGAAAATAAGGTTTTTATGGTGACTATATTGGTTATTTCATCAAATATTGCCTCAAGATGCATAATATGGGGTAATAGAGGCCTATTAGTGATGATGTAAAGGTCAATTAGTGCTTGGGACATAGAATTCAATGTGAAAGTGTGATTAAATGCAATTTACAACACTAAAATAAGGTCTACACACTGTAGAAAGGAACAAGAACCAATGTGAATGTGTCAAACATATTACAACACTAGGTTAAAGTTAAGTTTATTTTACAAGCCTTCTAGATTGATGTGAGGATGTATTTAAATACATTTTATAATGTTGAATTAGGTGAAAGTGGGTTCATTAAGTCTAGAAAAGCGTGAAATTCCCTTACAAGACATTAAATGCATTTGAAAGGGTCCAAGACCTAGTGTGGATGTGAGAAACACATCACAACACCAAATCAAGGCCTTATTAAGTCCAATTTATCATCAATTATTCCCCAAATCAAGCAGGTTACCTTTTTTCTATGGTACATGATGCACAATGGTCATAAGGCGATTGTCAATGGATGGATAAGATCGACAATGCAAATATGAAGAATGCTAATTCGACAATGGTGATGTAAAGGTGTTGACAAGATCAATGGAAAACTCACATCCATGTTGTGAGTTGTGTGGGAATCAATGGGCCCTATGTATGAAAAGAAAGCAATAGATCGAAGAGAATAGTGGATGTAGGTGATACTATAGTGAATGTCTTTTCAACAAAGCAACATGGTGATAAGTGAATGTTGCATGATTGATGATGGAGATTTAAATGATCTCGTATTCGATGTTTAGATTGTAATGGCATGATAGTGGATGGTGATCATAGGATCATGGCACAAGAGAGAAGGTCAATGACCAGTATTCAAACTTGAAGATATATAACTATCTGGTCCATGTGAATAGGTTTCAACTGGTAACTGATTAAGAGGAAAGAATTTATTGGTCTAACTACACATGTGACCAATGTCAGTGAAAATATGATATACTAAGAGGTGGTTCAGATTGTAGATATGATTGAGATCAATATATTGAATGGATAGGAGAATGCATTGAATGCATATCAGATTCTAGGGTTGATAGAGAGCTAATTTGGGAAAATTCTCTGTAACAGAATTAAGTGTTGGGTGACTCGATTCAAGATATGGAAATATCTAGTAAATTATATCAAATATATTAATTATGAGTTGGATAGTGGTGTGTGTGTGCCTCAAGGTAAAGGAAGCTTGCTGGTGAACTTAGCAAGTGAAGGAAACCCTAGCAAAAGTTTTGAGAGGATCTGGATGATGGGGAGAATCTTGAGGTAGAGATTGTAGATCAGTGGAGTTAAGAAAAAAATAAAATCAAAGAGTTGTCTATGTTGTTGCATTTGTTGTAAGTGAAAAGTGGGAGTAGTCTACAAATGCAAAGAGGGTTGAATAGAGTAATGTATAGCTGAGTATACAACAAAGAAAGTGTAATGAGTGAGAAGTGTAGTAGATAGTCAATGCATTTGAGAAGTCCTAGACTATAATACAAAACATCATCTAGGTTTGCATTCAGGAGAGTACAGATGTGTGACACACCTGAAAAAGGGAAAGAAGTAGAGTGCAACAAGTTAGAATAGTGATTGTTCTATGTGTAGAGGAGAGTGCAGAGCAGGGATGTATTGTTGGCAGTGCAGTTTTAGCAGCATAAAGTAAGTTGCAATAAGTGCAACAATGTATTGTGTGTATTGAGGCATCTCAAATTTTGTAGAACCAAATCTTATGCATACTTGAATTTATAATTCTTCAGAGGTTGCAACCTCATTGTATTGAGTTGTAGCTCAGATTAGGTGATAGTTATCTCCTTGGAGTTGTAGCTCCTAAAATAGGGTGTTGTAGCATCCTTGAAGTTGTAGCTTTTAAAGTAGGGAGTCGTTTCTTCCTTGGAGTTGTAGCTCCTAAATTAGGGTGTTGAAGCATCTTTGGGTTGTATCCCTAAACATTGTAATAGATATTTTATTTTTGATGTTGGATTTGAGCAATATCCTCAAGTAGCATTTGTCACTGTGGTTTTAACCATCTTGGGTTTTCCATGTATATTTGGTGTTATAGGTTTTTGTGTGAATGTGTTTCCATCTCTTTGTGTGGTTAGTTATTTTGCACATTAAGGGTTTAATGAGTTATTTTGTATAAAGTACTCAGAGCTAAAAAAAAAATTCTACACAAAGGTTTTGAAGGATAAGTTTTAGTATCTACTAATTCACTCCCCCTCTTAGTAGATCATTGTGTTCCAACAATTGGTATCAAATCCCCAAGTTCCCTAGGAGAAGCTTAATCAGCTCGGGGTAGATCTTGGATAAGGTGAACACAATGGTTTGTCAAAAAAAATTACTTTCATATAATGGACCTATCTTTGATGGATCAAGATATATTTTTTGGAGCTCATTGATGGAAGGATATTTTGGATCTAGAGGATTTGATGTTTTGATGTTAGTTGTAAATGGATATACAGTCCCTGCTACATCTCCAATAATTGAAGCTAGAAAGAAAGAATATGAGGATAATGTTATAGAAAGAGATGTAATTCTTCATGGAATGTCAAGTTTTCTGTTGGTCAAATTCATCCATTTTTAAACAACAAATGAAGTTTGGAAAAAGTTGAAGAGAATGTATGAAGAGGATGGTAAATATGAGGTGAAGGCCTTGATTTAAAAATATGAAAGTGAATCTGAAAGCCTTGAGGCAAGTGAAAATTAGAAATCTACAAGTTGTTTCTACAGTGAAGCTGCAACAAGAGGTGATGAAGACGAAACATCTACCTCTGAATTAGAAGAGTCTAGTGAAGAGCAAGTTGATTCCATCAGAAGATCAAGGAATGACTATAGAAAATAAAGAGGTATGCTACCCCCTAAGAGTTATAATTTTGGTAGAATAAGTCTTCTTGCTGAAAAGAATAATTCTGAGGATGATAGTGAAAATAGTTTGCACATAAAAAATAGGTCATTGGGTGTTTTTGGCAGCATTGATGATGAACTTGTGAGTGCCTGTGGAAGTGACCAATTCATGGATCTTGGTAAAGAAGTTAAATGATCAGATGAAGAAGATGATGCATCTAGTGAAGAAGAAGGAGAAGTAGACCTAGAAGGTGAACTCATTAGTGCTATGAATGACATTAGAAATTTGAGAAAGGAAAATGAAGAATATAAGAGGAATGGACAAGAAGAAATTGAAAATATGAATAAGAATATTCAAGAATCAAATTAGAGTGTAATCAACTTGAAGATACAAGTGGAAGAAGAAAAAATAGAATAAGATCTAGTTAAATTAGAACTATAGTCTAAATCAAATGAATACATGAAGTTGGAAGCAGAGATAGTTTCTCTAAGAAAGGAGTTAACAGATGTAAAAGAGTGGATGGAAAAAAGATTGAAGCCAAAAAGTGGCTCTAAGATGGTAGATGAGTTGAGCAGGTCAAACAAGTTGTCAAGACCAAGGGTAAAGATTGACCTTGGCAGTGAAACAGGGAAAAGTCATTCTACTCGTGAAATATTTTTTGACAACTCTTGAACAATAGGGAAAGGTTGCACAAGTGGCTGAAAAGAAAGTACCTCTACAAATGGCTTGAAGATAGCACCAGAGAAAAAGGAACTAGCTAATGATAAGAAGAAAGTTAATGAAGAAAAGAGACTTGTTGTAGATAAGAGGAAAAACATTTATCTAGTTGTTGATTATCAGAAGAAGAATCCCACAACAGTTAAGAAAATGAAGAGTTCAGTCCCTGAACAACTGAAGAGAAAGCAACATACATAGGGTGTTGTTAGAAATAGATTTACAACAATGAGATACACAAAGAATCCAATGTAGAGGATACCACCATATCATGAGCAAATAAATGGTATGATTAATTTGTTCCTCATGTTTTTATAGCTATTGTTATTTATGTAATCAATTTGGCCATAAAGCATGTGAATGTAGAAATGTACCTAGAAAGAGCACAAATCATATGTATAGAAATTCATTTGTTCTTGTCATAGGAATGAATGTATTGTGCTATAAATGTGATAACTATGGTCATACAACTAATTACTACAAATTAGATTATGCAAGACCAACAACACATTATGTAAAATCAAAAGAATATAGTAAGGAAAAGAATGTGTCTCCCAAAGTGAATAATGGTTCACATGTTTTTGAGAAGAAGGTTGATGTAATAGAAAAGAAGCACAAGATGATATGGAGAGAGAAAGATTGCAGGAAACACTCAGTGTGGTTGTTTCTACCTCACATATCTAAATATTAGTGATAGGGAATGAGTCCAGGGGGATTTTAATTGATATCTATTTTGTCCCTAGATATGGAGAAGTGATCAAGTTAGGTAAACTTGTACAAATTTATAATGACTTGATGATTGCAACAAAATGATTTTAATCTTTCTCTTTGTCAAAAGGGGAAGAAAATTTGTAGGTGAAAAAGATAATGCTCCTTGTGCCTTGCTGGGAAAATGATATGCATCATTTAGCCTGGCTAGTATAGAATCTAGAATGATGCAGATGCTCACTGGAAAGGAAAGTGTTCATGGATATTGATCTTAGGGGGAGCTACAGATTGTGTTACAGAAATGGTCTACCTGGTACAATGATTGAAGGTCTTTAAGTGCTTATAAGGATAGGCAAAGATGAGAGATGCATCAAACACAAATTTGGGATCAAAGAAATGTTTGCAAATTGGTATTGAGCCCAATTTAGAGTAAATGCTTATGTATGCAACCAAAGAGAATTGAGAATAGTATAAGGAGGAGATGCTATTGTGGTCAAGGAAAGTTTTAGTTGGTACAGATCCTATGGTGAATTGTACACTCTGGTACATGTAGTAAATGGAGTAAGGTCTCAGGGGGAGCCGGTATAGGCATTAGATCAATGTATAGTGCAGTTAGGAGTATAAACTAGTATGAAGCATAATGGAAAACATGCTCTAATTGGTGCATAGAAAAAAAAGGTGAATTGGTATAGAGAAAAAGGAGAATTCTACTTTTTATATGAGACCTAATTGGTATAAGGCATGAATTAGAGTATCTTCAATTGGGTCAGGGTGTGTAATGGCCCTTCAACTACAATTATTTAAAGGTAATTGATACAAAGTGATTGGAGAACATGGTTTTACCATTGATGTAATGGTTGAGAGAAGTATCTAGCACAAGAAAAATAATTGTTATCCATTGGTATTAGTCAAAGGGGGAGTAATTCCCTTTGCTAGTTTAAAGGATTATATTAGAAAATAGCTAGACCCTTTGCACTTCTTTTCAATGTGGGAGAGTGATTTTAGGAGGAGTGAACCCTTTTCCATTAATGTCAAATGGGGAGAAAGTCATGCAAATGCTGAAATAGGAGCATTAGAGAAAGTAGCATTATTAAAAGATGATACTGGTATGAATGTTGAATTGGCTAATTGGTATCATTCAAAATTTAAATTTTTTCCATCAATGACAAAGGGGGAGATTGTTGGAATATGTTGTCATTGATGTCAAAAGAGGATCAGAGGAGAAGTATGTTGATCCTATGTAGGAGCACTTAATTTTTTCATTGATTTCATGAAGGTGATGAGTTAAATCATGCAAGGGGGATTGTTGGCATGATGAAAAAGGATGAATCTAAGAGTAGTGAACTTGGTTTTTAAAGTGTGTATCTTGCAAATATTTTTATAAAGTTGTAGAGAGTTTCTCGTACAACAAAAGAGGAAGCAAGTTATAGATTCAATGTGAGTTTTTCGAGAGCATTCTAATTATGTTCTCTACAGGTCCAAAAAGTGAAGGATGCATCCAAGAATGTATTATTTCTACTCTCAGGTGATATTAGGGTTTATAGATTAACCCTAATGGGTTTACAGTCATGGCAGCCAATATGTTCTTCTATTTCAACATTTATTGCCAAGAACAGGTAACCAGTCACATAAGTTACAACTTATGTCATTGAATTCATGAGAGTGACCAACCCAGCTACGTAGTGCTCAAGATACTCATATCCAGTAGGTCGAAGAGATAGTTTAATATAGGTAGGACTCACCCTAGAGTCTCTTTGACAACTCGATAACTATCTCATCGACAACACACTAGGTCATCGAAGGGAGTTCTATGAGTGTCTCTTTGATGGAGTGATAATGAGTATGGAAGAATTATCAGCAAGATTGGACGACATCGATGAGTCCTTTGGCTATGTCTCTCCGAAATGGCAATGAGAAGGTAGCACTCTGAGTGGGATCTAATCATAATGAGGTGGGTGACAGTCATGACGAAGATGTCGCATGGCATGAAGGGATTGAGAAAATGGTAATCCAAATCCTTGTTGTGGACTACAATGTATTGACATGGCGATGAGGTGGACAGGTGATGTCATCAAGGGTTTTCATCGGCATGATTGATGGTCATCGATGAGACTTGTTAAGATGTCTCTTCAATATTCTGATATGTGCTTGATAAAAGAGAGAGATGTAGATTAGAGGGAGTTTCATTATTGTATCTTTGATACAACGATCACCTTCCTATCGATGAGACAAAGTGGAGTCGATAGGATGATGAAGGATGTCTCCTCAACAACCTAATGACCTTTCCATCAATGAGACATTGGTAGTTCAACAAGACTTTGAAGCATGTCTCTTTGACATGGAGATAAGAGAGTGTGATGCCGACTATGGGATCTAGTAAGGTGGATGTGGCAGTGAGACTCGGTAATGTGAGGATGATGTGTGTCAATGATATAGTTAGAGAGTGAATGAAAGGATAAAATGTGGTAGGAAGTGATATTGGATGGCAACATGTGGTGACATGATGGTGTGGGGACAACTTGTCTACAGTAGAAAATGGTATTGACGTGACAATGCCATATCAATGAGAGTGGAGTTGATGTCTCTTCGATATCTCAATGGCTATCTCATTGGTGTGACATTGGTGTATCATTAGGAGTCTGGAAGATGTCTCTTCGATGAAGTGATAAGCTAAATGGGACCTGATAGGATGATGAAAATGGTGGAATGTGACAAAGGCCAACAAGTTGCGAAGAGTGATTGCTTGATATTCGAATTTGCATCGTTGTTGTGAATTACTTGGTAATGACATGGAGGATAGATGACATGTGAGCCCGTGCAAATGTCAAAGTGAGATTAGTCTATTGGAGAGAGAAGTTAGCAAGTCTCTTCAATGGAATGATGCACGATGTTCTTTAGGAGATTGTCAATGTATAGAAAATATTGATAACAAAAATCTAAAGAATTCTAATTCGATGGTGGTGATGTAAAGGTGATGGAAAGATCAATGGAAAACTCACATCCTTGTTGTGAGTTGTGTAGAAATCAGTAGACCCTGCGTATGACAAGCAAGTAATAGATTGAAGAGAATGGTGGATGTAGGTGATACTGTAGTGAATGTCTCTTGAACAAAGAAACATGGTGATAAGTGAATGTTGCATGATCGACGATGGAGATTTAAATGACCTCTTATTCAATGGTCAAATTATAATGGCATGATAGTGGATGGTGATCACAGGATCATGATGCGAGAGAGAAAATCAACAACCAATATTCAAACTCGAAGATCTACAACTATCTAGTCCATGTGAACGGGGTCTAACTGGTAACCAACTTAGAGGAAAGAATTTATTGTTCTAACTGCACTTGTGATTAATGCTAGTGAAAATATGATATACTAAGCGGTGGTTCAGATTGCAGATATGATCAACATCAAATCAAATCGAATGGATAGGAGAATGCATTGAATGCATATTAGATTCTAGGGTTGATAGAGAGCTAATTTGGAAAAATTCTCTATAACAAAATTAAATTCTTGGTGACTCGATGCAAGATATGGCAATATCTAGTAAATTATAATAGATATCTTAATTATAAGTTGGACAGTGGTGTGTGTGTGGATTGAGGTAAAGGAAGCTTGTTGGTGAAGTTAGCAAGCAAAGGAAACCCTAGCAGAAGTTTTGAGAGGATTTGGATGGTGGGGATAATCTTGAGGTAGAGATTGCAGATCAATGGAGTTAAGCAAAAAAGACAATCACAAAGTTTTCTATGTTGTTGTATTTTTTGTAAGTGAAAAGTGGGAGTAGTTTGCAAATGCAGAGAGGGTTGAACAGAGTAATGTATAGCTAAGTATGCAGCAAAGAAAGTGTGATGAGTGAGAAGTGCAGTAGATAGTGAATGCATTTGAGAAGTCCTAGTCTATAATACATAACATCATCTAGGATTGCATTTAGGAGAGTACAGATGTGTGAGACACTAAAGAAAGGGAAAGAGGTAGCGTGCAGCAAGATTGAACAGTGATTGTTCCATGTGTAGAGGAGAGTGCAGAGCGGGGATGTATTGCTAAAAGTGCAACAATGTATTGTATGTCTTGATGCATCTCAGGTTTTGTAGAACCAATCCTATGAATATTTGAATTTGTAATTCTTCATAGGTTGCAACATCATTGTACTGAGTTGTAGCTCAGATTAGGTGATAGTTATCTCTTTGGAGTTGTAGCTCCTAAAATAGGGTGTTGTAGCATCCTTGAATTTGTAGCTTCTAAAGTAGGGAATCATTGCTTCCTTGGATTTGTAGCTCCTAAATTAGGGTGTTGAAGCATCCTTGGGTTGTATCCCTAAAAATTGTAATAGAGATTTCATTTGTGATGTTGGATTTGAGCAGTAGCCTCAAGCAACATTTGTCACCGTGGTTATTCCCATCTTGGGTTTTCCACGTATATTTGGTGTTATGGGTTTTCATGTGAATGTGTGTCTATCTCTCTATGTGTTTAGTTATTTTTCACATTAAGGGTTTAATGAGCTATTCTGTATAAAGTACTCAGATCTAAAAGAAATTATTTATACAAAGGTTTTGAAGGCTAAGTTTTGGTATCTACTGATTTACCCCCCTCTTAGTAGATCGTTGTGTTCCAACAACAAAAACATATGAAACAACCATGGAAGTGACCAAGTGTACCTGAAAAATGATTAGCACATAGGAAAAACACAAATAATTATATTTTGTTTCTTTTATAATTTTATAACTACAAGTAACCATTGGCAAGCTAGTTTTCAATCACTTGTCAGTTACTGGCGTTGTGAAAATAGTTTTCACCTCTAAGAAACTTATTCCAATACAATCCACTAGATACTAGTCTTTGAATTGTAGTTATCTATTAACACCCAAAGGTTTTCATTGTAATAATTTTTTTTCATTTTTTTCCTTTTTAATTTTTTTCTCTTTTTTTTTTCATTTTTCATTTTTTTCCATTTTTTTTCACTTTTTCATTTTTTCATTTTTTTTCATTTTGATAATCTACATATAATGACCAAAGATAAATAAATTGATGTGACATCATCCAAAACTTGAGCCTGTTCTAAAATGCCACAAAAATTCACTGCTAAAATTGGTTGCATGTATAACTATTGATGGCAAAAATTGACAAGGTAACAGTGTCTTATGGGAAACTCAGTTTATGGAGGACCTTTTGTGCTAAAATGAGTGACCTCCAAATTTTTTAAGTCAACTTCTTCTATAATGGGGGTTTGGATAGGGAAAAGGAAACAAATATAATAAAATAAAGTCTAATCTAAGATGATGTGACAATACTTAATAATAGGAACAATAAATCATAGATCTAAGGGATTGATTAGTATTTGTAAGGTCCCAGAAAGGCATAAACTAAATATTAAAGAATAGATATTCCATTCATTGAAATAAAATAACATTGCATGCATTCCTACTGCCAAGAAGAGTCATAAGACATGATCTAGACTAGCAAACTTGCATTCAATTTATAGAAGTTCTCAAATGAAATATCCATACAATAGAAACAACATCTAAAGTTAATCAAATAGCATAGAAGAAAAAAAAGGCCAAATAATTGGCATAGTCTAAGGGTCTTTGCAAAAATAAAAATAATAATAAAGGCCTAGTGTCTTTTCTAAAATTAGTATTCTTCTAAAAATTATGGACCCTTCCCTCAAAATAGAGAGAAGTATATATAGCTAAAAAGTTCCATCACCTTGGACAGTAGTAACAAAAAAGATTTCACGATCTATGGTAACGATGCAGAATTGAGTATATCTCCAGGTCATTGTAATAGAAAAGATTTGAAACCAAGAATCTAGTCACTCTAGGCTCAAATGCATCCTCTACAAATGATTGCGGTGGTCCTAGAAAAGTCAAGCAGGCAAGTGTCATCACCTCATAAAGTAATTATGACATGTGGTGGTCAGTCACAACATTTGGTTTGCTTTATCCACTGTCCAAATACAAAAATGACCAAAGAGACATGTGGCGGCATAGTGTAGCCCATGTGAATCTTTATCTTTCACCACTAAAAACTTGTGCCAAGGTGACATGTGGCGTGTGAGCAGAGCTTTACTCAAAAGTGAAGGGAAGCGATCATTGATTGTGCACATCGATGACACGTGGAAGCATGGCGGGGATTCCTGAAATGCAAAGGAAAGGAAACCTTTGGGGAGAGTAGAGAAAACACATGGAGGGGGAAACAGAGTTTGACAAAAAGGCCGAACAACTTATTTATGATGTGCGGGCCGATACTTAGAGCAAAAATATACCCAAAGGGAGCTTGTTGAATATTTATTCACAACTTTTGGCGACTACGAGGGTTGTTTCTCTTGAGGAATGAAGAACCAAAAATTTCTCTAGTTTATAGATCAGAGTGTTGTTCACCAGGTGACGAAGTTAGAGTTTGGAAAGAGCCACCTGCAGTGGTGACCAATCATTTACGGATGGATTGACTATGTTGTACAAATTCTCCTATGCTCCAGCTAGGTTGAGCTCCTGCTTATAAGGCAGTGTCTCAGGTAAGCCAACCCTTGCTTTGCAATGAAAGAATAGCTATGAAAGTGGATAAATAACTCCCTCAATGTCAGTTGTAGTGGGAGGATGGCTGAAATTATGGAAAGCACCCGGGTTGTTTTCCTTCTCCTCTTTTCTTTCTACAATTTGTTCAGTTGTAGCAATTTCCCATCTTCAAGGAACGGGGACGGTAGACCCATCTCACTTAATCTGGAGAAACTCTCCTACATGTTGTCCATTGTCTCGTTCAGAGTAGCAGCAGCCGCTTTAGTGCATTGGAAGGCATAGTGGCAATGGATAAACTTTTTTACCGTCTAGATGGCAACATTCTAATCTTCAATTCCTACCTTGGCAAGGTCTTCATTATAGATGGAATATAGGTTGGTGAGCAGATCCTTTGCTTCCAAAAACTCTTCTGAGATAAACTACAAAAAATTCTCAATTGTACTATGAGCCTCTTGGCTCGGTGTTACTACTTTGGCGATGAACCAGAGAGTGGGCTGCAGTGTTAGGAATTTTTTTTTAATCTTTTCCCAATAAAAAATATACAACTTCCTAACTAGTGGAACAAGATCTGATTGTGCAGGGGAGTCCAGGAGAGAGATTTAAAGAGAAGCAATCTCTGTGTCCTTTGAGTTAATGACCTCAGCAAATTCCACACTTTTTATTTTTTTCAAATGCCAGTTGCTCCCCAGACCTTTCATTTCTTTATGCCAATTTTCCTTAGCTCATGAGTGGTTTTTCAAATGCATGTCAAGAAAGGACTTTGTCTCTTGAAGTTCTTTTTCTAATTGGACCTTTCAACCCTCAAATTTAGCATCTTTCTCTTGTAAATTTTTCTCATATTAAGCTCGTTGATGCTCTAAGGCCTCATTATTTTGTGCCATCCCTTGATCATATTCAATGCAATGCTACTCCAACTCCTTGTTCCTTAGCTGCAAATTCTGATCTGCCTCAAGATTCTTAGTACGCAGCTTATTAACAATAGCAAGGTCGATAGTTGGAAACTTCACAAGCTACCCCTGAAGTATGTTCCTTTCATTCTCTATTGCTAGCTCCATCTCTGTCAAATGTGCAACATATGCTTCTAGGGATTTATCCTTTCTCTCTAAAAACCTAGCCTTTTCCCTTACTGATTTAAGCTCCTCATCCATTTTCTTCATCTAGCGGCCAATTTTAAGGAAGTCAAAGATGACCACCCATTGTGTTTCCTCTATAAGCTCAACCTTATCCTATAATTGGGCCACCTTCATGTCAAGCCCTATTGCATACACTTTGTGTTCTGTTGGACGTATCTCCCCTTGTGGCTTGGTTATCGTCGGGTATAGGGTCACAAATTTCAACACTTGCTAGGTCTCATCATAAAGAGTTTGTATCTTTGGTTCCACAGGCTTACTATCCTCCTTGGCCTTGCACTTTTGTATTCTATTTGTGTATGCCTCTTTTTTAGAGTCCATTTATACCATGAATAGGGCCTACGATGAGACTCGCCCGCCTGTGAAAGGAGCACTAGAAGGTAGGGCATATGGATAGGTAATTTTGATAGGCTTGGGAATTTGCTTCTTTTGGGGAGTGACAGTTTGTGGGGAGAAGGTGGGCACATTCCAAAGCATGGCTTGAGAACCAGTAGAAGGGCTTGCCACTTTCCAAGGTTCAATTGGTGAACCAGCAGGAGGACTCGTGGGCTGAAACAATGAAGGATTTGTCATCATGGAGTCGACCTGCTATAACAGAAGAGGATGAGTTGCGGAAATAGTAGAAGTAGGGGTGTTGATAGCGGATACGCCTTTGAAAAGTGAGGAAAGGAAGAAATGAATGGAAATAGCTAGCATAAGGGTTCACAAAGCAGTAAAGGCAGGAGGAGTGACTTTTGAGAACTAGGAGATACATCCCACATACGTTGGATCAAATGTGGGAAATGGAGAGCCAACACTCATGGTGGGGATTTTCGTAGAAACAATGGAGGATACCAAGGACTGAGAAGAAAGAGAAGGAGAAAAATTTACTTGCTGACTGGTGAATGGTGAACCTTGACTTGTTAGTGACTCCTACCCTTCTTCGAGCTCCTGGGTAGCTACAAGCACCTATCTTCTGGTAGGTTCTTGTGAACTCTCACCAACAGTGGCCTTTGTATGCTATCGCTTTGCAGGCAAGGTTTCCCCAACCTCGGTAGTTACTGCCAGTTGCTGCTATGACACTCTAGTTACCTTAGCAGCCCAAGTGAGTATATAGCCCTTGATACATTAAACCACACATTTGTGGCTACAGAGATGCATTGTCTAGAGCTTTTCTCTTGCAGTGTGGAGGATGTGGAAGTCACCGTTTCTTCTTCTTCTTGTTCTTCAGACCCACCTTCCGGGTCATTGCCTTTATTGTCACTAGAGTTGGATTTGGGATGCTCCTCATCCCACCATTTTTCAAATTCTTTGTCCTCCTTCAAGCTTTCATAAGGATCATTCAATTATCTTGTCTCTTGGCGATATTTCCAGAAAGCTTATATCTTCTCATTAGTCCATTCCTCATCCTTTTGCAAATTTTTGTACATGGTGCATTCCATATGGACACTATCCTTAGCCTTTTCCATATCAAATTAAAAGTTGTGCCATGGCTCTCTATTATCCTATGTGGGAACACACTCTAGTTCAACAAAAATTTCATCCTTATCTACCCCGAGTTGTGCCTCTTTTACCAGTAAGGTCGAGAAATGTGAGTAACCTTCATGTGCAACTATAGTAGATCATTGGAGGGTTGTAATCCCATTTATCATATACCAAAACCAACCCTAAATGAGCTAGTTTATCCAGCAATAGCTTATGTGATTGCTTCTTTACCAGAGTAACTATTTTGAAATTCTTCGAACAAGTGAAGAATCCTTTCCTCTTGATGCTTTGGCTGCTACAGAAGGTATAATCAATAATACACACCTTCTGGTACATTTCAAGCACAAGCACCCTATTTGTGACACAGGCTGGGAGTAGACAAGGTTGATCAGTGAAGCCCCGCATCTGGAGAAGTGTGAAATCCACTCCAAAGAACTAGTCACAAACAGGAGTGATAATCTATATATATCTGGTTTGATCTATGTTGAGCTAGATTATGTCACCTCCTCCTTGTAAATCTTACAAGATTGGAGTTATAAAATAATTCAAAAATACATAGTAATCATATGTCATGGAAAGAAAGGGTTTCCATGCAGATACTGACTTCCTCCTCACCTTCTCATCAAAAATAGACAAATCAAAATATCTGCTGAAGAAGTTAGGGTTTTGATGTAGGAACATATGACCAAGGAAGGAGAGAAATCTAATCTTCCCCTCCACCAGGTAATTTTCTATTTTCCATAGCATTTCCTCCATGAGGAATTTGGAAAAATCATACTAGAAGATACTGTGCTACCTGCGGAATTGGAAATCCAGCCCCATTTGAAAGGCCTCCACCATCTTGTTAGAGTCCCAACCTTACACAAACACTAGCATTGAAAAGGCATCCTGCATGTCTTCAAGAAATGAATAGTGTGAAAATGAGATACTTGGCAGCTTAGCGCCTGGGATTCCCTTCTTTCCAATTTCCTCCATTAGGAAATCTGGGCCCTTTTTCATCTCCTTCCATGGGTTTTCTCCTTTAGCAAGATTGAATGACTCAATTTTCTCCTTTCTGGTACTTGGGTTCAAGATACATAGCATGTGCCAAATGGCTTGTGGGTTGATGCTAACATTCAAGGTTCGGCCCTCAATGCAGTGGGTGTTCGGGTTATAATGCTAAATGGCAGAATCAACTATCTCTGGGCAATAATGTACCAATAGGACCATGTATTGCAGAAGCCTGCTATACCATACCCTTTTTGTTGTTGATATGGTTTCCTGAGATGCCCTTATCCTTGCACAAGTTGCTTCTATTAAAGACTTAAGGTTTTTTGCGAGGCGTGGGTCATGAATATTATCCCATTCCTTCTCAACCCTTTTATAGTTTATGTAATATTTGGGCCTATCCAACTGCATTGTATTTTCCCTCTTTGGCTTATTTGGTATACCAAGCGTAGCATATGATAAGTCTTCATAGGCATACACAACGTTTGATGACTGTATAGCTCTAAGCAAGTGTTGGTCAGTCTCCTCCTAAATTTGTTGTGATGAACTCTCTGACATTTTTTTCCTTAGATGAAAGCTTTTGTAGGTTTTGAATTCTTTATAATTTTTACTCGGCTCTAGATATGTTAAAACTTCTCTTTACTTGGCTTAGCATATTTCAAAAGAAATTTAAACATTAAAATTTTCTTCATGCAATATTTTAGCTATCTTTACTCAAAGTGGTAGAAGAAAGTGGGATTTTGCATTTAATTTGGCATGCACTACCAACTCCTTGGTTCATGCAAAGATGGGATATTTGGAAGTTGAAGTGGAAAAAAGGAATAATTTCATTTGGAAACCATGTGATATGAGGCGATCTCCTTGGAACTTGGGCTGGTGATTCATGTTTTAATTCAGCATTTGTATGCATTGGCAATTAATATCCCAAAAAAAATGATTAAGCCGAAGCAACAACCATTTCCTAAAAAGATATGAATCCTACCTTGGGTTTTGGGAAATTCCTATGAGGTGACACAGTAGCCTTTGGACCGTGTAGCTTACTGTCAATGAGTGCCACCATTTTTAATCTAATTAATTAGCTCTCATTAACTCTGCACACATTGAGTCATACTTTTATAGATGTAGCCAGTCAGGAAATGCAAGCAAATGTAGGCAGACTTTTCAAGTTGGTACTTGGTTATCATCATATTTTCTCAAAGAAGATTAACATGCTTTTCCTCATTTTTTCTATAAATAGGCCTCTAAGTAATGAGGAAATCACACTTAGCATTTGAGAAAATTTTAGCAATAAGTCATTAGCTAAGTATTTTGCTTTTATTACTAGAAAGGTTCCTCATAGGCTAAGTTGTAGGAAAATTTCAGGAATAGTTAGAAGGTAGTAGTAGTGAGTCGGTACCATGGACACTCCTATTAGGCTAGTTTCTTATAAGCCATAGATAGCTTTCCTCAGAGAGATTTCAACTATGTGCTTGAAAAAGATGACCAAAAACAAACACTCCCAGGCTTTGATAGCCATGAAGTGAGTTCTAGGTCAGGACTACATCGAGTATGAAGATAAATACCACGTCAATACTGATATTTTCTCACACTTCATTGCATCTATGTTGGATATTGGTATCCCTAGGCCTTTGATTCTGAAGCTAGTTAAGGAAATATTTCCTAAAAAGTACCTGAATGGTCTAGGTGAAGTCATTGCTCATGTTGTGTATGGGGTAGGCCTGCCAATGGCCAATGACCTCCAGCGCTATAATGAGGAAGAAGCGATCATCCTGTGGTTGCCATTTCTCAGTCGATTCCACCTCTAGACACACAACGAACACCAACAAAGGGTTACCCCAGCCTTGCACTTTTTGCTCCGCATCTACAACATTGATTGGTACACTGACTTCAGGAACTTGGTGTTCCCTCCACCAATGGTGGTTGCTCCAAATGATTCTACTTCTACTATTGATGTACCTATTGATGAAGACATGGTAGATACTACTATTAATGTGTCGATTTCTGCTACCCATGCTATCGAATGAAATGCTTCCTTGTCTCCCTGTCTTTTGTTGTTAAGAATACACCACCTATTTCTAGTTTTTGTATATAAGCCTAAAAAAAGTCCATACACATAGTATATATGAAAAGAATATCACATATAATCATATAATTTTTGAATTACGGCTCTTTTAGCCATTTTCACCATGTAAAAATGAAAGAATATATATAATGGCATATATCTTTATAAAATCCATGACTCCTCTTTCAACATATCTGTTGTATGGGTTCCTTTTCATTCAACATATTTGTTTATTTACTTTGCATATGGGTGTGTTTTTTTTATTGTTCCTACAAAACAATTTTACTTCCCTATTCTTTGCAATGATGGGTTGCTTTCTACTGAAACACAAATTAATTTCAAAAAAGACTGGCCAACACAAAGGGAAAGAAAAATAAAAGCATTATTCACATATATACAATAGTAAAACTTTGCCACTCAATGGGATAGCTTAAGATTAATCCTGTCAACCAGAATTCCCAAGGCTTCCTGTTCCATGCTTTCTAATTCAAAAGTATTTTGTTCTTTTCACTTAATGATCTTAAATGGACCTTCCCACAAGCTATCAAAATTTTTGTGCTGACCTGGCTTAGCAACCCTTTCATTAAATTTCAGCACTAAGTCTCCACACTTTAGGACTTGGTTGTACGCCCTCTTGTCTCCCTTTTTTCTTGTACTTATAACAGTTCGGCAAGCTGAACCTCCATGGCACCTTTTTGTTCTATCTCAAAGGATTTCAATAGTTGAAACACTAGAATTTCCATAGATATAGGAAACAGTGCCTCTTTCCCATATACCAACTCATAAGTCTAAGCCTTAAGGAATTTCTTAGGAGTTATGTAGTTTTCCCAAAGTGCTTCTCAGAGGTTTTTTCACCATTCTTTTTGGTGCTCTGAACCAATTCTTTTAAGGAGTCAGACCAGGTTCTTGTTCATTGACTCAACTAGGTCGTGTCCCTGCGAGTAATAATTCACCGATGTCTTAAGGAATATGTCATTTGTTAATGCAAAGTAGCATACCTTTACACCTAAGAAAGCCTTGGCATTACCAGAAATGATAGTCTTTGGAGGGCCGAACCTTGTCACTAGCTCTTCAAGGAAATCCACTATTTTTTCCTCTATTGTATTTTTAAGTGGATCAACCTCTGTCCATCTCATGAAGTAATTTGTAGCCATCAGAATCCACTTGTGTCCAGCACTAGAAGTTGGATTGATCATCCTGATGAAGTCCAAGCCCCATTGTGCAAATGGTTCATCTACAACTACAGGCTTGAGAGGCATTACAAAATTCTTCTTCTACCTGTGAAAAATTGGCATTCTTTGCAAGATTTCACCAAGAAGTGAGAGTCATTTAAAAGTGTGGGCTAATATTAATCTGCGCACATGATTTTGATGGCGATGGTCTTAGCAGAGAAGTGTCTGCCTGTAGCACTATTGTGGAAAGTTTCAAAGATTCTCTTCGCTTGCTCTACAGTAACACATTGCAAGAGAAGGCCATTGAAATTCCTTTTGAAAAGGACCCCTTCCACTAGTGCATATCCACAATTCTATAGTCGATAGTATCTCCTCATTTGGGAGGAAAGACCTGGCAGATACTTTCCTGTTTGGATAAACCTCACTCTATCTGTTAGCCAGCAACCCTTGGACCCTGGCTCATTCATTAGAACAAGCTCCAGTTGCTCTTCCTCGACAGGTATCTCTTCAGCATGTGCCATGTATTTGTAAAGTCCTTTTCCATGGACGGTTTTAGTGGGTCTAACCTGAATGTCACATTCAAGGATCTGAGTGATCCAATTAGCTTTTTTTTCTGTGATTTCTCCCTCCATGATATATTCTCACACACTGGAATGCACGATATAGACAATCACTTTGTTGCAGGAAATTAGATGGCAGAATTTTTTAAGTCCCTTTACTATTGCAAAGGCTTCCTTTTTGACGAAATTATAATTCGTCTCATATTCCTTCAGGGTCTGGGAATAAAATGCCACTAGATGTTCTCCTTTTCCTTCATTATCCTTTTGAGTTAAGACAGTAGCAATACTAGACTTGCTACTGAATACATACATTATGAAGTCCTTAGATAAGTCTAGATTAACCAATACTAAAGCTGAGGAAATAGCATCCTTAACTTTTTCAAAGGCTTCTCTAGCTTCCTTTGTCCACTTAAATGCTTCATATTTTTTAAGCATCAGGGTGATTGGCTTAATTATTCCCACAAAGTCAGAAATAAACGTGCTAACAAAATTTACCTTTCCCAAGAAGGACTAAATGTCTTTCTTGTTAACCAGAAGGAGAAGTTCCTTGATGGCTTGCACCTAGTTAGGGTCGATTAAAACTCATTCTTTGGACATCACATGTCCTAATAGCTTGCCTTGTGGCACTCCAAATACACATTTTTTTGGATTCACGGAAACCCCAAAATCCTGGCATTTCTAAAAAACCATTTCTAAGTGATCAAAATGATCATTGTTAGACTTAGAAAACATAGTAAGATCATCTAAATAAATCAAGATAATCTTATTGATTAGCTTGCTGAAAGCAATGTCCATTGCCCACTAGAATGTGTTAGAACTATAAATTTCTAACTATTTTCACATGTTCTCCATTCATAATTTTCCAAATAGATTCCATCTTGAATACTTTATGCCCATATTTTTCCATATAGCCCCTTTGAATCCATCGATTCATGCATCTTTGCTAACATTTTTTTGCTGCAGGCTTATCGGCGTGACAATATCAGGGTCTCCCCGATCCGTTTTTCTGATAAAGCGTCTGTGTTGCCTATCGGCAAGACATTTTTTGTGTCACGGCAATTGGAGTTTACTTACTAGCAATTATCAGCATAGCTTTCACGTGGGTTCGGCGATAGGAGGATACATATATCGGCATAGGTCATACCGTTGATGAAGGGTCTTAGCGAACTTGCTTTGTCTTATCGATTAGCTCGTATGGATCTACTTCGGCCAGAGTCATAGTTATTGGCATCATGTCATGGCGAGTCTTTCTTGTCTTACCGACTGGCACTTTAGGTTTCATTTCGGTGAGAGTTTGTGTTCGGGAGGAGGTCTTGGAGAGTGACCTTCAGTCTCGCCGACATCACATTTGGGTTTCGCTTCGGCTAGACAGGCGTCTTCAATGGAGGGTCATAGTGATGTGTATGTCTTGCCGATGGAGCTTGAAGGAGTTTCTTTATATTGGCTTTTGGCAAGAGTTTTGTTTTCTCTTGGCGATCAAAAGTTATCTCAGGGTGACTTTCGGTAAAGCAATGAGCATTCTATAAGAGGTCTCCCCGATATTATTAAGTCACAGTGACACATAGATGAGCAAAGGGCTTTTGGTATAACCTGATGATTCTATGGGACTTCTCCCCGATGTTGTTTTGTCTTGGTGAAAGCAATTGAAGGATACTTTTTGGCGTGAGTGTGCTTGTGTCATGGCGATATACATAATAGATGAAGATTCTCGGTGAAACTCAAAGCGTTTGACATAGGGTCTCCCCGATATCTATGAGCTATAGTGAAGCGGTTGAAATGAAAAGTGCAGTTCGGTGAAAGACCTCTTGTGTCTCGGCGACTTGGAAGTAATAAAGGACTTTCAGCCTGACAGAGTGAGTTCGATATGTTGTCTCCCTAGTATCACAGTGTTACAACGAAACAAAGGGGGAACAAAAGAATACTATATGGCTTCGCTGTGACAAATGGAATGCTATAGCGACATACAAGAGGCGAAGACATAAAGAGATCTAACGGACATCTCAGCAACTCCGATGGGTCACGACGAATGCAAGCATAGTGAACACGAGATGATTAGCGATTGAATTGCCTTCGGCATAGTTAGCGATATGTCTCGCCGACTGTCTCACTGATGAATAACAGAAATATGAATCTTGTGGCCGACATGTGAATTCATATAACTGTTGCAGGCCGACTTGTTTGGAGCCCAAATTCTATGGAGGGCCAACATTATATTTCAATATGTTTTATTTTCTCATGCTGGGGTATAAATGGGCATTTTGTAATTGTAAAATGATCACCAGTTATTAGATTGTGATACATAGCAAGTAGTACAATAGAGTAAAATTATCAGATCAGAGACTATTGTTACATGATTTTAGAATGGAGGTATTTATGAAATTCAAGTGATGTTGCTGCATTTCTCTGGTGTCAATTATTTGTTGAATCTAATGAAAGTATTGCTAAGTTGTCTCCAATATGGATTCTTTCTGACTGTTTAAATTGATATAACAAGTTTATACTCAATTCATCAGTACAAATTTGTTGTATTTGTGTGATTAGTTGATTGGTTCTTTCAGGCAAAGATTAAATCCTTTTAATTGATCACAGTGGTCTGAGAGATTCATTTGGATTGTTCAAGTAGAGCTTAGTAATCATATTCTTGCATGTTTACATAAGTTGTGAACATAATATATGCCAGATAATTTGAGTTTTCTTCAGAGAAGTGTTGCTCATCTTGATCTCATTTGACTCCGCATACCCAACAAGGCACTGGTCTCTGCATTTTATCATTTGATTTCTTTCTGCTTCTTTATATCTATTGATTAAGCATTTAGAGATTTAGATTTAGAATATTGTTCACTTCCATCTGCCATTGTAGACAAATTATTACATGAAGGATAATCATAAGACTAGTCTGCTCAATCCAAAAAGGTACACCCGCCTGGGTCTAGTAGCACCTAAAGAGTAGAAGGTTGAATTCTTTTAACCTTGTCTGTTACCCTGAAACGTATCAAGAGATTGGCAGCCTCTTGAGGCATTTAACCTGCATTTTTGAGAGCTAAAAAATTGGCAACTCTACTGGGGAACAATTAGAATCAAGGCCTTAATCATAGAGTCGGAAATCTTGCACAGACTCTGCTAGGAATAAAAAGTATCAAACTTTTTCTCATTTTTTGATAAAAGTGAGTGGCGACTCTGACATAAATTTTGCAGTTGTTCATCATGAATGGAAGAAGATCTCAGTACAGGGAGGTCATACTGGAGCTCCTGCTGGTAGCAGTAAGTGGACACATAAAGATGACAGAGCTGATAAGGGAAAAGGAATAAATGAGGACATGTGCATAACAAACAAAGGTAAAGCACCAAGAGCACATTGTGAAACATATAATTGCTATGATACATGGAGAGATGATTCAAGTGCAGAACCTTGTACTCCCGAAGATCAAAAAAATCCTTTTCCTTTTCACGATTCTTAGAAACAGGTTGAGTTTGAAGCTAAGAAACAAGCTGAATTTAGAGCTGAACAAGAGGCTGAACAGATCAGAATTCAACATGAATATAATCAGAGGATGGAGGGTAATCATGAAACTCCTAAAGGAAACCATGAGCTCTCGATTCTTGATGAAGTAAAAGCACAGTTGGAACTAAAAGAGAAGAAGGTAAAGGAACTAGAGGCTAAATTGCAGAAAGCCCAAATTACTGATCAGATGGCTGGTGGCCTAAAGTATGTCCTGCCTCACAAGCAGGGTGATCATGGCGCAGGGCCCTCCAATCAACAAAATGCTCCTCACAATCAGATAGGGAGTCACTACAAGTAGCCAAATCATCCACCTCACATTCTCACACAGCATACAGGTATGTATCCACCTCCTGGTCAGCATTATATCCCACAACATAATGCACAGTACAATAATCACATGCATCAGTATCAACATCCGCCTATTTCTCCCCCTCACTAGCATACAACCATGATCAGATAGTTTGATTTAGCTGGTTTTCAATTATATCCTTACCCTATGGATGGCAGTTGGAGGAATATGGTGCCCAAATTTACAGGGAGTAATGCAATCACAGCTGAAGAAAATTTAAGCAGTTTTAATGTTTTCGTCCAAGACATAGATATGTCTTATGAAGATTTACACATGAAGCTGTTCATGATGTCACTTCTTGAAGATGCCAGGGATTGGTTCAATAGCCTGCCAGCATTCTCAATTAATTCTCTCCAAGTATTTCAAGACAAACTCTTAGAGCAATATGGGAATCAAAATGCTCCAGATGCAACTCTTCATGAATTAATGAGAATTCACAAAAATTAGAATGATTCAATTTATGATTTCAACTGAAAATTCAACAAGTTGCATACTAAAGTACCTCCTGGATCAAGCTTGTCAGATTCTGTTGCATTGAGTGTTTATTTAAATGCATTTGATCCTAATATAGGGTATGAACTGAGGAGTAGATTCCCAAGAGATTTGGCTGAAGCACAGAAGATAGCATTGACAATTGAAAACAACAGGAAGGCTGCTGGTATAATCAGTAAAAGAGACAACCTGAGGCCTCCTCAACAAAATGATAATTATCAGTACAGACAAGAGAATACATACAGAAATGAGAACATAAATGGAAGGCCAAGGTTACATGATATGCCTTACAATACAGACTGGAAAGATGGGAAACCTATAACAGCCAGGCCTAGAAGTAAGGAGACTCCTGATCCATTGAGAAAAAAGGGAACTTACATGGTGAGTAATAATTACTTCTGTGAAGTTTGTAATCAGCCACATTCTCTGGACTATTGTGTTGTAGTACAAAGGATGCAAGAAGAGGGAATGTTGATGGAGAATAATGGAGAAGATCACAAGGTTTATTTGACTTCAAATACTCTTTACCATACTGAAGAAGGGTACTCATCTTTAGAGGATGAAGGTTATGAATATGATGTTTCAAATCAGAAATATAATGTCCATATGGCTGAACAACAGATCCTTTCTGATTCTGAAGAAGATTATACAGAGCCACATCCTATTGAGCCCCTTGCTCAATGTAGTGTGAGGAGACTCACTGAAGATGAAATGGAGAGAATAATTGTTGCAACAGTTGAGGAAGCGAGGAGTAAATATTGGTTGAGAAATAGAAAAGTGAATGAGATGGAAGGCATTCCTGGGGGAATTTTTATGAAGGATCAGAAACAATACAAGAACTTATGAAAAAACTAGAAAATAAATAGCCTGGTAAAAATCGAGAGAAGCCTGTCCAAAAGCAGAAAGTTGAAGAACTACACAAGGAGATGCAAAAGTCTGATCAGCATAGTAAAAAAAAAGGAAGAAAACAAGGGAGAAACATCAGAACTGAAGAAGACTGTTAAGATGGAGAGCTCCTCTTTTGACTTCACATAGGCGTTATCCTAGGTAAAAATGTCTATTCCACTACTTGAATTGATGAAAATTAAGGAATACAAAGATAATGTTGTTCAATTGATTACAAATGGGAATGAAAAACATATGAATTCTGAAGAAGTCAATAGGCAGGAAAAGATAAATAATTCAAAAGTCTGTTTGGGTGATGTTTTAACAACCTCCCCACAAGTGGATCCTTTCTTCACCACATTGTTTATAAATAATAAATTGTTGAGGAATTGTATGATAGATTCTGGTGCTGCTATAAACATTATGCTAGTAGGAGTAATGAAATAGCTTGGCATGTGGGTTGATACATGTGAAGGGAAGTGCTATGCAGTGGATAACAGACCTGTACCTGTGGTAGGCATTATGGGAGGTGTTGAAGTCAAACTAGCTACTTATCCACAGGTGGCTTATAACATAGATATAACAATGATTGATACTCCTCCTCAGTTTGGGATGCTTCTGTCAAAGTAGTGGACAACAGCTGTTGGGGGAAACGTTCAGTTTGATTTGTCTTATGCTACAATCCCAGTGAATGGTCAGGAAGTCAAGTTGTATAGAGAGCCAAGAATGAACCATCTTGTTGATTATGTGCCTCAAGATTAGATCAATTGTTTTTGTGATATTGATCTTGGAAGTTTTAAGATTGAACTAGCTCAACCATAATTAACCAATAGTGATCCAATTGAAAAGCATGTGGCACAAAGCTACAATGAAGTATGGAATATGTATTTTGATGGAGCATGCAGCCAAGAAGGTACTAGCACTGGGATTGTTTTTGTTTCCCCTGAAGGTACTACCTTTAAATATTCATTCTTGTTGGCATTTGAATGTACAAACAATGTGGCAGAGTATGAAGCTTTATTGACAGGTTTGAACATAGCTGTGAAACACAAGATTAAGTTGCTAACTATTTTTGGTGATTCTGAGTTGGCTGTTTCACAAATTAAATCCAAGTATGCAGCAAAGCACAAAAGATTAAAGCAATACAAGAATGTTGCATGGGACACAATTGAGTTGTTTGATGCATTTTCAATTGAGTGGATCGACAGATCAAAGAACATAATAGCTGATTTTTTAGCAAATGTGGCGCTAAAAAGAGATGATGTCACATTGGTTGGGGTATCACAGATTGAGTTCAAGATGAGGCCTCCTATTCCTGATAACATTTATAATTGGCAGGTCTTCAATGATGATACTAACCTTTTCAAATTCCTCAATTGTATAGATCAATATGAAGCCCAGGAAATCGACTTCAATGCTTTTGTTGAGGAAGTGGATGGGAAACAAGCAGTGTTTGGAAAGGAGATCTTGCAGCTCAAAACAAATAAGCTTCCTAAGGGCTTAGTGGCATTGGAGCAGCTGTATGATGGAAATGATCGGTTTCTCATGAAGCAGACACCAGTCAGAAGAGAAGATATTGAAGAAGTTAATTTGGGGACTAAAATAGCACAAGAAAGGTGTATATAGGAAAGAAGATAAGCCCTACAATTAGAAGAATGCTGATAGAGTTGCTAAGAAAGTATAAGCATGTCTTTGCTTGGTCTTATGAAGATCTAAAAGCATACAGGGAGGATTTATTTCAGCATGAAATACCATTGAAGCCTGACGCCAAACCATTCAGGAAAAAGCAAAGACCCATAAGTCCAACAATGGAGCCTAAAATGCAAGAAGAGTTGACAAAGCTCAGAGATGGAGGAATTATCAAACCAATCAGGCACTCAACCTGGGTTTCAAATTTGGTTCCTGTGAGAAAGAAGAATGGTGATATCAAATTGTGTGTGGACTTCAAAAATCTGAACATGGCATCTCTCAAAGATAATTATCCTCTACCCAATATGGAGGCTATATTGCATAAGGTGACAGGGTGTGAACTGATGTCTATGATGGATAGATTTTTAGGGTATAACCAGGTTAAAGTCAAAGAATCTAAGCAATACAATACAACATTCAAAACTCCTTGGGGAACATATTTATACATAAGAATGCCATTTGGTCTCACTAATGCTGGAGTGACTTTTCAAAGAGCCATGGATGTGCCATTTGTAGACTTGATCAATGTTATCATGGTAGTGTACCAGGATGACCTGACTGCTTATTCAAGAAAGGTTGAAGATCACATGCAACATCTGGAGAAGGTATTAATTAAAGCCCTTGAATATGGTATCAGTTTAAATCCTAAGAAATTTCATTTTGCAGTCACAGAAGGTAAGCTCTTAGGACATATTGTTTCAAAAGAGGGAATTAGAATAGATCCTAAGATGGTTGAAGCTATTGATAAAATTCCTATTCCAAAAATTGTCAAGGCTATACAATCATTCTTTGGACAAATTAATTTTGTTAGGAGATTTTTTTCTAATTTTGCTGAGATCATTAAGCCCATATAAAAAATGTTGAAGAAAAGACAAAAAATGGACTGGACTGCTGAAGCTTTAGATGCTTTTATGTCTATCAAAAAGGCTATCAAAGAGGCTCATGTTCTTAAATCTCCAGATTTTACAAAGCCCTTTCAGATATTTTCATTTGCTTCAATGCATACTATTGTTTCTATTATGTTACAGAAAAATGAGGATGGTCATGAACAACCTGTGTCTTTCTTTAGTAAATCATTACAAGGGTCTGAATTGAAGTATGACATAATGGAAAAATAGGCATTTGCATTAGTGAAGGCCACTAAGGCATTCAAACCATATCTTGTTGGAGCAAAGGTGATTGCTTATGTCCCTCATGCTGCTGTCAAGGATATTTTGACACAATCTGAAGTTACAGGGAAAAGATGCAGATGGATCAACAAGATTCAAGAGTTTGACATGGAGATATAGATCACTAAGCTAGTAAGAGGTCAAGGCTTGGCTAGGCTGATGGAAAAATCAAATATTGAAGCAAGTCAAGTATGTAATGTAGAAGAGGGGACTGTAATTGCAAGCATTGAGCACACTTCTTGGTATACCAATCTTATGCATTATCTTAAATACATGAAGTGTCTAGATGGATTGAGTGACAGCCAAAAAAGAACTTTGAAGTTGCAAACATCAAAGTAAATCTTCATGGATGGAGATCTGTCTTGGAGAAATAGAGATGGCATATTGTTGTTATGTCTGGATGAGTCATAGGCCAAGCATGTTTTAGGTGAAATGCATGAAGGAGTATGTGGAGGACATTATTCAACAAAGACAACTGCACACAAAATTCTTAGGGCTGGGTATTATTGGCCAAAGGTCTTTAATGATTCTTTTACACATGTGAGAAAATGTGAAGCTTGCCAAAAGTTTTCTGGAAAATTGAAGTACCAGGGTGCTTTGCCACTACGACCCTTGCAAGTTGATGCCCCTTTTCATCAATGGGGAATTGACTTCATTGGAGAGATATAGGAGAATTCAAGTGGAGGACATAGATGGATACTAGTTGCCACTGATTATTTTACAAAGTGGGTGGAGGCAATCCCAACTAAACAGGCTACAAGCAAAGTGGTGACAAATTTCTTGATGGACAACATTATCACCAGGTTTGGTGCACCTCTGAGGTTAATCACAGATAATGGGATGTGTTTTAGGTCAGATGAGTTCAAAAGTTTATGTGACACATATGGCATTACTATTTCTTATGCAGCTCCTTACCATCCACAAGCTAATGGACAAGTTGAATCTAGTAATAAGAGTCTTTTGAAATTTATGAGGATGTTGAGCCAGAACAAGAAGGCTTGGGATTCAAAATCGAAATTGGTTGTGTGGACTGATAGGATCACTATGAAAAAGGCAATTGGAAAGTCCCCATTTGAATTGGTGTATGGAGCACAGGCCAGGATGCCTTTGCAGAATTTGTTACCGGTTTACAGGTTTATCCTTCAGGAAGATTTGGATATTCCTGAACCTATGGAAGAAAGAATGGAGCAACTAGCTGAACTTGATGAAATAAGGAGAAGTGCCCAAAGTCAAAACATGAAGTTACAAACACAGATGAATTATCTATTTGACAAGAAGGAAAATGATAGAAAATTTGAGGAGAATGATTTGGTATTAATGTGGAATGCAAGGTGTCAGGAGAAGGGAAAACATGGTAAATTTGAAGCTTTGTGGCTGGGACCTTTTGTTGTCATTGGAAAGAAGGGTGAAGACTCATATTATCTACAAAATATGGCTGGTGAAGATCAGGAATTGCCTATTCATGGGAAATTCTTGAAGCTTTTCTTCTCTTAAGCAATACAGAGGATTAAGGGTTGCCAATGCATGGACAAATTTTGCGTATCCTCTTTAAAATTATTTTCCATGCATAGTAGTCTAGGATTTTTCCCATCTCCATTTCACTGTCATTCTCCATTCACATCCACTTTGCATTCATTTCCATTGCCATTCATTCCATTGCTACTCACTGGTTCATCATTTTTTGTCTAGTCTGCTTACCTAAAGATTCTAGATCCTTGCAATGATCTTACTATCATTCATCCCCAGACAGAGCCACTATTAGAACTATAAACTTCTAAATATTTTCACATGTTCTCCATTCATAATTTTCCAAATAGATTCCATCTTGAACACTTTCTGCCCATATTTTTCCATATAGCCCCTTTGAATCCATCGAGTCATGCATCTTTGCTAACATTTGTTTGCTGCAGGCTTATCGGCGTGACAATATCAGGGTCTCCCAATCCTTTTTTCTGATAAAACGTCTGTGTTGCCTATCATTAAGACATTTTCTATGTCACGGCGATTGGATTTTACTTACTGGCAGTTATCGGCATAGATTTTACATGGCTTCGGTGACAGGAGGATACATATATCAGCATAGGTCATACCGTTGATGAAGGGTCTTGGCGAACTTGCTTTGTCATACTAATTTTCTCATATGGATCTAATTCGGCCAGAGTCATAGTTATCGGCATCATGTCATGGCAAGTCTTTCTTGTCTTACCGACTGGCGCTTTAGGTTTCATTTCAGTGAGAGTTGGTGTTCGAGAGGAGGTCTTGGCGAGTGACCTTCAGTTTCGCCGACATCACATTTGGGTTTCGCTTCGGCCAGATAGGAATCTTTGGTGGAGGGTCATAGCAATGTGTATGTCTCACCGACGGAGCTTGAAGGAGTTTCTTTATATTGGCTTTCGGTGAGAGTTTTGTTTTCTCTTGGCGATCAAAAGTTATCTCGGGGTGACTTTCGGTAAAGCAATGAGCATTCCATAAGAGGTCTCCTTGATATTATTAAGTCACAGCGACACATAGATGAGCAAAGGGCTTTTGGTATAACCCGATGATTCTATGGGACTTCTCCCTGATGTTGTTTTGTCTTGGTAAAATCAATTGAAGGATACTTTTCAGCGTGAGTGTGCTTGTGTCATGGTGATATACATAATAGATGAAGATTCTTGGTGAAACTCAAAGCATTCGACATAGGGTCTCCCCGATATCTATGAGCTATAGCGAAGCGGTTGAAATGAAAAGTGCAGTTCAGTGAAAGACCTCTTGTGTCTCGGAGACTTGGAAGTAATAAAGGACTTTCAGCCTGACAGAGTGAGTTCGATATGTTGTCTCCCCGGTATCAAAGTGTTACAACAAAATAAAGGGGGAACAAAATAATACTATATGGCTTCGCTGTGACAAACGGTATGCTATAGTGACATACAGGAGGTGAAGACATAAAGAGATCTAACAGACATCTCAGCGACTTCGATGGGTCATAACGAATGCGAGCACAGTGAACACGAGATGATTAGCGATTGAATTGCCTTTGGCATAGTTAGCGATATGTCTCGCCAACTATCTCACTGATGAATAATAGAAATATGAATCATGTGGCTGACATGTGAATTCATATAACCGTTGTAGGCCGACTTGTTTGGAGCCTGAATTCTATTGAGGGCTGACATGATATTTCAATATGTTTTATTTTCTCATGCTGGGGTATAAATGGGCATTTTGTAATTGTAAAATGATCACCAGTTATTAGATTGTTATACACAGCAAGTAGTATAGTAGTGTAAAATTATCAGATCAAAGACTATTGTTACATGATTTCAAAATGGAGGTATTTATGAAATTCAAGTGATGTTGCTGTATTTCTCTGGTGTCAATTATTTGTTGAATATAATGAAAGTATTGCTAAGTTGTATCCAATATGTATTCTTTCTGACTGTTTAAATTGATATAACAAGTTTATACTCAATTCATCAGTACACATTTGTTGTATTTGTGTGATTAGTTGACTGGTTCTTTCAAGAAAAGATTAAATCCTTTTAATTGATCACAGTGGTCTAAGAGATTCATTTGTTCCATTAGTGCTTCAATTTTGGGGTTTACTGGCCTCTACTTTTGTCCACTACTAAATTTGACACCATTTTATGATGGATGTTCATAGGTGGTTCAAGAAATCTTTGTCGGAGTAGCGACGAAATGGAAAAAAAAAATTGTTGCTACTTTTTTGTTGCACGTCTGATGACGAATTAAATGTTGGAAAAATGGCATAGATTCGTCGGTCATCAGCATCATAAAATGGCTCAAATTTTCATCGAAATATCAATGAAATGGGCATCTAAAGAACACCAGAATTTCGTCACCAGTTCGACGAAATGGGCAAGCATTTATGATGAAGCCATCGTCATAGCTAATCAACTTTGTCAGACCTTTTGTGTGGTTCTTTAGTGATTTACATCGAAAGTGCGATGAAAAGGGCAAGGAGTTATGACAAAGCCTTCGTCGCAACTAAACAACTTCGTCAGAACTTTTTATGTGATTCGTCGGTGGACTTCATCATAATTATGATGAAATGGAAAAGGAGTTATGACGAAGCCTTTGTCGCAGCTATAGAAACTTTGTCGAACCTTTTCTGTGATTCGTCGGATGTGTTCATTGAAATTTCGACGAAACAATGCAATTTTTTTTTAAAAAATATTTGTTGAAATCTACCATTGGTGAGAGATCAATCAAATCGCATCCCTTCGTATTCAAATCTTGGGAAATTATTTTATTGGAGCTCTAAACTATTCAAATATTAAGGATTTAATTAGCTATAAGATGGAAAGTTGTTGTTTAGACATAATCCATCATATTTTACATATCTTTATTCACTTCTAGCACTTCAAATAAATTTGTGTAAATGATACAGAAATGTGAATCTTTTATGAAAAAGAAAATTCTTAAAAGGAGGAGGGAGAGAGAAAAGGGTAGGGGGAAAGAGAATTCTTGAATGTATAGCAAAGTATAACGTTTTGATCATTATAACAATGAAACAAATCTTAAGTTTGAAGCATTAATATCATTTACAACATTTATGATCAAGAATGAATGTAAGTAGAGAAAATTTTGTATACCTGCAGATGGTACAAAATTTCATGGTTAAGTCAAAGCCTCCCATCAACAACAAGATCCAAATATCTATGTATCTATCTCAATCAAGTCTCTAAAAGCTTCAGAGCTGTCAATTTTTCCACTAACCTATTATGCACAAAAGTCAAATTTTACAGTTATGTCACCACTAGAAATAGAAGAAATAGAGCTTTGAAACCAAATCCACACACAACACAATGTGGTATTTATACAAAGCCATACAAAAAACTAAACTTAGAACATTGGAATGGAAACAACTTAAAATTATGATGCAGAACATGGATTCAGGGTATAAAGAATTATTTTGTGCCACCATAGTGAAAAGTTAGCACTTTCTTTCATCTTTGCATATTGGTTTGATGCTTCAAATGATGCATTTCTTATATTTAAAAGTGCATTACCTTATCGAGCTTCTCTTTGTTTCGAGAATAGTTTAGTATTCTCTACTTAACAGGGTCAACCACGTGACGGTGGAAGCTCATTTGGCCCCTCCCCCCCCCCTCACATCACTCTCAATTCCCCATACCCAATCATATAACATTAATCATTCATTCATCCATTAATAACATATAAAATTCATTCATTAACATATAATATTCATTAATTAACATATTCACATTCATTCATTAACATATAATATTCATTCTTTCAGTTTTTACATATTATCAAAAATATGGTTGTCATGATATGATTACAATCACTTCTTTTTTTGTTTCTTTTTGAAAGCTACATAAATATGAAGTGGAGTATCATTTTCTAGATCAATATATATCCCCCCTTTATTTGTTTTTCCCTCTGCTCGTGATCTTAATGTATGCCTAGTCATCTGCTCATGATGTGGATGCCGCCTCAAGGGGGGTCTGCTGCAATAAGAAATAAATGTTAAACTGATATGTTTTATTATTATTGTTACAAGTATTTCATTAATTAAAAGAACATTAGAGTGGTTCTCTTTACCTGATGGGTTCACATCATGTTCCTAAACTTTTGTTATAGACTCATGCTCAACATGCCGAACACCCTCTAAATCCTGATCTAAAATTGAAACACGAAAGGTTACATTAATTAATGCACTAATTGAAATTAAATATGTTTAAGGGAACATGAGAGTTGTCCTCTTTACTTGATGGGGCCACATCATGTTCCTGATCTTCTCTAGCCTGATCATGCTCAACACGTTGATCACGCTCTACATGCTCTAAAGTTGAAACACAGAAGGTTACATTAATTAATACACCAATTGCTTAAATATGTTTAAAATAACTTTAGAGTGGTCATTTTTACCTGATGGGGCCACATCATGTTCCTAATCTTCTCTAGCCTAATCATGCTCAACATGTTGATCATGCTCTATATGCTCTAAAGTACTGGGATGCACACCATGACCTTCATCTACAGGTTGTGCTCCACCCTCACCAGGCTGCATTCCAATGTCATGTGTAGTATTATCATTGCTTGAATGTTTAAAACAAATAGGCATGTAATTACTTTATGGTGGAAATTGATATTGAATAGATTGCAGTCCATAGAAGCATAAATCTACAAAAAATTCCCAATTAATCATGATTTTTAAAAAATCTACAGGCGAGACGATTTTTGCCCCGATTTTTTTTAAAAATTGTTGACTTTTTGGTCAATGATTATTTTCCGTTTCAAACTACAAAATAGCCAAAAATGTGTTTAAAATCTGCAAAAAAATGTGAATAAAATCGAGCTGATTTTTGCACCAAAAAAACCATGAGACCATGGCTTGTTTCTTACTATTATGCTTTGATAGATTTTTTCCAAGCATCCATAGCTCATTTGAAAGCACCTGTTTTAGGCTTTTAGCCATAGCAGCAAGGCAATGAACTATTAGATAAAATGATTTGGTAGACATGTATGAAAAATGCAGTAGCACAGACAAGGCAATGAATTGCTTGAAAAAAATGTAGTCTCATGGTGATGGAATGCCATGACAAACAAATTGCTACGGATTGTCATGGCATTCCATCACTATGAGACTGTATTTCTTTTAGGCATTTTTTCGAACAATTCACTGCCTTGTCTATGTCATTGCTTACTATTATGCTTTGGTATCCATAGCTTGTTCGAAAGCACCTATTTTAGGTTTTTAGCCATAGCATGAAGGCGTTGAACTGTTTGATAAAATGTTTTGGTAGACATGTATGAAAAATGTGGTAGCATAGAAAAGGTAGTGAACTATTTAAAAAAATGCTTCAAAGAAATGTGGTCTCATGGTGATGGAATGCCATAACGAATGCCATGACAAACAAATTGTTATGGATTGTCATGGCATTCCATCACCATGAGACCACATTTCTTTGAGGAATTTTTTTAAACAGTTCTCTACCTTTTCTATGCTATCGCTTACTATTATGCTTTGATAGATTTTTTCCAAGCATCCATAACTTGTTCAAAAGCAACTGTTTTAGGCTTTTAGCCATAGCAGCAAGGCAATGAATTGTTTGATAAAGTGCTTTGGTAGACATGTATGAAAAATGTTGTAGCATAGACAACTATCACCATCTGATATTTATGTAGTTGTAGTATGTTTTGTGCAATGTAATCAGCGATATGAATATAACCAACAAAAATCTATTTTCTATAATTCATGGACTAAACTCTGTATTTTATTTACTCTCAATGTCTGTATGCTATGGAAATGCCATTAATTTTTTTAAAAAAGTGGTTTCTGGCTGTTTTTCTTCAATTTTTTGTGTTTTTTTGTAAATCCAATTTTTCTCGATCTTTTCCCCATTTTTTCCCAATTTTTTAAAAAATCTTGAACTTTTGGTTTACCGATTTTTTCCCCAAACGATTAATGCTACTATGGATTGCACAAGTATTCAATTTTAAATAAAATTTATTGAGTTTATTTACCTGCATTTCAGAGGTAGTGGAAGGTTGTGTTTTCCCAGTCAAGACTCTTAGGCATTCAACCATGGCTCCATAGCCTTGCTGGAAGGCAATCTTCAGGTCATCTTTTGTGGGAACTCTATTGAATTCAAAGCCCTACATTTTTGCATAAGATCATGAATTTTGCTTCTATGGTGTGATAAAACCAAAATTGTTTTCAATTTATTATTTGGATACTATATTTCATTTATTGATACTTACAATTCGTGTGGCTAATTTCATATAACCACCAGAGTGAGGTTTGTGTTGCCTGTGGTTTTCTAGTCTTACATTTGTTGCCTTTGATGTGTTGGGCAGCCTATGAAAAGTTTGAAATAAGTTAGATTATGTAAAAAGAAAGAGTAATCAGTATATAATTACATTGTTGATAGTATCACATACCTTCCTTCGCCCGGTGGTGTCTTTCCTTTTTTCTTTTCAGCCTTCTCCTTTCTATCTGACACCATGTCCTTCCACTCCCTCTCTGAAATCATTAGGGGATGCTCGTACTTTTTATTCTTTTCTAAATGTGACCTATATTGGTCCCTCACATACTTTAGATAGGTACCAGCTTTCTGAAGGACCTTGGTTCGGTTGAATGTTTTATCACCTAACAACACAACTAAACGGTTAATGAGCTCATCTTTTAAATCTTGATTTTGGGCATTCCACTGTGTACGTATGGTGGGCCCGAAGAGCTCCAATGTAATATCACTTAGATTTTTATAAAAAACATCATTTCCTACAAAATGATCATGGGATCAATAGTCTAAAAAGAGCAATCAATAAGTAAATTTCAATTGGATTATATCTAATAATAATTAAAACATTTTAAATTACCTGGGACCCTCTCTATCTTTATGGGAACGAAATCCTCGGTCACCACAAGTGTGACCAAAAATGTTCCCGTACTAGTAATACGGGAAGATCCAGGAAATGCTGCTAAAACATCACAAGTACTAGTGGCCTCTGCATCCCCAGGTACATGTCCTAACACATGTTCTGGAATGTGTTTGTTGCCAGAGGGTGCATTAACGGATGCGTGCATGGTATGTGTTGCCAACATTGCAAACGAAAATATAGGCACGGATGATGGGGTCAGATGATGTGATGTATGCGTAGGAAGATAAGGATGGACACTTGTACCAATCCCTACTCCTCGGGCAACACTTGTAGTACCCTAATCATGGCCAGGAGCATCATGAGGAGGAAAATAACCCTGTAAAAATAACACATATTTTAGTTCATGACATAAAAGAGTACAAAATATAAATCCATGAATGAACTTATGTTATAATTAAAGACCTCATGATAGCTTACTTGCAAGTTTTGTAATCTCTCATTCAATATTTTAACCCTCTCTTTTATCTCATATGTTTGAGGCATTATGAAAATCAACTTAACCATTTCTTGATTGCATTTTTTTTTTACCTTATTTATCGTATCGAGAGGGTTTGCTGAATAAGTGATGTCATCATCACAAAATATTTACTGCAAATCACTATGGATGCTCTCCTCTATTGCTGGTGCCTTTCCCCGATCAGTCGACTATAGCAAGAATATTAACAACATTATCAAAATTAACCCAAAAAACTTATGAAAAAAACATAATAATAAAAAATTTTGCTCGTATCTAATTTGTACAATTACAATGAGGTAAACCTGTCAGGTAGAAGCACTTGAAGATACATCATGATCTATGCTCTAGGCCAGAGCCTTCTCCATACTATCAATGTCCCGTGACAAAAATTAAATATAATTTTTTTTTACCAAAATCAAACCAATAGACTTACAAAAAAAAGAAAAGAATAAAATGGTATATTGGAGTCATTAATTGGAGGTTGGGTAAAATGGTACATAGTACATACCACCCCCATAGTAACTATTTTTGTAACTAAGCGATTCAAATTGTAATCGATTAGCAACTCTTGCCCTACAGTTATTGATTTTATCGCACATACAAATACACGGTTTCCCTCGCACACCTTGAATATGCAATTGTGTTGCTTATTTGTTGACCCAGGTCGTGTACTATTTATAAACCTTGCAATATTCCCTAATGCTTTTGGCCTTCCGTCAATGTACATAGCCACTCCTTTATTTTGATCCTTATCTTTTAGTTGTATATAATTTGCTGACAGTGCATACCTATGCATACTTCGTGTATATCGAACCAGTTGGATCCAATATTTGTAACTGTAACAAGGTCTGACATACTCCATCAATTTAGTAACTTTTTTGTAATAGACCTTTATGCCGTCCATGCAAAATAGGCCCAAACCATGTAATGACAATGGTGCTATGCGATATATCCTATCGTTGACACAAAAATCAATGTTTATTGGAGGAAGTTCCTTGGGTACCCATTTTTCCATAGACGTTTGTACCTCAAGGGAACCTCGACGTCGCCTATGCTCTCATCATCATAAGAACATGACCCCCTTCAGCAAGAAAAAATTCCATGCGTTTATAGAATTTTCTTCTAATCTTTTGACCTCTAGTTGATCTCCCTCTTTTAGACATACTACATGTCTCACTTTCCTCTTCTCTTCCTGAATTTCCCTCGCTCGAGGAAGACAGATCAGAAAAATACCTATTTGGTGGTACCTGCACTCATAAGGATGTTGGATGAAGTTCTTTCATGGTGATGTGATTCCAAGGTGACATTATGATTAATCTGTCATTTCATCGCAAATGTGTCCATCACAAATCAAATCTACTTAAAGTTTTAACTACCAAAATTTGTAACAAGTATTAAATGTGACTATGGTCCACCAATTACACAACCAAGGCCTCAAATGTATTCTCTAATTGTAATCAAAGGACTTTTACTCTTCATTCAAGTAAATAAACTTAAAGGGAAACACCACTAAGTGGTTTATTGGACACCTACATGACTAAAAATAGCAGAAAATTTACATTTAATTTCCATATGTCTAAGTGGTTAACGAGGAGGGAGTGTGTACTAGGCTTGGTTAAGTCATCATAAGTTTACGCTTTGGCAATAATTTTTTTTTAAGTCATATTAAATCTTCCTATGTCTAATTGCTAGGAGATTTTTGGTATGTTTTAAGGTAGGATGATTGATGAAAGAGCCCAAAGACTAGCCTTTCTCCATGGTATTTAGGTACACATAGCAGCGGTCTTCTCTTATACGGTTGGACATGATTTAAAGAACTTAGCTAGGAATTATTCATTTAACCTAAGGTTTTCTCATAATGACATCATTGGAAAAGTATGATCAAATTCTTCTATTATGAAGAATTGGTCTATGTGCCTTTAGTAATCACTATAAATGTTTGTAAGGATAAAATGACTAATTGCATCAGGTAGGAGAGAATCAAATTTGAGTTCTTCAAAGATTATATTCCTCTATTCATAATTTTTAAGGGTTGTGTGTGGAGGTTATCACTACCAAGAAGGGAGGAGACGTTTCCTTGTATTATTTTATAATTTTCATTATTCTTATTTATTTTACACCTACATTTACAAATACACATACATATGCATTTACTATTTTCATTTATTTCTCATGTAGTTTAGTAGTTTGATCGATTTCATATTATATGTGTTGAAGACTTTAGAATTTTAATTGCATTAATTTATTGATATGTTGTATCTATAACACTACAAAACCATATGCTCTTTGTATTTACACTTGCATTTAGAAATACACATATACATAGATATAGATTTCTTTAATGATATGTTGCATTTATTGTTCTAGGAGAGCATCAAGTAATTGCATTTACATTTACATTTAAAAATGCACATACATACATACATACATACATACATACATTACATACATATATATATATATATATATATATGTGTGTGTGTGTGTGTGTGTGTGTGTGTGTGTGTGTTGTGTGTATGTATATCATTTATATTCAGTGTTTAGAAACAACCCATTAGGTCTGCACATGGATAAAAATTCATAAAATCATATCTCCCATACATGTTTTGTTGAAACCTAGGCTTGAACCTCTCATTTCACATGCTTTTCTTCACAAAACTATTAAGGACAACAACTATACCTTCTTTATTTCTCATCCTACGCCCTATTCATGCATCCTACAATTACAACAATATCCATGGGGCCTCTTACATAAGCTACAATAATCACAAAAAGTGTAAGAGCCCCTTTATATCATGTTTTGACTACAAAACCCTCAAAAACAGAGTAACTCAGATTATGATTTGTTGGTGAGCTATATGGACAAAATAATTAGCACCAGCTCATTCTTGGAGTCTTTTGAAAGAGAAGCGAATCAGGTGGCAGTTAAGTACAAACCTTATAGTGTCAAGATGAATGAGGTGATCAATTTTGATTGGACAATTGATGAAGAGTCCAAGAAAGGGGTAAATGTATATTTAACTGAGGAAGAGTGAAAAGGAGTAGGCTGCTAACGATTGAAAAATTAGCTGTTGCAGTTACAAAAAATTCCAATTTTGTTTTTTGGTGACAGTCTAGGCATAGAATTCTTGAATTTTTGTGTTGCTGCATCAACCATTCTCAGTGGGCACGATGAACAAGAAGATTCTCTGGGGAGATTGTTGCTGTAACAATTTTTGGAATATCACAAGGCGATCCAATTGGCTAGTGACACCTATGCTTTCTAGCCCAATGCTTGTTCGCTCATCCTTTTTCTATAAGAAGGATTTCAAGGCCAGAGGTATGGGTTAGCAAGTTAGATATTTTTGGTCAAGTCTAGATGAAGTTGTAGAGAAAATTGTAAAGTCTGATGGTTTTAGGGAAAATGCAATTTAGGTTTTGAGTCATTTTGTAGTAGGTTTTTAATTCATGGGGATTTAATGTTTTATGACAGTACTAGAATTTGAATTGATATCATTAATTCAAACTCATGTCTCTCCATTGTACAAGCATATCTGAATTTTGAATAAAATGATCAAGGGTTGTTTCGTTCATCTCACTGTTGTGGTGTGCATGATTCTTGTTTTAGGTTTAATTCAAGGAATTAATTAAAATTCTTGAATGGGATTGTAGGTGGATATGTTCTATATAAGCTATTTTATTTTTTCTATCTTATCTTATACCATTTTACGAGAATGGGGGTGCCAATGTACGAGAAGATCTTTGGAAACTAGGCATGAAAATTGAAGGTTAAAGAGAATGGGGGTGCCAAACTTACAATACTCATTGCCCCTTGGTCGTCAATTTTCCCTGAGTGCCCTCAACCTCATCCTTGGCACTAGTATTGACCTTGTTTTCACTCCTCCAAACTCTTCCTCGGCTCTGATATTGACCTTGTTTTGACTCCTCCAAACTCTTCGTCGGAGCTGGTATTGACCTTGTTTTAACTCCAAACTCTTCCTTAGCGTTGGTATTGACCTTGTTTTTACTCCTCCAAACTCTTCCTTGGTGCTGATATTTTCCTTGTTTTCACTCCTCCAAACTCTTCCTCGGCGCTAGTATTGACCTTGTTTTAACTCCAAACTCTTCCTCGGTGTTGGCATTGACCTTGTTTTCACTACTCCAAAATCTTCCTCGACGCTGGCATTGACCTTGTTTTCACTACTCCAAACTCTTCGTCGGTGCTGGTATTGACCTTTCACTTCTCCAATTTGATGAGCTACAACCTGGTTTCATTAGGTTTTACAGTATGTTAATTAAGTTCAAAATTTTGGTGTCATTTAGCTTGGTTTTAATATTCTACAATATGGTTAAGTATATATTAGCTATATTTTACATAATAAATAATATAATTATTCAACTTATTATAATTATATATTATATTCTTTAATAAAATTATTAAATACGTATAAAATTATTATAATTAATAATTAATAATAAGCATATTTTTATATAATACAAAATATAATTAATATAATATATATTTAATATAATAGTAATATATATTAATATGAGAGAGAGAAACTAAATTTTGATTGGTTGTTTCAGGTCAACAATCCAAGGATGGAATGTGTCCTTGGGGAGTTATGCTCAAGGTAGCATTCCATTTGATTAAAGATATGATAATTCTCCTTTAAGACCTCTTCAATGTACCCATTCCACACTTAAGGAGACAAATATAAATATAGAGAAGAAAATATAGAGAGAGAGAGAGATAATGACAAGCATACAAATAGAAAGGGAGACAAAGAGATAGAGAGGGGTAGAGAGATAAAGAGATAAGGATGAATAGATAGAGATATAGGGAGGGTGATTGATATATCTCTCCCTATCACTCTCTATATCTCTATATCTCCCACTATCTATGTCACTCCCCGCCTCTTCCCCCCTCTATCTATTGAGCTATCTCTCCCTCTCCCCCTTTCTCTCTCATTCACTCCATCTCTCCCTCCATCTCTCCTACTCTATATCTCTATCTCTATTTCTATTTTTATCTCCCTCTCACTCCTCTCTCTATCTCTTTCTATCTATATCCCTTTCTCTCCCTCTCCCGCTCTCTATCTCTCACCATCTCTCCCTCCCTATTCCCCCTATCCATCGACTCTCTATCTCCACCTCTCTTCCTTTCTCTTCCCATATATCTCCATCTCTCTTTCTCTTCCCATATATCTCTATCTTTCTCTCTCTCTCTTTCTCTCCCCATATATTAACTAAGAAGCCATGCAAGCATACAATAGTATATCTTGGTAAAACTATAATAGTGTTTTATTAAACTATAAGTAGCACTTATCTTTCTAATTTCAAGCCTTCTTATAAAAATAATGTTTTATTAAAATATAAGTAGATTATTGTCACCACTCTTCATTCAACATGAAATGCCAAATGTAGAAATTATTTTGTTGCTTTTGTCAAGTTTCATTAACCAAGCTATTTATTGGGTTGAATAAAGTTGTGTTATGACCCTTCATCTCTTTAAAATAATTAGACAATATTAGCGAGATCAGGAAGGGGAGAAAACTAAACTCCTTCAAAATAGGGGTAGTTGTGGGTTTGTTGGTTTTCTTTGTATACTATATACTTAGTTCCTCTAGGATAAATAAGTAACTTTAGATCATTTTCTTAGTTGTGTATCCTAACTAATATAGAGTAAGCTTTTTCATTTTAATTGACTACTACATAATAGTTTATGTGTTGAAAGAATTGTTTCCATTCTTTGTAGTTTTTACATTGGAATACAAATCATATTTAATTTCATGCCAATATACTTCTTTCATAAAGATATTTGTTTGAAATAAGTGCTTCATAACCCATCTAATCAAATCATAATTAACCTATCAAAAAGGAAATAGGAATTTTCTAAAGAAAAGAAAACTTGACCCAATCATAAGTGTATGGCCTTCAAAGAAAGGAGTGATCCATCTTAGCAATACCAACTACCTGATTTAGACCTGGGTATGTGCAGGATCATGATGGGCTAAAAAGTGGCAACATGAAAAATGTAGCATTTTGAACTCGCCAAAAAATGTGAAAATCTCGAGTTGACTTTTTTTTTAGGTTGGCTATCAGTACATTGATCCATAGCAATGCCCAAGCCAAAGTACTACAAATTGGATATCCAATTTTTTTTGGATATCCAATTCATGTCTAATATCTAATTTGAAAAACATTTTAAAATGTAATATTTTGGTGCTATAAATCGGATATCCGATTTTTGCACACATATACCCAAGAGAATTAGGAGGTGTAAGGTGGGAAAGAGAGAGAGGGAAATGGAGAGAGAGAGAGAGAGGGAGAGAGAGAGGGAGAGAGAGAAATAGAGAGAGAGAGCGAGCGAGAGACAGGAGGGAGAGGGAGAGAGAGAGATAGAGAGAGAGGGGGAAAGGGAGAGAGATAGATATATAGAGAAAGAACTAGGAGGGGGAAGGGAGAGGGGAAGAGGGGAAGAAGGGGAGAGGTAGAGAGAGAGAGAGAATTAGGAGGGGGAAGGGAGAGAGGAAGAGTGTTGAGGGTAGAGGATAGAAGGTTTAAGGGTTTAGGGATGAGGGGGTAGGAGGGAGAGACTTGAGAGAGAGAGAGAGATTTACTTTTTACTTTTCAATTTCTTTATTCACAATTTGTTTCATCATCTAAAATTACCCATTTACTTTTTACTTTTCAATTTCTTTATTCACAATTTGTTTCATGGAATGATTCTTTTAGATTCAAGTTAGTTATAAATTTTCACGGGAAATTAATTTAAAAAGAAAATAAAATAAAATTTCACTCAAACCTATTTTATTTTACATTTATTTGGAGTAACTTATGGTTTTTGAATTTACATCAAACTTCAAATTGGATATTTATCATTTTTGTTTTCTTCTTCACCCAGTAAATAGTAAATTCATAACTAAATCTTATCATTGCATTTTTGCTCCTAGATTTAATAAACTGTTTATTTTGGAATTGAGAAAAATAGAAACCTTCCATACTAATTTAATTTTCCCATATGTAGATCTCCAAATAATTAGAAACTATTTATTTGTTTATTTATTTTTCTTAATGATTTAACTTTCTAATTACCATTCGTAAATTTTGGGAGAGTTAGTTTGTAATTAAATATTCACTTCCTAGAAAGACAAAACTAATTGAGTTACAACCAACACAGATTTCCTCCATCTTCACGATAGGGATTAAATACAAATAATTACTTCATATAAAGAAAATTATAGTAGACTAATAGACTAAAATTGGAATTACATTGTATGGGACTTTTGCGCTAAATTTTTACATATTATATTGGCAGCAAATTTAACCCTCTAAATTGATTCACATTTTGAAACCTTAGTTTCACCCTTTTATCTTTTGAGTTTTCTTTTGCAAGTTTAAAAAAAAGAAAAGTAAAGAAGGAAGTGACACCTATATTTTATCACTTAAGTATAATATAGTTTACATTGTGGGCCCATAACCCATAGGTCCTTAGATTCATGTTTTAAATTTAGAGAAACAATATTATGTTTAGAATAAATTGTTGAGAATAACATATTTATAGGATATAAAATCATAGGTGAGTTTTTCTCTACATCTTGAACCTTGAAAATATTTTGTTGTTTAAATACATTAGTTGGAATGGAATAATGTTTTATGATTAAACACGAAAACATGTTGAAGTTTTATAGGGGGAGAGATAACCCTAATTTATTGAATAGATATTTGTTCCTAAATTAAAATAAAATAAAAATAGAGTAATGAAGAATATTTAAGAAAACTCTTTTAAAAGAGAGATTCGGGATTATAAGAGACAACCTTTGTAAAAAGGGATAATTACTAAGCCACTTTATTATGCTAGGGAACACTATGTATGTTAGACATATTTCTTGGCCTCAAATAAACCATGATATATGGTTTGGGTGATTGCTTATGATTGGTTTCAGATATGCAATAAAATACTATATAGGGCATAAATAAATCAAAGATAGAGATTGTCAAACTAGCATGTGATTTTTTCATATATAGGGGTATAATTTATATATTTTATAGGAGAAATTTATGAATAAATGTGCATAAAAACCTTAACAAGTTAGAATTCATTTATAGAGATCTCAAGCCTAATCATATTTTGGTAGATAATAGTATCCTAGTCATATTGACAAATATTGGATTGCTTTGTGGATAAAACATGAGAAGTGTGACAAAAGGATTTTGTATGATTTATTGGGATCACTAGTATAGAGATTTATTGTGATGAACCTCCTTACATGAAGGAAAACATAACAGAAGAAATTATTGAATGAATTTTGTTGCTTTCTTTAAACAACATTGCCTCTATTCATTATTTGGAGGTCCCAATGGCCTTGTCGAGTCTCATATCATAGGACATGAGTCTATGCAAATCATCACTATTCTAGTCAAATTATCATTTTTAACCAATATTTTCCCTTGTGTTAATAGTGAAGGAAATATTAGACCTAATGTTTTTCTATGAAAGTACTCAATGTATGATTGTTAAGATACCTAGAAAGATTACCATGCTTTATTTTATTGTACCTTGTTATTGGACTTGATCAACCCAATAACTTTGTGCATATATTGAAAGATATGAACTCTTTTTAGGGATACTTTTTACTTGTTTTCATTCAATTATACTTGACATATAGGAAAAGAGGATACTCATGTAGTCCGGAATACATGATTATCATCTTAGAATATATTTGAAGTATATCAATTATATAGTTCATCAATGAGTGACTACATAGTATGGGATATGTATGTCATTTCACTAGATATATGTTTTTTCAACAGATGATTTAATAATTTTATAGATTTAATGTTGAAGTTACATATATAAGATTTAAAATATCTATATTAAAGAAAATTGGTAACATAAGAGAAAATTGATAAGGTTGAAATATATGTGAGTAAACACATAGACTACCATTAGTTTCTTTGATTGTAAATTCCTAATATTTATGTATGTACAACTCTTGTCATTGGAAAAAAAAAATGCTTTCCTATAATTACTTAACTTAAAATACAATTAAAAAAAGGGAGATATCTATGAATTAAGAGAAGAAAAAGTTATAAATGAAGTAAAAATTAAATGGAGTCATTGTGATAATGATAGTGCTACTTGGGAAAATGTTAAAGACCAATATCCTCATTTGTTTAACTAAAGGCTATTTTTTTATATATGTATGTGTGATGCAGAAAATCATCCAGCTACTGAGGGCAGCAGCTAAACAATAGGGGGAGAATTGTTATGAGACTTTTTCCCCGTGGAAGAAAAAGAAAAAGAAAATAGAATAAAAGTAAATAAGTAACTAAATATAAGAACTAATGTAATAGTTCTAGAAAGAAAATGCAATAAAATAATAATTAGAGTTTTCACGGGATGTAATTATTATTTGTAAAAGGGTGTGTCGGTTGGAACTACCCTTTGTGTTGTATAAAACCCGTGAAAACTAAATTCTTGAGGCAGGAAAAAAAAGAGAGGAAAATAAAGTTGAGCACATTGTGGGAATAGGGTTTCAAGGTTAGCAGGCTGTGAGTAGGACGGAGAAGGGGCATTCCTACAGTGGGTGTCCAACTTGGGGTACAAGTGCGTGCACTCAGGACGGTCCTGGCCAGGGCATGGTTTTTGTGGCATGAGTGTTGAGCATTGTTCCGGTGGAACCAGCACTCGTGTAGAGCAGCCAAGTCTGCTTTCCTCCCAGACTACTCACAGACGGAAGAGGCTGAACCAAGGACCATTCCAGCAATAATTGGGGATTTCTCCTGCACATTTCAAAGATAAGTATTAATGCCTAATAAAGTATTTGAGCAATAAAGTTAATTTAAATATTTGAGTTTATTGAATTAATAATTTATTTATGGCATGATTGAAGATATTTGAATGCAATTGTTTATTAATTTATTCAATTAGTTTGAAACTATTGAATTGGGAATTAAATATTAGATTAAAATTTGTATTAATCTGTGGAAGTCAATTTAAATCATTGCATTTTTATATTTGGGAATTAGTTTCGTTTCAGTGAAAGTGTGGCTACATAGGGTTTCTATACATAGTATTTGTAGGAGAATGGTATCTCTATTTTGAATTATTCTAAACTTTGTTTCTATGTAGTAGTTTTTAAATTCATTTTGTTGTTATACTCTATAATTAATAGTTTATATATTGTACTCTCTCTATACATGATTTTAGCAAGATTGGGGACACTAATAGAACCTTCATTTATTTTTTTAAAAAGATTAAGAAATGTATGAAAATTTTTACAACATGAAAACCATGAAAATAAAAGTGAAAATAAAAATTTAACATAGTAAAAATGGCCAATCATGTGCAAAAAATGAAAAGAACCATTTGTTGTTACTCTAATATTTCAACCACATACTAAATTACCAAGTGCATTTTATAAATGTATCATGCAAGGAGCACAATATTGGGAATTAATGTGAATGATTCTCATCAAGAAATTAGACAAGCTTTGAGATTGAAGGACCCAAGCTCTTTGTAGGTTTTCAATGAAGATTTAATTAGCCACTAATAGGAACAATAAGAAAATAGAGATAGAGGGAAAATAAGATTCAACTATTGGTCCATTTTTGTTCAATATAAGTTGTATTTTAAATCATTATGTGTTGTTTTTATAACAACAAATAGATTTTTTGTGTTCAACTATTAGTCCATGTGTGTTGTTTTTATAAAATAGAACACTCAGAACAAAACTTTGAAGTTCCATCACTACGCATAACCCTAAACCCTAAACCATTAACCCTTAACCCTTTAACCCCAAACCCTTAAACCC
>VDFB02000007.1:54309384-54338164 GCA_007258455.2 Sequoia sempervirens
TTTTTAAATTAGAAATATATTAGAAATATTTTGAATGTATTCAACTATCAAAATATGATTTTTTTTAAAAAAATAACTAGAATTTTATTTAAAGAATTTATATTAAGAAAAAATTAAAATTTGAAGATTTACCTAAAATCTTATACATTAAAGATTTAAAATTTTATTCTAAAAAAATTAAACGAACATTCAAATTTATATTCATTTTATATTAAAAAAGTTTAAAATTTAAATATTTACCTAAAATATTATACATTAAATATTTAAAATTTTGTTATAAGAATTTGAACATCAAATCAAATTTAAAAATTATAAATAAAAAAATTATATTTATGAAAATTTCTAATATTAATTTTTATTAAAGATTTCAAAATTTTAATATCTATGATAATTTAATAGAAACAAATCTTTTGAAATTTTAATATTTTTATATTAAATATTTATATGTATTTTACTTTAAAATAAAACTTTTATTTTTTATTAAATTTTATTAATATTTTAGGATTTTAATAATTAAATATTGAAATTTTTACATGAAGAAATAAAAAAAATATAATATATATTTAATAAAAATAAAATTAAAATATAATCTTATTTTTTTAAATAAATGTTAAATTTTTATATTTAAAATGTTTTAAATTATTATGAAATGCCATAGTTAGCTAAAAGATGGCGGGGCTTTCATTTATAGTCTTCCAGCAAGTAGTAATTTAACTATGATTTTTATTAAACGCTGACAGTTTGCACGGGGTCTGTTTGCACAGAGTCTTCCATGGAGTCTGACAGTGAGAAAATCAAGAAACTGTGGGAGATATATGCTATGCATCCATGCATGAGGTCAAGTGCATTCCTAGGGCTGGATAGCCAGCATCTGGGTGGGCTCCCCCTACCTCCTTTCTTTTCTCATCCCCACACTGATTTGCTAGGAGAGCCAGCTAGGAGTTGAGGTGGTGAAAAGGAAGGGGCTATGGGGGACGTAGGTGGGTGTGACTAGGAGGCTGGTCACGTGATGGATGCAGCAATTTTCTTCACAGAGCTCGAGGATGTCGTAGGCATCATTCCCTAAAGGAAGTTTCATGCAGATTAAATGTGGCACGTGTGTAGGGAAGTCATTTGGGTTTTGTAGGCTTCTTTGGCCTCGCGGATGTCATTAAATTTTTTCATTTCATTCCATTTCATATTGGTTGGTGGCGACTTTAGTGGCAGACATTTGCAGTAAAATTTATTTGTTCTAGCGGTGGCATTCATGGCAAAGCGATCTCTCTTTGTCATTGAAGTCTTCGTGGATGGCTTGGCGAAGTTTGGTGCAGACACGCCAATCTCTCTGAAATCTTCGGTTAGACAAGCCTCCTTCAGAGAAGTTAAAGACCAATGACTGAAGTGGATTCTCTTAAACAAGGACTCGTTAGTTCTGGTGGTGACCAAAATGATCCTGGGAGCTGGTCATTTCACTAACAAGGAGCTCGATAAGGACAATCTACACATCTCCTCCAAGTTTTTGGCATCTTTCTGGACAATAGTGAGTCCAAGGTTGTGGCTAAACTATTGTTGGTTAAGATGTTTCGCAACGATTTGGTGGGAGGGGTAAATGAAGTGTTGAGTTTTGTGGTGGAGGGCAGAGGCATCCCAAGACTGAGTGACTTTGTAGCTATTCGAGGTTCGGATGAGGCCATAAAGCTTTTCTCATTCCTTCTTGACTTGAGTGGTCCGTCGTTGAGTAGACACATAATGGTGGCAGCGGTGGCCATTGAATTCCTAAAGAAATTCTTCGGCCTGATGGTTGTGGGTGATGTCGAGTGGTAAAAGTCTTTGAAGATTTTGTTGTTTAAATAATTTCCTATGAATGCCCTGTATAGTTGTTGGTTTTGATAGTTTTTAGAGTTTATCTCTATGGTCCAATGGCATCTTTTAGTCCTGAAGTTTATAAATTTGATCTCTAATGGCTAGTTTGGTAATTTTGGGTGACTAGGATTCGTATGTTTAGGGTCAGGGCTGAACCCTTATGGAATTTTGGGTTGGTAGTTGGCTTGGATGGCGGGGTGGTGGTTTTTGGATGGAGGGGTCTCCTTGTCTTTGGCTAGTTGGGTCTCATTTTGACCATCTTTGAGGTGGTTTTTGGTAGTGGTGGTTGGGATGGGTTTGCTGATAATCAATGGTGGAAGCTTTCCTACGTTTGCAGACGGTTGTACCTTTTTTAATCTAATATACAAATCAATCTTGCGAATCAAAAAAAAATTCAATTTTTAATCAATTTTTTAGTTTAAATTCTATAAAATATTCAATTAATTAGTTGTATTGTTTGTTACTATTTAAATTATGATGTCATTGGTTTTTATTTTATGATTATAAATAAGGTTTTTATTTAAGGTAATGCATAAACATTAATGTGATCATCTTAGATCTAAAACATAAATCAAAAGGTATAGATATATAATTTTCAAAATTACATCTATATTTGATCTTTAATAAAAACATAAACTAATATAATTTAATGAACCCCAATCTAAATCCCAACCCTACTATTAACCCCAATCTTAAGCCTAAAAATAACCCTAAGTGAACACTTATCCTAATTGAACCTTAACCCTGATTTAGCCCAAACCCTAACCTTAACCCTAACCCTAATTGAACCCTAACACTAATTAAACTCTAGCCCTTATTGAAATCTAACCTTAATTAAACTCTAGCCCTAATTGAACCCCAACCCTAACCTAAACCCTATTTGTTCCTAACTCTAGTATCTCACAAATATAGGATCGAGACCTTGCCAACTCTGGTAAACCTTATTGGATAGTGATAAAAGCTACCTTATCTTTCATTAAGGTAGAAAATTTTTGTTATACAACATGCCCCTTGGAAATTGGAGATAGGCACTGCAAAAAGAAGGTAAACACTAATGAAAATGGTCAGTGGTATTGTGGAATATGTGATAAAACTTTCCCTGAATGTGATTATAAATATATACTTCAATGCAAAGTGCAAGACCATACTTCATTCACTTGGATTACAACTTTTGAAGAAGTGGTAGAAGAAATTATGGGTGTAACAATAAAAGAATTGAACATTTTCAAGCATGAAAAACAAGATGATGTTAATTTTTCACACATTATAGAAAAGGTCCTTTTCAACAGATACATATTTAAACTTCAAGTGAAAAAAGAGACCTATAATGATGAACAAAGGATTAAATGCACAGTCATAAAAACAACAAAGTTTGATTATTCATCTGAGAGCAAAGATTTATTAGACTCAATTGCAACGCTATAGGTTTCATAACATTCAAATGCTTGAATGTATATAATGTTAACAATGTATTCAAACATTTGAAAACAAAAATAGTGGATATATCTAAGTTAGTTAATGTCATTTTGTCATGATATACTTCTTTGATGTTGTCAATACTAAATCTAATGATTGATGAACATTTGTGCTTTTAAATTTATTGTTCTTGGTTGATTGTTGTTATAAAAAAGTTGGTATGATTTCAAATTTGAATATGTACCCTTATATATGGGAACTTAGATAAACAATGACACAAACAATAATGAAATCAAATTGATTGCTTTCCAAATTCATATTCATGAAAATGTAAGCATTTTTTCAAGTCAATAGGCATCTTGATAAAGATAACTCTCGGCGTGTTTTACATATATTATTAATTAATATAAGTATGCTAGTTAATTAAATTATTAACTATATTTTATTTGTATTATATATTGAATTGTTAAAAGATGTAAAATCTTAATACTAAATATATAGGAAAATGGTTAAAAAATTACATATTTATCAAAAAATAAAATATAGTGTGTAATTTAAAATACAAATTATATAATTCTTATAATATTTATATTATTATTTATTAAATATTTTATAGAATTTAAACTAAAAAATTAGCCTTCCCTCTCTCTCTCCCTCTCTCCCCTCTACATATATCTCCCTCTTCCCCATCTTCTATCTCTCCCTCCTCTACATATCTCTCTCCCTTTCTATGTCCCTCTCTCTATCTCTCCCCATCTCTCCCTAATCTCTTGCTCCCTCCCTATACCCCTATCTATCTTCATATCTCAACCTATTTGTCCCTTTATCTTCCCATATATCTCTATATCTATGTCTTTCTCTTCCCATTTATTTATCTCTCCCTCTCTCTTTCTCTCTCTCTATCTCCCCCTATTTCTATCTCCCTCTCCATCTCTATTTGTATATCTCTCACTTATGTCTCTCTCTCTCTCTCTCTATATCTCCTTATATCCTATCTTCCATCTCTCTCTCTCTCTCTATATATATATATATATATCCCCTCTATCTCCCTATCTCTCTATATATTTATTTCTCCTCTATCTCTCTCTATATCTCTATCTATTTTTATCCCTTTGCCTCTCTCATTCTATATTCATCTCTACCTCTATCTATAGGGAGAGATACAAAGGTGAAGCATTGGACCTTCCCAAAGATCCACCAATCTCAACACTACTCCCAACTATTTTGAGCATTTAAGTACATATTGAATGCTAGATTAGGAGGCATGTGTCAAAGCTCATATTTATTGATGCAAAATAGGTCCAAAGTCACAAATTTGATGTAGAGTTAGTTATAGTTTTGTACAAAATTTCAAGTGCCACATAGAGCAAAGATATTCCAGTTTTTTATATCATCATGTCATCAAATTTGGAACTTCATCAATATTTGTATCTTCATCAACATTAACAAAAGCAAAGGTATGTACTTGAATCCCTTGCATCTAAACTTTTCTATATATATAAATATTTTAATATTTTCCCTCAAATCCATAATATATATATATTAGTGTGTATTCATTTATTGCAATAAAGAATTAACCTAAGTAACACATTAAGAATTCTAAGGATTTGTGCTTGGAAAAAATGCATAGCAATTTTTTTTGTTGGATGTCGTGTTGTATAGTTTAGAAAAGCTCAAAATATGAATAGGATTTTAAGGCCATATATTATGGTAGCTTACAATGCAAAAGAAGGAAGGAAATCTATTATCAATTTTAATTTGCAATTTAATACCATATGAAAAATCACATGTAGTATTATCTAAAATTAATTCTTGACATATTAATTTTATAAAATACACTTACCATTCAATAAACTTCTCCCAAGAAAGAAACTCTAAGTGAACATTAATTGAACCCTAATTGTAGATTCATAACTCTAATCATAACCCTAAGCGAACACTAATCCTAATCAAACCCTAACCCTAGCCTTAAAGTTATCATATAATCTAATTATCTCTCTTATCTAAATTTGGGTTGAATTATTTTTCCTTTATTTTTAGTTGCATATATTTTTTGTTTATTAGATCTTATTTTATGAATATATGCAACTTTAATAAATTATGTCGCGGGTTATATTTATTAATGTCTTAATATTAGTTTATAAATTGAACATTAATTATAAATATTTTAAAATCAATTAAGTATTTCAAGCTAAAATTTTAATATTTGACATTACAAATAAAATTAAACTAAATTCTAATTTTTAAAATCCATAAAATATTTATTATCTATTTATTTTACTAATTATCTAATACAATTAAATTAAATTAAATTAAATATTCATTTTATATTATTAAACAATTATTAATTAGAATTTTAGAATAAATTAACAAATAAAGATCTATAAAATCAACTTTTCTATTTTTTTTTCTTTGTGTCCAAATCATTTCATTTTCTAAAATTATACTAAATTCTAGATATCATAATTAAACACAAAAATTTATTCTATTCTAATCCTAACCCTAGTTAAACCCTAACCCTATTTGGACTCTAACCCTTACCCTAATTGAACACTAAATATAATTGTAATTGACCACTAAGCATAATTGAATTATACCCCTAACCCTAACCCTAACTCTAACTAAACCATAAACCTAACTCTAATCAAACCCTAACCCAAACCTACTTGATTCATAATCCCAACCCTAACCCAAACCCTAATTGAACTTTAAAACTAACCTTAATTAAGTATTAACCCTAATTGAACATTTATTGAACACTAGTCCTAATTGTACCATAACCCTAACTTTGAACTATAGTTGAACTATAATCCTAACCCTAACACTAATTCTTATCCTAATTAACCTTAACCCCAACCCTTAACCTTGACCCTATTTGAACTCTTATTGAATTCATAACCTTAATTAAACCCCAACCTCATCCTCAATCCTAACCCAAATTGATTAATTGAATCCTAAACCTAACCCTAAGTGAACACTAATCCTAATTGAACTCTAACTTTTTAGTTGAAAATATTAAAGTGCCTTAGATTTTCCCATTCATCGTCATTTATCATTCAATTCCTAATAGAACTCCAAAAATTTATACTTTTATAATGTTTTAATACACACCTAATATTAAGGGTTTAGAGTTTAAGGGTTAAGGGTTTAGGGTTAAGGGGAGAGAGATAGAGGGAGTGAGTGAGTGACCCATTTACATATTATTCTTTTATTCTTTGTCAATTAAATATTTAGTTACCCATTTACCGTTAGTAGAAATGACCCAAGAATTTAATAGAATGGACTACTCATATAATACCTTGCATTATGGAGCTCAATTCTCTGATATATTATTACTTATCAAATGCTTTGTAAATAATTGTAAACTTATGACTCCATTTAAGAATTTAAATTTTGATTTTCCTGAATCAAAGAAAAAACATAGACACACAATTGAACAAATTCTCAAAAGAAGAATGACAACATCATTAACATTTCATTCAAAACTCACTCAAATCCACATAAGGAGAGAAAATATATTAGAATTATACGTTTATTCATGCTTATAAGTCATATTTTCATACAATTTAAGATAATTTGCATATATTCATCCAAAACTCAAAACAGGCTATCTATTCTATTCCGTCCGCTTGGGGTTTTAACAACCAATGGCACCACAAATATCACTTCCTCATCAAAGGACAAATATCTTTCTACCCATATATTCAACTCAAAACCTAGCTAGAGATTTTCATCAATTCTCTCCCTACAAATGAGCCTTGAATTCCCTTTTATATGACAAGGGAGCAACAAGCTTCAGGCTCAAATGTAATTTCACCACAAATTTTCATTTGAACAAAATCTTCATTGCATTTGAATTTCATTTCAAAACTTCCCACATGTTTAATCTGCAAAACATAGTGCATCAACTGGGGAAAGCTAAAAGAAAAGGGAACACAAATTGTCATCAAAATCTCCTTTCTCGCTATGCACGCAAAAAAATAGGCAACCAAATTTCCACGAAGGCACCACAACAACTTCTTATTTACTCACCACCCTACCCTTACCAACACTCAGACCTCGGTATACATGCCCGCTTCTAGTTGTTGCCCAATACGGTAGACCCTCAACCTCCTCTTCTTTATTGTCCTTTCCCAATACGGTTCTAGTCCATCCGCTTGGGGTTTTAACAGCCAATGGCACCATAGATATCACTTCCTCATTAGAGGGCAGACCGTGATTGAAGTGAGGTAAATACCGACAATAGTCAAAGTCGGTCTCGGTTACATCATTAGAAGTGTTGCTCATAAGGTCAATGGGTGAGTGTTGGCATCCAGAGGAGCCATTCCCATACCTTATTTTCCTACCGACACTAGTAATAGAGCACACCGACTGCTTGCCTTTGTCATCTACCAGTTGAGCAGCAACGTCTTGGAATTTCAACCTTCTACTGCATCTAGTGGGCATAAGCCTGGGCTTGTCAACAAAAGCACCTTCCTGAATAGCAAGACCGAGCTTTTGTGAGCTCAAATGAGCATACCTCCTTATGGAATTACTCATTTTCTCTTCTCAGACAAGCACTCAAACTTGATTAGACTCATCCCACAAAGTGCTCTAACTGCTACAAAAATGACACTATTAGCAGTTAATTCCTCTTGTATTTATTGTGCGAGGTAATGGAAACCTTCATCAATGCTTAGTAAAAATGCATGTGCAAACATGGCAATTTGGCATCGTATGTACTGTCACCATTTAACTAGAGCTACATGAGAATCTAAAGATCACCCTTCATGATTTCCAACAACAACATCTTCACACAGATTGAGATCAACGTGACTACACAAGAAAGTAATAGTTCATTAATGCTTCACCAGTTGTACAATAAAATGACCACCATGTGTCGTTTTCCAACTTTGAATATTGCCCGCTGATCTCCTGAAGAGTTGGCAGATCAAACAGTTTATCTTAGGCTAACTCGGTTTGACATCCAACGAAGCATCGTTCACCTTCCTTATGACCAATAACATTAATCCATCTTGGAAACCAACTACCATGTCAATAGGTCCTATGCACTTTTCAAATTGAACGGCTAGAGCTACACATCACAATCTCGTTGACCTCGCGGCTTTTAACCAACCTTCATCTTCCTCCTGTGAGCTAGCAGACAACGATAACGATTTACATTAGCTTTTTATCTTGGTTGTCGATCTAAAACCACAGGTTATGAGCTCAATAGTGGAGATTGGGCCCCACATTCCACATAGGACACACATCTGCCTTTTGTTGACCTCACACCAAATAACAGGGAGACACCTTAGGTCTGTGATTTGGCTAGGTACGATCGAGATCTTCTCCCATATCTTCAAAACTGAAAAACCTACCATTGCACGATTAGTATTTAATGAAATCCTTTGGCTAAGTCATTGACGACATGACCACTAGGGTTAATGGCTTAGGCTTACGTCACTGGATTAAAATTAAAACCCAACTTTGATTTTAATACTTTATTTCCTCTACAGGGTTTTATTTCCTAAGTCTCAGTTGGCCCTGTGTTTCATCTTTTAGAAAACAACTTATGTTGTTGTTTTTCGTCTGCCTAGTAATGCCCACTTCTCCTTTTAATGAATTTTTTATTTTGCAAGGGTTGATTTAGTGTTGTCGTTGATCTATTTCCTGTAGATATCAACGGTGCCTGCCATGTGTCCTATCCGGGGGATCAAATTTGCGCTATTGCTGACCAACTGCCATTTGATCTGAGTTGTTCCCCACCATCTCACGATGGTGCTTGGGTTGATTGCAAAATCACGGGTAGGTGCCACATGTCTCATCTGATGAAGCCTAAAGAGTAAAGGAAACACTAGCCGACTTTAAATGTATTAAGGGGTGGATTACTAAAGTGTTCTCGAGAGACACATGTTCTAAATCGACGGATATGTTATAATCTCGCTAGAAAAGCTACTCGAAGGTTAATGACATGGATGGTGACTATGTTAAAGGAACGAGATCATTGATGCTCAAGATCAATGGTTGCCTGCCATCGTGCGATCATAATTTTCAGGATTGTGATATTGCGGGCAACCGCCACGTGGACCCCTTATCACCATGTTTCCAATTGTGTCAGTTTGTTTTGAAGGTGGCCATCAATGATTTGATCAAGATGAAGAATTGACGGCTCGAATTTAAATCTGCATCAAATATGGTTGGAGTCATTCATGCAACGCGAAATTGAGCTTTAATGGTGAATGAGACACTTGTTGGCATGATTTGATCGATAATAAAATCAATTTTCCTACTTGGTCTGTATCACAAAGCATTCAACTATTTTGCAGAGCAATTTCAAAGCCGAAGGTAGAATTGTGAGTTTCTGTAGCCAGAATTTGGGAATTCTGCGAACAGAGCCGTGAGTTTATTTTTTGTTCCTCCCAATCATTTTGCATTTGACTTTGGGAAAGGATTAGTTGGATGTACTATGAGCTTGTTGATGAATGTGTTAGGGCTATAGTTTAATTATAGTTGTGAGAAATTGTAGTGTTTTCTTCTGTAATTTTCTATCTCTAGTTAGTCCTAGCTATCTGAATTATAATGTTGTAAAGAAGCCCTAGTTTGTCCGAGATGGCACCACCCAAGCAACATTTTGGCCAGAGTGAATATTTGAAACAAAACCTGTATGATGATTTCCTGGATCAATTTCCCTTGTCAACAAATGATAGGAGGAAGGGTTAGTGTATAATTTCTCCAACATTGTCGATGCTAGGGTTCCCCTCACTAGCTTGGAATTGTTCAAATTGTGGTACGAACAGAGGAGTTTTCCTCACCATTTTTCAAATGGATGGATGCATGATATGGGGAAGCTGGTGGTACCAAATGTATTTCCTGATGTAGACCTACTCAGGGCAGTGGCTGCAAGATATGACCCTATTACACGGATAATTAGGAACAATGATGGAAATGTTCTATTGAGAATTAATACAGAAGAGGTCCAACATATTTTTGACTTGACTAAACCGAGCGAAGACTTGGTTCCTATCAACCTTGAGGAAATGAAGCAGGAGTATGCAAAGTTGAAATCTTTTTTTAGAGCAAGGTTGCTTCCACCTCATCTGGCTAGGGCAAGAGGTTCAAATTGTCATATCAGCCCCAATGACCAGGAACCTTTCAAATTAAATTGTTTTGCAAAACAATTCTTGGCCACTTTCCATTCTTTATGTCATATTTTGGGTTTTAGTCATGGTACGGTAATGCCCATTGCTTATATGTTCATGGGGGTGCAAATACAACAACCTAACTTCTCTGTGACCTATGACTTCGCTTCTTTCTTGGCTAAGAGGATGCATGAAGGGCTATCAAAGTTGCAAAACAATGATACCGACACTCAATTTTTTTGGTATTATATGCTAATGCATATGTTTTTGTTTAAGAATGCTAACTTTTTCTCTGAGAGGATGAAATTAAGGCAATCAGTTGATGGAGAAGGATTGCCAGTACAAATATGGGCTGCAGATTTATCTTGTAATAAGGAAAGCACTAGTTATGTGCAATTTGATAATTGTTTTGCTTCCAAATTAAGGGCTAGATTAATGGTGAATATACCTAGGATCCCCAAGGAATTACATGATTTCCTCAGGCCAAAGGAGAGGAAGCCAGAATTGAAGGTTTACCATAACTAGGGTGACATTATCCCATACCCAGTCAACACTGTCTTGAGAGTATATGGTTTTCAGGGAGCCCCTCATATACTGCCATACAATGTGTCACAAAGAGTGGGATTTGCAGAAGTTATGTGGCAGATAGGTTGTATTCATGAGGACAACCTCACTAGAAGGGGTAAGGGAACATTTTTCCTAGATTATACAGTGGTGTCTGATTTTGTATTTTCAAAGGGAGGGTGGACGCATTTTGATAATTTATTTTATGATTACCATTTGAGTTGTGGACCAAAGTAGCATCATGATCTTGAGGGTTTCTTTGCTCTTTTCAGACAAAGAATAAAAGCTGGAAAATTTGTGCATGATTTCAATTTCCTTGAAGACTTGATTAGAAATGAATTTTATTTGAATAGATAGGAGTTGAACAAGGAGAAATGGATAGCTTATGGTAAGCTACTAGATGTTGTGCACAAAATGGATACAAAATATGATCCACTATTAGAGTTCAGTCCCCACCATAAGAAAATTGATTTTCTGATGGGAAACTTCAAGGAAAATATGGGAACATTGAGGAAAAAAAGATAAATTTAGAATTGAGTCTGGGTGTACAAGAGCAAGGTGTCAAACCAATTGAAACAAGGATAGCATACCAGCCTATGGAAAGGTGTCTCATTTATAGGAGGAAAAAGGATAGTAGTAGTGATGAAGAAGAAGTGGACAGAAAAGGAAAACAGATTATGAAAGTGCCTCCACAACCAAGTCCAAAATTCAAAGTGCCTGGGGCAATCAAAATTATTGATTTAGAATCATCACCACCATCCAAGCCAAGCCCTAAGAGGCAAAGAATTGATCAACCACAGGAGGATCTAATGGATGAGATTATTGTTACTAATCAAGACATGCAAGTTGGTATGCCTTCCCCTCCTAGGCCAGTTGAATTAGTTTTATTTGATTTAGATATGAAAGGTAAAAGTGTACAAGATGCAAGAATGGAGGCATTTAAAGAGTTTCTAGATGACAATACATTTGTAAAAACTCCTGTATTCTTGCAATTAGTATGGAGGATGAAGTTTGAAGAGTATCAAGATAAATGTAGGCAAAGAAGAGAACTAAGGCCTGATAGGTCAGACCAGGAGAATGATGAGGAGGTAAAAGCTGAATTAATGGAAGAATTCAAGAACATCACTCCTAAAGAAGGAAAAAAACTTGTGAGTCGGGCTAGTGTATTAATTCTACCTGAATGGGACATTGTAGATGCAGTAGCCTTTAATGCTATTATGAATTCTAAGAATCCCTTTCAAGACTCTGAAGAAGAGGTCAGGGCAGCATTGCAAAACTCTACTTTCAGTGAGGAATATGAAACTCTGGCAATTTGGGCATTGGCCCCACAAGGGAGAAAACCAGATATTTCTGATATTAATCCAAATTTCAAGGGAGGATTGATAATAAAGAGAGCTTCAGAGACCTCAACCACTGAGGCCACTAATTTGACTGTGAATGTGGCCAAATTGGCTCAAAAGACTGTTGAAAGGGAGGAAGCTAAAAGGAAGAGTTTAATGGAAAAATATAACCTTTTGATTGAGGAGTACAACAAGATGCAGCAGAAATTTTTTGAGTTGCAAACTGAAGTGGAGAGGTTTAGGTATAAGTAGATTGGGGAGACATCAAGTACTCCAGGAACTAGTACATTACCTTCCACAGCAAGGTCAGTGCCTCCTGCTTCTCCAATTTTTTCCACACCAGGATCTCCTAGTCAGAATCTTGTCCTCACCCTTTCTTTAGAGGAAGTTGAAAAAGAAACAGAGTGCTCTGTCGATCCTACAAAGAAGCAACTCTTGCAAAAAATTAATGAATTGCAGGCATCATTAAAAAAAAGTGATGAGGGATCTCTCTTAAAGCAAAAAGAAATTGTTACTACTGTTTTGAGGCATTTAAATGAAAAGGTTGATAGAAATTTTTTATCTATACATTCTTTATATTCTTTGTTGTTAGTAGCAATAAATAATATTGATAGGGATGAGGAAGTAGTGATACCAATAATTGAAAATTGGATCCCTAGGGCCAGTGATCTGGATATCATTTATAAGGCCTCAAGGTTTGATATAAATAATAGGCCCCAATCATTAAAGCCTACTCATGTGTTAGTAAAATCATTGCAAGGTTTTCAGACCTTACCAGATGACTTGAGTAGGAAGATTAGGGAGCTGGTGAATAATTTCAATGATTGGGGTAACACATTGTTACCCGATATAATTGATGAGTAGGGGAAAATCATGTCATTTCAACAATGGCAAGATCGAGTAAGTGAGGCCATCAATGATCAAATCAATTCAATTTGTGATGACTCAGACTATGATTTGTTGGTGAGTTGTATGGACAAAATCATTAGTACCAGCTCATTTTTGGAATCTTTTGAAAGGGATGTGAATCAAGTAGTGGTAAAATACACACCTTATAATACCAAGGTGGATGAGGTAATTAATTTTGACTGGCCGACTGATGATGAGTACCAGAATTGGGTAACTAAATATTTGACTAAGGAGGAGTAAAAGGAGTGAACTACTAATAGGTGGTAGATCAGATGTTGCAGTTGCAACGGTTCCAGTTTTGTGTTGACGTCTTTCTCGGTGCAGTTTTCTTGTGGTTTTTTGCATCAACGTTCCTCAGCTGATATGATGAACAAGAATATTTTCAAGGTGGTGGTTATTGTAACAAATTTTGGAATATCACCAAGTGCTCCAATTGACTGGTGACAGGTGTACTTTTTGGCCTGGTGCTTGTTTGCTCCTTCATTTTCTATAAGAAGGATTTCAAGGCCATAAGTACAGGTTAGCAAGTTAGATAATTTTTGTTGAGTCTAGGTTTTGAGTTCATAGAGATTTAATGTTGTATAAGAGTACTAGAATTTGAGTTGAAATGAAAATTTGAGCTCATGTCTCTCCATTGTACATGCATATCTGAACTTTGAATGGAATAACTAAGGGTTGTTTTATCCATCTCACTATTGTGGTGTGTATGATTCTATTTTAACTTTAATTCAAGGAATTAATTAAAATGCTTGAATGGGATTATAGGCGGATATGTGTTGTATAAGGATTTCATAAGTAGTCCTAGGTTAGAATGCATACTGATGAAATTGTAATGCAATATTGTCAGAGATCTTATATGTGATGTATTAAATCTATTATAAACCTCTAGATGCTTATGAATTTGACTCCTACAATGGATATATGGCACTGATCTAAGTTGCAATTATTAGTGTACTTTAGTATTTTTTTGTCTTTTCCTAGAGCTTGCTACAAATTGCAAATCATTGACTATCTTATACAATGGATTGTGTTTAGTTATCTCACTCTCTAGATAGTTGATATTGTCTATGAACAGTCAATTCTAGTTGATATTATCTTATCGTGTTGAGCTATTAAGTGAGATCATCTACTATTGTTAATATTGTTTATAATAATGGTGTGAGGTTGTAAACACATTAAGGGATCACCCACCCGAGTCTTGCAAAGCCCAAAGTGTAGGAGGCTTTTAAAGCCCTTGTCAGTTGGTCTAGGTCCTTCGAGCTACCTTCGATTGGAATTGGAAATTCCATAGGTAGATTAGAAGACAAACCCGATTACATTGTAAAAAGAACCAACATACATTTCAACCACTGAACAACCACCTCTACAACTGACTTTTTAATGTTTTATGATCACATGAAACATAAAACACACTAATTTCAAGGTTGTTAACATCACTATTGAAATGTTTTAATTTTTTGACCTTTCAAACATTAAAAGGTACATCATTAAATTAATTATGTAATGGCAAAAAAAATAAAAACATCATGAATTAATTATGTAACCACATAAGTCAAATATAATTCTATCAAGAAATTAATATCAAATAGATAATATAATCGCATAACTTATACATTTTAATGTCATTGATCTTCTTCTTCATCCAACTCTTTGTCTGTATCATCCGATCCAAATTCGACATTGTAAGGATTGGTCATATCATTATCATCATCATCATCGATATTAGTTTCGATAATGTCATCATCCACACTGATATCATCTTCATGAACATTAACTCCTACATCATCATGATCTAGTTCCTCCTCTTCGACATCTTTATTAGGGACATCATCAACTAACTATTGATCCTAATCATCATCTACATCATCTTGTAGTTCTTCGGTATCTTCTTCCACCACATTATACTTTACCGACCTTCCTCTTGGATCATGTCTAACAACAAATGACCAACCCGATTTACCTAGTACCTCTGAGTAAAATACTTGCTCACATTGGCTTGGAAGAACATAGGGCTCATTTCCAGCTCGCTCGATCAACCTTATATTAACCATGGTAAATCCATTATCATGTTCAATAACAATTCTCTTAGGATCATTTTCATTCAATCGTAGCCTGTACCATAGGACAACAAACATAATTAATCTAAAGTACTTAAATTCACACTCAAGTATATCATCCAAAATCCCATAGTATCGATTTTTTGAGACTTCTGGATATATGTTGCTTCTAGATGAAACATTAGTCACCTGAAAGACTGCAGTTATACCAGAATCACAAGTTTTCATGTCATCCAACATTTTGATTCGAAATTTATGACCATTGCACCACATAGACTTGTGGTGTTTCACCTGCAATATGTCAAACATGTAAAAATTATTGCAATATCATCAGTTGATAAACATATTTATTCTTGGCCGAATGTATGCAAAGAAAACAATCTCAACATATATATACATCAATATACTTGAAAATAATTAATATGGGTGATTAATATATTTATACATACCTTTTTATCTCTTAAACCATATGCTAAATCAATTTCCCTTTGTGTAACATTGGAATCTCCATTACGATGAGCTTCTTTAACCAATGAAGCCACACCTTCCCATGTTAATGCGCAACGAGATTGTTGACATTGTTCAATCCATACCATCATCCAATCAAGATTGTTGGTGACATACAAATGTAGTGCATCCCACTCTCAACCAACTATATAAAAAAAAATTGAAATTCACAAACGACGTATAATTAGTTAAATACCATAGTATATGACCTTAATTTATAATTGATGTATATTGAAGATTAAAAATTAAATACGTACAATATACATAAAAACCATATGTAAAATGTATTCCAATTAATCTTCGACCATATTATAATTACCTCTCACTTTCCTCAATCTACCTTTCCCCATCAGGTACTCCCCTTCGAATTTGTTAATGGAGTTCGGATCCCAAATGCGATCTACATGGATCTTCGCTGCAAACTTAGGAAGATATTCACTAATGTACACCATGGTTTGGTATACCATATATCCCTCCACCATATAACCCTTAGGATGTGCTCTTTTTCTAACCAAAGCCTTCAAAAATTTCAAGTGCCTCTCAACCATCCACATTGACCTTGTGTGTATAGGTCCACATAGTTCAATCTCCTCAACTTGGTGTATGAGGTAGTGTTCTTGTGCATTGAAAAATGTTGAAGGTAAAAAATTTTGCATTTCAGACATTAGACAAGGAATTTTTCTCTTCCAATAGTTTATAGTTTCTTTATGGATTTCTTTAGATGACAACCATCTACAAGTGATTCAAGGCACAAATATAGTAATGAGATTTAACAAAAATATACAGTATATTACATAACAAGTAAAACAAATGGAAATTATAAGATGTATACAATGAATTGAACAAATCTCGCTACTTACCTCATGTATTTTCCAAGATCATATATAGCTTGCTTGACATTGTTGTCAAAGTTGTCTAGAAGAGATAGAGATAGAACGTACTGCAACAATTATAAAATGATCTTCTCATTATTTTTCCAAAAGTAGTAAACACAATACATTGAAAAGTACATGCATTATACAAGTGTATATAATATACTAGAATAATTATCTTAATGAAGGTATGCAAATCATGTGTTTTCATCCCTGACCCAAATTCACCTTTCTTTGTTATTATATTGCTTATGTTTGTAGCAAATCCTATGGGAAATTGAATTTTTCGTATGACTTCTTTTATAGCATTGCTTTGCTGCTCTATTAATAACCAAGGAAGGGCACTTATATTAATTTGGTCTCCATCGCTATTTAATTGAATGAAATTTTTCATTGCATGATTGGCTTCCTAAATGCCACTACAAATTTTGACAATTTTTTATTTGTCATGCCTTCCATCCAATATTTTCCATAAAGTTTCTGTTATATTTTCTTTCTGTTATGCATTGTATCAAACAAAGACACAATTTGTAGCTACTCATAGTAGGGCAACCTACTAAATTTTCTGGGATAACTTTTCAGTCCCTATGGAAGTTAGCCATTAATGCCTTGATGACCTTTATGAAGCATATAAGTTAAAAAAATTAACAACAAAAATCATTGTCAATTACAACATGAGTAAACACAAAAAAATATAAAAATATAAATTAAAAACATATCGTATATGATAGATAAAAAAATTGATCCAATGTATAACCTTGACGATTAATTCTATTATATTCCAACTTCCATAGGCGAGGTGTCATTCTTCGTGGTTTTGATGTAGTCTCCTCTTTCCCATTGAAAAGATGTTTCTCAGTAGTTCGATGCTTATGATTTCTATGGAGGAAGTGCCTATACTCATCAAACACCTACTTTCCTAAACTTGTTGAACGACAAGATTTCATCTTTAGACCAAAAATTGGACATGCAAATTTTCCCTTTGTTTGAAGACTTGCAAGATCATATATAATTGGATTAAATATGTCAATTTTTATAATTATATATAATGAATATATTACTTTAAAAACATGCATTTTATCTACTTCATCAAATTAATTATTGTTAAAGTGCAGTCAAACGTTATAACATACCACAAAAAATGTGTTATCCCTAGGGCATCATGAATTGTCCATACAAGCATTGCATGGAATTGAAATTGTCTTTGTCCTATTGGTCTTGAGACATCATACATAGTGATGCCATTTCATAACTTTAGTAACTCGTTGATAAAAAGCTCGATATAAATATCCATATCTTTAACTTGGTACTTACCTAGTTGAATGAACATAAACATTATATAATTATTATAACCATTTTATTGCAATATATATAAATTAATGTACATGACTATTGAATGAAAAAAATATAAGTCATTATGCAACAAATAATACAAATGAGATGCTACTACATTAAATAAAATTGATGTAAACAAATACCTGGAACAATCATTGACAACATTATGTGCTCCCTCTTTATTGACATACATGGAGGAATGCTATTGTTGATAACAAAAATAGGTGACACTGAGTAAATAGATCTCAACTCTCCAAATGGATTGATACCATCCGCTCCCAATGAAAGCCTAAGATTAAGAGGTGTTTTAAAGTGTGGCCATTTTTCCTCCATGTCCCTAAATGTAGAACCATCTGCAAGCATTCGAAGAATGTCATTTCCACTTCTATTTCGTGCATGGTAATCCATAAATTGCGCTAAGCTTTCACACCTAAATAATTGTTGCATACGTGGAATAATGGGAATATAACAAAGAACCTTGTGAGGCACCTTTTTTGTTAGTTGATCTGTTCAATATCTACTGATATGACATTCTGGGCATTCTGTTGCAAATTCCTGTTGTTTATGATATATAATATGATCATTGGGACATGCATCTATTGCTTGATACTCCATTCCGATATCTTTCATAATGGAACATAAATCTCGGTATGAGCAAGGTAAAATATTTGATGGTGGCAACAAAATTTCACCAATCAATCTACAACAAAAAATAATTTGTTCATATAAAGAATATTAATGGTACATATTTCATCCTTTATTTACTAGTGATGAACTAACAACAATTAAAATAGATGAAAAAAGATGACATATATGACATACCTTAACATCCATGAAATTGCTATGTTTGATAAACCATTCATAACCTTCAAGTTCAACAGAAACAATGTAATAGAGAGAAGAGTTATTTGGGAGCCTTCATAAAGGGGCTCGTATGCCTTCTCAAGTACAAGTAAATAATGAACATCATCAAAGTCATCTTGATCATCATGATTAGCTTTGCCACTAAATGTTTCATGGATCAATGTATTCATACCATCATCTTCAACTGTGTTTTCTAGTGCATGATCATCTTCTTCCATAGGATCATTGACTTCATCTTCGATATTCACAACTCCATGTTCGTCCACTTGCAAAACCACATTCTCCGGGCCGTGATAATCCATATTATCTGTCCTAGGGTGCCCCACCTTTATAATAATGATATACACAAATAAAACATGATCATGATCAAGTGATTATATATATATATATAAAATGTTAAAACGATATAAACATTTACAAATTAAATCAATACAAACACATATAATGAACAACTTACCAATGGACGATAATCATTCCCCCCTTCAACGTGACCATGCTGCCTACAATGTTTCTCAGCTGTTGTGATTAAAAGTAATCTCATCTTTAAGCCCTTGCAATTATTGCAAGGACAATAACATTTCCCATCACCCTTTCTTTTCAATCTAGCCCACAATCTATCAAGTTTCTCTTCATTTTGTTCTGGACTAATATTATTTGACATGAATTTTCTTTACCAAGCTTGACTATTTAGATCTTCAAAAAATATCAAACTCACACTCCAATAATTTTTATTCATAGATAGGTAACATAATCTAATAATTCTGATATTTTACACCAAAAAAATTTGGCATGCAACCACCCCTACAAAAGAGAATATAGTCGAGTTAATGACCCCAAAAACACTTTAAAATGCTAATTCCAAAACTTATTAAATTCTGATTTTACTATGATTTCCAACCGTTAAGACTCCTAAAACCAGAATATTGAACTTGATCACAAAATTCCTGCAACGATGGAGGTAGAGAGATAGTAAGAACAAGTGACCCATTCCTAAGGAGCAACAAGTTAGAATCATCATTGCTAATGTCAATACGGATTTATCCTTTTAGTTAAAGATGCAATGTGTCACTTCTTATGATGAGCTTATCCCTAGGGCCCTCAACATTGAGAGAGCCCTAATAAAAAACAACAGAAGCATTGGTAAGAGCATGATTAGGGTACAAACCCTAGGCCTCCGTAGAAACATAAACAATAACTATAGTAGATTAGTGAGGTTGCAATACCAGAAAGATTGAGACATTGTAGGTAATAACAAAATCTTGCAATCTAAAGATTGTAGCCAATAACAAGCACACTATGTAGCTTAGTGACATTTGTAAATGCAATCTACGGTAAGAAGAATGACAGTCACTTGAGATGTGACAGTCAAAAAGAGGCTAGTAGTGACAAGATAATAAAGCTCAAACCTTGCATAGTAAAATGGAGATTTTAACAGTGAGTTTCCTTACCCCCTTGCTAACCTTAAGGGTTTTTCAAATGCTTTTGGTAGTGTTAGACAAGGAAAATGCAATCAGGGAATGACTGTCCAAATGAAGTAACAGTGGTAATCATAGCTTCAATGTTTCTTCTTAGCCATTAATGTATAATGGAGGTAGTGGATTGCATGTTTGAGCAGTATTTTGAGACTCATCAAAGATGGGAGAATAGTGAATAATACCTTGTGGACTGTGAAGTAGTGTCAATAAGGTTGAAGGATCTTAAGAACTACAATACCATGAAACAATGAGTCCACTGTAGTAAGTAGGCAGTCTATAGGGCATAGTTTGATTTTATAGAAGGATGCTCATGAAAGGAATCTTCAAGTGATAGTGAGTGAGCTGTTTGAGATTGCAGTTGAGGGTGCAATACCCAATCTTAAAGGAAGTTAGCAAAGCAATAAATGTGCAAGAAAATAAAATCGTACACAACAAACAATTCACAATGTTATCTTGCATAATTCCTTGAGTTTGAAGACAAAAATATTATTGTATCTTCATGATGAAAGTGCTGACCTTAATGGTCAATCACTAGCAACCATGATTTTAAAACATGCTATTGTGCTTATGGAGGCAACATTTTAAGCAAGGCAGTGAATGATAGTTTGGAACAATGGCAGGTATGAAGGACTTGCTTTATATGCATACTATGCAATCTAGCTTAAGACACCGTTCTTAAAAGATATTGAAGGTGGAATATGGAACTCAAGGGTTACCATGAACAGGATTAAAGCAAAGACTGAGATCTATTTAAAAGCCATAGTCATGAAGATATTAAAGATGTCACATGTAAAACCTTAGTAGCTAGAGTAATGAATACAGTGCCAAAGAGGATAGTGTGCTGGGGCATATTTAGGAGATTTCCACATTATCTAATTATAGGGAAATACATCATTTATTTATTTTTTTAATTAAAATAAATCATTCTAAATCCTATATATGATACATTGATACTTCAAAAGCCTCTGAAGGAATTTGAGATTATGCAAATATATGTCAAGTAACATTCATAAGGTTTAGAAAATATTGATCACTCTCTAGAATAGCCCATTAAACATGGGTTGTGCTTGAATGCACTACATAATTGATATAACACAACCACTCTGCATATCAACCAAAGTTATAGGCTCTTTATTGCAGCAAGAGGCAATCACTCTGTGATCTTGCTATAATTACATCCTAACCTCTTAAACTTGAGACAACCTGAATGCACCCAATGATGATTGACACCTACATTATACAACCTGAATTAACTACATTATATGAGTGCCTCCATTTATATCACAACATAGCCACATTAAACTTGGGTCACACATGAATGCATCATGTATTTGTTATAGCACATTTGTGCCACATGACCAATAGAGTTATGGATCACATAATTACAGTCACAAGAATCTATTCCTTGGTTGTGATCTTATGGTGGTTCCACACAACAAAATCTGGACATGAAATTCTCAAAACCCTAAACCTCTAAAAATGAAATCTAATGAGATGTTGCTTTAAAATATGATTTTCAAACTTGGAACTACAAATCTAACTTCACAACTGAATTATGCAAAAAGACAATGACTACCCTCAACCTGGCAATATATTCTTGAGTTTTTTCTGATTTTTCCTAAGAAAATTGTCCTTAGTTCTCCACAAACTGTCTCAAGTAGAGAAAAACACTGTCGCAATAAATCAGGCATGAACTCACTTTTTTTTATGTCGGCCACAATTTGATTTTTTTCTATTTTTCATGTTTGTTGAAAATTTGACGAAAATGCTAGCCAACATTTCGACGAACCCAAGGTTCGTCCAAATTTCAATGAATGTTGGGGATAAACATTCAAAGAATTGAAAATTACACATCAAATTAAACATATTTCGTCGAACAATTTCATCAGATTTTGTAGTCAAATGAGTTAGTGGTCAGACTGGTTTTACACCTTCTGTCAGCTTGATCATTTCTTGCATCATCACAATCAAAAAGGTTTTTGATAGTAACCAATCCTTTTGGAAGCTTGTTAGATTTGAGTTGCATGATTTGTCCTTCATAAGCCTTTGCAATCTTTGGTTGGATCTGATCGGAAAACTCCCCTGACTGCTGGATGAACGAAGCAATGTGTTCATCACTTTCAAACACCTACCAACTTTGATCATTATTAGGAACCGTTGGTCAGACTATTACCCGTACGGAGTGTTTGCTATGTATAAGGTCGAAAGTTGGATCAAACTGGGATCTGTTTGTCGTCATTTTGGTCTCAGGAAACAATTTGAATGTTGAAAGCTTCAAAACCCTCAACCAAGTCCCAGACTCAATACCAATAGGATCTCATGCAGACATTCCTTGCCGTGGAAATTCCCCAAACTTAGTTGACCACCAGTTTAGAATCTTTGAAAAACATTAATTTCTTAATTCCCATTCTCTCCGCAAGGCTTAAACCTTGAACTAATCCTTCATATTTGGCTTCATTGTTCGAACAAACGAAGTTGAAGTAGAAAGACCTTAGTATTTTTTCATTTTTTAGGGATATCAAACATATCCCTACTCTGACGCCTAATCTGCATCTTGCCCCGTAAAAGTACAACATCTATAGCTCGGGTGCTTGGCCACTTTCAAACTCTTTGGCAACCTTCAGGAGCACTTGATCTTCATCATAGATTACATAGGTGCTCAATCCTGTAGCATGGTAATTTTTGAAAGGGTCATTGTCCATGTGTTCACTTAACCGAGCATCCTCTTGATCATTCCGGTCTCCAGTCACCTTTTTTTCCTCTAGTAATTCAACATAATAAATTTCTTTCTTATTGATAGAGGTATGTGCGACTCCAAATTGATCATGGCTTCATTTGCTACATGTTTAGAATGTAATTCTTCTGATTCTATCTTCATTTTTGAGGTGTGCTTGGTTTTGAGAATTATATGTGACCAATCCAGGGATAGGTATCCATCCACCCTTGAAGTAAATTCTTAGGATAGAAAGATGCCAAACATGGGAGGAACATCTATGATCACAATGTCTTGCGGTACAATCATACTAGGGAAAGAAAATAGAGTTAAAGGAAGTTCCTTGATCATACCTACGGTTTCAACTCTATTTCCATCAAGCTGCATTACTCCCCTTTTCATAGGTTCATAGCTAAGTCCTAAAGCTTCAACTATTTGTTTAGGCATAACTGTGGTGCTAGCACCAGAATCAATCATAGCATTGTGCAATAACTTCTTCCCAATAATGAGAGTTAAGAAAAAGGGTTGGGGCTTTGACTTATCTCTAACTACAACAAGGGCTTTTGTTGTGTTGTTTGTAAGGACTTTAGCAGGAGATAGTTGATCAACAACCTTTGCATTGGCTAAATTCCCCATTGGCATTGTGTTAATCTTTGCTTGAAGAGCCTTCTTTAATAGTATCTTTTGCTTCAGGATAGCTAGAATGTCCCATAGAGACACATTAGCGAATGATTTCTTCAATTGTTCCACCATGTTAAAAGGTGGTGAACTTGAAGGTTTATGCTCCTTTTCTCTCGTTATGATAATTTCCTTCCATAGTTGATATTGCAGTGGCACATTGGAAGTGTCAGGTATCTGATCAGAAGCACTTTTAGGTTGCGGACTAGATAGTTGCGGGGAAACTAATTCACCGGTAAATCTCCTCTTTAAGTGAGTGTTATAGTTAGATTGCACTTGCGGCATTTTGGATATGAAGGTATCATTAGCAAACACTATTTCTTCTTCTTCCATCCATGAGAAGAGTGTGTGATCAAGAGCGATATCAGATTCTTGTTCTAGGGACATTCCTTGTATTTGTGTGGTAAGAACTGTGCTCTCCATTTGTGGTGAGGCATATCCATATAATCTGTGGTCTGACATTATGCCTTGGTTGCGCTACTCCACCACCTTTTGTTGTAAGTTTCCATGTGGATAGTTCTAGGGCATGTGCGCATCACTACAAGGGAAGCACCATAGATTGATATCATCAATGAGATTATTTTGTCTCATGGTCAATTCCCTACTCGAGCTTGGTGAAGCTCTCCTCAGTGGAGTAGGTACCGACACTATTTGGTTGGCTGTCGGAGCTGGTGGATTAGTGTGGGAATTTCCTTGGTATTGATTTTGCTAATCTGAAGACCATTTGCCTTGATAATTCTTATAGGTAGGCTTCAGAGGCATTGATTGGTTTCACTTGAGGGTGGTTATGTCATTTTTGATAGTCTACAACATTTCTTTAAGATCACTCATTTCATCATTGGAAGAATTGGATGTAAAGACAACACCATTTTGTGGCGCTACCGCATATGTGTACATTGACTGGGGAGGTGCAAGCACACTCATTGATGCGTCTTCCTATGTGGGCATCGATATTTCAAGAAATATCAGCATGATGGGCCGAGGAGGTAACTTTTTACAATCTATCAAATGATTCTTGACTTTAACGTTGACACTGTAAGCATCTGGCAGAGTAGCTCCTCCCAAAGACTTGATCATCATAGAAATGTCAGGGTTGATGGACTTCAGATAAAATATGAATTCCAACTCAGGAATCAAGCATATAGCAATAGGGATCCTCTGCTAGTTTGTGTGGAATTGGGCATTGAATTCCATCATAACCTCTTGAGGAGCTTTTTTTTATGATAAATAGTTGATGGTACAGTAAGGAGCGAATTCTGTCATTTGAAAACCTCTCAAAATGAATCTCTGAGCTCATCCTAGGTATGGATAGTGTTAGCTAGCAATGTTCAGTACCAATCCAATGCATTTCCCTTAAAGGATGATGTGAGGAGCCTCAACGCTACATTTTGTGTAGTGATCTCATGCACCGGGCACACATCTGCCACATCTTACAGATGTTTTGCGGGTGTTCTCGAGCCATCTCTAGTAAACTTGGGTATACCTTTCATAGCTAAGACTGGGATAGCAACCCAAACAGTGGGTGCTACTAGAGTTACTAGGGAACTTTCGGCATCCCATGCCATGTAATTTTTGTTGGCAGTTGACAACATGGTTAGAGGAACGGGTGGAGGGAGTGGAATGGTTACCAACTGACTTGCGCCCTGCAATGTTCCTAATGGTGGCACTAGTAAACTAGGGGGTTTTTCAGTTTGGGATCTAGTGACAGGCAGATGGCCCATACACCCTTCTAAAGTACAAATTCATTTAAGCTCTGTCCCACCGGGCGTGCAAGAAAAAAAACAAACTGTTGATGCCAAAAATTGATAAAGTAATAGTGTCTTATGGGAAACTTAGTTTATGGGGGACCTTTTGTGTTAAACTGAGTGACCTCCAGATTTTTAAAGAAGCCAACTTCTTCTATAATGGGGGTTTGGATAGGGAAAAAGAAACAAATATAATAAAATAAAGTCTAATCTAAGGCGATGCACCAAGACTTAATAATAGGCACGATAAATCATAGATTTGAGGGCCCAATTGGTATTTGTAAGGTCCTAGAAAGGCAGAAACTAAAGATTAAAGCATAGATATTCCATTCATTGACATAAAATAACATTGCATACATTCCTACTGCTAAGAAGAGTCATAAGACATGATCTAGACCCGCAAACTTGCATTCAATTTATAAAAGTTCTCAAATGAAATATCCAGATAATAGCAGCACAGTCTAAAGTTAATTAAATAGCATAGAAGAATAGAAAGGCCGAACAATTTGCACAGTCTAAGAATCTTTGCAACAATAAAACAATAATAAAGGTTTGGTATCTTTTCTAAAATTAATATTCTTCTAAAAATTATGGACTCTTCCCTCAAAATAGAGAGAAGTATATATAGTTGAAAATTCCCACCACCTTGGAGAGTAGTAACATAAAAGATTTCATGATCTTCGCTAATGATACAAAATTGAGTATATCTCCAAGTCATTGCAACAAAAAAGATTCAAAACCAAGCATCCAGTCATTCTAGGCTTAGGTACATCCTCTGCAAATGATGGTGGTGGTCCTGGAAAGGTCAAGCAGGAAAGTGTCATCACCCTGTAAAGTAATTATGACATGCAACGACCAGTCGCAAAATTTGGTTTGCTTTATCCACCACCCAAATACAAAACTCATTGAAGAGATACATGGTGGCATAGTGCAGCCCGTGTGAATCTTTATCTTTCACCATTGAAAACTTTTACCAAGGTGACACGTGGTGTGTAGGAAAAGCTTTACTCAAAAGTGAAGGGAAGCAATCATTGATTGTGCACAACGATGACACATGGAAGCATAGCGTGGATTCCCGAAATGCAAAGGAAAGGAAACCTCCAGGGAGCATAGAGAAGACATGTGGAGGGGGCAGCAAAGTTTGAAAAAAAAATTGAGTAGCTTATTTGTGATGTACGGGTTGATACTTAGAGAAAAAATATACCCAAAGGGAGCTTGTTGAATATTTATTCACAATAATCAAAAATAAATATACCTTCAACAATATTGAACATGCATAGTAGAACTTCAAACTATATGCCTAATCATTTGGTTGAAAGAGTTGCATACAATGGCTGCAATCTTTGGAAGGCACATTGCTTTGTGATGACTTAGATTTGAAACAAATCATATTGGCATCTCATAAAGCTATGCTATCCTTTTGTTTTAGGCATTAGAGATATCCATAAATATTTCCAAAGTTGTATGAAAAGTTTTACCCATAAATAATACAACTTCCTTACCAACGACAAGGTTGTGTAGTGAAAGACTAATGGTAGCCTTCCAACTTACCCAATATTCCCATACAACTTTAGGTACGTGGATACTCAATCCCTATGATGGTCGTCTACATTAAAATATGTTCAAGTGTCTTGCTCATGTCTTCAAGTTATCTCTAGATGTGTGGCTTATAAAGAATTAGCCAAGAATATAGTATCTTTTTTCTCATACACTAAGTTGCATACGATCCTCCACATTTCCTGGCATCAAGGATGGTTCAAAAGAGAAAATTTTCCATGAGTTTTGAACTTTTCCCCATAATCCTCTTGTGATCTCCAAGATAAAACACAAAGGAAACTAGATTTTCACTATAAAGTTAGCAAAACCAACAAAATGTGTCTTTGGATGCTCATGTAGAGAAGCATCATCAATTGGTACTCATAAAAAAGTGTTGGGTAACCTTCATAAGAAACCTATAACTATATTCTCATGATCAAGCATATCAAGTATAGTAATCCAATATCATCTAATCAATAACTCCATCGGGTTTATGCAAGAAGTTGGGTCTACAAAAAGCTCAAAAAGTGGAAGTGTTTTTTTTGTTTTTCAAGATTTTTCACACTTGGACTGAAAATTTGAGACACTTACACAATGAATCTTAAAAAAAGTCAGTAACATGAAATTTGGAGTTTTGAATTTAGTTTCCAAATATGTAATTTATTCAAATACCCATATGATAGAAATTGAATTTTGATAGGGATATATAAAAAACCACTTTTTAAAATTCATTTTTTTACCATACCATGCACATATATGGACACCAATTTTGACCAAAATAAAAGTATTTTGCTAGTTCCTTTTGAGAAAAGATAGCTAACAACATGAAGATTGATGGGGATATTTTTTTGTAAATTTTTTGTGACTATTTTTTTATTGAATTTTTATTGGCCTTAATTGTTATTTTTAAAAATCAATGTGTATGAATAGCATAATTGGACCTAAACTAAACATTTTTTGAATTTTTATTTTCATTGTGTAGAGAATTTTTTGAAGATTGATGCCATATTTTATTTTTTACAAGAAAATTAACCAAAAAAAAGTTATTAAAACACAAAAAAAGTTTGATATCTCAAGTTTATGGACTAGCTTGCTTAGAAATTAATTAAAAAATAGAAAATATAATCCCATCTTTAAAAAATATATATATATTTGGAAACTAGACATCATGTTCTCTAATGGGTTTTAATTTCATAGATTGATTAAAAAAAAAAGTCCATCAACCATATTGTTAAAGTTGGACATTTCTCTTGAACCTACCTTAGTTTTTTAGTTGCAGGTCAAAGGCTAAGGTTCGGGTTGTCAAGATTTTCCCGAGCCTAAAGCTAAGGTAGCATGTGGGTTGGGCATTCAAAATTTTAAAAATGTGTACGCGTTACAAAACGCATACGCATTCTTTATTTGCTTGAATATTTCAAAAATTAAATACTTTTTAGAAACACATGCATTTTGTAACACAAAATGCGTACACATTTTAAAATGTGCACGCGTTTCTAAAAGGTATTTAATTTTTTAAATAAATGACTCATACATGTTATAAAATGCGTACGTGTTATAACACGTACACATTTTTGAGTGCATACACGTTTTTTAGGCTCGAGTACCCGAAGCATAACACATCCACATTTTTTAATAACATATATGCACTTTCTATGGGGATTCTTTTTTATTGAAACTTCCCCTCTTCATGGACCCAACTTCTTGCTTTTACCCCACTAGTATAATATATGTTTTATCATAAAATAAAAGGTAGAGTTATTAATAAGAATAAACAATTGATAATAAAATGGATGAATAAATTTACTA
>VDFB02000007.1:54338264-54558979 GCA_007258455.2 Sequoia sempervirens
TGTGCAATTTGATAATTGTTTTGCTTCCAAATTAAGGGCTAGATTAATGGTGAATATACCTAGGATCCCCAAGGAATTACATGATTTCCTCAGGCCAAAGGAGAGGAAGCCAGAATTGAAGGTTTACCATAACTAGGGTGACATTATCCCATACCCAGTCAACACTGTCTTGAGAGTATATGGTTTTCAGGGAGCCCCTCATATACTGCCATACAATGTGTCACAAAGAGTGGGATTTGCAGAAGTTATGTGGCAGATAGGTTGTATTCATGAGGACAACCTCACTAGAAGGGGTAAGGGAACATTTTTCCTAGATTATACAGTGGTGTCTGATTTTGTATTTTCAAAGGGAGGGTGGACGCATTTTGATAATTTATTTTATGATTACCATTTGAGTTGTGGACCAAAGTAGCATCATGATCTTGAGGGTTTCTTTGCTCTTTTCAGACAAAGAATAAAAGCTAGAAAATTTGTGCATGATTTCAATTTCCTTGAAGACTTGATTAGAAATGAATTTTATTTGAATAGATAGGAGTTGAACAAGGAGAAATGGATAGCTTATGGTAAGCTACTAGATGTTGTGCACAAAATGGATAGAAAATATGATCCACTATTAGAGTTCAGTCCCCACCATAAGAAAATTGATTTTCTGATGGGAAACTTCAAGGAAAATATGGGAACATTGAGGAAAAAAAGATAAATTTAGAATTGAGTCTGGGTGTACAAGAGCAAGGTGTCAAACCAATTGAAACAAGGATAGCATACCAGCCTATGGAAAGGTGTCTCATTTATAGGAGGAAAAAGGATAGTAGTAGTGATGAAGAAGAAGTGGACAGAAAAGGAAAACAGATTATGAAAGTGCCTCCACAACCAAGTCCAAAATTCAAAGTGCCTGGGGCAATCAAAATTATTGATTTAGAATCATCACCACCATCCAAGCCAAGCCCTAAGAGGCAAAGAATTGATCAACCACAGGAGGATCTAATGGATGAGATTATTGTTACTAATCAAGACATGCAAGTTGGTATGCCTTCCCCTCCTAGGCCAGTTGAATTAGTTTTATTTGATTTAGATATGAAAGGTAAAAGTGTACAAGATGCAAGAATGGAGGCATTTAAAGAGTTTCTAGATGACAATACATTTGTAAAAACTCCTGTATTCTTGCAATTAGTATGGAGGATGAAGTTTGAAGAGTATCAAGATAAATGTAGGCAAAGAAGAGAACTAAGGCCTGATAGGTCAGACCAGGAGAATGATGAGGAGGTAAAAGCTGAATTAATGGAAGAATTCAAGAACATCACTCCTAAAGAAGGAAAAAAACTTGTGAGTCGGGCTAGTGTATTAATTCTACCTGAATGGGACATTGTAGATGCAGTAGCCTTTAATGCTATTATGAATTCTAAGAATCCCTTTCAAGACTCTGAAGAAGAGGTCAGGGCAGCATTGCAAAACTCTACTTTCAGTGAGGAATATGAAACTCTGGCAATTTGGGCATTGGCCCCACAAGGGAGAAAACCAGATATTTCTGATATTAATCCAAATTTCAAGGGAGGATTGATAATAAAGAGAGCTTCAGAGACCTCAACCACTGAGGCCACTAATTTGACTATGAATGTGGCCAAATTGGCTCAAAAGACTGTTGAAAGGGAGGAAGCTAAAAGGAAGAGTTTAATGGAAAAATATAACCTTTTGATTGAGGAGTACAACAAGATGCAGCAGAAATTTTTTGAGTTGCAAACTGAAGTGGAGAGGTTTAGGTATAAGTAGATTGGGGAGACATCAAGTACTCCAGGAACTAGTACATTACCTTCCACAGCAAGGTCAGTGCCTCCTGCTTCTCCAATTTTTTCCACACCAGGATCTCCTAGTCAGAATCTTGTCCTCACCCTTTCTTTAGAGGAAGTTGAAAAAGAAACAGAGTGCTCTGTCAATCCTACAAAGAAGCAACTCTTGCAAAAAATTAATGAATTGCAGGCATCATTAAAAAAAAGTGATGAGGGATCTCTCTTAAAGCAAAAAGAAATTGTTACTACTGTTTTGAGGCATTTAAATGAAAAGGTTGATAGAAATTTTTTATCTATACATTCTTTATATTCTTTGTTGTTAGTAGCAATAAATAATATTGATAGGGATGAGGAAGTAGTGATACCAATAATTGAAAATTGGATCCCTAGGGCCAGTGATCTGGATATCATTTATAAGGCCTCAAGGTTTGATATAAATAATAGGCCCCAATCATTAAAGCCTACTCATGTGTTAGTAAAATCATTGCAAGGTTTTCAGACCTTACCAGATGACTTGAGTAGGAAGATTAGGGAGCTGGTGAAGAATTTCAATGATTGGGGTAACACATTGTTACCCGATATAATTGATGAGTAGGGGAAAATCATGTCATTTCAACAATGGCAAGATCGAGTAAGTGAGGCCATCAATGATCAAATCAATTCAATTAGTGATGACTCAGACTATGATTTGTTGGTGAGTTGTATGGACAAAATCATTAGTACCAGCTCATTTTTGGAATCTTTTGAAAGGGATGTGAATCAAGTAGTGGTAAAATACACACCTTATAATACCAAGGTGGATGAGGTAATTAATTTTGACTGGCCGACTGATGATGAGTACCAGAATTGGGTAACTAAATATTTGACTAAGGAGGAGTAAAAGGAGTGAACTACTAATAGGTGGTAGATCAGATGTTGCAGTTGCAACGGTTCCAGTTTTGTGTTGACGTCTTTCTCGGTGCAGTTTTCTTGTGGTTTTTTGCATCAACGTTCCTCAGCTGATATGATGAACAAGAATATTTTCAAGGTGGTGGTTATTGTAACAAATTTTGGAATATCACCAAGTGCTCCAATTGACTGGTGACAGGTGTACTTTTTGGCCTGGTGCTTGTTTGCTCCTTCATTTTCTATAAGAAGGATTTCAAGGCCATAAGTACAGGTTAGCAAGTTAGATAATTTTTGTTGAGTCTAGGTTTTGAGTTCATAGAGATTTAATGTTGTATAAGAGTACTAGAATTTGAGTTGAAATGAAAATTTGAGCTCATGTCTCTCCATTGTACATGCATATCTGAACTTTGAATGGAATAACTAAGGGTTGTTTTATCCATCTCACTATTGTGGTGTGTATGATTCTATTTTAACTTTAATTCAAGGAATTAATTAAAATGCTTGAATGGGATTATAGGCGGATATGTGTTGTATAAGGATTTCATAAGTAGTCCTAGGTTAGAATGCATACTGATGAAATTGTAATGCAATATTGTCAGAGATCTTATATGTGATGTATTAAATCTATTATAAACCTCTAGATGCTTATGAATTTGACTCCTACAATGGATATATGGCACTGATCTAAGTTGCAATTATTAGTGTACTTTAGTATTTTTTTGTCTTTTCCTAGAGCTTGCTACAAATTGCAAATCATTGACTATCTTATACAATGGATTGTGTTTAGTTATCTCACTCTCTAGATAGTTGATATTGTCTATGAACAGTCAATTCTAGTTGATATTATCTTATCGTGTTGAGCTATTAAGTGAGATCATCTACTATTGTTAATATTGTTTATAATAATGGTGTGAGGTTGTAAACACATTAAGGGATCACCCACCCGAGTCTTGCAAAGCCCAAAGTGTAGGAGGCTTTTAAAGCCCTCGTCAGTTGGTCTAGGTCCTTCGAGCTACCTTCGATTGGAATTGGAAATTCCATAGGTAGATTAGAAGACAAACCCGATTACATTGTAAAAAGAACCAACATACATTTCAACCACTGAACAACCACCTCTACAACTGACTTTTTAATGTTTTATGATCACATGAAACATAAAACACACTAATTTCAAGGTTGTTAACATCACTATTGAAATGTTTTAATTTTTTGACCTTTCAAACATTAAAAGGTACATCATTAAATTAATTATGTAATGGCAAAAAAAATAAAAACATCATGAATTAATTATGTAACCACATAAGTCAAATATAATTCTATCAAGAAATTAATATCAAATAGATAATATAATCGCATAACTTATACATTTTAATGTCATTGATCTTCTTCTTCATCCAACTCTTTGTCTGTATCATCCGATCCAAATTCGACATTGTAAGGATTGGTCATATCATTATCATCATCATCATCGATATTAGTTTCGATAATGTCATCATCCACACTGATATCATCTTCATGAACATTAACTCCTACATCATCATGATCTAGTTCCTCCTCTTCGACATCTTTATTAGGGACATCATCAACTAACTATTGATCCTAATCATCATCTACATCATCTTGTAGTTCTTCGGTATCTTCTTCCACCACATTATACTTTACCGACCTTCCTCTTGGATCATGTCTAACAACAAATGACCAACCCGATTTACCTAGTACCTCTGAGTAAAATACTTGCTCACATTGGCTTGGAAGAACATAGGGCTCATTTCCAGCTCGCTCGATCAACCTTATATTAACCATGGTAAATCCATTATCATGTTCAATAACAATTCTCTTAGGATCATTTTCATTCAATCGTAGCCTGTACCATAGGACAACAAACATAATTAATCTAAAGTACTTAAATTCACACTCAAGTATATCATCCAAAATCCCATAGTATCGATTTTTTGAGACTTCTGGATATATGTTGCTTCTAGATGAAACATTAGTCACCTGAAAGACTGCAGTTATACCAGAATCACAAGTTTTCATGTCATCCAACATTTTGATTCGAAATTTATGACCATTGCACCACATAGACTTGTGGTGTTTCACCTGCAATATGTCAAACATGTAAAAATTATTGCAATATCATCAGTTGATAAACATATTTATTCTTGGCCGAATGTATGCAAAGAAAACAATCTCAACATATATATACATCAATATACTTGAAAATAATTAATATGGGTGATTAATATATTTATACATACCTTTTTATCTCTTAAACCATATGCTAAATCAATTTCCCTTTGTGTAACATTGGAATCTCCATTACGATGAGCTTCTTTAACCAATGAAGCCACACCTTCCCATGTTAATGCGCAACGAGATTGTTGACATTGTTCAATCCATACCATCATCCAATCAAGATTGTTGGTGACATACAAATGTAGTGCATCCCACTCTCAACCAACTATATAAAAAAAAATTGAAATTCACAAACGACGTATAATTAGTTAAATACCATAGTATATGACCTTAATTTATAATTGATGTATATTGAAGATTAAAAATTAAATACGTACAATATACATAAAAACCATATGTAAAATGTATTCCAATTAATCTTCGACCATATTATAATTACCTCTCACTTTCCTCAATCTACCTTTCCCCATCAGGTACTCCCCTTCGAATTTGTTAATGGAGTTCGGATCCCAAATGCGATCTACATGGATCTTCGCTGCAAACTTAGGAAGATATTCACTAATGTACACCATGGTTTGGTATACCATATATCCCTCCACCATATAACCCTTAGGATGTGCTCTTTTTCTAACCAAAGCCTTCAAAAATTTCAAGTGCCTCTCAACCATCCACATTGACCTTGTGTGTATAGGTCCACATAGTTCAATCTCCTCAACTTGGTGTATGAGGTAGTGTTCTTGTGCATTGAAAAATGTTGAAGGTAAAAAATTTTGCATTTCAGACATTAGACAAGGAATTTTTCTCTTCCAATAGTTTATAGTTTCTTTATGGATTTCTTTAGATGACAACCATCTACAAGTGATTCAAGGCACAAATATAGTAATGAGATTTAACAAAAATATACAGTATATTACATAACAAGTAAAACAAATGGAAATTATAAGATGTATACAATGAATTGAACAAATCTCGCTACTTACCTCATGTATTTTCCAAGATCATATATAGCTTGCTTGACATTGTTGTCAAAGTTGTCTAGAAGAGATAGAGATAGAACGTACTGCAACAATTATAAAATGATCTTCTCATTATTTTTCCAAAAGTAGTAAACACAATACATTGAAAAGTACATGCATTATACAAGTGTATATAATATACTAGAATAATTATCTTAATGAAGGTATGCAAATCATGTGTTTTCATCCCTGACCCAAATTCACCTTTCTTTGTTATTATATTGCTTATGTTTGTAGCAAATCCTATGGGAAATTGAATTTTTTGTATGACTTCTTTTATAGCATTGCTTTGCTGCTCTATTAATAACCAAGGAAGGGCACTTATATTAATTTGGTCTCCATCGCTATTTAATTGAATGAAATTTTTCATTGCATGATTGGCTTCCTAAATGCCACTACAAATTTTGACAATTTTTTATTTGTCATGCCTTCCATCCAATATTTTCCATAAAGTTTCTGTTATATTTTCTTTCTGTTATGCATTGTATCAAACAAAGACACAATTTGTAGCTACTCATAGTAGGGCAACCTACTAAAATTTCTGGGATAACTTTTCAGTCCCTATGGAAGTTAGCCATTAATGCCTTGATGACCTTTATGAAGCATATAAGTTAAAAAAATTAACAACAAAAATCATTGTCAATTACAACATGAGTAAACACAAAAAAATATAAAAATATAAATTAAAAACATATCGTATATGATAGATAAAAAAATTGATCCAATGTATAACCTTGACGATTAATTCTATTATATTCCAACTTCCATAGGCGAGGTGTCATTCTTCGTGGTTTTGATGTAGTCTCCTCTTTCCCATTGAAAAGATGTTTCTCAGTAGTTCGATGCTTATGATTTCTATGGAGGAAGTGCCTATACTCATCAAACACCTACTTTCCTAAACTTGTTGAACGACAAGATTTCATCTTTAGACCAAAAATTGGACATGCAAATTTTCCCTTTGTTTGAAGACTTGCAAGATCATATATAATTGGATTAAATATGTCAATTTTTATAATTATATATAATGAATATATTACTTTAAAAACATGCATTTTATCTACTTCATCAAATTAATTATTGTTAAAGTGCAGTCAAACGTTATAACATACCACAAAAAATGTGTTATCCCTAGGGCATCATGAATTGTCCATACAAGCATTGCATGGAATTGAAATTGTCTTTGTCCTATTGGTCTTGAGACATCATACATAGTGATGCCATTTCATAACTTTAGTAACTCGTTGATAAAAAGCTCGATATAAATATCCATATCTTTAACTTGGTACTTACCTAGTTGAATGAACATAAACATTATATAATTATTATAACCATTTTATTGCAATATATATAAATTAATGTACATGACTATTGAATGAAAAAAATATAAGTCATTATGCAACAAATAATACAAATGAGATGCTACTACATTAAATAAAATTGATGTAAACAAATACCTGGAACAATCATTGACAACATTATGTGCTCCCTCTTTATTGACATACATGGAGGAATGCTATTGTTGATAACAAAAATAGGTGACACTGAGTAAATAGATCTCAACTCTCCAAATGGATTGATACCATCCGCTCCCAATGAAAGCCTAAGATTAAGAGGTGTTTTAAAGTGTGGCCATTTTTCCTCCATGTCCCTAAATGTAGAACCATCTGCAAGCATTCGAAGAATGTCATTTCCACTTCTATTTCGTGCATGGTAATCCATAAATTGCGCTAAGCTTTCACACCTAAATAATTGTTGCATACGTGGAATAATGGGAATATAACAAAGAACCTTGTGAGGCACCTTTTTTGTTAGTTGATCTGTTCAATATCTACTGATATGACATTCTGGGCATTCTGTTGCAAATTCCTGTTGTTTATGATATATAATATGATCATTGGGACATGCATCTATTGCTTGATACTCCATTCCGATATCTTTCATAATGGAACATAAATCTCGGTATGAGCAAGGTAAAATATTTGATGGTGGCAACAAAATTTCACCAATCAATCTACAACAAAAAATAATTTGTTCATATAAAGAATATTAATGGTACATATTTCATCCTTTATTTACTAGTGATGAACTAACAACAATTAAAATAGATGAAAAAAGATGACATATATGACATACCTTAACATCCATGAAATTGCTATGTTTGATAAACCATTCATAACCTTCAAGTTCAACAGAAACAATGTAATAGAGAGAAGAGTTATTTGGGAGCCTTCATAAAGGGGCTCGTATGCCTTCTCAAGTACAAGTAAATAATGAACATCATCAAAGTCATCTTGATCATCATGATTAGCTTTGCCACTAAATGTTTCATGGATCAATGTATTCATACCATCATCTTCAACTGTGTTTTCTAGTGCATGATCATCTTCTTCCATAGGATCATTGACTTCATCTTCGATATTCACAACTCCATGTTCGTCCACTTGCAAAACCACATTCTCCGGGCCGTGATAATCCATATTATCTGTCCTAGGGTGCCCCACCTTTATAATAATGATATACACAAATAAAACATGATCATGATCAAGTGATTATATATATATATATAAAATGTTAAAACGATATAAACATTTACAAATTAAATCAATACAAACACATATAATGAACAACTTACCAATGGACGATAATCATTCCCCCCTTCAACGTGACCATGCTGCCTACAATGTTTCTCAGCTGTTGTGATTAAAAGTAATCTCATCTTTAAGCCCTTGCAATTATTGCAAGGACAATAACATTTCCCATCACCCTTTCTTTTCAATCTAGCCCACAATCTATCAAGTTTCTCTTCATTTTGTTCTGGACTAATATTATTTGACATGAATTTTCTTTACCAAGCTTGACTATTTAGATCTTCAAAAAATATCAAACTCACACTCCAATAATTTTTATTCATAGACAGGTAACATAATCTAATAATTCTGATATTTTACACCAAAAAAATTTGGCATGCAACCACCCCTACAAAAGAGAATATAGTCAGAAGTTAATGACCCCAAAAAACACTTTAAAATGCTAATTCCAAAACTTATTAAATTCTGATTTTACTATGATTTCCAACCGTTAAGACTCCTAAAACCAGAATATTGAACTTGATCGCAAAATTCCTGCAACGATGGAGGTAGAGAGATAGTAAGAACAAGTGACCCATTCCTAAGGAGCAACAAGTTAGAATCATCATTGCTAATGTCAATACGGATTTATCCTTTTAGTTAAAGATGCAATGTGTCACTTCTTATGATGAGCTTATCCCTAGGGCCCTCAACATTGAGAGAGCCCTAATAAAAAACAACAGAAGCATTGGTAAGAGCATGATTAGGGTACAAACCCTAGGCCTCCGTAGAAACATAAACAATAACTATAGTAGATTAGTGAGGTTGCAATACCAGAAAGATTGAGACATTGTAGGTAATAACAAAATCTTGCAATCTAAAGATTGTAGCCAATAACAAGCACACTATGTAGCTTAGTGACATTTGTAAATGCAATCTACAAGAAGAAATGACAACTTGAGATGTGACAGTAAAAAGAGGTGAGTAGTGACAAGATAATAAAGCTCAAACCTTGCATAGTAAAATGGAGATTTTAACAGTGAGTTTCCTTACCCCCTTGCTAACCTTAAGGGTTTTTCAAATGCTTTTGGTAGTGTTAGACAAGGAAAATGCAATCAAGGAATGACTGTTCAAATGAAGTAACAGTGGTAATCATAGCTTCAATGTTTCTTCTTAGCCGTTAATGTATAATGGAGGTAGTGGATTGCATGTTTGAGCAGTATTTTGAGACTCATCAAAGATGGGAGAATAGTGAATAATACCTTGTGGACTGTGAAGTAGTGTCAATAAGGTTGAAGGATCTTAATAACTAGAATACCATGAAACAATGAGTCCACTGTAGTAAGTAGGCAGTCTATAGGGCATAGTTTGATTTTATAGAAGGATGCTCATGAAAGGAATCTTCAAGTGATAGTGAGTGAGCTGTTTGAGATTGCAGTTGAGGGTGCAATACCCAATCTTAAAGGAAGTTAGCAAAGCAATAAATGTGCAAGAAAATAAAATCGTACACAACAAACAATTCACAATGTTATCTTGCATAATTCCTTGAGTTTGAAGACAAAAATATTATTGTATCTTCATGATGAAAGTGCTGACCTTAATGGTCAATCACTAGCAACCATGATTTTAAAACATGCTATTGTGCTTATGGAGGCAACATTTTAAGCAAGGCGTGAATGATAGTTTGGAACAATGGCAGGTATGAAGGACTTGCTTTATATGCATACTATGCAATCTAGCTTAAGACACCGTTCTTAAAAGATATTGAAGGTGGAATATGGAACTCAAGGGTTACCATGAACAGGATTAAAGCAAAGACTGAGATCTATTTAAAAGCCATAGTCATGAAGATATTAAAGATGTCACATGTAAAACCTTAGTAGCTAGAGTAATGAATACAGTGCCAAAGAGGATAGTGTGCTGGGGCATATTTAGGAGATTTCCACATTATCTAATTATAGGGAAATACATCATTTATTTATTTTTTTAATTAAAATAAATCATTCTAAATCCTATATATGATACATTGATACTTCAAAAGCCTCTGAAGGAATTTGAGATTATGCAAATATATGTCAAGTAACATTCATAAGGTTTAGAAAATATTGATCACTCTCTAGAATAGCCCATTAAACATGGGTTGTGCTTGAATGCACTACATAATTGATATAACACAACCACTCTGCATATCAACCAAAGTTATAGGCTCTTTATTGCAGCAAGAGGCAATCACTCTGTGATCTTGCTATAATTACATCCTAACCTCTTAAACTTGAGACAACCTGAATGCACCCAATGATGATTGACACCTACATTATACAACCTGAATTAACTACATTATATGAGTGCCTCCATTTATATCACAACATAGCCACATTAAACTTGGGTCACACATGAATGCATCATGTATTTGTTATAGCACATTTGTGCCACATGACCAATAGAGTTATGGATCACATAATTACAGTCACAAGAATCTATTCCTTGGTTGTGATCTTATGGTGGTTCCACACAACAAAATCTGGACATGAAATTCTCAAAACCCTAAACCTCTAAAAATGAAATCTAATGAGATGTTGCTTTAAAATATGATTTTCAAACTTGGAACTACAAATCTAACTTCACAACTGAATTATGCAAAAAGACAATGACTACCCTCAACCTGGCAATATATTCTTGAGTTTTTTCTGATTTTTCCTAAGAAAATTGTCCTTAGTTCTCCACAAACTGTCTCAAGTAGAGAAAAACACTGTCGCAATAAATCAGGCATGAACTCACTTTTTTTTATGTCGGCCACAATTTGATTTTTTTCTATTTTTCATGTTTGTTGAAAATTTGACGAAAATGCTAGCCAACATTTCGACGAACCCAAGGTTCGTCCAAATTTCAATGAATGTTGGGGATAAACATTCAAAGAATTGAAAATTACACATCAAATTAAACATATTTCGTCGAACAATTTCATCAGATTTTGTAGTCAAATGAGTTAGTGGTCAGACTGGTTTTGCACCTTCTGTCAGCTTGATCATTTCTTGCATCATCACAATCAAAAAGGTTTTTGATAGTAACCAATCCTTTTGGAAGCTTGTTAGATTTGAGTTGCATGATTTGTCCTTCATAAGCCTTTGCAATCTTTGGTTGGATCTGATCGGAAAACTCCCCTGACTGCTGGATGAACGAAGCAATGTGTTCATCACTTTCAAACACCTACCAACTTTGATCATTATTAGGAACCGTTGGTCAGACTATTACCCGTACGGAGTGTTTGCTATGTATAAGGTCGAAAGTTGGATCAAACTGGGATCTGTTTGTCGTCATTTTGGTCTCAGGAAACAATTTGAATGTTGAAAGCTTCAAAACCCTCAACCAAGTCCCAGACTCAATACCATAGGATCTCATGCAGACATTCCTTGCCGTGGAAATTCCCCAAACTTAGTTGACCACCAGTTTAGAATCTTTGAAAAACATTAATTTCTTAATTCCCATTCTCTCCGCAAGGCTTAAACCTTGAACTAATCCTTCATATTTGGCTTCATTGTTCGAACAAACGAAGTTGAAGTAGAAAGACCTTAGTATTTTTTCATTTTTTAGGGATATCAAACATATCCCTACTCTGACGCCTAATCTGCATCTTGCCCCGTAAAAGTACAACATCTATAGCTCGGGTGCTTGGCCACTTTCAAACTCTTTGGCAACCTTCAGGAGCACTTGATCTTCATCATAGATTACATAGGTGCTCAATCCTGTAGCATGGTAATTTTTGAAAGGGTCATTGTCCATGTGTTCACTTAACCGAGCATCCTCTTGATCATTCCGGTCTCCAGTCACCTTTTTTTCCTCTAGTAATTCAACATAATAAATTTCTTTCTTATTGATAGAGGTATGTGCGACTCCAAATTGATCATGGCTTCATTTGCTACATGTTTAGAATGTAATTCTTCTGATTCTATCTTCATTTTTGAGGTGTGCTTGGTTTTGAGAATTAGATGTGACCAATCCAGGGATAGGTATCCATCCACCCTTGAAGTAAATTCTTAGGATAGAAAGATGCCAAACATGGGAGGAACATCTATGATCACAATGTCTTGCGGTACAATCATACTAGGGAAAGAAAATAGAGTTAAAGGAAGTTCCTTGATCATACCTACGGTTTCAACTCTATTTCCATCAAGCTGCATTACTCCCCTTTTCATAGGTTCATAGCTAAGTCCTAAAGCTTCAACTATTTGTTTAGGCATAACTGTGGTGCTAGCACCAGAATCAATCATAGCATTGTGCAATAACTTCTTCCCAATAATGAGAGTTAAGAAAAAGGGTTGGGGCTTTGACTTATCTCTAACTACAACAAGGGCTTTTGTTGTGTTGTTTGTAAGGACTTTAGCAGGAGATAGTTGATCAACAACCTTTGCATTGGCTAAATTCCCCATTGGCATTGTGTTAATCTTTGCTTGAAGAGCCTTCTTTAATAGTATCTTTTGCTTCAGGATAGCTAGAATGTCCCATAGAGACACATTAGCGAATGATTTCTTCAATTGTTCCACCATGTTAAAAGGTGGTGAACTTGAAGGTTTATGCTCCTTTTCTCTCGTTATGATAATTTCCTTCCATAGTTGATATTGCAGTGGCACATTGGAAGTGTCAGGTATCTGATCAGAAGCACTTTTAGGTTGCGGACTAGATAGTTGCGGGGAAACTAATTCACCGGTAAATCTCCTCTTTAAGTGAGTGTTATAGTTAGATTGCACTTGCGGCATTTTGGATATGAAGGTATCATTAGCAAACACTATTTCTTCTTCTTCCATCCATGAGAAGAGTGTGTGATCAAGAGCGATATCAGATTCTTGTTCTAGGGACATTCCTTGTATTTGTGTGGTAAGAACTGTGCTCTCCATTTGTGGTGAGGCATATCCATATAATCTGTGGTCTGACATTATGCCTTGGTTGCGCTACTCCACCACCTTTTGTTGTAAGTTTCCATGTGGATAGTTCTAGGGCATGTGCGCATCACTACAAGGGAAGCACCATAGATTGATATCATCAATGAGATTATTTTGTCTCATGGTCAATTCCCTACTCGAGCTTGGTGAAGCTCTCCTCAGTGGAGTAGGTACCGACACTATTTGGTTGGCTGTCGGAGCTGGTGGATTAGTGTGGGAATTTCCTTGGTATTGATTTTGCTAATCTGAAGACCATTTGCCTTGATAATTCTTATAGGTAGGCTTCAGAGGCATTGATTGGTTTCACTTGAGGGTGGTTATGTCATTTTTGATAGTCTACAACATTTCTTTAAGATCACTCATTTCATCATTGGAAGAATTGGATGTAAAGACAACACCATTTTGTGGCGCTACCGCATATGTGTACATTGACTGGGGAGGTGCAAGCACACTCATTGATGCGTCTTCCTATGTGGGCATCGATATTTCAAGAAATATCAGCATGATGGGCCGAGGAGGTAACTTTTTACAATCTATCAAATGATTCTTGACTTTAACGTTGACACTGTAAGCATCTGGCAGAGTAGCTCCTCCCAAAGACTTGATCATCATAGAAATGTCAGGGTTGATGGACTTCAGATAAAATATGAATTCCAACTCAGGAATCAAGCATATAGCAATAGGGATCCTCTGCTAGTTTGTGTGGAATTGGGCATTGAATTCCATCATAACCTCTTGAGGAGCTTTTTTTTATGATAAATAGTTGATGGTACAGTAAGGAGCGAATTCTGTCATTTGAAAACCTCTCAAAATGAATCTCTGAGCTCATCCTAGGTATGGATAGTGTTAGCTAGCAATGTTCAGTACCAATCCAATGCATTTCCCTTAAAGGATGATGTGAGGAGCCTCAACGCTACATTTTGTGTAGTGATCTCATGCACCGGGCACACATCTGCCACATCTTACAGATGTTTTGCGGGTGTTCTCGAGCCATCTCTAGTAAACTTGGGTATACCTTTCATAGCTAAGACTGGGATAGCAACCCAAACAGTGGGTGCTACTAGAGTTACTAGGGAACTTTCGGCATCCCATGCCATGTAATTTTTGTTGGCAGTTGACAACATGGTTAGAGGAACGGGTGGAGGGAGTGGAATGGTTACCAACTGACTTGCGCCCTGCAATGTTCCTAATGGTGGCACTAGTAAACTAGGGGGTTTTTCAGTTTGGGATCTAGTGACAGGCAGATGGCCCATACACCCTTCTAAAGTACAAATTCATTTAAGCTCTGTCCCACCGGGCGTGCAAGAAAAAAAACAAACTGTTGATGCCAAAAATTGATAAAGTAATAGTGTCTTATGGGAAACTTAGTTTATGGGGGACCTTTTGTGTTAAACTGAGTGACCTCCAGATTTTTAAAGAAGCCAACTTCTTCTATAATGGGGGTTTGGATAGGGAAAAAGAAACAAATATAATAAAATAAAGTCTAATCTAAGGCGATGCACCAAGACTTAATAATAGGCACGATAAATCATAGATTTGAGGGCCCAATTGGTATTTGTAAGGTCCTAGAAAGGCAGAAACTAAAGATTAAAGCATAGATATTCCATTCATTGACATAAAATAACATTGCATACATTCCTACTGCTAAGAAGAGTCATAAGACATGATCTAGACCCGCAAACTTGCATTCAATTTATAAAAGTTCTCAAATGAAATATCCAGATAATAGCAGCACAGTCTAAAGTTAATTAAATAGCATAGAAGAATAGAAAGGCCGAACAATTTGCACAGTCTAAGAATCTTTGCAACAATAAAACAATAATAAAGGTTTGGTATCTTTTCTAAAATTAATATTCTTCTAAAAATTATGGACTCTTCCCTCAAAATAGAGAGAAGTATATATAGTTGAAAATTCCCACCACCTTGGAGAGTAGTAACAGAAAAGATTTCATGATCTTCGCTAATGATACAAAATTGAGTATATCTCCAAGTCATTGCAACAAAAAAGATTCAAAACCAAGCATCCAGTCATTCTAGGCTTAGGTACATCCTCTGCAAATGATGGTGGTGGTCCTGGAAAGGTCAAGTAGGAAAGTGTCATCACCCTGTAAAGTAATTATGACATGCAACGACCAGTCGCAAAATTTGGTTTGCTTTATCCACCACCCAAATACAAAACTCATTGAAGAGATACATGGTGGCATAGTGCAGCCCGTGTGAATCTTTATCTTTCACCATTGAAAACTTTTACCAAGGTGACACGTGGTGTGTAGGAAAAGCTTTACTCAAAAGTGAAGGGAAGCAATCATTGATTGTGCACAACGATGACACATGGAAGCATAGCGTGGATTCCCGAAATGCAAAGGAAAGGAAACCTCCAGGGAGCATAGAGAAGACATGTGGAGGGGGCAGCAAAGTTTGAAAAAAAAATTGAGTAGCTTATTTGTGATGTACGGGTTGATACTTAGAGAAAAAATATACCCAAAGGGAGCTTGTTGAATATTTATTCACAATAATCAAAAATAAATATACCTTCAACAATATTGAACATGCATAGTAGAACTTCAAACTATATGCCTAATCATTTGGTTGAAAGAGTTGCATACAATGGCTGCAATCTTTGGAAGGCACATTGCTTTGTGATGACTTAGATTTGAAACAAATCATATTGGCATCTCATAAAGCTATGCTATCCTTTTGTTTTAGGCATTAGAGATATCCATAAATATTTCCAAAGTTGTATGAAAAGTTTTACCCATAAATAATACAACTTCCTTACCAACGACAAGGTTGTGTAGTGAAAGACTAATGGTAGCCTTCCAACTTACCCAATATTCCCATACAACTTTAGGTACGTGGATACTCAATCCCTATGATGGTCGTCTACATTAAAATATGTTCAAGTGTCTTGCTCATGTCTTCAAGTTATCTCTAGATGTGTGGCTTATAAAGAATTAGCCAAGAATATAGTATCTTTTTTCTCATACACTAAGTTGCATACGATCCTCCACATTTCCTGGCATCAAGGATGGTTCAAAAGAGAAAATTTTCCATGAGTTTTGAACTTTTCCCCATAATCCTCTTGTGATCTCCAAGATAAAACACAAAGGAAACTAGATTTTCACTATAAAGTTAGCAAAACCAACAAAATGTGTCTTTGGATGCTCATGTAGAGAAGCATCATCAATTGGTACTCATAAAAAAGTGTTGGGTAACCTTCATAAGAAACCTATAACTATATTCTCATGATCAAGCATATCAAGTATAGTAATCCAATATCATCTAATCAATAACTCCATCGGGTTGATGCAAGAAGTTGGGTCTACAAAAAGCTCAAAAAGTGGAAGTGTTTTTTTTGTTTTTCAAGATTTTTCACACTTGGACTGAAAATTTGAGACACTTACACAATGAATCTTAAAAAAAGTCAGTAACATGAAATTTGGAGTTTTGAATTTAGTTTCCAAATATGTAATTTATTCAAATACCCATATGATAGAAATTGAATTTTGATAGGGATATATAAAAAACCACTTTTTAAAAGTCATTTTTTTACCATACCATGCACATATATGGACACCAATTTTGACCAAAATAAAAGTATTTTGCTAGTTCCTTTTGAGAAAAGATAGCTAACAACATGAAGATTGATGGGGATATTTTTTTGTAAATTTTTTGTGACTATTTTTTTATTGAATTTTTATTGGCCTTAATTGTTGTTTTTAAAAATCAATGTGTATGAATAGCATAATTGGACCTAAACTAAACATTTTTTGAATTTTTATTTTCATTGTGTAGAGAATTTTTTGAAGATTGATGCCATATTTTATTTTTTACAAGAAAATTAACCAAAAAAAAGTTATTAAAACACAAAAAAAGTTTGATATCTCAAGTTTATGGACTAGCTTGCTTAGAAATTAATTAAAAAATAGAAAATATAATCCCATCTTTAAAAAATATATATATATTTGGAAACTAGACATCATGTTCTCTAATGGGTTTTAATTTCATAGATTGATTAAAAAAAAAAGTCCATCAACCATATTGTTAAAGTTGGACATTTCTCTTGAACCTACCTTAGTTTTTTAGTTGCAGGTCAAAGGCTAAGGTTCGGGTTGTCAAGATTTTCCCGAGCCTAAAGCTAAGGTAGCATGTGGGTTGGGCATTCAAAATTTTAAAAATGTGTACGCGTTACAAAACGCATACGCATTCTTTATTTGCTTGAATATTTCAAAAATTAAATACTTTTTAGAAACACATGCATTTTGTAACACAAAATGCGTACACGTTTTAAAATGTGCACGCGTTTCTAAAAGGTATTTAATTTTTTAAATAAATGACTCATACATGTTATAAAATGCGTACGTGTTATAACACGTACACATTTTTGAGTGCATACACGTTTTTTAGGCTCGAGTACCCGAAGCATAACACATCCACATTTTTTAATAACATATATGCACTTTCTATGGGGATTCTTTTTTATTGAAACTTCCCCTCTTCATGGACCCAACTTCTTGCTTTTACCCCACTAGTATAATATATGTTTTATCATAAAATAAAAGGTAGAGTTATTAATAAGAATAAACAATTGATAATAAAATGGATGAATAAATTTACTATGACAATGAATAAATTCAATTTTAATTAACACAACAATGCATACCTTGATTTGTTCCAAAGCTCACACACATAGTTTTATTAAAATCGTCAAAGAAACAATCAATGAAGGATTTATTAGAAATTAACCAAGTATTTCAAAAATTCAAGGGATTTCCCCCCCAAACTTAATTTTATACTACAAAAGTATGAGAGCATTAGGATAATCCAAAAAATCAAGAAAGACAGTGACATATAGTAATACCTTGATCTTTTTTCAATGAAAAATCATCCTTTGTATCATATTTGGTATGGTCATTAATGCATTCAAACCCATATAGTTATGCTTAATCATAAAATCAAGTATTGGTTGACCTAAATCAATAAGTGTGTGAGGAATACACATGTTTACCACTTAAAGTAAGCTTTCCACTAAGTATATGTTGAACATATTTAATTTTATTATTTATTTATTTTATATTTTCTAGTGAAGATAGGTTTTCCAATAATTGTGAAGGTCTCTATTCCACACACATGGAAAAATAGAAAATAGATTTTAAAAATTTGAAAAATATATGTGTACTAGGTAATGATGTTCTTTTTTCAAAAAAAAATTAATTTAGATAAATACAAAAATAGTTATGCAATACTAAAGTAACCTATATTTGAGTTATACTTAATCTCTCTTCAAAAATTTATAAAAAATGTATGCAATATAAAACAATGAAAAAAAATTCATGCACTAGATATTGGTGTTATGAATTTATATTTACAATTTTATAATTTTATCCTTTCTACAAATAAAGTTATGTTTTAGCAAAGTAATGTCACTTTTTAAAAACACTAATAACTATTAAAAAAAAGTTATTTTTTTATTAAGATAGTAGGGAAAGGGCCTTGATCCCACACAAAAAATCTAGGTTAGACTAGCCACCAATGAACCAGTACCATGACAACAAAAACAACCATCAAAAGCTGGTTGAGTAGAGACCATAGACCAACTTGATTATAGTAAAACAAAAGGAACTAAACCCAACATGCTAAATATATAACCAATCCAAACAAAAGTAGCGACCATAAATAAGGCATTAAGACAAACTAGTCTATCACTAAAACAACTATTCATAAAATTTATCTTAGAAAAATCAAAAAATATTTGTTAATTTTCTAAAGAAATATATTTATAATCTATAGATAAAATCTCAAAAATCACTAATTTGCATCATCCTCAAATTATTAACAGTTCGGTTACTGTAGGTGTCAAATAGTGAAATTTTGGTAATTTTTCTTTATTTCAATGTCCTACTTTGGCCAAAATATGAGACACTATTATGGAATCACCTTGAAATTGAAAAAAACTGATAGCTTGGCATTTCTAAAAGCATTGATTGTTTATAAAAAGAATATAAATTTAAGAGGATAGGTATTCAACCCCTCAATCTAGATGCATTGATAGAGGATATCCATACCAGTGACACATTTCAATTCACTACCACTGAGTTCCATTTTACTACAAAGATAATTCTAATTCTTTTGAGTATTGATATGCTACATTCAGAGATTAAAAACAAAGGAAAACCCTACAAAGGAGATAGTTATGTGTGTGTATGCATGTATATGTATGTATATACATATACATATGTGTGTGTGTGTATAATCATATACATATATATACATATATGTATATATATGTATATATACATATATATATACATATATATATAGATATATATATAGATATATACATATATCTATATATAGATATATACATATATCTATATATATGTATATGATTATATATGTATCTACATATATTTATACATATACATATATGTATATATATATGTATATTTTCATATGTACATGTACATGTATATGTATATATATAAGTTAATTAGTTTGCGACACCATTATAATAGAAATATTTATAACCCTTTTTGACTAGTGAGATTGGGATCCACAAACCCTATTTGCAATGTAACTAAGTGTAGTTATTGATTTGCACACAAATTTTTTGCATGTACTCTCCATCGGATCAGAAGGCTTAACTCATTTTTTTTAGTAGATCTTGATATTCTAGTGTAGAAAAATGTACCCTTTTACATCTTCACACTTTTTATAGTCCCCCCTCTTGAAATTTGGTTTATTCATGCCTTAATTGGTCCTATTTTGCATCCACAAGCCTAGTAAATTTCATTTTTCTAAGGAGAATCCTGACATTTAATAAATGACACTTCATAATTTAACATTTCAGCTATGTGTTCCAAATTTAGGGATCTAGGACATACACCCAATGGGGTGTATGGATCCTCCCTAGGTTTGGGCCCCAAAATTTAAATGTCATATTAAACACCACACTTTTCAAGGTATGTGTCTGAGGTTTTAGGTCTTGGGACTCATACGCCCAATTGGGTGTATGAGTCCCACTTTAGCCTAGGACCTATTTTGATTCAGATTCTTGGTGGGATTTTATTGTCCTTAGTTGCAATTTTTAAATGTTGGCTTGTAGTGTTGTAATTATAGGAAATTAAGTACAAACAAGTATAAATACAAGGTTATTTCACTTAGTTTCACCTATATTTTCAAGTGTTCAAATCCCAGAGCAAGATTTTTTATCAAGAGCGATTTCAAGAACATTCAAGGGTAGATTTATACATCATTTTTTGCAATAATCAAGATTCCATTGTTATGTCAAAGATTTATTGCATCATGCATGTTGTTTGAGCTAATATGGAGATGTAGACTTCAAGATCTATTCAAACATTCAAAGGAATTATCTCTAATCATGTTTCATGATTAAGATCCACATCTATTGAAGCAAATGCATGCAAGTTACAGATCTACAATCCAAGCTTCAAACAAGGTTTGGTGAGTTGTTACATAGTGTTGTTCATTCATTATTCATTTATGTTTTTATTCATTTCAAGGTTTAATTACCAAAATGGGGTTTGACTAAGGAAAACCCCCATTCCCTAACAAAACAACAATTTTCCCTCTCTTGTCATGTGTGTTTGCAGATCTAGGTGAATTGGAGCTTGAAGATCCTTTGAAGACGAAATTGTAAAGTTGTCAAAATTGTCATCTTCATGGAAACTCACCTACAAACAAGATTTCAGACTCTCAAGACTTGAATATTGGACAAGAAGGAAGCTATAGTAGATCACTAAAGGCTACAAAAACATCATTTCAAATATCGCAGGTCGACTTATATGCCCAACCTAGTGTATTAAAGTCCCAGATAAGGCCTTTTGAAAACATTAAAACAGTGTTAGATCTGGGTTTGGAAGATTCATAAAGATCCTCAAAAAAACTATAGGAGGACTCATACGCCCAACTTGGTGTATTAGTCTCAGGATAGTATTTTATTACCATCTTGTAGATCCTGATCATCCATCAAAGATTCTAGACTTTTCCTTGAAAAACCTAGAGGAGGAATCATACGCCCTACCTAGCATATTAGTCTCAGTGCAACCCTAAAAGCAGTTTTCAGAGTTTGCATATCATGTTTTGGCCTCTTCATTTCATTGGGTACTTTTTTGTTTCCATTTTTTATTTCAGTCTAATTTCACATTCTTAAGTTTCTAGGTTACATAGTGAGTTTGCATAAGTGTTTTCATTTCCCTTTTTGAAGCATTATTTAATGGTGAACCCCTTCCCAATTACACTAGGAACCCACTAGATTCATCAATGGAGTTGATTCACCTAAGGGTTGATAGTCACTTGGTTGAGGGATCTAGTTTCTTAATAAAATATGAGGAAAATAGAGGGTTAGTACCCCTTCATTGAGGATCATCTTCCCCCTCTTCCATTTTTCTTCTTTTTAGATATGTAGGGTGCATAGAATATTTTTCTAAAAGTTAATTACTTTATTCTATATTTTTTCAAGTCTTATGTTTGATACATTTGCAACTCAATTGAAAGGTTCCTCTTATTTATGATATGTAGAGTGGGAGGTATCATGGATTTGCATTTCAATAATCTTATTATTTAAATAGAACATATTTATTGAAACAAACAAAAACAAAAATAACAAAACCCTTAAAAAATCAATTGATTGAAATTTTTTAAAACCAAATAGAAACTAATTAAATTAAATAGGAAAATAGAAAATGTATTGAAAATGTTAGAGGATCACTACCCTAGTGAGGTTGGAAGAAAACCTCACCTTTATTTGCATCCACAATATATTTCATGGTCATCAAAATTTATTTTCCTTTCATCATCAATGTGTTGAAAAATGAAAAATAATTTATGGTTCTCAACCTCACCAGTAGTAGAGCCAAAGTACTCCATGAAATGTCCCACTATGCATATTGCAAGGAAATGAGGTCATCTGATAATGGAAATGCATAGGATGCAAAAGAATCCCAAACTAACTGCAATGTGACTCCAACCTAACTATAATGAATTTGTTGGTGAAAAAGAATGGTGGAGTAAATAGATAGTAAATATGCATCCACTTTTGTGTACTAGCATGGTGGTGAACAAATAAACCCCACACAAACGTCTACCATTTGTACCTGCCATAAAATTCCTGGCAATGACTATCCAACCCTGAAAATGCATCAGGGCATGGATGCGTTGGTATGGGGCATCCATAATCTTTGCATCAAATGTGTCAAAAACCCACACTATAATTTGATGTGATCGGTTTTTGGTTTGTTTAGTTATTAATTAACTATTGTTTACAAATTTATCTCATATTTAAAACTACATCTTCTCTCATGTTTTGTGTTGAATATCATTCTTTTTATTTCCTAAGGAAACATAAATTTAAATTTCTTTTCAATTTAGTAAAATAAAATGGTTAGAAAGTGAGTTAACATATTTTTACAAAAGATTTTTTTTAACTAATTTAGTAGTTTTTAAATTTAAAAATGATATATTTATTGGGCATGAGCTTGTGGGGCATTGGATGAGTGGTGGCATTGGTGTTGTGGCCACCAAGGTTCAAGTCTCTAGACTTGACCCGTAGCAATGTTGCTACCATTGGCAACTGGTTGTGTGGGTTCTTGCCTTGTACCAAGCACTAGTGTCTAAGGCCCACTCCCTCGCTGGGTTGGTGCCCCTGTTGGGCTACTATGCTCGCAAGAGTGGTGGTTTTTGTGCATCCATGCCGAGATGGGGCCCCTATTTGTGGCCTCACTGATTCATAACTCCAATCAAAAGCATTTACTGATTAAAAAAAATGATATTATTTTTTTAATTTTTTGATCAAAGGCATTGTAGGCTGACTATTTATATTAAGTAATAATAAAGGTTACAATATTACAGATATGGCAACCCACCAGTTGACCAAACCAATACAAAGGAAATAAAACTCAAAATTATGCTACCAATGTTTGGAATGACATGATGATGTCAACTATCCAAACTTAGCAAAATACTATTGTCTTTTACAATGACCATTCCATTTGAGCCTTCATCTTTCACTCATTCTGAGCTGAGAAACTAGCTCTTTCCCAACTCTAAGCATTTTCTGATTTTCAATGTTGATAATTGGAATGATCAGCTTCTGTGGGTGTGCTTTTGATGTTCCTGGTTGATCAATTATCCTTAACATTGCATTTGATTCTTCAGACCCAATCTCCCTCTGCATATCTCAATGTGATACCTATTCAATTCTCTATACAAGAATCCTGATGAATTATATTCAAATGCCAAGTTGAAACTTGTATAGACATTCCTGAAGCTCACTTCCTTTATCTTTCTTCAAACTTGTTGATCAATGTTGATCACACCAAAATTTTCTTTCTACATCTTGCTTCTTGCTTCAATTTGGAATGCACCAGCTTAATCATTTACTTTCAAATAAAAATGTGGCAGCAAATTGAAATCCCTTAGCCGTTTGAATATTTACTATGAATGCGAACATTATCTATTCCTTACAAGCATTTTCCAACACTATGTGCTGCCAATAGTTTGAAATAATGAAACATTACGGATTTTGAAATACAAGCCATAGGCTGACATTGCTAAGTCATTTGGCACACCTCATGACACACAAAGAATTACATGTGTTAAGACCATGTTCCTTCAAAAAAATTGGAGAAGTTTGGCCCCTGTCAATATATTGATTTTCCAAGTGAAAATGTACTACTAATATAATATCACAGCATCATCCTGCAAAAAGAAATCACCAAATTAGTTTTTTTTTTTAAATTACGGCATGATCTGTAGATTTGAGCCCTGCTCACTGGAAATGCCACCAATGCCTCATACATGTTATTGTCCTTATATCTGGCATACTCCATGTACCATTAACTGGAATATACTATAAGACCTGTTGTATATGTAGTACCTCTGCAGTAGAACATGATTTGAACATACCCCCATATCTAAGCTTTATATGCAAACCCTTGTGCTGATGTACTCCTCCAGGATGCATTGAACATACAATGATGTTTAAATGATCTTGTAACTATGCATTCTAAGTTTTCCCTTGCGTTGATGTACTCCTTCAGGATAACATTCACTTTCTCTTTTAAAAATTTCAAACAACTCTTGGGGAAAATTTCCCATACTACTTTCATATTTGCTCACTCTGACTTTGTGCACAACCAATGTTTGCCAGTTTATTTGCAAATTGTTTTCCTTCCCTATAAAACATATGTGAAACAACATATCCATAAGGCTTAACTAGAATATACTATAAGACTTTCTATACTTGTAGTACCTCTGCAATAATACATGATTTGAACATACCCCCATATCTAATCTTTATATGCAAACCCTTGTGCTGATGTACTCCTCCAAGATACATTGAACATATAATGATGTTTTAAATGATCTCATAACTATGCATTCTAAGTTATCCCTTGTGCTGATGTACTCCTTCAAGATACATTGAAACATACACTTTCTGTTTTAAAAATTTCAAACAACTCTTGGGGAAAATTTTCCATACTACTTTCATATATTTGCTCACTCTGACTTTGTGCACAACCAATGTTTGCTAGTTTATCTGTAAACTAGTTTCCTTCCCTGTATATATGTTTAATTTTCACATTATCAAATTTATTCATCAACTTCCATGCTTGCTGAAGGACATAATTAATTTTCCAGGAGGAGATTTTCTTTTCTTTACAAGCATTCACAATGATTAATGAATCACCTTCAATTTCAAGATTTTTAGCTTTTAAATCATAAGCTAGTTGTAATCCATGAAACAAATCTTGTGCTTCCGCCATGTTATTTGTTCCTCTTTGAAGCTTAATTGATTTGGCAGACATTATTGAACCTATGTGATCTCTTAAAACAATCCCTGCCCTTGAAATGCCTAGGTTTCCACGTGATGCATCATCAAAATTTAGCTTAAGGAAATCTTCTGCAGGTGGAATCCAATAAATTTTTCTTCTGTCTACTTTCTTACTTGGATTGTGGTGTAAAATCCCTTTGAAAGGAAACACATTATTACTCCAGATTTTCAATATGCTTGAATCCCAATCAGTGAATAAAGATCCAGTATTTTTTATTTTTCTGAACATATGAATTTTTAATCTCTAATATTGATATTTCAAGTTTCTCCACAACTTGTTCAACCTTCAATTTTTCCTTTCTAAAAATTATTCTATTACGTTCCCACCAAATGGACCATAATACAACAGATGGAATCAATCTCCAAATGCATGCAAACGATGTTGTTTTATTCAATACTGGCCAACTGGCAAAAAGGTCCCATAATTTTTTTGGTAGAGGAGCATACCAGCTGAGTTTATTTTTAATAAAAGACCAACAATGACATGCAAAAGGACAATGTATAAAAAAATGATTCACCTCTTCCAATTCGTTATCACATAAGACACAAGTAAACTGAGCAGCAATCCCAAGTTTTTCAAGCCTGTCACTTGTGAGTATTCTCCTTTTAATTGCTAGCCATGAAAAGCATCCTGCTTTTGGTAAAACTGATGAATCCCAACAAAAAGATAGAGCTCTTTGTGGTTTAACACTTTTCCTTTGACTCATTAATTCCTTATACCCCATTTTAACTATGTAGAGACCAGAATTTGATGGAGCCCAAATTAACTTATCTTCCCCGCCTAACACATAAATCACCCTTTCATTTAGCATGATCTTAAATCCTTGTTTCTGATCCTCTGGAAAAACAATGTTTGAAACATCTTTCCATTTAACTTTACCAGTACAATCATCTATGCTATCAAAATAATCAACCATATTACTCCCCCAAACTCTTGTAAGGAAATTTTGTATATGTTGCAAATTACTTACTGTATTCAATGGTACATGTCCTCCCCAAGAATCTGCCCAAAACTTTACTTGCATACCATCATGTATTTCCCAAGTAAGGTAAGGAACGATTAATTTTCTACAATGAACCAAGAAATTCCACATTGTAGAGCCTTGAGGTGGATTTTCTACAGTGAAAATTCTCTTTGGATCTGCGTTATCTATATATTTTGCTTGCATTAGCCTACACCACTTCGTATGAGGCTTAGCATACATATACCACACCAATTTAGCACCTAATGCCTAATTTCTTTCTGAAAATTTATGGATCCCAGTACCACCTTTTAATTTATCCTCACAAAGATTTTCTAAAGAAATTAGTGAAATTTTCTTCTTATTATCCATGTTACCCTTCCATAAAAAATCCCTAACTAATTTTTCAATGAACAAAACCACAGACCTTGGTGCTTTTAGTGCTGCCATATAATAATTTGGGATGGCAGAAAGGACTGATTTGATCAATAAAATACACCCAGATAGTGATAACCACCTACCCTTCCATGTTGTGATTCTACTTTGAATACTCTGAATGACTTTATCCCAATAAACAGCTTTGTTTCCCCCAGCAAAAAAAGGTATTCCTAGATACTTACAAGGCATTTCCATTGTTTGGAATCCAAGAAGTTTAACAATTTTAGCTTGTAAGTCCATTTTGATATTAAAAATATAAATTTTGGATTTATCCGCATTTATTTTCTGCCCTGAAGCAATTGAATATTTATCTAAAAAATTCTTAATATGCTTGGCCTCTTGAAATTGTGCAGCACCAAATAGTAATGTATCGTCCGCAAACAAAGAATGTGTCATAGATATATCAGTAGAAGGTATTGAGATACCCTTCCACAATCCTTGTAAATGTGTTTCTTTGATTGTTATGCTAAGAGCTTCAGCTAAAATTATGAACAAAAAAGGTGATAGAGGATCACCCTGCCTCACACCTTGAGTTGAACTAAAAAATCCTGCTGTTGTGCCATTGATTAACACTGAAAATTTTGCACCTTTTAGACGCGATAAAATCCATTTACACCATTTGCTATTAAAGCCAAATTTCTTTAGGACTTGAATAAAAAATACCCAATCCACTTTATCATAAGCTTTCAGCATATCAAGCTTAATGATAAATGAAGATATTTTATGCATAGAAATTGAGTGCAATACCTCATGTGCTACTAAAGCCCCTTCCACTGTCTCTCTACCAGGGACAAAACCACCTTGTTCTTCTGATATTATCTTAGGAATGATTGGTATCAACCGAAGATATATTTCTTTAGTGAATATCTTATAAATTGTGTTGCACAAAGAAATAGGCCAAAATTTTGAAAAATATTTTGGATCCTTTACCTTTGGTATCAAAGCAATATGTGTTACGTTAAACTGCTTAAGCATGGAACCAAACTTTCTAGACTCTTCCAAGGCCTTTAAAAGATTTGTTCCTATAAATTCCCAACATTTTTGAAAAAACATTGCTGTAAAACCATCTGGTCCTGGGGCCTTATCAAGCTCAAGTGAGAAAATGATAGCTTTCAGTTCATCTAGAGTGAACGGCTTATTGAGTTGAACATTTTCTTGATCAGTAACCATTGTAGGAATAGATTGCAGCATTTCATCTCTTACAATTCCAATCTGATTAGATTGTTCCTTGGGAGCTAATAATAAATTAGAAAAGGACTTAACCCCTTCATTATGTATATCAATTTCATTATTTAACCATTTTCCTGAATTACTATCTTGAATTCGAAACACTGCATTCTTAGCTTTCTTAACATGAGCTGATTGATGAATTTTTTTAGTATTCTTATCACCTTCTCTTAGCCACAATTCCCGAGATTTTTGTCTCCAATAAATCTCTTCACGCTGAACTAATTCTTCCCATTCTGATTGAAGACCTTTCTGAAGATCAAATGTGTGCAAGTTCATTCCCTGACTTATAATTTTCTCATTTACAGTTGCCAATTATTTAGAAATCAAGTCCTTTTGCTGAAAAATATTTTTAAAAACATGAATGTTCCACAATTTTATTTTTCCTTTCACAAATTGCATTCTCATGCAAAATCTATACATGATAGATCCATCCTTGTATGGTGCCTCCAACCACCATGTCTTCAATAGAGGCAAAAAATCATTATGTCTAAACCACATTGATTCCAACTTGAAAGATGCTTTCCATTTTTGTGAAGAATTAGTGGCAACTATGCTTAAGCTAGTAGGAAAATGATTTGATCCTATCCATGACAAAATCTCAGACATTTGCACATACTTTTCTGCTACCCAATTTGAGGTGATTAGAAATCTGTCCAACCTAACAACTATTTGCAAAAAATCCCTCCTCTTATTAGTCCATGTGAACATTCCTTTCTCAGGTTGCACATCAATCAATGCATTATTATGTAAAAAATTATTAAAATCATCCACTATTTTTTGAGGAGGCAAAATTCCTCCTATCTTTTCATTAGAAGATAAAATTGCATTAAAATCTCCCCCCAGTACAATTTTTTCTACGCCTGATTGTTCAAAAATTAACTCAAAATCTTTCCAAAGCTTATGCTTACCAATTGTTGAATTTGGTGCATATACATTAATTAACAAAAAAGATAGATCAAAATGTGTAAAACGTAACAACTGCCAATGTACACTATTAGATATAGTTTCCACTTGTACTTTTTTTGTACTCCATAAGGTTAACAAACCTCCAAATGCTCCTTGAGAAGCAACTGAACATGACTTCCATAAAGTCCACTTACTAATTGTGCTTTCATAACTTTCCTTAGATAATTTGGTCTCTTGTAATAAAACTATATCTGCCCCTGATGAGTTTACTTGTTGTTTAATTTGGGCTCTTTTGTTAGGGGAATTTAATCCCCTAACATTCCAAGAGACAATCTTCATAGCGACCGAGGAGAGCAACCTGCTCTCCTCAATCTTTTCTTTATGTTACCATCTAAAGTTAACTAAACTCCAGATGCAATCTCCTCCTACAACTTGGTTGCATTTAATTTCCTTCCTCTCCTAATAGGTGATTTAACTGTAGGGGATAAAAGAGGTGTTTGACTAATAGATAACTATTTTGAAAAATCAAAACTAGTGTCTTCCTCTATATTATCATCCATTTCCTCTGAATGTTTACTAAACAACACGTTTTCTCCAGATTCTTTTGCAAAAGCATTATCTAAAGCATCTTCTCTTGCAATTTTACTGCATTAGATTTTCTTCCTCGCCTACCAGGTGACTTGATAGGAGGAAACTTACCAAAACTATCACATTCTTCAGTAAAAACTTCATTAGCACTAACAACTTTATCAGTCAAACAATTATCAGCTTCCTCTGTATGTTGAGTAACTAAACCCATTTCTTTAGAAATATCTTGAACATCCAAAATATCCACTTTTGACTCTCTACCAGAGAATAAGAGACCAAAATTGTCAAAAGACCAGGGGAAAACAGAATGAGTATCATGAGCAGGATTATCTGATTTGAATAACATATTGTCTCTCCATAAAATCTTGAATGTAATTATGTCTAACTGATGGACATTTGGAAATTAAAACTAGGAGTATATAAATTCAATGGCGAAAATTATGTCTTCCACCAATCAGTAGGAAAGTTAACAATAAACTTAAGACCACTGCCCTTTTTTTCAAAAACAGACTTGATATTAGGAACTATAATACCATTATTATGAAAAGACTCTTTCGAAAAAGAAAAATCCTGAGATAAAAATTCAGACCCAATGATATACGATGATAATGCTATGGAGCCAAAATCAAAAAAATCAGTTAACACCCATTTTCCTTCCCTTATCCTTTTGTTCAGATAAATTCAAAACAATATCATTAGACTAAAAAGATTTGACAATAGAGGGTTTCATAACAAACTCAGAATCCACATTATGAACAAGATCCTCTTTACTTAAATTCTCTGTACCAAATGTATTTTCATTTAAATCTACATTTTCAACAAAAGGCGAAGCATGCTTCTCAAAAGAATCTTTATTTGTTGAGAAATGTTGGATAGAATGGCCTACTAAGTGACAGCCAATGCAAACATTCTTTGAATTTTCTATAAAGACTTGCCTCTCACAAAAACTGAACTTTGAGTTTATCCAAATAGAATAAGGGAGATCCTTCAAAGTATTAAGTAAAACACATACCCTAATTGGCTTGTGTGTATTTTTAAAAAACTCCATGTCGTTGTAGACAAAAATCCTCAGATGATTAGCAATGATCTCAACAATACCCATTTCCCTGTATTTTAATGGAAGGGTTGGTAATTGAATCCAAAACGGAGAAAACTTAATTACCGCAGAGAAAGGGTTGAAATTTGGTGTCCAAGCCTGTGTGTATAAACCAGAACCCTCAAAAGACCAAGACTTAACCTTCAAAAACAAATCTCTTTGCTTCTTTGTAGAAAAAAAAACAATGAAAAAACCATTGCCCTGATCTATATAAAAAAGCTGATTTGCCCCATCCCATTCACAAAATATCAAATCTTTTAGAATTTCAACAAAGGGTAAAAAATTCCAAAACTTACAAATTAAAGCATGATCCCTAAGATCATGAATTTGTGGACTCAAGACATCCGCCGACAGATACAATTGCACAAGATCTTGTTCCTTGGAAGAAGTTTGAACCACATCTTTTCGAACCCACTTTTTGCCCCAATTTCTCTGTGTCATTTTCTTGAAAGGAAAATCATTGGAACAATGCCCAGAGGTGATCAACGGCTCCTTGGGGATATTACCCCTTTGTGAATTCTTCTGCTGCAGATTAAGAATCTGGTAGTAATCCTCATGCTTATGAACAAGGTTATTAGGAAATGTAGCAGGTACCTTTGGAATGAAGGGAGCTTCAAATTTAATTGGAACATTCTTTGGGAAAGTTGCGGGAGAGTTGCGATCAGAAACCACATCGACCCACGAACGTGAAAATTTCAAAGAATCTTCAACGGCTTCCAAATCAGAGAAACAAATATCAAAAGGAACCTGCTTCTTTCTACTTAAAGACTAGACAGGTCGAAAGTCTCACTGGAAGATAGTCTTGGGAATCTAGGATTCCTGCTGATCAGGTATCCAAGATCCATTATGATAAAAACTCCCAAGAAAACCATAAAAGCTCATATCCCGGCCAGAATTTTTTTTTTTTTTGTTGTTGAGAAAGGTTTTCCATATAATCCCCAATTAGATCTAAAACAGTATGAACCATTAGAGTTAAACGCATCAGATCTTGGTGCCCTTCTAGCTCCATGAAATCCCTTACCTTGCACAGAATGGTAATAATTTTTTGGAAAATTACCATTTGCAGCAATTTGAGAATTCTGAATTCTGCAGTCTTCCATCATTTGGATTTCCCGATCATCTTATTTAATTTTTTTATTTTATTAAAAAACATATATGACTTTTTGAGAATTACAAAAATATAGAATAAACTTTGGTTTTTTAAAATAATATTTTATTTTACTAATGATATGCTCTAGTTAGTGAAAATGAAAGGGAATATTAGCATAAAATTAATTAACAAACAAGATGTTATCAATATGACATTATAAATGATATTAGAAAGCAATGTTAAATACAATGTTAAAAAGTAATGGATTTTAGGTATCTATTTAATTATTAATTTAATGCCTTATCTTTTGGTTGAATAGTTGACAACCTCATGTTATGTTTCCTTCATAAATAAATTCCTCAATTTAATATGCATCTTAACAATTTTGTGTCATTAAAATTAAGATAGAATAATACACTTAAACCAAACTAAAGAAAAAAAAAAGGTTGCTCATATTGAAATTAGTGCCCTTGAAAGAGTGACATCTCTTTCAACTTTTTGACATAGTAATTGATGATAATACCAAGCATCTTACTACTTTTCCCATTCTCTAATATATTTTTAACTAATAATTCTACGTGGGAGAAAGCTAACTCCTAAACAAAACACACCTATGTATATAACATATATTATATATGTTATATGTATAGCATACCCCATGCCATGCAGTGAACAAAAAAAACCTTGGAAAAGTCTTGACAAGAAGCCAACCTCATGACATTAGGTGGTGTAATCGAAAAAGGATGTGTGGGTGGGCGAGAAAGTAAAAAAGATAGACAAAAATACACCTAACCATCACCATTTTCCACATTTCATTTTCCAATTTGTTGGGTGGGGAGGAAGGAGACATGGGTGACAAAAATGGAATTGCAGGCCAAGGATAATGGAGTTGCAAGTTGGGGAGGGATGTGCGGCTAAGGAAAATGGAAATGGAGTTGCAAGTTGGGGAGGGACGCGCGGCCGAGGAAAATGGAAATGGAGTTGCAAGCTAGGGAGGGATGCGTGGCAGAGGAAAATGAAAATGGAGTTGCAGGTGCCCAAAATAGTTATGTATCTGGAATTTTATTTTCCATTTTGCATTTTGTAGGGACTATGAAGCATGGAGTGTAGGGTTTTATGGGTTTTCTATTAAATGGGTTTTCCGTGAAATGAAAATGAGATGTTTTGTTTGTGTGTAGGGTTTGATGGGTTTTCTTTTAAATGGGGTTTTTATGAAATGAAAATGAAATATTTTGTTTCCATGTAGGGTTTTCAGCATGGTTGTTTGAGAATTTTTTTTACTTGAGGGTTTTGAATTTTGACTGTGAAGAAATAAAGGGTTTTTTGTGTTGGGAAGATGGGTATTGAAAAAATATTATGTGGGTTGCAGATTTGAAAAAACATTATGAGCCGGTGGGTTTTCAAAATGAGAATTTGGAATGGAAACCCAAGCCAAAAACTGTACTCGCAAAAAAAATCTTTTATTTTTCCAAAACCATACATGCAAAAAAATGGGTTTCTTAACTTTCTTCATCTAATTGGAACAAATAAAATGCTCACATTATTTGCAATGTTGGAAAACACACTGTCTCCACTTAGTTTAAATGTTAAGGGTTGTCTGACAGTCGGTTTCTTGCTTCTTAACACGTACAGTTTTGCAACATGGAATGTTACAAAATAGTATGAATTTCTTCAAAATCACACCTTCCATTGTTGTGTTTAAATTTCGCATGATTTAAAAGAAAATGTGTACAAAATAATTGCAATTTGGAAAACACAATCTTGGGTTTCGATTATTTGAATCTCCTTGTTTAAATGTAAAGTGTTGTCTCACCGCTTGTTTCTTAACACATTCAGTTTTGCAACATTGAATGTTACAAAACAGTATGAATGTCTTCAAAATCACACCTTCCTTTTTTGTGTTTAAATAAAATAACCGCATTATTTGTAGTGTTGGAAAACACATTGTCTTGCTTCTTGACACCTACGGTTTTGCAGTTCATGGAATGTTACAAAATAGTATGAATGTCTTCAAAATCACACCTTCCATTGTTGTGTTTAAATTTCACATGATTGAAAAGAAAAAGTGCACCAAATATATGCATTTTGGAAAACACAATGTTGGGTTTCAGTTATTTGAAGTACATTGTTTAAATGTAAGGGGTTGTCTCATTGCTTGCTTCTTAGCACATACAGATTTGCAACATTGAATGTTACAAAACTGTAGGAATTTCTTCAAAATCACACCTTCCATTGTTCTATTTAAATAAAATTCTCGCAATGTTTACAGTGTTGGAAAACACACTATCTTTCTTCTTGACACCTACAGTTTTGCAACATGGAATGTTACAAAATAGTATGAATGTCTTCAAAATCAGACCTTCCATTGTTGTGTTTAAATTTTTAATGATTGAAAAGAAAAAGTACATAAAATATATGCAATTTAGAAAACACAATGTTGGGTTTCAATTATTTGAATCTCCTTGTATAAATGTGAAGGGTTGTCTCAAGGTGGGTTGCTTGCTTCTTAACACGTACGGTTTTGCAACATTGAATATTACAAAACAGTTTCAAAGTCTTCAAAATCACACCTTCCATTGTTGTGTTTAAATAAAATGCTCACATTATTTGCAGTGTTGGAAAACACACTGTCTCTTATCAATTGTTCCCTCTAATAGTGGTATATTATATGAATTGTCCCTTAATACTGGTATATTATTCTATAAGAGGAGAAGCTAACTCCTAGACAAAAAGAACCTATGTATGTAACATGATATTGTACTCCCATACCCCATTCGATGCAGTGGACAAAAAGCATCAAGGAAAAGTCTTAACAGATGGGTAGCCATGTGTCATTAGGTGGTGTCACTGGAAAAGGACGTGTGGCTTCAGTGGGAAAGCCAAAAAGCTATATGAAACACACCTAACATCGCCATTTTCCACATTTTCATTTTCCAGTTGGGTGGGTGGGGAGGAAGGAGGCGCGAGTGACGAAAAGGGAGTTGTAGGCTGAGGAGGGACGTGCAGCCGAGGAAAATGGAAATGGAGTTATAGGCGTTTACGTGAAGCAATAGACAAAATGTGCCTAAACGTCCCTCAAATACTGGTGTCTAAATGGTTTTGAAACATTAGGTGGGTTGCAGGTTTTGTAAAACACAATGTTTTGCATCCTAGAATTTTCCAAAACAATATGTATGTATTGAAAAGCTTTGTGTTATTTAGACTGTAGGAGTGTGGTGATAGAAACCGTTTTCTAGACAATTAGTAAGGTATTTGGCTTTAGTGTGTAGAGGGTTTTACACCATTTTTTACGTTGGAGGTTTCGTAAATCATGTTGTCACCTCACCTCCCACTTTGTTTTCCAACCTGCAATCATACTGTGCATGTATATTTGGATCATATTAAGAAATAGAAATGTGATTTTTATTCTACGTAATTCTTGTTATAAGGTTCCTTTCATTATATTTGTATTGTCTAAATTATATTCATACCATTTTGTTAAATTCTAGGTTTCAAAACATTGGTTTTTTCATCCAACTCCTACATGTGCACTCCAACCATCAACTTTCAATGTGCAGACATGAAACACAGAGTGTTTTCCCCTTTCTTTCTCCAAACTGAAAATGCACACATCATTCTGCCTTGAATTCCCATGTTAGAAAAAAATCTATGAAAATGACAACTCATACTCCAATTGTTTGTACTGTCTAAATTGCATTCATCCTATTTTGTAAAATTCCAGGTTGCAAAACACTAGTTTTTCAAAATCTGCAACCACATAATGTTTTAAAACCCTTTACAAGTAACAACCCAATTGGTTACTTTCCCATCACCTCAATTTGGTATGTTTTGTGATTGTCTTGAGAGCCTTTTGTGAATTAGATAGTAAGAATGTAATGGGATTGGAAAAAAATGAGTTTTAAGAAATGTGCAACCCACACAGTGTTGTAAAACCCTCTAGACATAACAAACCAATTGGTAAGCTGGGAAAACTAAGTTGACGCACCTATGTATATATAGTTGGTTAGAAACCCCTCACCTCAACTTGCTTGGTCGTTGCTCCTGCCTACAACACCCCCTTGCTCTCCAATGATTTGCTTTCAACCTACAAAATGAGAAAACCCAAAACATAGAGTTTTTTCCAAGAACAATACTTGTTATAATCTAAAATGTATGTCTTAATCACATCATCACCCTTCCCTTCTGCAGTGAACGGATAGCTTCTCGAACAATGTAAAAAAATTATTACATAATTTGATGTGACGAGACACCTCCTTTCTTTCCCCGCTGTGACATTTCCTTCCATTTGTCGGTTCCATCACTTCTATCATCTGTTAGGTGAGTCCCACACTACATTTTCTCTTCATGTTATGTGTATTTCCATGTATGTTGTTATGTACGTTTTTATGTATTTTTGTATGTACATAGGTTCATTTTGTTGGGAGATTAGTTGTTTGTATAGGGTTACAACATTATGTGGGTTGGAGGTTTCATAAATCATGCACTCACCTCCCATGGTATTTTCCAATGTGCAATCATTCATAGTTTTTTAATGGTTGTTGGAAAATAGTGGATGTTTATAAAATGTTTCCTTTCATTGCATTCCTACTACCTAATTAACAAAAGCTTTTCAAGACATTCCTGCCCATGCTCTCAACCACATAACTTTGAATGTACAAAATGAAATAAATGGAAAACCACATTGTGTTTTCCAACCTACAAATTACATTGTGCATTTACTTTTAAATGATATGACGAAATTGAATTTCAATTTTTTTCTGTAAGTAAGAGTTGTTATAAATTGTGAAGGTGAATGAACTTAGTACATTGTTACTGTCTACAAACTTTAAGGTTTTCATTAGAAGAATGTTGTCTATATATACTTGTATGTTGGAAAATAGTATGTGTTATGAAACCTGCAACCCAAATACTATTCTTAGCTTTGAGAGTGTCTTTTTTATTGGAGAATGTAGATGTTTTGTTTTTAATAAGTTGTTTACAAAAAATTTCTACCTTTTCACATATAGGACTGTCATGTCTCCATCCAACTGATTCTCTTTTCTGCACTGACATCCTATTCTTCCTTCTTTTCATGTTATCTATGTTTCTATGTGTGTTTTTGTGTATGGTTTTATTCATTTTTGTATGTGCATAGGTGTGTTTTGTCGACAGATTAGCTACTATTTTTTGGTCAATTATGGTGATCAACAAGGATTTTCTTGACTTGTTAACCTTTGTTCTTGCAACGATCTGTATTTTTTCTATCATTTGTACAAGTAATGGTTCAGTTTAGAATATCATTGAACAATGGTTATGATACCGATATATCATTTAGATGCTCATTGAGAGAAACAGGATATAAATAGAAGTCTGATAGTGGTGTGTGGTATCCTTCTTGCTTTGTCTTCTATGCACTTATTTATTATTGTAAGTTATGGCCTCTTTCATATGTTAGGAGAGATTATTTTTTCATATATCCGAATGAACGTTTAGTTCTTCACAGTTCCTACAGAATGGGAGAATGACAGATATAATTGTTGATATATACTACTAGTGTTAGTGATAGGTTAAATTGGAAATTAAATTCCCAATGTACAGTTTAATATGTTTGTTTATTATCTGTACAAGTTGGCATTTTGCACTCACCACAACATATAAATTATATATTGGTGAAATTTGGAATAAAAAAATTCTTTGTAGCACCAAATGTCTTTAATTTTCCAATTAAATCTATCACTAACACTTTTCTTCCTTCCAGGTGGTTGATATATTCGAGGAAACAAAATTGAAGAAAACAAGGGCGAGTAGATTGAGAAGGATGCTTTAGGAGATGTGAAGCTTCTGCACTAAATATAGGTGATTCTAGTTGTCATAGCTTGAATTGCAAAGTGTATGGGTCAGTTAAACTTGCAAAATTTATTCATTTATTCTGCAATAAGAAGTTATGGTATTTTTATAGATGAGATGCTTATTGTGGTGAATGAAAAGAATTTCCAGTTCAATTCTTTTATTCTACATAAACAAAAACAACTATGCATTTCATATGAAAACCCTACACACAAACAAAACATTTTATTCTTCCATCAATGAAAACCCTTTTTCTTTAACCAATAGTTGTTCAATGCTTTTCAGAAAACCCATTTAACCGCTCTTCAATGCTTTAGAGAAACCCATTTAACAGTCATGCTTCACAGTTCCTACAGAATGAAAAAATGGCATATATAATGGTAGATATACATACCTATTGGCTAGCCGTCACACGTGTTGAATTGTGTTTCTCTCATTCAACCTCCATTGCGTCGCCTACACTCCCCACCGAAGTACAAAATGAAATTTTGCAAATGGCTACTTTTGGCTCTCCGGATGCAGCAAAAATGTATACAAAATGCACCTATGTACATAAAAAAATGAAAAGTTTTACTCTAGTTCGATAGCCTACAACTCCATTTTACTCACCCGCACCTCGTCCCTCCCCACCCACCAAACTAGAAAATGAAAATGTGGAAAATGGCAATGTTACGTGTGTTTTTGTCTATATTTTTGACTTTCCCGCCCAACCATGTGTCCTTTTCTGGTGATGCCACCTCATGGCACACGGCTAGCCATCCATCAAGTCTTTTCTTCAGTTCTTTTTTTCCACTGCATGGCATGGGGTATGGGGGTATGATAGCATGTTACATACATAGGTGCTTTTTGTCTAGGAGTTAGCTTTCTCTGACTCCTAGACAAAAAGAACCTATGTACATACAAAAAATGGATGAAAACATACATAACGACATACATGGTAACATACATAACATGAAGAGATGACACAGTGCAGGGCCCGCCAGATGGATGATAGAAGTGACGAAACCAACAACGAAAGGAAATGTCATGGTTAATATGTAAGAAGTATTGTTATTGGAAAACACACTGTGTTGTGAGTTTTCTCATTCTGCAGGTTGAAAGCGAAAGGTTGGAGAGCAAGTGGGGGAGATGAAAAACCAATGGAATTGAGGTGAGGGGTTTCTAACTGATTGGGTTGTCACTTGTAAAGGGTTTTAAAACATTGTGTGGGTTACAGATTTTGAAAAACCAATGTTTTGCAACCTAGAAGTTTACACAATAGTATGAATATTTGTCTTGAAAATATTTTGTTATTTAGACCATAGGAATGCAATGAAAGGCACCATTTTTAAACACCCTAGTTTTTCCAACAACGATTATAAGTCTGTATGATTATAGGTTGGAAAACACAGTGGGATGTGAGTGCATGATTTATGAAACCTTCAACCCACACAATGTTGTAAAACCATGTATGGACATAGATAATTTCCTAAAAAACCACACCTATGTACATATAGAAAATGCATAAAAACATATATAACATAAGGAGATGGCATAGTATAGGGCCCGCTAAGATGGATGATAAAAGTGATGAAACCAGTAGACAAGAGGAAACATCATGGTGAGGAAAGTGAGGAGTTGTCCTCTCGCATCAAATTGCGCCAATATTTTTTACCTTGTGTGAGAAGCTATTTGTTCACTATAGGAGGGAAGGGAATTGATTTGATTAAGACATGCATTTTAGATTGTAACAAGTACTGTTCTTAGAAAACACTCTGTGTTTTTGGTTTTCTCATTTTGTAGGGAGTTGCAGGTCGGGGATATATATGACTATCCAAATTCACCTGAGGGGTGAGTAACCAATTGGGTTGTTACTTGTAAAGGGTTTGAAAATAGTATTTGGGTTGTAGGGTTCATAATACCCAATGTTTTTGAACCTGCAATTACACATAGATAGTATGAATGTAATGAAATTTTTTTGGTTACTTACATTGTGAGAACCCAATTGGTTGGTGACACCTCAGTTGATTTTGGATACTTTTATGTATCCCCCACCAGAAATTATATTGACAGTATGTATGTATTCAACAACCCTTACTTTCAACAAACATTCCATTTGAATATCGTCATACATTTGGAATAGAAAATGCACATAAGAGTTACAGGATGGAAAACACATAGGGTTGTGACTTACTTTTGAATTCTTGTTCAATGATCACTTGCTGTTATGGAGACTGTAACAAAACAATTTTTTGAAGTTCACCTTCATATTTTATAAAAACCCTTACTTTCAACAAACATTTCATTTTAATATTTGTTCATATGTTTGGAACACAAAATGCACATAATAGTTGTAGGATGGAAAACACACAGGGTTGTGACTCACTTATCAATTCTTGTTCAATGACCACTTTTTGTTATGCAGATTGTGACAATAATCGTTTGGTTGTGTTTATAATGTGCATTCTATTTATGTTAATATGAAATATACCGGAAGGTAATGCCACCTGAAGTCTTATTGTTTATGGTAGCTTGCTTATAAATGAAAGAAAAAGGTTGACATTTAAATCATTTGAGGTCGACTATTTTTCTCATCATGGATACTTTCAAATGAACAGTCGATTTAAATGCTATTTGTAATAGTAAAAATGGAATTTCACTATCTTCATCTAATTGTAGGAAAAAAAATGCTCACATTATTTGCAGTGTTGGAAAACACACTGTGCCCTCAGTTATTTGCTTGTCAAAAGTTTTTGTTTCCTACGCACCAAGAATGTAAGGAAGTCCACCTTAAAATTTTGTTTCTTATGATTCAAAAACTATATTCTTGCTTACAATAGATGATGCAATAAATTTTGGAACTTTAACTATCTCGTAACACTTGCAACTTTTTTACATATTACAGGCAACCATGGATGCATACTTCGAAGGGGAAAGTCGAAGAAAGTGAGAGAAAAGGTAATATTGAAATCTACTTTTTAATGTGTATTTTTTATATTTTGAATGAATTAGTTGCATGTATTTGAATTTGATGACACGACGTTTACATTCTTGGCATTAGAGGGAAAGGATGGACAAGGAAGTGGTGGGCACGAGCAAGTTAGTGTCCATTTGGGATATGAAAATGTGCCTCGACGGGTAGCAAGAAGAAATGGTGCTTGGGGAGGAGATAGTACACTTTCCCTTTTAAAGTATGCATTTGTGGTTGGTTGTAATATGTGTTGTTGCATTCGCTTTTTGCTCTAATTTTAGAGTGTCTTTGCGATTTCATTTAGAAAATTTCATTTCTATTATGAATATGTTGATTTTGATAGAATATTGAAATCACATTGTCCCTGATTCTTTCAAAGGAATAAAGTGGAAGAAAGAGTAATTTGAAATCTACTTTTGAACATGTATTTTTATAATTTCAATGAATTCATTGCATGCATTTGAATTTCATGTGATGTTAACATTCTTCACATTGCAAGGCAAGGATGAACAAGGAAGTGGTGTGTGTGAAGAAACACCGCTAATAAAATTGAGGCCTAATTTTATTGATTCCTGACACTAGCCTACTCAATTTCTCAATTTCCTTCCACTTCTATGAAAGAAGTGAAAAAATCGGGCCTCAATTATTAGTGACGTTTCTTGGTCTATCTGATTTTGAATTGTATTTCTCCTCCATAGGCTCATATAAATGTGTTACAAAAGTTGTCTGTGTTTTCATATAAGACTTTCATATCTCCCCCTACTGATTCTCTTTCTCTACGCTTAGATATTATGTTGCATTTTCCTTATATCCATATGTTAATTTTTGAAGATATTCATTTATATTCATGGGTTTCTTATAGGCTGAAGGTGTTGAAAGTGCAATGGTCAAAGTAGAGGTTTCCCAAAATCCTCATGCAAGTGGAATCATCCCATCGTCAATTCCAAGGACTTAAAGAACCCTATAAGATCTTATCTGTCTCCTGAATTGCACATAAAAGGCACTACAGGAGAGGATGAGAGAGGCTGAAATTTTTTTTTTTCCATTCAGTCTTTGATCATGTAATTATTGAACAATTATGGTGTGGAATTATGTTATCTTTGATCATGTAATTATTGAACAATTATGGTGTGGAATTATATTATCTATGATCATGTAATTTTTGATCAATTATCATGTGGAATTATAGTACTTTGGTATGTTTGAAGACTACGGTCTTCTACCAAAAGTGCCATTGTATGATTGTTGTGTTGTATTGTTAATCTTACCATCAAGGCTCCAATCCCTTTAGGGTTTACTTTTTGACAATTTATATTGAGGATGAGGTCCCTCGTTTGTGACCTCACCGGTTCATAGCTCTAGGTCAAAAGTGTTTACTGCTCTTAATTAAAAAAAATATAAGACTATGTTCTTGCAAATTTCATGACACTTTTTGTTGCCATGTAAAATTTCATTATAGAAAATTTCAAATTCCATCAAATAATGGTAGGAAATGCCACCTGAAGTCTTATTATTTATGTCAAAATTACTTAGAAATGTAAGAACATGCAACTAGCACTTTCTTTTATGCACACTGTAACAAAACAATGTATTGAAGTTGAGCTTCATATTTTTTAACAACCTTTACTTTAGCAAATAATTCATTTCAATATCTGTTCATACATTTCAAACAGAAAATGTACACAATAGTTGCATGATGGAAAACACACTCGGTTGTGACTCACTTATCAATTCTTGTTAAATGACCACTTTCGTTTATGTAGACTGTAAGAAAACAATGTTTTCAATTTCACGTTATTATTTTATGACAACCCTTACTTTTAGAAAACATTCCATTTTCATATCTATTCATATGTTTCAAACACAAAATGCACATAATAGTTGTGTGATGGGAAACACACTGGGTTGTGACTCACTTGTCAATTCTTGTTGAATGACCACTTTCTTTTATGTAGAATGTAACAAAACAATGTTTTGAATTTCACCTTCTAATTTTATGAAAACCCTTACTTTCACCAGACATTCCATTTCAATATTTGTTCATATGTTTGGAACACAAAAAATGCACATAATAGTTGCATGATGGAAAACATAGTGGGTTGTGAATCAGTTCTTATTTTATGTAGACTGTAACAAAAGAATGTTTTGAATTTCACCTTCTCATTTGATGACAACCCTTACTTTCAGCTAAACAATCCATTTCAATATCGATTCTTATGTTTGGAACACAAAAAAATGCACATAATAGTTACATAATGGAAAACACACTAGGTTTTGGCTCACTTATTTCTTGTAGACTATAACAAAAGAATGTTTTGAAGTTCACCTTTTTATTTTATGACAACCCTTACTTTCACCAAAAATTCCATTTGAATATTTGTTCATATATTTTGAACACAAAAAATGCACATAACAGTTGCATGATGGAAAACACACTAGGTTCTAGCTCACTTATTATTTCTTGTAGACACAGGTAACAAAACAATGTTTTGAATTTCACCTTCTTATTTTATGACAACCCTTACTTTCACCAAACATTCCATTTCAATATTTGTTCATATGTTTGGAACACAAAAAATGCACATAACAATTGCATGATGGAAAACACATTGGGTTGTGACTCACTTCTTATTTTATGCAGACTGTAACAAAAAAATGTTTTGAAGTTCACCTTCTTGTTTGATGAAAACCCTTACTTTCAGGAAAATAGTCCATTTCAATATTTGTTCATATGTTTCGAACACAAAAAAATGCACACAACAGTTGCATGATGGAAAACACACTTGGTTCTAGCTCACTTCTCATTTCTTGCAAACTGTAACAAAACAATGTTTTGAAGTTCACCTTCTTATTTTATGACAACCCTTACTTTCACCAAACATTCCATTTCAATATTTGTTCATATGTTCTAAACACAAAAAAATGCACATAATAGTTGCATGATGGAAAACACAGTGGGTTGTGACTCACTTCTTATTTTATGCAAACTGTAACAAAAGAATGTTTTGAAGTTCAACTTCTTGTTTGATGACAACCCTTACTTTCAGCAAAACAATCCATTTCAATATTTGTTAATATGTTTTGAACACAAAAGATGCACATAATAGTTGCATGATGGAAAACACAGTGGGTTATGACTCACTTCTTATTTTATGCAGACTGTAAGAAAAGAATGTTTTGAAGTTCACCTTCTTGTTTTATGACAACCCTTACTTTCATTAAAACACTCCATTTCAATATTTTTCATATGTTTCGAACACAAAAAAATGCACATAACACTTGCATGATGGAAAACACACTAGGTTCTAGCTCACATCTTATTTCTTGCAAACTATAACAAAACAATTTTTTGAAGTTCACCTTCTTATTTTATAACAACCCTTACTTTCAACAAAAAACTCCATTTCAATATTTGTTCATATGTTTCAAACACAAAATTTACATAACAGTTACATCATGGATAACACAGTGGGTTGTGATTCACCTTACCTATAATGCTCATATAAAGCATTTTGATAGGTAAAATAGTCAGAGGTGTTGTTACACAACTTGTAAAAGTATGACATGCCACATCAATAGTTGCAATGGAGGTTGGTGGAGGAGGGAATTTGTGTAATGCGGTGGTGGTTTCAAAATTGTGATATGATGGTAAATCAAAATGCACTGAATAATTGCATGTTGGACAACACGGTGGGGGATGTCAGTACATGCTTTTATGAATCTTCCATTTGAGTAAAAATTATCCCTTTAAACAAAATCCAAGCCCACACAATTCAAGTAGATTTTGTTTAAAGGGATAATGGTTACTCCTGTGTGTAGATATCCTTTTTCAAGTGGGAGCTTTCCTATTTGTTCTATATCCACTACTGCATTACACAAATTCCCTCTTCTTCCAACCTCCAATGCAGCTATTTTTGTGTCATCTTAAACTTTTATGAGTTGTGCAACAACACCTTTGACTTTTGACCTATCAATTGTGTAACAACACCTGTGACTTGAGACGTTCAACATTTGTGCAACAAGACCTTTCACTCTTTACATTTTCTATCTTTTAGATTTGATGCAATGCATGGTAGGAAAACAACTTAAATTCACCATTCAAAGGGATTCAACCCACTTTTCTCTCACAAATTCAACTCTAGGCTTGCTTTTCAATCTTTCTTGAAGTCTTCCTAGTAGGTCAACAGGCCAACTTTTCTTGACACAACTTTCAAATTTTCCAAACAACCTCAACAACAAATCACCAATCTAGGAACCCATTTAGGCCTCCTTCCACATATCTCAAATTCACTTACAACTCTTTTTGAACACCAAAATCAAATCTTTCTTTCTACGTTGTACTAGCCTTGAATTAGGCCTCTTTTGCAAAGTAACCCTCCTTAAATCTTTCAAAAAATCCAAGAAACCACTTGATATCCAACAAACAGCCTTCAAAACCTTAGAATATCCAAATTTTAGGTCCCAACTCACTCAATAGGACCTGTTTTCATAAAACCCTCACTTTCTACACAAATAGCTAGGGCTTATTGAAAGTCACATCCCCTAACCTCTCACAATCTCAAAACCACTTCCAATAGGCTTTATTCATCCTACATAAACTCATTTCATCCTCCAAATATGCTTCCCCCAAGATTCTTTGACTCTTCCTTCATTAAACCACGGAAATTCACTTGTTTTCACCCTTTAACAACTAGGGTTCCATGCCCCATCATAAAAATGACCTTTCCAAACTTTGAAAACATTCTAAACACAACAAAATACTCTCACTCACATCAGGACTAGCCTACCCTACCTTGTTCTGAGACAATTTCTCCTAGTTACCAACTCTTGCCTTATTCTTAAGGCCTATAATTCAAAGTTCCAACAGGGCAGCATGGAGAAACCCTTGTAAATTCTCTTCCAATCTTCATCCATGTTACCTAACCCTAATCCTAACTTATTCAGGCCCATTCCACCAAGAAATAGTTGATACAAAAAGGTGGAATGGCCTATCAATCCATTTTAACAATCAAACCCTTAACCCCTATTTTTTGGCTGCTTGAAGGAAATGGTGTGTTAAATTCACAAAACACCCCCAAAACCAATCAAGAAAATTTTAAAAGGAATCTAACACATATGATTACTGTTCCAGATGCAAATCAATTCAATGGTAGCGTGTACAGAACCGTACCAGGTCTACAAACTCAGAATTTATCAGAAAATAACAAGAAACTTAAGAAATTTTATTGATTTTCTTCTCTAAAGCCTTCAAAAACCTCCTTCAATGAGTTCACAACTTATTTATACCTCAAATGACACCTACTAACACCTAAAACTACCTATACAACTACCCAACCCTTGGCATTCCATCATTTTACATTTTTTCTAGATTTACAAAATTGTCTTAACAATATTTTATCAAATTTGCAACATTTCTCCTAATAACCACATAATGAATCAAAACCACAAGAAAAATTATAAAAGGGCCTCACATGGCCTTATTCAACATTATTATGACTCTATCCACCTATCTAGAATCTTTTCATTAAATTGAGCAACAAGGTGCTCTACACCAAGATTGCAGCTCTCTCTGAACAACATTAAGCTCCTCTTCTTTTCACTGTGACAACTTCTTCTTGCGTTTTAATTCCTTTTCTAAGTGGTTAATTACTGTATTTCAATATGGATATTTCAAGGTGAAGAGCATCATACATATGTAATGCAATATCACAGGTACACTTAACAAGGTATGAATGAGCAAGAAATTTTCAGTAGATAAAAGTCATGAACATTGAACCAATAGTAGGACAGTCACCAAAACCTTTAAGTAAACATATGGTCAACACTCTCTTTTCCATTATTAATTTTATTCCCAATTTCATCCATGAAGAACTTCCTCAACCTATAGATCCTACTGTTAGCCATGACTTTGATCCATGATTTCCATTTCCTTCATCAATGAATTCCATATCTTTGATCCATGAAGAACTTCGTCAACCTGTGCATCCATGAATTCTATATCTTTGATTGGCTATTTCGAGCTTGACAACCTTCATCAAGAATGAGGAGGCCTGGGTTGTGTAAAATTAGGTTTCCAATATGCTTTGCCTCTTTAGGGAGGCTTAGATTTGTGTCACAAGTTAGGCATACAAAAAAATTGTATCCAATAACAAGCACACTTTTTCTTCTATGCCAGACACAAAGCATCACCAAACACCTCAAATTTTTCAATTTTTTCCCCCATGATCTAGTTTCTCTTAGGTAGTTTTATAATCTTGTCATATTCACAGTTGGAATGAATTTCATTCACAAAGTTCGTTCATTTGTTTAGCATGTAAATTGGAATGTCAATACTCCACTTCTTTAACTCTCTTTCCTAAGGGAAAAGCATGTTTTTTGGAGCAATAATCAAAGGCCTACTTAAGACCTTACAAAAATATTATAAGAAGGCCTTTAATTATTACTCCAAAAAACATGATTTTCCCTTGGGAAAGAGAGTTCAAGAAGTGGAGTATTGACATTCCAGTTTACATGCTAAACAGATCAACAAACTTTGCAAATGAAATTCATTCCAACTATGAATATGAAGAGATTATAAAATTGGCTAAGAGAAACTAGATCATGGGAAAAAATTTGAAAAATTTATGGTGTTTGGTGATGCTTTGTGAGTGGCATAGAAGAAAAAGTGTGCTTGTTATTGCCTACAATTTTTTTGTATACCTAACTTGTGAGAAAAATATAAGCCTCCCTGAAGAGGCAAAGCATATTGGAAACCTACTTTTACAAAGCCTGAGCCTCCTCATTCTTGATAAAGGTCGTCAAGCTCAAAATAGCATATCAAAGATAAGGAATTCATGTAAAAAAGGTTAAAAGAAAACTACACATTATACTATGAAGAACTCTTTTCCACAATAAATTCAAAAATATTTTCACCACATGCTATCTGGTAAGGCCAAATTATGTCAATTGCTACTTGGGTAATCAAAAAATAAAATCTATCCTTAACACTTGCTCAAGTTATGGCTAACAATAGGATCTACAGGTTGAGGAAATTCTTCATGGATAAAATTGGGAATAAAATTGATAATGGAAAAGAGACTATTGACCATAGGTTTACTTAAATATTGTGGTGACTATCCTACTATTGGTTCAATGTTCATGACCTTTATGTACTGAAAAGTTCTTGCTCATTCATGCCTTGTTAATTGTACCTGTGATATTACATTGCATATGTATGATGTTCTTCACCTTGAAATGTCCATATTGAAATAAAATAACAAACAGTAATAATGTAATTAGAGTAATACAAAATACTTCCAATAAACACTAATCAAGAGTAATACAAAATACTTTACAACACCTTGTGTTTAACAACTATGAGTGGGTTGTTGTTTTTACAACACCCTGTGTTTTACAATCTGAATTTTTACAAAACAATTGTCAAGTATTAAACAATAATAGATAGTAATAAAGAGTGATAAAAAATATAGTAATAAACACTAGTAAACAACAATACAAAATATCATTCATTCAACTATAGTGTTTCAAAAGAGTAATACAAAATAAAATTCAAAGTTTTAGTTTCCATTTTTCATTTAACAAGTCTTTTGACATCCTAATCAGATTCACTCTTTACATTTTTTGTCTTTACTTGTGTGCCCTCATTGGAACAACAAGGGCATCCTATGCCAAGCCACTGAATAAACCTTTCATCATTTGACAGTACTAGTGCAAAGTGGTCAAGCAATGTGCGTAGGGAAAGATACATCTCACATATGTCCTCTTCTATGTGTGGCTCAACAACATGACCATGCAATCACATTGCTTGGTTGAAAAAATGATCAACTTGATGTTGTATGGCACTGCTAAATGTTTGTTGTACACACCTCATAACTGAGGATGATTGAGGCAATGAATGTGGGAAGATGCCACCAATGAGGTAGACACCCTGATCAACATCATATATTTCCAATGCTTCCTTGAGCTGAATGTGATTGACCACATGTCTCCAAACATATTTTGCACACAAAATCTGAATTAGAATATGGTTTGTCAGTAGGTCCATGGAGTTTGATAGGAAACTGCATGCTACATCAACCTCAGAATATGGGAGTATAGGTTCGGTGGGCTCCATAAATCTACCAATCTTGTGAATGGCATCTTCCACCATACAAAAATTGAATTTGAAGGCATGATGTATCCTCTCTATACTAAATGGACTGCCATTGTCTTCCTCATTGTCGCGAGGAAGCTGCCCAATGTGAATTCTTGAGTTCAACATTTTTGGTTGTGCTATCAAAAAACAAGGGAAAAAAAGACAGTATCAAATAGCACTACAAGCATCTCGAAAAAATCTGATATCTACTTCCAACTACTGATTCATCGAATACTTGAGAACATAAATAAAGATCGCAAAACATTTATGAAAAGAAAAGCTCTTAGTTAGATAAATACTATTTGTAAAACTACATATTGGAAAACACATGGTGTTATAAAAATTGCAACCCACTAACTCTTGAAATGTATTCCTTTGTGGACTATGATTTACTTTTGAAACTCATCCATAAACATGAAAAATTCATTACCACATGTTTGTCCCTTTATCATTTGAAATTATTCAATACATTCAAAACTCTATCCCTTAGCATGCAAGAAATCAAATAGAATTTGAAAAATATTTGTTATAAGAATTGTATGACATGGTAGTAATAAAACAAATATGAGGACGTACTAGAAAATGTGTAATGAAAAAAAGGAATCTTCTCTAAAAAAAATTGGAAAACAAATCAAAATGCATTGAATATTTGTAGGTTGGAAAGCACGGTGTGGGATGTCAGTACATGCTTTAATGAATCTCCCACTTGAAATAGGACATGTACATACATGAGTAACAAGAGTAATGATTATCCCTTTAAAAAAATCCAAGCCCATACCATTTCATCCTATGCTATTTGTATTTCCTAGTGGATGAGTTTGCAACAATTCAAATGTTGCAAAGGGAGCGTTTTTCAGTGAAGTGCTCTTCCTATTGGCCGAAGTGAATGGCGAGGAGGTGAATGGTATGGGATTGGATTTTTTTTAAAGGGATAATCATTAATCATGTATGTACATGTCCTATTTCAAGTGGGAGATTCATAAAATCATGTACTAACATCCCACATTGTGTTTTCCAACCTGCAAATATTCAGTGCATTTTGATTTACCATCATATCAAAATGCACTAAATATTTGTAGGTTGGAAAACACAGTGTGGGATGTTAGTACATTCTTTTATGAATCTCCCACTTGAAATAGGACATGTACATACATGAGTAATGAGATTAATGATTATCCCTTTAAAAAAATTCAAGCCCATACCATTTCCTCCTATGCCATTTGTATTTCCTAGTGCATGAGTTTGCAGCAATTTATATGTTGCAAAGGGGACATTTTTTAGCGAAGTGCTCTTCCTATTGGCCAAAGTGAATGGCAAGGAGGTGAATGGTATGAGTTTGGATTTTTTTAAAGGGATAATCATTACTCTCATTACTCATGTATGTACATGTCCTATTTCAAGTGGGAGATTCATAAAAGCATGTACTGACATCCCACACTGTGTTTTCCAACCTGCAAATATTCAGTGCATTTTGATTTACCATCATATCACAATTTTGAAACCCAAATTTTAGTCCACTAAAGAGTTGTAATAAATTTTTTAGGTGAGTTTCATGAAATTCTTAATGTCTAAAAAACACAATATTTTCATTGCAACCATACTATCTACGTATAATTGCAAGTTGGAAAACACTGTGTGATATACAACCTACAACCCACTGTGTTTTCCATCCTTCAATTCAGAGGTGGACTTAAATACATTGTTATAGTCCTCCATAGGTCCTCTATTTCTCCTTTGTATAAGAGTAAACATTTCGAGTTCCCTTGTCATTGGATCCCTCCACCCATAGCATTCCATACTTTGATCTATTTATCTTCATCCTCCATATAAGGTGTATCATTGTGTAACATCATTGTTATGACTAAAAAATTTAAACAAACCATAAAACATTTAACATACTAAAACATTGGGCTTTACTGAGTCAGAATCCACTATGTTTTCCATCCTACAACTTTCTTGTGCACTGGTCCTTATCATATGCATTAGCATTTGTATTTTTTCATTTTCATGATCTTGCATATTTATCATTTTCATACTGCATGCATGTCAACTTGTGCTTTATCTTAACTCTTGTCTCTTGTCTCCATAAATATCATTATGTTTTTATATCTTTTCTTTTCTTGTCACATTCTGAGGAAGCTTGATCTAGAGGATCTTCATCAAAAATTAAAGTTTCTCTTTTATCTTCAAAATCAGCATCATTAGAAAGAGGGAAAAATTCCGACTCCAACGCAACTCGAATGGGGTCAAACTGAGCTACGGAGTCCAAGATATGCCTGGTCAACCCTAGAGCCAGGTCAAAGAAAAAAAGGCCAAAAATTGACATCCTCATAAGTTGTCAAAGTTGGTGTCAATGTGAAGAGCTCATCGCAACCTTTCCAATGACGCTCGTTTCACAAAAAATGGAGTCCATTTGCACTAGATATGAGCAGTCAAAGTTGGGTTGACTTTATTGACGTCATCATGGTATAGTCAGCGCACAGTCAGCAGTATCGGCCAATCACATGAGGACACATGTCATCTGTACACCCTATAATTAGCCACGTCATCACACAGTCAGCATGGACATGTCAACATCATCAGTGAATCGGGTTTCGCCATGTGGCACCTCCTCCACATGCCACTTGGCCTCTCTCATCTCCTCTAGCAGGTCAGAAGTTGTTATTTGTTAAAAAATTTAGTAGGAGGATTTGATCCCCCGACCCCTCAACTGTGAAACTCTCGTGTGACTATTGCACTATAGCCAACATGCTCAACCATATAATATTCTTGGTTTGTTTTAACATATGTTGGTTGGAGTTTTTAGAAAAAAAAGTAAGTCGTTGGGTTTGGAACCCCAAATCGGCCAGCTAATAAAATGAATATGCACCAATAAGCCATTCAATGGCTTCAAATTATAGATGGAGCTTGGTTGGTTTTGTTAAAGCTCCAAAACCAAATACCCCTAAAACAAACAAATCCTCTAAAAAAATAAAACAATCAAACTTCTAAAAGCCTATAAGGATTAAAATAGAAATCCCTTATAAAAATAAAAGCCCGAAAAGAATAAATTAAATGGCTTAAATAAATTGTAGGGGTTAATTAGGATTATTAATAATCCTAATATGTAAATAAGGGAGATTATTAAATATTTTATGTAAAAATGGAGAGATAAGGTGGATTTTGTAAATTGATTGGTTATTAGCCCAATTGAGTAATTTTTTTGTATAAAAAGGGGGGGGGGGGTTTAGAGGCTTAGGGGGTTCATCCGGATTATTCAAAATTATTTAGGTGTTGGAGACTTAGAGAATTTTGGAGAGATAATTTTTATGTTCCTGTAGGCCAGGAGAATGCCAGAATTTTGTTGTGCTTGAAGGGAAGAGCTTGCAAACTAATGTAATGCCAAATTTTTGAAGATTTCAATTGGATTAGTCTACTCTTTGGAGAGGGACCCATAGACGTAGTCATTCTTATGATGAACTACGTTATCAATTTGTTTGTGTTCTCTATCTCTTGTCTCATTCTGAATTATGATTTTGTTAAGTTAATTATGTGTTTTTTATTTCATTTTCATAATTTGGAGGTTTGAAGTTATAATTAATTTTCGTTCTTTAAGCAATCATCTTAGATCCTAAAACATATCAAAGCTCGAGGATCTCTACACCTTGTTGTGTATGAAGGAGAGTGAGCAATGGGGCATGAGTTTTTCTTATGTGTATGTATCGAGTCAGTCCACCCTATGGTGATTACAAAAAGCATAACCAATAACAAAGGGGGAATCGTTCCACTCTATGATGAAAGAAATGATCACTTCATAGCCTTTCCATTCCATTCATTTCCATATCCAACCTTCCATATCCTTTCCTCCCATATCAAATACATTTCATAAACCATTTATATGTTTTCCTTGCATCACATCAATGCGTTGCATTCCTTTCTTCTTTGGATCCACCTAGGTCATTCATATTTCTATATCTTGCATATCATTTTCTATGTACAACTCAAAAATGATGAATTGATAGCATTTCCATTCCATTCATTTGCATATCCAACCTTTCATATCCTTTCCTCCCATATCGAATACTTTTCATAAGCCATTTATATGCCTTGCTTGTATCTAATCAATGTGTCACATTCCTTTCTTTGTTGCACCCACCAAGGTCATTCATATTTGTAAATCTCGCATATCTTTATCTATGTACAGCTCAAACATACCTTCATGTATCATAACAAGATTCACACCATACCATACGAAGAACAATATGAAGGAAATATCAAGGTTATGCAATCAAAGACTAAAGGCTTGGAAGATAAATATCATAACATAAAGTTGTATTCAAGGGTTTTTTTTTTAAAGTCTAAGTTTGTAAGACCTGTTTTATGGAGAGCCCTAGATCTTGGGCTAGGGCATGGTCTAAACAGTTAGGGCATCAAAGAAATTGGTCAAGGAAAGTCCTGTGGTGGCATGATAGGTTTGGAAGGAAGCATGACAGTTTGGTGAAGGTTGAAATGTTTGATTAGGCTGAAAAAATTAGTCGGTAGCAGTGTGAACCATAGGTGTCACCGGTCCCTCTCTCTTAGTCTTAAGGAACTTTTTTCTTGCTTAAGTTTTTTAGTTTCCTTTTCTTTTAGTTGTCAGTTCTTGAGAAGAAAGTAAATCTTGTTGTTATATTTCATAATATTTGTTATTCTTGGATGTAAATCTATGAAACCCTCTTTGGACCCTTCATACGAGTACTTGACTTGGTTGTAATTATTTTCTTCTAATCGAGTTCTTTAAACAAGCAATGATATAGCTTAAAGGTTTACCCTTGCTTCACTAGTCGATTCTCTTTGTTCAATAGGTTTAAAATGTATAATGTCTATTATTGCCTTCGAACCCTAGATACAATGTTGTGTATTGAGTCAAAGTTGAGTTCTTTTCATTTTGTTTGGGTAAAGTTTTTATTATCTTAGATCTATAACTTAATCCATGGTCGCATTGTGGTTAGTTATTGTCAAGCTCCGTTCATATGTGTACCATTGTTGGTTTGCATTATGTCAAGTGTTAGTTGTTCCCGTCATGGTTTTGTTTACTTTATCATTTGGGAACACAAATTATACTTTCGAATGTCTTTATGATATACTGTTATGTCAAGACAATAGGCATTTTTTCAATGAAGCATTGATTAAAATTTGTTAAAAACATTTCAGTTTTCTAATTGTTACCTATTAAGTTAGAGAAGAAAGTTACTTTTCAATTTGAAAAGATACTCCAATTCAGTAATCCATAACATTATATATATCCTTCCATGTATTATTTCAAAAAGATGGTGAGCAGAAAAGAAGTATTATTCTCAGTTTAGAAATGGTATTTCATTGATTCATATTTGAAAGTTATTTGGATAGCACATTCAATGCTTTGTGAAATTAATCAATTATGTTGTACTTAAACTTTTGCATCTAAATCTTGAGTGATGCAAGATTAGAAGATGTTGTAAAAGAAACAGAGGTGATACTCTATGTATCATTGAAACAATGATTGAAAATGTTGATATATAGCCAATGAGGCATTGTAAACAACAAGTTTTGAGATTAAGCCAATGAGGCAATTTTCAGGTGTTTTTTCTACCCCGAGAGGGTTTTCCACTCAAGACAAATATGGTGTTATAGTCTCGTTGATGTTTTATGGTTGTGAAGGTTTTTGAATTGCTTTAATATTACTTATCTCGGTCTAATGATTGCATTTAATTCATGAATATGTTAATCATTGCAATATAAAGAGCATATGTTGTTTAGTTTCATTAAAGGCGAAAATTTATCTAAGACACTGACTAAAATAATACTTTCGTATTAATGAAGTTTGTTAAGTTGGTTTTAAATGAATTTCCTCCTATTATCATATTTTTTTCATTATTTTTGTCTAATTTATTAATTCTACTAATACTTTAATGAGTAGGTGTTACAATGACAATCCATATTGCAGCAGCTGCAATATTGATTGTCATGGCATTCCATCACCACGAGGCTAGATTTCTTTGAGGCATTTTATGAAACAGTTCACTATGCTACCACAATTTTCATTCATGTCTAAGAAAGAAATCTAGCAAACAATTCGCTGCCTTGCTTCTATGGCTAAAAGCCTAAAACAGGTTCTTTTGAACAAGCTACACATGCTTGCAAAAAATCTATCAAAGCATAATAGTAAATATGGATTCTCATGGCTTTGAACACCATTGCTAAATAGTAAATTGGATTGTTGAAAAAATGTATCCAAGCATAATTGAAAATATGGATTGTCATTGCATTCCACCACCATCATCTTGGAATGCCATGACAAGCCATGACAAGCCATAGACAAACAATAGAAATAGTTCATTTCCTACTCTATGGCTTGTCATGGCATTCCAATCACCATGGTGTTGCAATGCCATGTCAATCCATATTTACTATTATGCTTTCATACTAAACACCCGATGTTTTCCAACAAGCATATACATGCACAATAGGATTCCAAGTTGGAAAACATAGTGTGAGGTGAGTATATGTCTACGAAAACATAGTGGGAACCCATAGATAAGCAATAATACACATAAACAATTCATTGCCTTGTCTATGGCTTGTCATGGCATTCCAATCACCATGGTGTTGCAATGCCATAACAATCCATATTTATTATCATGCTTTGATAGTAAACACCCAATGTTTTCCAACAAGCGTATGCATGCACAATATGATTGGAAGTTGGAAAAAATAGTGGCAACCCATGGATAAGAAATCATATAGAAAAATAGTTCATTGCCTTGTCTACGTAAATCGACCTATATATAGTATTTTCCACCTTATGTTGAAGAGTATGCAATCAACCAATCAAGTTGACTAAGATTCATTCATGGCATTTGTCATTGTCCTAATGCAATGCAGATCCATCGTAAATTCAAAAAGTTACAGTGTACAAAGTAGCAAATTTGACCTCCTAGAACCTGAAATAATACCCTTATGATACTAGTCACAAAAAAAATCCATTAACTTTGTGTTTTGCCTTAGGTTGGAGATGTCATACACTAAGCCTTTATGATTCTTGTTTAGAACTGCAAGTCGGCTTAGACTGAACCTGCTTGGATAATTCTTCGTTGTATTGAGGGATGCTTGAAAAAATCCTATTATCAATGCTTCAAGGACATACATCATACTATGAACCACGTGGCTAATCAATTGGATATTAAAGTCGATACGAGAACCTACACAACTAAACGCTTCAATTAGTTACTGTTCAATTGGGACTGTCTCAGTTTACAGTTTTCTCTTGCTTCAATCCATTTTGGTATGTGACAGATTTATTGTTGTTTCTATTTTCATTGTTCCCTTCTTTGGAGGGCTAATATGTATCTTAATTAGATGGCTGCTATCTAGTTGTACTAGTTATGGCTATTATTTGAGAATAGCCATGGTTCTCTGTATTTTTCTCAACAACTTTAATTTAATAAAAAAGAAAAAACTATGCTATGCACTTGTTCAAATAGACAACTTTCGCCAATGAAAATTATGTAACTTTAGAATCAAACATATAGAATTAAAACATGCAGTAATATGTATTATGACAATTCTACAACATAAATCCATTAAGTCAGTACTGGAACAACCCAAACCTAATATCAAGTTGACCTTCCATCAGAAAACTTCGTAAGAAGCTATGTCCTCAATCATAACCACAATTATACTAGAGCTACATCGCTGTTGTACCATCCATATCACAAGAAACTCATTTCTATGCCAAAATATAAAACAAGGTTATCATATATGACAAAGACAAATGGAACTTATATTTCAAGGATTTCTTTTGTTAGCTTGTGGAAAGCTAATGTTGCTAGCATGTAAAACAGGGCCATAATTAGGAATCAGTAGCATGTAGAAGTATAAAATAGTCAATATTTATTCTAGTGTATACCATCGCGCATGGACATATTGGATATGCGTATTAAGTTGAAGATTAGAAATACCTATAGATTAACCTATTTTGAGCTTAGCATACCTTTAAAATCAAACTCCATATTGATACAACAAAGCAAGTATATTATAAGCTCTAATGTCAAACTTGCATATTTGTATTCTAGATTTACAAATTTCTTTTGGTAGTTGAAACATGAAATATGCAACAAATGGTGTGTTGTTTGGAAAAGAGAGGGAAGAAAATTATTTAAATTAGTTTATAAATGCACCTGAAACTAGTTCCTGTGATCCTTTTGCATACATGGCATAGAGAGGAAATAACAATATCAAGAAAAAACAATGTAAACTAACCCCATAAAATGGAAAATTTATTTCAAAAGACTAATCATTTCTTTCTAATGCAAGAAATGAATCAGAATACTCAATAAAATCTTTGAATCTTACCTAGGAGGATATGGGTTGCTTCCCAATCCTCGGCCCATAAAGTTCCAGAGTTATCACAAAAAACTAATAGTAATACTAATCTTGTCATTCTAATGCAAGAAATAAAGCAAATAATGAAAATGGTCTTTCAATCTTACTTGATCACTATGGGTTACCTTGCAGTCTGCAACCCCCAAAAAAGAATAAAAATGCAATAGAACAAAAACATTAAGTGCACAACAAAGAATACACTTCTAACAATGATTATGGTATGATGCATGGAAGCTTACACAACACAATGTGCAATGGATTCTCATTGTTAGCTTTAATGAAACCATAGACCATAAAATATCTACAAAACTCTAAAGTAAATGGTAAAATACATATAAGGTAATGGACAGTGTGATTGCAAGTTGGAAAACATAGTGTGAGGTGAGTATATGTCTACCATAACACAATGGTATGCCCTATATAAGCAATCATACATAGAAATAGTTCACAAGCCATCTCATTCCAATCACCATCGTGTTTGAATGCCATGACAATCTAGATCTACTAATATGCTTTGATAGAAAGAAAAATGTTTTCCAACAACCATTTACATGCATAGTGATTGGAAGTTGGAAAACACATTGTGAGGTGAGTATATGTCTCCCAAAACACAATGGCATGCCATAGATACGCAATCATACATACAACAGTTCATTGCCTTGTCTATGGCTTGACATGTCATCCAAATCACCATGGTGTTGGAATGCCATGACAATCCAAATCTACTATTATGCTTTGATAGTAAACACACAATGTTTTCCAACAACTGGATATACATGCATAGTGTGATTGCAAGTTGGAAAACATAGTGTGAGGTGAGTACATGTCTGCCAAAACCCAATGGCATGCCATAGATAAGCAATCATACATAGAAAAAATTCATTTCCTTGTCTATGGCTTGTCATGTCATTCCAATCACCGTGGTGTTGCAATGCCATGACAATCCATATCTACTATTATGCTTTGATAGTAAACACACAATGTTTTCCAACAACCACATACATGCATTCTATAATTGCAAGTTGGAGAACACAATGTGAGGTGAGTATATGTCTGCCAAAACACAATGGCAAGCCATACATAAGCAATCATGCTTACAAATAGTTCATTTCCTTGTCTATGGCTTGTCACGACATTCCAATCACCATGAAACCACATTTCTTTGAGGCAATTTTTAAACTGTTCACTACCTTGTCTCTATTGTTGCTTACTATTATGCTTACTAATATGCTTTCATAGACAAGGTAGTGAAATGTTTGAAAAAATGCCTTAAACAAATGTGTCCTCTTGCAATGCCATGACAAACAACTACAATTTGTAGCTGCAATTATCACTCTAGTATGAATGAATTAATATCTTTCACAGTAGTATTTGGTTGCATAGGTGGAGTTCCCTATAGTTGTGGGTATAGTTTCACAATATATTGTCGTTACCTCTATTGAAGATGACAATATATATCTGCAAGCCAAACTACATTGCTTGTTAAATAAGGTGTTTCCCATTTTCTAACAAAATTTGGTTAGGGGGTCTCCATCTACAAAGATCACTCTAATTATCATTATATATCTGCAATTATCACTCTAAGTATCTGCAATTATTTTCTAAAAATAGTGCAAGATGAGAATGTCTGCCAAAACATAGTCGCAAGCCATAGATAACCAATCCCACATAGAAACAATTCACTTCCTTGTCTATGGCTTGGCATGGCATTCCATTGACCATCAGACCACATTTCTTTCAGCCATTTTTTCCAAACAACTCACTTCCTTGTCTCTGTTGTTGCTTACTATTACGCTTTCATAAAAAAGGAAATGAACTATTTCAAAAAATTGCCTCAAACAAATGTGCTCTCATAGAATGCCACGAAAAAAAAACACAATTGGCAGCTGCAATTATCACTCTACAATGAAGAAATTAATATATTTCAGAATAGTACTTGGTTGTGTAGGTGGAGTTCCCTATAGTTGTGCATCTAGTTATTACCTATGCAATGTGAACTAACTGGATATTTGCTTTTAGGTTGACTATGTAAAAAAACTATATTGTAATTTAAATTTTTTCATCTAGCTATGAGCATCTACGTATTAGTTATGCAATGTGAAGTAATCCTTTCGGTTTGAAAGATGTGCAATGCAATGTATTGGAAAACACGGGGTGTTTATAAAAATCCAACCCACATCACAACATACCCAAACCATCATGGTTTTCAAGCTTGTATATGTATGTGTGCATTACAAATAGCAAGAACACCAATTTCTTGACATTATCACCGATAATAAGTAAACTTGTTCAAAGTGGGAAAACACAGTGTTAATGCTTCTTGGAAAACAATGGTTGTTTATAAAACAGTGCCTTTCATTACATTCCTAAGGCCTAAATAACACTTGTAAAGACATTCATTTTCTTTTCTAAAATTCTAAGATGCAAAACACTAGGTTTTACAAAACTTGCCACCCACTTAAAGTTTCAAAACAATTTACAAACAAAAACCCTTATAACATTTCAAACCCGTTTACAACTAACAACCCAAAATACCTAGAAACCCCTCAACTCACTTTTTCATATGTTTTCTAAACTTGCAACCCACAACAAAAACACAACTATAAACAAAACCTGCAACCCACAACAAAAATGAAGCTATATACATACAAAAAGGCATGAAACAATACATAAAAGCATTCACCATTGCATACACTAGGTTAGAAACCCCTCACCTCAAGTCGGCTAGTCCTCTCCCCTGCCCATAGTGCGCCCTTGCTCTCAAACCTTTCGATTTCAACTTGCAAAATGAGAAAACCTAAAGCACAGTGTGTTTCCCAAGCGTTACATACAAAAAGGCATGAAATAATACGTAAAAGCATTCACCATTGCATACACTCCGTTAGAAACCCCTCACCTCAAGTCGGTTGGTCCTCTCCCCTGCTCGCAGTGCACCCTTGCTCTCAAAGCTTTCAATTTCAACCTGCAAAATTAGAAAACCCAAAGCACAGCGTGTTTCCTAAGTGTCTTCAATGAACAATACTAGTTACAATTTTAATTGCATGTCACCGCCCTTCCCGCACGTAACCGTTAGCTTGTCATACAAGGCAAAGGAACACCAGTGTAATTTGCGAACAGGACACCTCCTCACTTCCCGCGACGTTTCCTTCCGTTACCAATTATGTCACTAAGTCATCCATTTGGCGGGCCCCGCACTATGCCCTCTCTTCATGTTATGTATGTGACCATGTACATCATTATGTATGTTTTTATGCATTTTTGTATGTTCATAGGTACATTATTTTGTCTAAGAGTTAGTCGGCTCCCCTTGGAAGCCAAGTTCAAAGTTGACTCAACATTTCTATTCGTGGTCATTATCTGCATCCACATAACTACAACAAAATATCACTCCTCACAATAAAATAAAATAAAAATGTTGCCATAAAATCTGGATCCGATTCAGAATATCTACCTATCAAAAAGTGAATGACGTAAACGAGAAAAACCACAAATAATTTAGAAAGAAACTTTTCCGCGATACCTAGGTAACGACTTTGAACATTAAAAAGATGGACATGAATGATAATCATTAGAATATAGTTGATTTGAATTGACACATCGACCAATGAAAAACAAGTTAACATTCTTGTTTCGCATTGATGGACCTTTCCTTCTAGATTGTCTAAAATCTAGAAAGTCGGATGCAGATAAAGATAATGACCACGAATAGAAATGTTGAGTCAACTTTGAACTTGGCTTCTAAGGCACGTAGAATTAGTAGTTAATAAGAAAAAAAAATGCTCCGACTGTTTGGAAAATAGACTTGTTGATATGAATAGGTATTGGTTATGGTTTTCAGCCAACTTTCCTTTCGGTTGGGATATTTATTCTGGTTATAAATGTAGTCTCTCTTTTCTTTAATTATCTATTTTTGCTAAAAATGAGAATTAATGGAATTTAGGTTGCGAACTGTTTTATGTAGTGATGGATTTAGATATCAATTTTGGTTTGAGTCAATGTTTGAGTAGATGTTATATGACAAGGTTTTTATGACTTTAAATGGAAATAGATATCATTTTTCCCTTCAAATATAGAGGTGATAAGATTGACACATTCAATTATAAGATTGATGTTGTGATAGATAACATTGATATATCAAAATTAGTACTATTCAATCTATCTTAATTGTAGAAAATCTTCCAAAAATTTAATAGATCACCAACACCCTTAATTATTTTGTCTAATTTTTTAAACAACCCCTCTTAATCATTTCACCAACACTTCCATATTGACTCCTTAATTTGCCCGACTCACTTGATTGGCTTAGTGGAAACATAAATAACTCTACTTTGAATGGCCTATAAAATTTTGTTTTAAAAAAAAAAGCACATATAAACATTACCAACTCAACATTTAAAAAAAAAATGAATAAAAGAACATTTATTAAACATGAGTATCTTAAAGGACTAGCCAAAGGACCTTTTGAGATCAACATGAATGTTGTGATAGAATTGGCTTTTAGTTAGACAAATATGGTGGTTAAATTGTGTGAATAAGCTAGATAAGATGGTCTCAAATAGAAAGCAAGATTCAACTAGCCCCACTTAGGTTTTGGCCGGTTTAGTGTGACAACACTTCGCAAAGTCTAAATATGCAAAGGGAAAATCAAATGTGGACTACTAACATGGATTGTTGATTAGGGTTTTCACCTAATCTAATACTCCACACAAATATAACATCCAAGATAATAATTTTTTTGATTCATATAGTTCAATAATTGATAATTAAAATAATACTATTAGCTTTCACAATATATGATGGGAAATAACATTAAACAATTAGTTTTGGTCATTAATGTCTTTAATCAATTCTAATAATCATTTCTTCGTAAGAGAAATCATTTCATTATTTTTTTTATATGGAATTATAGCATCCATAAAATATTTAATAAAAAAATAGTTCTAATCATTAATGTCTTTAATCAATTCTAATCACCCTTTCTTTGTAAGAGAAATCATTTCATTATTTCTTTGTATGGAGTTATAGCACCAATAAAATATTTAACAAGATATATTTCTTAAGTTTCAATTAATTATTGTTCAATTTTATATTGAATGAAATTGTAGGACAATATTTTAGCCTTTAATTTACAAATTGTTTACTTCAAATATTAGCAAAAGAGTTTATTTTCTCTTTTTTATTAGATTATATTTTGGTGTGCAAGTTGATAGTAGGAACAAGGGCAATTCTTGTGAGAAGATGTGAAATATGATGTTCTCTTTGATTTTTTAATAAGGTTCTAAAATGTATATGGTACATGACATCAAGATTAATCCATATCAATGAAAGAGATAGAAAAATAAAAATTTCATGTCCTCGATGTGAACATTGGCCTTGTTTCACCAAATGCAACAAATAAGTGTCCAACTTAATAATTTAGTTTTCCCACCATACTCCTAGTTTGTGTGAAAATAAAAGCTTTGGAAAGGGTGGAGATCAATTTGTATTCCCAACATTGACTACCTTAAATAGCTTATATGCTCAACATTGGGCCCATTTTTTTATTATCAAATTTTGTAGTTTTCAATACCTTAGTAGATATTTATGTAAGTGTGGAAACATACACAAGGCATACCAACTATTTGAAAAAATAATTGAAACAAATGTAGTCTAATGGAATGTAATGATTGCAAGACATGCACAAAATAGATTTATTAAATGGCCTAGAAACTTATAATCAAATGCCATTACCAAGTTTAAAGCTAGTCTCCACGACCTTTGATGACATCCTACCAAATTATGCTAAAATATGAGAGTTGTAAAACATATAAGACATATATTGGACCCATATTATAAATATAATAATTAATCAAGTATGATTTGTGTCTCATCTTCAAATAGATTTATCAAACATTTCAACATCTTGAATGGATCTTGTATATCAAAACTTGTTCAAATGACTTTACCAATTTAACTACACTTAACAAATTTAATTTTGAATAGAGAAGAAATTATCATTGACTATAAGCATTCATACACTAAATTTTAACTCTAATTTTCAGAGTTTCTTCTAGATGATGCACATCTTATGTGTGGGTTTGGTTTGCACTAATAGATATCCAACTCAAAGACCATGTAATTATATAAAATACAAAATATAAAATTTCGTTGGAAGATAAACCCCCAAAAAAATGATGCTTATCAAGAAAAAGAAAAAGAAAAGTAATAATAAAAAGGCCCGTGAAGTGACCAAAGTGGTGCTTATCAATGAGACGGTTCAAGTACGCCACTACAAGAGTGAGGGGAAGGAGATAAAGATTCTTGGATTGGAAGACTTTTTCTATTACTTTCCGCGCATGGGCCCTCCGTGAGTTGGTAAGGGACAAATGTTGAAAATCATGCGCTACTTTCATTATCAATCTATCATTCAAAGAACGTCATCTTTTCTAGATTTATAACAACAAATTCAGGGCGACATGTACAGCAGCATGCAAAACCTGGATCCAATTCATAATATTGAGAGTCACGGAAATCTTGGACAAATAAATTAGAATAAAACCACCTCTATAGTTGCTTCACAGCTAAGTTGGATAGACCAATCAACCAATGAAAAACTACTACTTGTTATCCTTTTTCACTTACCTACTTTCCTAACCTCCAATTGCTCAATAAGTAGATGACAAAGCATAGGACCAAGGAAGCTTTCAATGCTTTACTAGGATGATTCATCGGCTACATGAGGAAATTTTGATTCCCATAAAGAAATAGTTTTCCCAAGGAGATGAGCATACCCTTATACATGGATATGAAAGGGCATGCATTGAGGATATATTTTGAGGTGATGTAGAAAGGGAAGACCCACTAGTTGAATTGAATATTTACTTATTCATCTAATAAGGGTATTTGTCATGATTTGATTCATTAATAAAATATATTTTAATATTGTTTAAATATTAAAATAATAATATATTTTTATTTATTTTTGTTAATAATTATCATGTAATTAATGTTGGTGTAAATAGGTGTTTATCTATTTAGTTCACTTATAGGTCTTATTTACATGTTAAGTCCACTTAGGTCTTAGGTCTAATTTTAGAAGTTTTAGTTATCTAGATAAAATCTTATCATATCTTATTTAGTTGGCTTTTATTTAATGCTTGTTTCTTGGATCATTTAATAATGTTGAGGTAGTCGTCTTATTGTATCAGATTAAGACACATGATGTCATGATCTAGTCTAGTCCTATCTCATTACTTGCCTCTATACACAAGGCATCATATATAGATTTTACATATTCAATCTTGCAACCTTGCATTCTTAATCATAGCAAGATATTCTTGTCATTTCTCTCTTGTGGAAGTTACTTTTTGTCTTGTAGGTGATCCTGTGGTGTTGAGAATTCAACATTAACTACTACATGGTATCAAATTTTCAGTACTACAAACTCCTTTCTATATTTGAGGGGCCTATTTTGGTTTGAAGATTTTACTAGGTGTGATTGGGGTTTCAAGGACCTCACAATTGAATTCAGGGCATCAGAAAAAGTAAAATTTTCCTTTCATTTTGTTAATTTTTGTTATGTTTTGTTAGATCTACAAGGGTTTGAAGTAGGGTTAAAGTTATAAGATCTTGAAGGTAGTTGAATTTTTGGAGCACTTTGGGCCAAATATGACCCTGTGATTGTGTTTGGAAGGCCCAAAAAAATTAAGAATGACTGCCAAATAGTTGAAAACATACACCTTGTCTTAGGGGCATTAAAGGAATTTTTTGAGTTGTCATTTTTTCACCTATATGAAATCCATACAATACATATCTATATTGTATGGTTTGTATGCAGGCATGTCAGCCTACAACCATTGTATAGTTGCAGAGGCATATTCCAAAGCATTTTTACATATTCCCTATGTATTGCAAGCATCAACATTGTACTTCTTTGTTTGTGGTTCGTTGGTTATCATTTCATCCAAGGTACTAACTCCATCTGGCAGTACAAATTTATTTTGACAATTGCAAGTTTTATTAAGTTAAAATTTCTATTTAAAATCACTTGAAGGCATTGGTCATGAGGGGTTGTATACCCCTCAATTCTTGCCAGACAAGGGGATTATGCCCTAGGCAGTGTGACTTAGGTCCACCACCTTGTCACCACCAGGCTACCTCCCAACTATTTCTCCATTAACGATAGGAGGGTGGTGCTAATTTTCTTAAAAACTTGTAGAATGTTGCTTGGTCATATGGGTGCCCAAGGGCTCAAGGCCCAAGGACCCATTTGTGGCCCCTTAATGCTCAAATCAAGAAGTTTTTTTCAAATGGGCATAACTTTCTGTCATGATGTCAAAATTTTGAAAATGGATATTGTTAAAAATCTAGCTAGATATGTACTTTGTAGTGGTGAAGGTTTTTTTCTAGATTCTATTATTTAGTACTTGTATTTTCTATTTGAAGTTATATTTATATTTTTGGCTCTCGAGCTCATAACTTTTTGTCACGATCTCCAATTTTCATGATTCTTGCAGCGTTGGAAAAGTATTGAGGAGCTCTATCAAGTCATCCATGCACATTTTTCATGTTTAGCCCCAAGTAACTTTTATTTATATTTGTGCATATTCACATTCTGGTTGATCATTTAGACATACTATCACTTGGGATATCATGTGTCATACTTAAATAACACCAAATAAATAAAATATGACATAATGAATAATAAATTAAAGACATAATCAATCAACTATTTTCTATCATAGAACAATATGTCCAAAAATAATAATTTATATTCATTTACAAATGTCAAATTTACAAGTTACATAGTTTGACTTAGGCCAACATTGCCACTTAGTCAACTCAAGTTACATCATGTAGTACAAAGTACAATAATAAAAAAATGGAATTCCATGTGATTCCTCTTCAACGCTCACCACATCTAATGGGCAAGAGCATGGTTCAGGTGCTTTTCCACCCAACCACGAAGCTACACTACCCTAGTATTCTTCCTAATTTGAAGAATACCTGACCCTACAGAGAATATTTAGCAAGAGAATACAATATGCAAGGTGGAATCTGCTGCATGCCTAACAACTACATGCATTTCTATCTACATTTAGAATATGCAAGATCAATGTTAGGAAATGGCAGAGAGTTACATCATAAAAATTAGACCATTCAACATAATGGACTACAAATGCTTGGTCAAGCATATGTTGTATACAACTACAAAAGGTAGATTTTGGAAAAAGCAAAACCTATAATCTATGTTAACCCATTTTCGGCACCCGTCCTGGAAGGTAACCTCCCACATACATAAGATAACATACATCTTATCTAAATTACACAGTTTGCAAACATTCAACTTGGTTTTTAGTAGATTTTGCTAGCCAATATTTTCATGATAAAGAATCAAACAATCTACAACATCGTCTATGCATGTCTCATCTTGTTTATTTCAATTCAACAAATATATGTAAGGAACTACACTAGATTTGATAACGATGGAATCAAACATTTAATCATAATACACGATCTATTTCTTCACTTAAAATAAGAACATCACGGTTAATGCATTAGCATATAGATTACCAATATTTCCTTTATTCCTTCCTACTTGGAATGAAATATATATTTTTAAATAAGAACATAAATCAATTTTAAAGTTCGGGTATAGCGCATGCATGTGTATATACATAAATGAAAAATTTATGCATGTACACATATATGGTCTTTTGTTAAAAATTGTGCATGCGTATATACATTCTTTTAAAAAAAGATCCATTCTACATACAAATTTCCATGTTTAGAAAGATCTCAACTTTCATCAGATGCACAATTTGATTCAAAAGAAAATATAAGGAACATAAATATTAAGTAGTCTCTAGACTTTGGAATGAATTTGAATTCAAAATAGAATTTCACAAGGTCATTTTACATAGAAACAAATTATGATCGAAATTAGAATTAATCTATGTTTAAATAGAGTATATACGATTCAATCTGACTTCCTTTCAAAGAGTGACCATTCAATGTTTAAGTATATTTCAAGATTACTCTTGAATCTTCTATTCAATTCTTTAATAAGAACATTCTAAAAATTACTACCATGTCATTACTCATTTCAATGTAAGAAAGAAACATTAAAAATGGTTATTTGAGTTAGATATGAGTCAAAATCATGCATTTCTAAGCAAATCTGACAAAGACAAAAGTATCATCCTACACCTATGGATAATATGAATATTACTCTATTTTGAAACAAAAACTAGAATAAGGTAACTCATTCAGAACAAAACATATCGTTTGGACCCATTCATTCTTTTCAGGGCATCAACATCTAAGGACAAAATGATTACTGTTGTATTATTTTAAACATCATTGAAATCATTTAATATTGTTCAGAATGATATGATGAATATCGTTCTATTTAATTCATCCTTTTAAATAGTTCTATATCAAGTTTGGAACAATAAGCATGTTATCATTCTGAACGATATGCATGATATCATTCGCCCTTGTGTACCATTTAAATCACTCAACGTCTTTTAGAATGATATGGAGATTGTCATTCAAACAATAAAGACACCATGAAAATCAAGATATGGGAACAGTGAATAAGAATCACTCAACACTATTTAAATCATATTCATAATGAGCGATTGTATGTATATATATACATATATATACATATATGTATATATATGCATATATATGCATACATTGTTTTGTTTCTTTAGAAACATTAATAATGGAATGATGGGAATGCATCAGTTGGCCTATTAAGGCTCATTTAAAAATCAAAAAATAATGATTTACTTTTAAAACTATAACTTAATAAATGGAACAATGAGAATCGTTCAAAACTAAAAAATGTTTGCAATAAAGAAAGTACATACATAAATTAGAACGATGGTATCGTTCTCTGGTTCATTCAACCAAAATAAGGATTATTTATATACAAAGGATTAATTTGAAGATTTAAACATCATCCAAAAGAAAATAGAGTTGCATGATCGATGTCATTAGCATTGCTCAATGTTTAAAGGTTTCATTATAGAAATGAGAGGGTTCGGTCAAGCGACCCTTCACACATGCATTAACATTCACTTGGATCATTGTAACCTTGATATTTTGCATAGACAAAGCAAAAAGAACTGAATATGGTGAGCCATGGAGACAGTGTCCAAAGGTTGGACAGAGACATGGGTTTTCTTCAAAATCAATATTATCAATAGAATATTAGAGGAATTCGATAGAGTAGGGAAAGCAATGATAAAAAAAGGAAATATTCTATTAGAGGTCGATCTTGCCTCTATTTGCTACACATAATCAACCAAGACAAAGAGTGTAGAAATATGTGAGATTTTGAACAAATTTTTCCTTCCTTGCCCCTACTTAGTTGACCTCTTTCCCTTGCTTTTTGGACCAAAATTCTTCTTCTTCTCTCTCGTTTTATCTCCCCTCTATCCTTTTTACATGATTTTTCCTCTCTAAAACTACATTCTTTCCTAAATTGGAAGGCTTCATTAAGTTGGCTACCCCCACTTCTTGCACTCAGATTTTTTCCTCTATTTAGGGGCTTATGGGTGGCATTCAACCCATTCGAGCCCATTTTCATTTAAAATTTGAATATAAATCAAATATTAAATATTAAGTTAATAATTTTCAATTAACACTTTTCGTTTAAACATTATTTCCATATGATTATTTAAATTGTTTTCCCATGTGACATCCTTTTATCATTTTCTAAATTTCAAATAAAGAATTCCTTTCAACATTTCAAATAGAAGAAAATAATTTACCACAAAAATATATTTCCAACTCCATTTTTCTTAAAATGAAATTAGCATTGAATAGACAAGGTAAATAAAATGCTCCAATAAATTTGTTTCCATAAGCTTACCTATTTAATCATTTATACATTTCACACAAGAAAAAATGATATCTACCAAATTGCAAGTTAAATGTAGGTGTGATGATTTTTAGTGGTGTGTGCATGTTCCAGATTCCACTTATCGATCATCATCCAACTAAATACTCCTACCTCAACCATGTTCTTGGTCTTCAACTTGTTCCTACATTCACACACTTGCACTTGCAAAGTTTCATGAGTAACCATTAACCAATGCTTTAAATGAAAAGATTATATTCTTCATCATAAAATTCATCCTTCGTATTCAATCATATGAATATAGATATATTTCAAATGACATTGAAATCTTAAATTTATCACAAGTCAAAATTGATGAATTTCATTTTCTATAAATATTTAAATAACCTAACATTATTGAATGTAAGCAAAATTTGAGATGTGACATGGGAAGGTTTTGTTTTGATCCTTACACTTCATAACAATTTTATATATTATATATATCTCATGTTGCTTCATTAGATTCCAAGGTTGCTTCATATTGATATTTTTCTAGTGTTCCATGGAATCAAGATCATTGTTTCTTTATCATGATTCTAAAGTTGTTCCAAAAATTAAGAGTTTCTAGTGTTTCTAGCATTAGACTCATCTTGTCTTTTATTACTTGGATTAAGGTTCTAGTGTTACTCCACCAATGTGCTTTCAATGTTTCTTTGCAGCAAGTTATCTCCTTATGGGGAGATATTTAGTCTTTCTTCTTTCCTTCCTATGGAGGGAAATTTGATTGTATCTTTTCTCTCTTTTAGATAGGAGTTTTGTCCTACTGGATTTTCTCATTTTCTTTGTTTGTGAGAGATTACATTTGTACATGGGTACCTAACACGGCCTTGTAGTCGAGACTGATCTTTACATCATTTACATAATAATATTTTCCCTAAGTTGCACTTAAGGGGGGCTTTTGGTGTAAATAGGTGTTTTACCTATCTAGTTCACTTATAGGTTCTATTTACATGTTAATTCAACTAAGGTTCTAAGTATTTTTCTAGATAAGATCTTATCATATCTTATCTAGTTGGCTTTCATTCAATTTTTGTATCTTAGTCAATTTAAATATTGGGGTAAGTGCAAGAAGTTGAGTCCACGAAATGTGGAAGTTTTTGCCTTAGCCAAAAAAATGAAATCGGCATTGCAAAAATGAGATCTCGATTTTCATAAACGATATCCCATTTCGCTTCGGGATCCCGAGCCTAAATTCTAAATGGGATCATGTTTGTTAAAGGGTCCTGAACTAACGGATGCGAAACAGAATCCCGACTTTTACAAAACGGGATCACGTTTTAAGGTGGTATTTATTTTTATAAAACAAACAAAAATCAATTCATTCAGAAAACACGAGATCTTGAATTGGCAAGGACGATAATGACATTATAACGACCTCCAGGTGTGCCTCCACCTCCAATTTTTTTTTTTTTTGTGTTTTCTTAAGAAAATTAATACAATAATAGATTTTAGCATTTTTTTTCCAATTTATTTAGCATTTTATGCATTTAATTTCCCTGTAATAGTAGAAATGATGATTTGTAGAAGTAGATGAAAAAATGCAATGAAACCTTGAAGATATTGAATAGAAAGGAAAAAATCAACCTTAAATTGTATCTTAAGAACAAAATTTATCTTTTGGAACCTAAATTGTTCAATCAAACCAAAAAAAATTGTACTTGAAAACCCTAATTGAAAGGAAACAAAAAAAATTATATTTCAAAACCCTAAATTGAAATGAAATAAAAAAATTGCATTTGAAAACCCTAATTACTTTTGAAAGCTAAATTCAAATCAAAGAAAAAAAATTGGATTTGAAAACCCTAGTTTAAAATGAAACAAAAAAATTGCATTAAAACCCCTAATTGCTTAGATTGAAACCCTAAATTGAAATAAAATAAATCATTTTGCATTTGAAAACCCTGTTTTCGAGCTCAAGAATATTTGATAATGGAAAAAATTCATTTGCATTACTTTAAAAATGTTTTAAATTTCATTTTCATTGTATGGAGAAAACAATATGTTAAACTTTACTTTCAATGTTAAATTATAATTAGATTAGAAAACAATATGTTAAAGAATAGTTACAATTCATAAATTATCAATGTTTGTTTGCAAATTTAGTTAGCAAATTCCTAAACCCTTGTACAATCCATTTCCAATTGTCACTTAATTAGATAATATTTGCATTCATTTCTATTTTGTGTTTTAATCTCTCTTATTCATGCCTTGTTTCAATTTCTTGTTTGCATGTGTTGTCTCTTGTCTTTCGACAATCTTAACTCTCAATCTAGTCAATTAATTGTTAATTAAGCTTCTAGTTTAGTCTAAAATCTCAATTTGCACTAGTTACCTAGACACTAAAAGAATCTAAATATTTTTCTTTTCTTTCTTTTAGGTTCTTTCAATTCCAAACAATCCAAAATAAAATAAGATTCAACATTAACTAATTTTATTATACATTTTATATCATAAAATTCATTTAAGTGGGAAATATTAATGAAAAAAATGTTAAATAAAATAATCTTATATTCAATTAAAAAATATCAAGTTAAAATATACATCAAACTCAATCTTAATAATACATAATTGTGTTTCTATTACGAAAATAGTCAATCTGTTCATAAAATAAAAAATATCCATTTAAACTAGTCAGTCTATTACCCTAAACCGTAAACTGATGTCTTAAGGGGATCAAAGAACTCAAAATTTGGTGAAGTTTCCCAAGGAAACCAAATTTAACAATAATAAGATCGTGCAAGATTATAATATGAATGATATTTCATGATCTAGGATGGTCAATCGAAACAAGAGCTATCTTAATCAACTACTCCACAAGAAAATGTTCTTCACTAACTTGCAAGTCCATTATTCCAATGGTCACCCAAACTTCACCCTAAGTTCCCTAAACCCTAAACCCTAAACTCTAAAATCTAAAATCTAAACGCTAAACACTAAAGCATTCATTTTGTCCTAGGACTTTAAAATGAAATTTGGTTGCCTTAGGAAACTCCACCAAATTTTATTCCCTTAAGCTATGCCATTTTTTCTTAGGACCTTAATACATAGATCCCCTTAAGCCATCATATTACCCTAAACCCTAAAGCTATCATTTTTTCCTAGGCCCTTAATGAAATTTGGTTTCCTTGAGAAACTTCACCAAATTTTATTCACTTGAGCCATGTCATTTTGTCCTAGGACCTCACTAGACATAGATCCCCTTAAGCCATCCTATCACCCTAAACCATAAAATTGATGCCTTAAGGGGTCCTAATATGACATTTCTTAAGGGGATCAGATAAGTTCTCAAAATTTTGTGAAGTTTCCCAAGGCAACCAAATTTAACGATAATAAGATTGTGCAAGATTATAATATGAATGATATTTCATGATCCAGGTTGATTGATTTACGGTTTAGGGTGATAGGATGGCTTAAGGGGATCTTTGTCTAGTATGTTCCTAGGACAAAATGGCATGGCTCAAGTGAATAAAATTTGGTGAAGTTTCCTAGGACCTTAATTAAATTTGGTTGCCTTGGGCATCTTCGCCAAATTTTATTCACTTAAGCCATGTCATTTTGTACTAGGACCTTGCTACATAGATCCCCTTAAGCCATACTTTAGGATGTCTTAAGGGGTCCTAATATGACATTTATTAAGGGAATCAAATAAGTTCTCAAAATTTGGTGAAGTTTCCCAAGGCAACCAAATTTAACAATAATAAGATCGTTCAAGATTATAATATGAATGAGATTTCATGATCTGGGTTGATCAATTTATGGTTTAGGGTGATAGGATGGCTTAAGGGGATCTATGTCTAGTAAGGTCCTAGGACAAAATGACATGGCTCAAGTGAATAACATTTGGTGAATTTTCCTAGGACCTTAATGAAATTTAGTTTCCTTGGGAATCTTCACCAAACTTTATTCACTTAAGCCATGCCATTTTGTACTAGGACCTTACTACATAGATCCCCTTAAGCCATCCTATTACCCTAAAACCTAAATCCTAAACTCTAAGCCGTAAACCCTAAAGCATTCATAAATTTTCCTATATTAATAGTTAATTGTTTTTTCATTCAAGTAACATGCCTTAGACATAAATGAGGCTTACACATTTTATCATTTGTATTCAATTATGTCATTTATATTTGATGGTTTAAGGTTATTTCCTAAACATGTATCTTACATTTTGAAATTACAAATATAATGCAGGTTCACTTATATCTTAGAGATCACATGGATCGATTCAATAATATTCATAATCCACCTCCATGCCATCCATCTCCACCACCTTCACCTCCACCTCCATAGACTCCACCTCATAACCCCCACCTCCACCACCTAAAATTGATGGTGCTCGCTTGCAAGAACAAAATCAATGCCAATGTTAGAACCATTCATAATCAAATCAACATTATTCACAATGAAGAATGTATCACACCACCTTTGAGGATGTTTGCATCTAGGATGCAAAATGTTGATTTTTTAGGGCTATGGATGGGATCTTATATGAGCATCGACAATGGCTAGAGGAGAGGAGAACTTTTGATTCTAAAAAGGAAAACACAAAGAAATGAAGAGATGCATTAGAGAGCCACAATAGTTTATAAATTAAGACAATGATCTTATAGTTATGAATTTATGTATTTGGTTCAATGGATATTTTGTGTGAAGAATTTATGAATTTGGTTGGATGGATATTTTTAGTGACATGTGTGTGAGTAAAATATGAGAATTAGAAAAATTAATTCAAAACACACAATCAATGCAACGTGCTATATTAAGGAAATCAAATTTAACAAAACAAATGATAAAGTGATTCCTCAAAGTCATTCCATCGTCCTCTATTCTTAAGGATCATGCATTAGTGCTTAGATTTTAGGCATGCACTAAACCACTAGGATGACACCTAATAAATGAGAAGCCATTAAACTAAAATACAAGAAAATACACCTACATCTACATGATTGATGAGTTTAATGGATGATATGCTAAATGATGTGCTGAATGATATGATGGTGTATACAAAATGATGCTAATGATGCAATGATAAAATGCTAAGCTAATGGATATGCTATGGAAATGTTGTAATGATAATGAAACAAATTAAGTTCCTAGAAATGAAATTTCCATTATAACACTACTTGAAATCAAATGCTAAATTCTAAGCTAAAATGCCAATGCTAAGCTCTCAAATACTGAAAGTATTTCTGCAAAGTAAATTTATTTTATGCTCTCTATTTGAAAAGTTGTAAATGAGCCTCTATTTATAGATTTCACCAAGGAATCAAGTGAGTGGCAGCAATGGACGGCTAGGATTCACTCTGGAGAGATCAACAATGAGAAGCAAAGAGGTTAGAGAGAATCAGGGAAGTTGTTCCCTTTAATAGAACAAGCTTGCCAAGTGTAGAAGGGAATAAATGAAAAGGAGAAGCCATGTCTCTGAGGTTGTTAAAATTGTCGAGGATAAATATCCATTTAGAAATTAGAAATAATTAATTTCATGTGACACATGGTGAGGTGAAGATGAGGTGGAAGGAAGTTAGAAAATATGGAGAAATGTGACTAAATTCAAATTTAGTTGGAGGGAATTAATCAAATAAAACAAATTAGTTAAATTTATTTATTTAATTAAATAATGAAGAAAGTGGCTTAGATATGGAGAATTAAGAAGTATCAAGTATATAAATAAATTTTTCATTTTATTTATAAGTAGAGGAAATAAAGAATTTATTAATTAAATAATTAGTATTTAATTAATTTTCTCCAGACCAATTTTAGATGTATACATTTTTCCCCTCTTTGAAGTAATGTGTTTACACATTGCTTCAAAGAAGAAAATTTCAGTGCTAATAAAATTTTGATAATGCCCTAGATGATGATTTTCAGGAGATAACAAATATATGCCCCCCTCGAGAGATAAATAGGGGAATTTTTGATGTTTTAAAGATTTTTGAAAATTTTGAAAATTTTGATGATTTCTGATGATTTTGATGGTGATTTCAAAATTTTACGATTCAGAAACGATTTATCTCCCAAAAAAATGTTGTTTAAGCCACCAAGTGATGATTTGATGAATTAAGCCCCTTTTGACTCCTTGTGTTTGATGTTTGATGATCATGTTCAGCTGATTGATTTGATGATGTTGATGTGATAGTTGATGATTGACCTCATGATAGGTGAGGATCAATGATAGGATAATGATGATTGACCTCATGATAGGTGAGGTTCAATGATAGGATGTTGATGATTGTCCTCATGATAGGTGAGGATCAATGATAGATTGATGATTGACCTCATGATAGGTGAGGGTCAATGATAAGATGTTGATGATTGTCCTCATCATAGGTGAGCATCAATGATAGATTGATGATTGACATCATGATAGGTGAGGGTCAATGATAGGATGTTGATTCTTGTCCTCATGATAGGTGAGAATCAATGATAGATTGATGGTGATGATGATCGAAATTACATTAGAGCTGATTAGGTTGATAGATTGATTGATTGATTGATAAGATTGTTGATTTGTGATATGTTATGATAATAGGAGGATTTTTGCATCTAGTGTAGGCAGATTCAGATTTGATTGGGAGATGTGGTTTGACTTCTTTGATTGATTGATATGCCCTAGTATAGGATTGATTAATGTACTGACTTGATGATGTACTGAGACCTAATGTATACACTGATTTAGTTGAGACATTACGATTTCTACTATGTTATTGATGTATCTCTCCTCATTTTGGGATATCATTGTACATTTGAAAAATTATTATTTTGATATTTATATGATATGCAATGGACTATTGATCTATATGTCTATATGTGTTGACTATGATGGATGCATTTTATTTATGCTTTATGATACTTATGTGATGGTTATGTGATGTATGATATGATATGATATGGATGCAACATGTGCTATGATTATATGATGCTTTTATGAATGATGTCTATATGCCATATGTGATGAATCTTATTATGTGAATGAAATGTAATGGATGTTATGTTTTTGTACTTTTATGATGCAAATGTATGATGCAATGAAAATGGGTAAATGGATGATAATGTTAATGCAGAAATGGATGGATGGAATGATTGAATGATAATGCATAATTATGTGCTCCCATGGATTGTGCTTTATTATGATGTATGAGATGTATTGTACTCTATGTTTTTGTATTTTTCCGATGCAAATATATGACCTAATGACTAGATGGATTTTGAAATGATATGATAATGCGTGAATGACATCCTAATGCTTATGAAAATGATCCTTTTGTTAATGTTAAATTTACTCAACCCATCAATGATAGAGATAACATCACTCATAAAATTGGACCAGCCTTGGAAAAATCTATAAATACAAATGCAACACTTAATATGAATGTAGCCTAAACATGCAAACCTAATAATGCAATGTTTTCATCCCAGTAATCAATTTATTGTACTTGGTATCATCATTGAGCCTTTGAAATGTTGAAAATAAGTACAAACATCAATGGTATAATTAGACCATGATGACTTGAGTACTTCTTTCATGATATTTGATAGGGCAAGTTAACACAAGCATCTAGGTATGATTGGACCAAGATGACCTAAGCATTTCTTGCATAAACAGACAAGAGTTAATCATTTTCCTATGCGAACCTGGAATGTCATCAGTGATACTTTTTAGAGAACATCCCACAATGATTCACATAGTAATAATGATCAACTCACAAATAGTATACAAAGAAAAATATCATTCTCGATCATAGCTTCTCTAGTTCTTGACCTCCCTGAGTTGCTCCAGAGAAATGATAACAACAATCATGATACAAATAATTTTAACATTCATGCTAAAGTGATAAAACCTTGATTTAGGGGATGGCCACCAAATGAGATTTGTTTTGATTGATCTTGTTCTTGTTGGTTCAGATGGTTGGTTTTTGTGATTATGATTGATGTTCAATGTTGCAGCTCGCTTGATCGTTGTGTTTTTTATCATTTTGTAGTATTGTTGTTTGTCTATCGTTTTAAGCTCAAAGATAGATTTCCCCTAGTGAGTTTAGGATTTTACCCCAATGGAAACAAACCAATTTATTATGGATATGCACAATGATCACCAAGCAAAGGTGAGGCATGACCGCAACACCCGAATATGTACATGAGGCTCAAATGATAGATGTGGATAGTGATAGCGAAGATCTAATGGTCGAAAAACATTCCAATAGAGGAAGAAGCTAGCCCATCACAAATAATATCTATTGCTAGATTTTCACTACTTTATTTTATTGCACTTTTTTTAGATTTTATGTTTTTTATTTTTTTTACTTTTTCCCTTTTTTGTATTTTTGTATTTTTTGATTTTTTTTGTATTTTTTCAGGACTTTTATATGATTTTTTTTTAATTTCTTTATGACTTTTAAGATGGAATGATATGATATGACCAATTGAAGAAACAAGATTCCCCACAATAGAGGTAATGCCACCATGGATAAATGATAGATCAAAATGAAAGATTCACCACCAAACATGTCACACAAGCAACATATCTCATTTCGAAAGATGATAATGGTTGATTGATTCCATAAGGCATGATGATGATAAGTACTTAGGATCACTGATTTCCTCTAAGTACGATAAGATTGATGATTGTTGATGATTGATTGACAAAAGATATGAGGACTGGATAATGTTTTACAACTAGGCTCAAATATGATTTGCATGATAAGATTCAAGGTTGTAAAGGGACATGATGACATGGATTTTGGTAAGCTAGGAGATATGGAATGGAAGAAAGCAAGGATAAAAATAATAAATGGGATGATCAAGATCAACTAGATAAGATACAGACACAAGGCCCAAGTATTTTGCCCCTATTCCTCATCAAGACCAAGGATGAGAAGAAAGGATGTATCTAGTAAGAATGATGGAATATGGATAAGATGAAAGATATGGTATGGAAGATATGGATAAACCATATAGGATAAGATATATGATGTTCAAGGATATCCTTAACCTTTTCAAGATCAAAGGTGGAAATGTAAGGAATGATAAGATGGACGAAATTTTCCCCCCAAGTGTAGAGTGCAAGAGGAATATGGGAAATAGGATATGGATGATATGGAGATGGAGGAAGGACTTAAGCATCAAGTTTCATGACCAAATACCCCTTTAATAAACCATGGTAAATGGGAATTAGACTCATAAATGTTGGCCTATTAAAGGTACGACGAAAGAACTAAGGACTTATCCAAAGGTTTGGATTAAAGGAGAATAATGGCGGATGAATGTTGGGTAATGGATAGGAGGTGGGAAACCTTGTTGATGGATAGATGGGAAGGATTGCAAGGTCAAAATTGGAACACACCTTGAAGGATTGCTGAGTGATGGAGGAAAAATGGATTTGGAAGGTGATAGGTTTTTAGATGACAAATGGGAGAAATCTTTTGGAATAGCAAATTTGGGTGCCAATTTAGATTTTATTGCTTCTATGGAAATTTTTGGAATCCACATGAATTTTGACTTTGATTTTTGCTTTGTGGGCCTTTGTGGCCTTTGATATTTTTTGTTTTGCTTTATGGGCCTTTGTGGCCTTGGAAATTTTTCTTTATGCTTTAATGGGCCTTTGTGGCCTTTGAAATTTTCTTTTGATCTATGGACGTTTGTGGCCTTTGAAAATTTCCTTTTTGCTTTGATGGGACTTTGTGGCCTTTTTTATTTTTCCATTAATTTCATATCAAATTTTCTTTTATTTTTGCATGCCTCTTTGAGGAGACATGTTATTCCTTTGACACACATGGATTTTGATATGGAATCTTTTGACATTTGGCACCCAAATTGCTTCTAAGAGCAATGGGAGGGGTGGATTGAGATGAATGGTATGGAGGTATTATGGATGAGTGAATGTAGGTAGAATTTTGAAAGGGCATCAAGGATGTGTGCCTTTGTTGTTCTTGAGGAATAGGATATGGACCTAGGATAGAGGGAAGGTTTGATGGACTAGGATGAGAACCTAGGATAGATGGAAGGTTTGATGGACTAGGATTAGGACCTAAGATAAATGGAAGGTTTGATGGACTAGGACACGAAAACTTAGGTATATAACCATGGCTGTGATAATATGGATTTGGTTGTATAGAAAGGGGTTCCAGGATACCATGTTCATGAAGGCATAATCCTTTTCCTTTGTAGTTCATACTTTGACACATTTGTTTACCAATGTGATATGTGTTGTTTGTGAAACAAGATGTGAGTCCATTTTGGGGAGGATATGATATGGATGAAAGGATAGGTGTTGGAAGTAAACTGGAGCAAATCAAGGTGGAGGATCCCAATTTGTAGGTGTGGGGTTCATGGATGGCTAGTATAGGTGTGATAGGATCTTGACATGGGGGTGATGGGGTACTTTGATCTTGACTTAGAAAAGGATCATGAGGTGTAGGAGATGGAACGACTTGCTCTTTATTAAGTATGGAATCATCATGAAGTGGTATGAAAGATATATCTTGATCTAGACGAGGAAAGGAATCATGAGATTTTGTGGAAAGCATATATTGATCATCAAATGGTAGGACATCATTAGATAGGATGGAAGAACTATCATGCTCCTGGGATGCAATGGAATCATGAGATGGTATGGATTCATTAGATGTGGTGGAAGGAGGACTTGGAAGAATACTTTTATCTTGAGATGGAAAGGAATCATTGTGGATGAAAAGTGAAAGGAGGGGATCATTATAGAATTCTTGAGAGATAGGGTCTTGGTCAAATATTGGAAGAAATTGTGGAATTTTGGTATCATCGGATGAAGTGGAAAGAATGCTGTGATCTTGATGTGTAAAGGAGTTTATGCTAGCATGGTTTGGACTGTGAGATTGACATGAATCATTAGATGCAAATGGTATGATAAAATAAGGTGGTTGGATGGAATCATTAACTTGGGTGAAAGAATCTTGAGATTTATTTTGACTTATGGGAGATGAAGATAGATGCATGACATGGTAAGATTTTTCAATATCATTTGTGTTCAAGGACTGATATTTGGGCTTCTGATTTAACTTTTTCAAGAATTCAAAGAAATTGAATTTGGATGATGCAATTGTTGGTGGAGAAGGTGTCATGTCCAGATTTCTATTAGAGGAATAAGAACAAATGTCTGGTAGCAAATATCTCTCCGTGGTTTCTCTTTGTATGTCTTGGAGTTGTTGAATTTTCTTCATCTATTGAGTTAAAGCATTCAATTGATCCTCATCTATTTCAGCCATGGTGGTTTGAGTTTCAATTTCCTATTCTTTGAGTTTATGCTTTTTGCGGTCTTGTTAAAATGGGCATACAAGTGTTATAGTTTTCACTAAACTTTTGATCTTTGTTTAGGAGTGCCAAAGAGATACCTAGGTCGAATAGAATGATGAATTTTATTGATGGAACTAAGGTAATGAAATTTGATGTAAAGTGTGTTGTTTTGGGATGAAGGATGACAAATCCTGATGGTGAAACTCAACTTGATTATCAAATTTGGGTTTGATGGTTGGGCACTTTTTAGATGTTTGATCAAATTTTAGGTAAAGGATTTCACTTGTAAATGCTAATTTTACCAAGTTTAAAGCAATGTTGGGATAAGGAATGAACTTCTCTATGGAAAAAATCCCTAAATCTGGGTTCAAAATGTCAGATAGGGGTCAAATTTAGCTTTTTGGTTATAAATCTAGTGGATGTGTTGTAACAGTTAATGTATGCGCTAAAAGGTAGATGCATTATAGAGTGGCTTGAATGTGCCATAGAATGTCTTGGATGTGTTGCAGGATTGGTTGGATGCACTACATAATAGCTTGAATGTGCTAAAGTATGGGGTATATGAGCTATAGTAAGGAATGAGTGTGCTATAGAATGCAATGGATGCACTGGAATATATGGTGGATGTGTTATAATAGCATATGGATGTGCCAGAGGATGGTGTGAATGTGCCAGAACAAGCAATGGATGCACTAAATTGGGAAAATGTCACAGTTTCTTACAAGTTTGTTTAATTTTTTTGATTTTCCAGTCAGAGAATTGTTTGTTTCAAAGGATTTTTTCTGAATCAAGGTTTTCACTTCTAGTGTGTGATGTTTTTTTTTCAATTTATTCAAAAACACATTGGTAAAACACATCAAACATGTACAATTCTTAAGGCTAGCCAAGACAATATTTACTGGATTCCCACTTGGATTTTACTCTAGTTACACCTACTTTTAGCGGATAATTAGAAGCTTGACCACACTGGCTCCCCTCCATGACACTTACTTCTTGGGTCAGCCATGCTTCAATACCCATGAATCTCCCATGGCATACTTCTCATCTCTACTAAAAGCCACAAAAATGTGGGATGACTTCAAAGGTTAGACCTTCTGTGCCATTAAATAGAATAGGATTTTGGCTTGCTATCATAAAAGTTGCTAGTATAGGAATTTCATTCATGGGGGATCATCCATATGGAAATAGACCATTGCTACCTTTCTTGTCAGAATAATCCTCGTGATACTTGAACTTTCCTCAAGTACCCACACTTATATACCAGGTGGAAGTCACTGGGCTTTAGCGTGTTCCCAATTGGGTCATTCCCTTGGGTGATTACTTTTTCCCACAAGGAAGGCCCTCTAAGGATAAAACAAAATAAAAACGAATGGATTTGGATTTTTGGTCACCCAATTAAGAGGAGAGCATATGCCTACCATTCATCAAGCATAGAAAATATGGTGTTCTTTCCCTCCTAATTAATCTAGATTCCTAAATTAACCAAAAGGAAATAAATCAACTCTAGCCCCTGCATCAAAATTATTAGTATTTTTCAATAAATGTTCTTTGACAACATTCAAGGGTTTCAACAGAGTCTCTGACAATATTTATGAAACCTGCATGCTAGAAAAACATTCATCAGTTTTCAAAATCTACAAAATTTTGCAATGAAGATTAAATGTGCCATTACAGTAATTCAATACACTAAAAAGGTAGATGCACCTGAAAATGCTATGAATGCGCTATAGGAAACAGTGAATGTGCTATAGAAAGTAATTAATGCACTATAGAAACCCCCTTATGCGTTGATGAATGGCTTGGATGTGATGAAGTAACGTGTGGTTGCATCGTAACAGTTAGTGTATGCACCGAAAAATGTTTAGGGTGCATCAGAAGAATTTGCAGTTGTGCTGAAAGAATTCATGTCTAAACCTGTAAGCACACTTTCCAAAAAATGTTAAAATAATAGGGTCCCAGCCCCACGGTGGGAACCAATTTATGTGTGAGTAAAATATGAGAATCAAAAAAATTAATTCAAAACAAAAAATTGATGCAACATGTTATATTAAGGAAATCAAATTTAACAAAACAAACGATAAAGTGATTCCTCAAAGTTGTTCTGGACATCGTCCTCTATTCTTAAGGATCTTGTATTAGTGCTCTCATATTTTAGGTATGCACTAAACTACTGGGATGACACCTAAGAAACGAGAAGCCATTAAACTAAAATGCAGGAAACTATACCTACATCTACATGATTGATGAATTTGATGGATGATATGCTAAATGATGTGTTGAATGATATGATGTTGTATATAAAATGATGCTAAATGATGCAATGATAAAATTCTAAGCTAATGGATATGCTATGGAAATTTTGTAATGATAATGCAAAAAATTAAGTTCCTAGAAATGAAATTGCATTATAACACTACTTAAAATCAAATGCTAAATTCTAAGCTAAAATTCCAATCCTAAGCTCTCAAATGCTAAAAGTATTTCTGCAGAGTAAATTTATGCTATTCTCTCTATATCAAAAGCTATAAATGAGCCTCTATTTATAGATTTCACCAAGGCATAAAGTGATGTAGCAGCAATGGACGGTCAGGATTCAGTCTGGAGAGATCAATGGTGAGAAGCGAAGAGGTTAGAGAGAATCAGGGAAGTTGTTATGTTTAATAGAACAAGTTTTCCAAGTGTAGAAGGGAACACTAGTACACAAGCAACAATATATGACTAAATAAACTACTAAAAATTGTATATAAATGACTACGTTTAGTCATATGACTATTAGTGGTTTATTTGTAGTCATTTATAACACCACCAAATTTATGACAACTATTTTAGTCATTTATTTAGTCATTGATTTGGTCATTGATTTAGTAATTTATTTAGTCATTTATTTAGTAATGTATTTAGTCATTTATTTAGTCATTAATTTTAGTCACCTGACTATTTTAGTGGTTTATTTGTAGTCATTTATAACACCACCAAATTTATGACTAAACTATTTTAGTCATTTATTTAGTCATGGTAGTGATTTAATTAGTCATATATTTAGTCATATATTTAGTCATGTATTTGGTCATGTATTTATTCATTACTTTAGTCATATATTCAGTCATTACAAATCAAATCTAACTTAATTAATCCTCACAAACTTATGCATATAAACTTCAAGTATCATAGATATTCAAATGTTGAAGAAGCACCATGAAATGAAGACTAAAATGCTTGAACAAATATGATTGATCAGACACACACAAAAAAATTACAAATCAAGAGGAGAGCCGCAACACAGTATTTATGAGTGGAGAAAAAACCACTTTGAAAATTTACTTTATTAAGCCTCATTGGAAAATCAAAATCTCATTGGTTACATTCAATGTCTTAGTGACACTGTACAACTTACAGACACTATATAAACAAAATGCTCCTATTTTCATATACTTATACTATTTTCCCCTTCCTTAACTGCAGTCCTTTTGGAAGGGCAACGACCTCCTATAGGGGCTCGACCCATTTAATCCCCTTGCAAATCCACAACTTTCCCGCCACTATTAGTTTTGGCTCCTCCAAACTCTTCCTCGCTAGTATTCACCTTTCACTTCTCTAATTTGGAGTTGTGGCTTGAAAAATAAGGTTTCAAAATTTGCACATCAAAAACTCAAAAAAGTCAAATAATATAGAGGATAAAATTCAAACATTTTATTTTCATTTTCCAACTATGGAACCCTAAACTTAGGCACTAGATATAATGTTTCCTATTTATCTCTTACAATTTTTGAAAAGATGAATTCATGCAAGACAACAAACAAATAGACAGTATTCAATTAGTGATATACAACTTCCTTATTCCTAAACAACTAATCAATAACTTGATTATTGATTGTAAATTTGTAATTGATATGTTTGAAAGTGTCCTTCTTTCCTATGTGTGAATTGGAGCTTTGGATGAGGATATGAATATCCATCAAAAGAATATTTGGAAGTAGATTTTTATTAGATAACACAATTCTCATATGAACTATAAAAGTGCATCATTATATTCTTAGATCATGAGTTTGGTCCATTGATAAAAATGAAATACTCAAATAGAGTACTCCAATCCTAGAACATATTGCATTATGATACAAATTAAATACTTGGAAAATTTGTATCAACATAAGGGAGTGAATGAACTCGCTTTCCACCTGTACTACCATTTGGAGCCACACGCTCATAAGACACACCTGTAAATTCTCTAGAGACCTGCACGAAATAATTGTCATTCATATCTCCTTTGTACAAAAGGCTACTGGATATAAGTTAAAACTATGCTAGACTTGTTATAGATTTATCCCATAGTTTTCAAATGCATTCCCCAACTCTAGGAAAACACCATACAACCAACTAAAAATTAACACATGCAAACATAATAAACATGAAATTTGCAAAGTCTGTGATATACTAAACAAGCTTTTGGTAAAAATAAAATTTAATATCATTGACAATCCAGATCACAGTCAGTGATCCATCATCAAGTTTAAAGAAAATTATCCTAATGATGGATCACGGAGTGTGATCTAGAACGCTGACGAAATTAAATGTACAATTTTTTTTACCAGAATATTGTTACAAATGTAAACAACACATATTCAGCCCATCTAGTCATATCTAGCAAGGGAATACATTATAAAAAAACCTATATATACTATATAGATGCATTTATTAATTTTACTGTTCTGAAATAAATCTGCACTAATGGTAAGCTCCAATGACAATTTCAGAAAATATGGATGACAACAAAGTTACATACTAGTGTTGCAGCTTGTAGCGGTTCAGAAAGATTATGTTTAATGTTTTCCTTTGAATTCTCAATTCCTATGACAAAATTCCTTAGCCAAGCTCTAATTAGGTTTTCCAACCATAAACATGCAATAACCCATCATGTACTTAGGAATGAAGTTATATTTCAATTCAAGCATTGCAAAACATGAAATAACAATGAAAAACATGAGATAATGGAGTTTACTACCTTCATTACAAATAGGTCATGAATATAACCTCTACAGTGTGAGATTTTAGTGAGTCTATGTTCAAAATCATCTTGTTGAATGTACCCTATCTTAGGAACACTTTTTGTAACCTTCACTGCATCTATAAATTTAGGCTTTTCACGTCCTAAAAGATCCAACTGCTTGTAATTATTTTGCATGCTACCATCTATTGGATTTGATAGGTTTTCAAAGGCCTTTACAACCATACAAGAAGAGGTACATTGAGGGGATCCTACATTTCTGAGAAGCATGGGGGACTTCAAAAGGCCTATGTACTTCCAAGAACCATTTCCTCCAGATTTCTTCCATTCATGGCCATTCATGGTAAGATTTCAAAGCTAAAATACAACCTACGATTTTTGTTGTAGAACCTGGTTGCAAGCTCCTCTGAAGAAACAATAGTATTAGACAAAAGTATAGAGAACTAATTATTTAGAATCTAATAATATTGGAATGAGCATGCTCACTTGTTCTAAATCAGAAGCTTCAAATGTTGGCAACTTTAACTCCTCAACAGATACAATAAATTTTTTGGCATTCTCAAAATATTGATAAGCAGATAAAGGTTGGCCTTCAGGAAAAAGTGATGGAATGTTTTCAACCACCTACTTTCCAATTATGTAGACATTATTATCATGATTTTCAGCATAATAAAGCATAAAAGCAAGAAGTCAATTGGAAAATTATGAAATGTTGATAAATGAAATTAACTAGCTAATGTCAACAACATGCTCCCACCTTTGGCATTTCTCATGGCTGAACCTTATTGATTAAGCTACATAAAATAAGTCCATTTCTCAGACACAGACGAAACTCCTCCTCAGAGGGTTCACATGGCATGTCTGAAGGCTCTGCCATGCTCATAATCCATGTTGTAGCTAGAAACCTTCTACTTGTTGTGAAATGGAATGCATAAAAAGAACTCATTATAACTTAGAATCCCAAGAGGAACACATTTCCTTTGCTATAAACATCCATAGCAATGTACATATATTGTGATGTGAAAAGAATCAATAATATAACTATGAAATTTTTTTATGGACTAAGCAAAAAAAAAAATTTAAACTATAACACACCATTCTCATCAAAATATAACACCATACCAAAAATGGCATAACTAATCAATAATATGACAATAAACCAAAGATACAAAGTAATGTATTATTTAATACAAATGGGCAATGTATCCATAAATTGATGATGACCATTATAGCTGCCAGAGAATACATCAGACTTCCTATCTCCTAGCTTAATAAAAGTTGCACATTAATGAAAATAAACATAGAATTTTAGTAGATTACAATAAGTAGTTTGATAAAGTAGAAATGCCACAAAATAATTCTAGTATCATCCTTACTAAGTAATGTAGCAACATTGGTCAGTAACTTAGAAATTAACCAAAGAAGTGATTTGATGTATTTTTAAACATAATACAAAATATTAACAAGTTAATTTATATGAACTACATCCTCCCCCCCCCATTCAAACCTGCTTTGCAATGCTAACATCTTCAACATATGCATCTTGAATATTTTCAGCAAGCCTATGAAGAAAGATATTTGAAACTCCTCCTACAGCCACAATAAATGGACCAACAACTAGAGTTACAAGGGCAACTTGCCAACTATTTATGAATCCCACAGCAAGACCTCCAAAAAATGTTGCAGTGTTATGGACATAATTTCCCACTTGGTTCATCAACTGAGTTATGTTCATCCCCGAGGAAAGTTGTGAATTGTTGAGTAAACAAAGCAATGGGGACAAGCTTAGTTTGATATATCACTAGGCAATGGGGATATGATCAATATACTAAACAATGGAATAAGCTTAGTCTAATACATAATTGCAATGGGGACAAACTCTACATGAAGGTTGTGATTGCAATAGTTAGGAATTGTTGAGAAGATGCTTGGAGATGAGTCTTGGTTTTATTTAAGTATTTTAAGCACTTTAGCATTTTAAAAAAAATTGACCAATGTCTTTCATCTTTAAGACTTTAACAAATCCATAACCTATAACTCTTTTTAGAACCATTTCCATGGTAAATGAATTAAGCTATGTTTTAATACAAAATTATACCCATCAAATTATAGACAAAGATACAATGCTAGCTATTTAGCCAAAAAGATAACCATACTGGACAGAGTCAAAACATCTCTGGTCAATAATAATCCTAGATTAGACATGCTATCAAGAAAAAACATCTAATATCAAGATAAAACACCTAATATCAAAATGGGGATCTAAAGTTGATCACAAATTCTATCTCAATTGAGTTAGTATCATATATAAATAAATTTAAATTTATGCCTTATTGTTGCATTTATACAAGTTAAAAGGAAAATGAAACAGAGTACAAAATATACAAACTGAAAAGCCCACTTTCTTCCATGAATCTAAAAACCATCACAATAGGAAAAAAAGATTGAAATTTTATCACTGTAAAACAAAAAATATAAACAATAGCTATGATAACAGCTATCTACTCATTTAACTATCTACTAGCACTTGCACCAGAAGGGTTGCAAGGGTTACGCCAATAGAAAAATATGTAAATGTCAATAAACATTTGATATGGAAAGAGCATATTTTTCAAATTTCTTGTATATGGTATAGTTGGGATACGACATTAATAACAATAAAGAATATGCCTAGAATGATATTTTATTTAGAAAATTCTATGGACAATTGAAATTAGGTTAATTCTCCATAGGATGATATAGTGAATAAACTAAAACAAGATTTTCAACATAGGTTACGGTGAGTAAGATAAATTATATGAAATTTGATGTCAAGATAAATTCATATAAAGCCTATGATGATGAAATCTTTAAGGTGTAGTAAAAATGGTAAAGATAATAAGTTTGAATTAAATTTCTACAACTTTGAATTTTTTTGCTAATAATTTACTATTCAAACATTTTGAAAACATGAGAAATGAACCAAAGCCTCATCAAGAACAACATGATCTGCAGTAAATGAAATGATAAACTTACAAATAACTTCTATACCATGATCTACAATAAATGAAACAAACCAAAGCCTCATCAAGAACACCATTTTTTTCATACATTGCAATACATTCAATGGAACCCCATTGGATGATGCATTTTTTCAATCAATTCATGTGCATTCTCTATACTACCATATTTTTCATACATGTCTATCAGCATAATCACAACAACATCATTAACAAAAAATGACTTTCAATCACATTATGATGGATATCCATACCCAGTTTCAAAGCTCCCATTTTGGTACAAGTTGAGAGAACACTGACAAAGACTGACGAGTTTTTAGCTTTATAACTATCAATTGTATAGACATCCCACAATCATCATATTCAATGATAACAATTTGTTGAGGAATTTTGTCAAACTCTTCCTCAATATAGGTTTTCTTCATAGCAATACCTTCACAAGAGGTCGTCAGAAATAGACTGAGAGGTACTAATTACACAGATGAACTCAAATAGCCTTTATGTCATGCAAACTGGGAACACAAATAAGCTAGTATAGCCCTGAGATTGATCTCAGATGTTGCAACACCATTAAATATTAAAATAATTTTAAAAGTTTGAGGCAACATATCAGTGAATTAAATTCATAATAGGTACATTTTTTTACGAGATATGGGGACACTTTATTGATTCTTCTTCACTTACCTTCTATTTTCTCCATCCACAACACCTTTTGTTAACTTAACAGACAAAGAGTTTTCCATCCAACCACATCACTTCAATATACATATTAAAAACAAGATTATAATATTTCTTGCATATATTCACCACTCATACACTCTAGCTTATTGATGCAAGGGAGGATGGTCTTCAACCTATTCAACAAAATTCAAGATCAATCAAACAAATATCAGATTCATAAACTCCTTAAATACACTCTTCACCATACAACCTTTCCCTTTGCTTGTAGGTTAGCAGACCTATGTTTCACAACTTTTCTCACAAATATCTCACCAACTCCAGAGGGTCTTAATAGTTTTGAACCCCCTTTTTGGTCAACCAAAACATGTCTCAAAACCAATGTAGGTTTCTTTTTGACAACTCACCCAAAACCCTATTTCAACACTATCCCAATAGGTCAATTAGGCCTATTTTTCAAAACAAGTACCCTTAAAACTTGCAAAAAACTTAAGATAATTGCTCAAATCTTATAATTAGGCAACATATAGCCAAAATAATCAAGTTTCAACTCCTCAAACCCTCATCCTATCACTACTCTAAGAAACCCTTGTTTCCACCATTTAATGGTAGGGTTTATTCAAAATCACCTTTCCAAGTCTCACAAAAAATTTCCACCACCCCAAACACTTCTCAAAAGGTCTTCCCTCACTAAATAAACCTTCCTACAACCTCCACTCAAAATATTTCTTCAAACTCACCATCAAAACCATATTTTTCATTCACTAAAACACTGGTTTTTCCCAGAACAGTCATATATGGACTCCAAAAAATCCTCACAAATACTCAACTTGATATTCCACCATCCTAAACTACTGACCTATTCCCATTCCACATAGATACAAGAGTGAAAATATGTGGAATGGGCTCTTATTCCATTTTAAAGTCTCAAAACTTCAAATCTACCCTCATAGACCGGTGTTAGTAATTTGAGTCTAATTTTCTTTGTTTAACACTTGGAGACCTCAAATCAAAAGTAAAACACAGCTATATCACCCCTCTACAAGATGCACAAGCTTTTAGATATTTTTATAGAAGTATTGAGCTGTACAATTCACTGGTAAATAGGTTTTTATAGAGAAAAACATAGAAATTTGCTTCAAACAAGGGTTTTATTTATTGATTCTTCTTACAAACTTTCCAACCAACCTTCTCATCGGTGGAGGACAGGTATTTGTACCTTCTAAAAAATCCCTCCAAAAACTAACTCATCACCTTACAAATTCCCTTTGACTCTTGAGCTTCCCAAACTTTGTAATTTTGCAATTATAAACTTGACAACTTTTGTCCATTTTAGCAATTTTATCTTTTTGGACTCCAAGACCTTTTACACACCACTAGAATGAAAAAAAATATTATTTCATGGTCAAACATGACCTTATTTACCATGACCTACAACTTGACTCACAAAACCCTTCATAAACCCATAATGAACCTTATTTACATATTATACTCTTTTGAGCATTTATTTACAACATTTCAACATTGTTTTCAAGAATGAACTCTAAATATATTCAAGTGGCTAATGAGGCCTTATTGACACTTTTCAAGACCTTAAACTCATAGAAAACCTATATCAACCCAAACTCAAGAAAATTCATATGCCAATTGATTGGTGCTCCTACACCACTTATCTATTCATACTAGAAATAAGGTGGATGAAATAGAAAATCCTTGTGTTATACTAACAGACCTTGCTATTCATATTAAAACCAATTGTCCCCCATCCTTTTATTTTTTCCACAACTTATATGTATGGAAGTTGTACTGCTAGAACTAGAAAGAGATAAGGCAACTCTCTATCCTTAACATCATAATCCTTCTCCAATTTTCACCTTAATCCAATATGTGTCTTAAATCATGGAACATAAAATGAGAGAGTTGGAAACACTATATTTTTCTAGTTTGCGTAGATTTAAAGAAGGCCAAAGTTGATCTGAGTTATCAAGCATATAATTCTAAAGCCCTACAAATTGATTGGCAGCCAATGAGGGACATAGGGAAGATACAGTCAAGATCTAAATAGAGAATTCAAAGTAGAAGATGCTAGAAAACCCAATATAAAATCTTCGTGAACTAATTACAAGGGAACAAAATAGAAAACACACATACCTTGAAGAAGTTGAAGAAACAAGGCCATACTAGAATTGAAAGCTGGAGGAAAAATTAGTCCCATCATGGTACCTAGATTTATGACAACCACATCCAAACCAGTTTTCTTGGAAAAATCCCAAGCCACTTTTTCAGCAAGTGTTTTTGATACAGGATACCAAATTTGCACAAACCTAGCTTTATTCTTGTCAATCACTAGCTCAACTACCAAACGCTAAAACAAATAATCACTACAAAAATAGACTAAGAGAGCAATTCCTCGCCCCATTTTTTTCATAGTAATCAAGATCATTCCAACAATTTTCATCCTTGGGCACATCAACAAGCCAGGTTGGACTCGGAGTGATTGTCGAGATTGACGAGCTTAACACTACACATTTCACTTCTTCTTTGTGGGCAGCTTGCAAGACATTCATAGCACTCTTGATAGTAGGATCCAAGAGTTGAATCTGCAAGGATACAAAATTCTCATTCAAATATAAATAACAATAAAACCTTGCAATCAAAAGATCAATCCCCCAAAATAAGTTCAATCTCCAAAAATAAGTTCAATCTTAATTTCAGCCTCTCCTTAGCTCCTTCCATGGATTCCAAGTGCTTGGTCCTCTTTCTCATTTCTTGAGTATATTCCATGTATAATCATAATCATCCTCCCAACCGAATGACCAAATTTTAAATATCTCAAAAAAAGAAAAATAAAAATCTAAGAGCTCTAATTGTGTTTCAAAAACTTACCCAAATCCTAAATAGTGGCATGAATAGAGTAACCTCTCTCCAAAAGCTGCAACTTATGTTCTTCTCTAAAAAAAATTGTATGAGGTTCAAATAGTAAAGAGATTGATGAAAGATAAAGGAATTAAAAAGATACCTAGATGTAGTTGGATTGAAGGCCATAAACTAGTACATGTTTTTTTTGTGTAGGAGACAGATCACATCCACAAACATGGTAGAGCTATGCAAATTAGGAGAAATTGGATTGGAAAATGAAGACAACAGGGTATAAAGAATCATTTATCTACCACCATAGTGAAAAGTTAGCAATTAAATTTGTTGTGTTAAACATGGCCCCTGGTACAACTATTAGAGTTGTTAAGAACCTTCAAGTACGTTTTGATTTCCACACTGCATCTAAATTCATCTCCAAGATTGTTGCACATGGACTTCATCGGTATTGTTGTGGTGCTTTCATTCTTCCCTAATGTCAAGCATGGGTGGTTTTTTCTATAAAAAAAATATATCACATCGAATACTAGATAAAAAGAATTCAAGTTTAATACAAATTGTCCCATGGAGTTATTTAGTTAGATCCTATCCAAAGTCCATCTCATAAGGAATTTCACTTTTTAAGAGGTTAAAGGACAAGCCTACTAATGGAAATAACAATTTTTTGAATGTTGGAGCATGTCTGAAAAGATATTGTGCTCAGATGAAACAATTTGTATTGTTGTTGGTTAAAGCATTGAGGCAGTGGTATGCTTCTACTATAGCAAACTTTCTGCTATGTTAAAATGGAAACAAAATTATATGTTTCTAATGTTAAGTCAACACAAAAGAGGTGGTCTTCATTTGTTTCCACTGATGGGTTGGCACAAAAGAGGTGGGAAATATGCAAGAAAATCAATTAGCCCTTATTAAAAAGAGGAAGTCACCATTGATAGGACAATCACAACCCTCTTCTTTGAGGAGGTAGAAGAAAGGTGATAATTTTGTGCCTTGTGACCATGAAGATGTTAATGAAGTTGATTGAGAGAACTTTGAATTTTTTCTTCTTGTAAATGTTCAACCCATAGGGCTTGGTATTGATGATGACCTTTTTTATTTCAAAAACAACATTAATATTGGCATTAGTGAGCCTAAATTACTCATGAAAATGATTGGATTTTTTTATCGAGTCATGGGCAGGAAATTAAGGAGCCCTGTAATTCAACTTGTCATTGTCATTGATCCTAAGATGCTTGCTAATCTTGTCTATATTGAAGCTAAGCTTGAATAAGTTGAGGATGTCTTAGAAAGTTCCATATTGCATGATGGAGTGCTTTATCCAGATCTCTCAAGCAACAAGATGCCATTTTTTAATTAAATTTTAAAGATCTTGAAGATGGAAGGGTGTGGGTGCTTGCAAGTTTATTAAAAGATATCATGCCACCTCTAAAAAACGGAGTGGCGATGTGTATTCCTCACAATCATAGGAAAGTTCCACACTCTTGACTAACCTATTAAAGAAGGATACCATGCTTTAGTGGAAAATTGATGCAACAAAAATTTGTAGAAAAAGAATTGCAAATATAGAATATAGGTTACTATTGATTACTGGCATGTTTTCGGCATTGAAAAGAAAATATCACTTTGAAAAGCCAACATGACTTTACCAATGAAGTGCAAAAGATGAGAATTGATGAAACCACCCAGGAGAAAGAGGAACTAACTTTAGAAATAGTAATATAGGGAGAGAAGTCTTGATTTAGAGGGTAGAAGAATTCATGAAGAGTTGCTTAGTTGAATGAGTTGTTAGAAGATGTAGACTCCTTAGAAACTACAAGAATGGGAAGACATTAAATATGCCTTTATTAACATAAAAAAAGGAAACTTACTAACAAATTTTACCATCAAATGAGTTATCTCAACAAAAATAAGGGTGGGCATTGAGCATGCCAACTCAACCCCTTTTGAGTTTGAGTCAGCAGACCTCACCACCTAATTGAACAAAATTAGGAAGACTTCAATTTTACTATTAATACAAGATACCATGATGATTTTTCAGAGTGAATTTATATTAGAGTCTTTCTTAGTGTGGCTTAAGACATGTGTAGATGATATTCTCTCTACAGATAGGCTTGGGGGAAAGTATTTTCTTGATCTTGTGAAAAGTGGCAAGGAACTTTTAGAGAACGAGACATTGATCAAAGAAACATTGGACAATCTGGATGCATTAGAAGGGAGCTTGGAGTGGCTAAAAATGATTTTTGGTTCAGATGTTGAGTTTCCATGGCAATGTGTGTGTGAGATTATTTTGAAGCACTCAAAGAGTTTGTGGGATGAACTTTTTGAAAGCCTATTTGTTAGTAGGATGAAACAAATAATAGCTGATGGATTTGCAGATCTACGTGATAGAGTTAAGGTTGGTAAATGCCTTGAATCCATAGTTACATCTTTGGAAAGTTACAAATATGTTAAAACCCATTTGCAAAAATTAACTACTAGTGAGGGTTGGCTTGTCAAGAGAGGGGACCTAAAAAGTGTCAATTTACCTAGGTTGCATTTTAGATTTATGATGACAAATGATGAAGACTAGTTTGGTCGCCCTAATGCTTGTTTTGGAATTGAGGTTAGTCAAATAAAAGATACCATAGATGAGGGGTCCAAGAATATTTTGTAAGACCTCCTAAGTTTTCTTCATGCACATAAATCTCCTTTAAGGATAAATGATTTAACACCTTATTTGCAAGAGAAATTCTTCCATTTTATCGCAACATTGATTGTTGAGATTGAAGAACATCTTGCACATCTTTCATAAGCTTTCTATCAAGAAATGAAAAATGAGGAGATGCTAGAAAAAATGAACAACGAGACACTCGACCCGAGAATTATAGTGGAAAGGGAACTTTTCTTAGGAAGGCTTTTAGCTGCTCTCAATTTTCATTCAACCTCCCTTCCACTAGTTATTGGCTCGGCTTAGCTCTGGTTTGTCAAGAACAAAGCTTTAGTTTCAGGGAAAGGATCTTTGACTTTAAGATATTCTAGTACTAATTTTGATTACCCTCTTCTAAACAATTCTAAAAGACAAATACTAATGAGAGGGGTCAGTAGCCTGGATCACAAGATAAAAATAATAGCACCAAATTGAATAAAATGAGAACTATGCACAATATTTGTATCAAATCTCATAGCATGTGGATATTGTGGATAATTGAAGAGCTTTTAGGCATTCTCACAAGAGATCTAAGGGAGGATGATTCTTTATCCATATTCACTACCAAATTATTAATTCAAAAAGATGGCAATGTTTGAACTTTGACACCAACTCTTAGTAAACTTACTTAGTCTAAGTCCTTTCTTTTATTCTATATACAATTTCCTTCAATGGATGCATGTAGAGATTCATAAGACTCGATACTAAACCAAGAAACAAATATTATGACAATAATTACCAGAAAAAGAGTTTTGAAGATTGAAATCGATAACTAACATGATAACAGAGTTAAGGTGCCAAACAAACCTATAATTACTTTGTAATAAAATTCCATTTTCCAATTGCTGGTAAAAAAATTGAAATGGCTTGCATTTTTCCCCTTGCAAGTGGCAACTACGTCATATTTAATACTAAAATGCTTAATTCAAAAAGATGGCATGGTATATATTTTATAAGGGAGTTGAGTTGACCATTCATTTTATATGTTGGTTGTTCATTTTGCATACTACTTGTACCTTGGAGCCTCTCTTTACTTAAATAAAATCATGTCGTGTACCTTCTTTTGCAAGGTTGAATATGTACAAATCAACAAATCATCAACATCAAGTTGAGTATAAGTCTCATTGAGGGGACAAGGCATGACTATATTTAAGTAAAGAGAGGCTCCAAGGTAAAGACAAAAAGTTAAGCCAGTTTTGTTTGAGAATCTAGAGAGTATGTGGATAAAAATTCTTTTCAAAGTGGATCTGTCTCCTTAGGTTGCACTCTATTATGAATGTTGAAAATTTACACTTCTTAAGTCCTTATATTCAAATATATCTCCAAGTGCAAGAAAAGTTAAGGGAGTTTGAAACATAGTACATATGGAAACTATGCTTGGGAGATCATTTGTTTGGTTGAAGTAGTGATGAGGGCGCAGCCCGAGACTTAGAAATAACCCAAAAACAAGAAAATAATTTTATTATTTAGAAAATGGAGCTTCTTACATGTAGAGGATCTCAATCCCCAAGTTCTACAACACATGCAAGTTACAGAAAGCTACAGAATAACCCTTTCACAATATGCGAGCTTGTCCCCAAAAAGTTACCCAAAAATTAGAAATCTGCCCATAAATAGAGCTCCTCTTTAGTTTGGAGCCAAAACAACATTCAAATTTTAGTTTAGGCGGTTTGGCGCCGAAAATTTACAACATGAAGTTCAAATTTCAAAAGAGCATTTGCAATTGTATCTTCTAGAAAGTGTGCCAACTTCCCGGGGCCATAACTTTTAATCCGGGACTCCGATTCGCGAACCGTTTGAACCGTTGGAAAGGTCTCGAAGTCAATAACGCGCTTGAAATCCACTATGTCAATTTCAGCAAGTTTTGGGGCCGTTCTAGGAACTCTAAGTGCCTCAAATCTAACTCGAAAGATTTTCAGGTGCAAATCTAAGAAACTAAAACTACGATATCTTTCAACCCAGGAATAGAAAATAAAAACTATAAATTGGGAATTTCATTATGATGAAAAGGGTATCCAAAAATGTAAAAACATCTAAAAACTGAGAAACTTGAAATTTAACTATTTTTGGGTGATGCAAGATTGCCCTTACACCATTGGATGCTCCTGCATTAGACAGCCAGGGTAATTTGAGAAGTGACCCTATCACGTCTTAGATGGTTGAGGAAAACCCAACCAGTCAATAGCTGCCTTAGATAACCAGGATGAATCTTCCATAGGCCTCCCTCTCCATTTCACCAGATATTCTTCATACTACCTGTTTCTGATACTCCTTCCCACACGACTATCTAAGATTACTTCAATCTCCTCCCTTTCTGAAGTAGGTGCTAGCATGCCATATTGTCCTATTGCTGGTGCTTCCTCCATTCCACCTTCATGATACTCTGTCAAATCTAAAATGTTGAACATAGGGGAAATGTTGATTCCATCAGGCAACTCTACCTCATATGCATTCCCTGAATCATGCTTCCTCAAAATCTTACAGGGATCGAATTTCTTAATCTTCAATTTGTTATATGCTCCCACTGGAAACCTTTCTTTCCTCAAGTGGACCATCACTTCATCACCAATCTGAAACTTCTTATACCTCCTCTTCTGATCTGCCTTAGCCTTATACTGCATATTCATCCTGTTAATATGTTCTCTTACCTTCTCATGTATATCCTTGATGTGTTCTACAAAATCTTCGACTTCAACACTTATTTTCTTCTCTTGGTCCATCTTCCTCAATTCTGGAGCTGTTTTGGGGCTACCTCCATACACAATCTAGAATGGTGATCTACCAGTGCTTCTGTTGGCAGAATTGTTGTAAGAAAATTTTGTCTGGGGTAAGATCAAATCCCATCCCTTGGGTTTATCTCCTACCAAACATCTCAGTAGGTTACCCAGACTCCTATTAACAACCTCTATTTGCCCATCTTTTTGTGGATGGTGTGCAGAATTGAACTTCAGCTCTGTCTTCAGCTTCTTCCACAAGGTCCTCCAAAAGTACCCCACAAATTTGGTGTCACAATCTGAAACAATACTCTTTGGAAGACCATGTAGCCTCACCACCTCTTTGAAGAACAAGTCAGCAATGCGGACTGCATCATGGGTCTTCGACATGGAATGAAATGTGCCATCTTCAAAACCTATCAACCACCACAAAGACTGAACATTCCCTTGTTGTGTCCTTGGAAACCAAGAACAAAGTCCATACTTATATCCTCCCATGGCCTCTCTGGTACAGGTAAGGGCTAATATAAGCCTATATTTTGGCTCACTCCTTTAGCCATTTAACATACCCTACAACTTTGTACAAACTTCTTCACATCCTGTGACAACTAGGCCAATAATAATGCTCACTAATAATGGCAATGGTCTTATCCCAACCAAAATGTCTGCCATTCCTCCACTATGCTTCTCTTTATCGGTTCTCCCTCATGGAACTCCTTGGGATACACAATTGACTTCCCTTAAATAACATGCCATCCTAGATTATGAAATCTAGCCACCTTGTCCTATCCACTGTAATAGGTTCCTTGCAAGCTTTCCAAGCCTCTGCAAAATTAGGATCTTCAGCATACAGTGTCTTGAGTTCATTGAACCCAACCACTTCAGTTTGCACTTTGTCATCAATGTATGCCTCCTACTTAAGGCATATGCAACCCTATTTGACTTCCCACTCCTATGTTTCAAAACAAAGGTATGACTCTACAAAAACTCTACCCATTTCATATGCCTCTGATTTAACTTTCCTTAACTATTTAGGTACTGCAAGGCCTGATGATCAGTATATAGAACAAATTCCTTCGGCAACAAATAATGTCTCCATTTATTTAATACTTGAACTATTGCATAAAATTCCTGATCATATACAAAATACTTTCTCTTGGCATCATTTAACTTTTCACTGAAATAGGCAATGGGCTTACCTTCTTGGCTCAACACTGCTCCAATGGCACAACCACTAGCATCACAATCCACCTAAAACCTTGTTGAAATCTGGGAGGGCTAGAACAAGTTGCTCTGTCACCTTCTACTTCAACATTCAAAACTTTTTCCGCTCCAGTGCTCCACTTGAATTCTTTTCTATCCCCTCTCATTGTTTTAGGTCAGGGGTCCACAAATACTCTTGAAGTTTCTAATGAACTTTCTATAAAACTAGCCAACCATGGAAAGATCTCACCTCGGTAGCAGTTCTTGGGGTAGGCCATTCTAGAATAGCCTTCACCTTCTCTGGGTCCATCTTGAGACCTTATGCTGAGACAACAAACCCCAAGTACACTAACTCCCTCTTCACAAAACTGCACTTCTTCAAATTAATCAACAGTTTCTCTTCTCTTAAATTCTTAAAGGCTCTTTGAATATGCATCAGATGCTCATCCAACGTCTTACTGAAAATCAAAATATCATCTAAATACACAATAACAAAACTTCCCATAAATTCTTTTAGTACCTCGTTCATGAGCTGCATGAATGTGCTTAGTGCATTGGTTAGTCCAAAAGGTATGACTAACCACTTGTACATGCCCTCTTTGGTCTTGAAGGCAGTCTTCCATTCATCTCCCTCCCGAATCCAGATTTGGTGATATCCACTCTTCAGATCAATCTTTGTGAAGTACTAAGCTCCACTCAAACAGTCCATTAGGTCATCCATCCTTAGCAGGGGAAATCTGTACTTGATTGTTATCTTGTTTATGGCTCAGGAATCTGTACACATCCTCCACTCCCCATCCTTCTTTGGTGCTAGTACTGCAGGTACTGCACATGGACTCAAACTCTCCCATATCAAACCCTTTCTCAACAACTCTTGAAATTGTTTGTTCAACTCCTCATTTTCTGGAGTCATTCTATGAGCTGCCTTATTTGGCAAACTGCTCTAGGAATCAAGTCAATCTGATGACTGATCTTCCTTATTGGTGGTAAACCCTCAGGTACATTATCGAAACAATATCCCGAAACTCATCCAACATCCAGAAACTTCTTCTGGAACCTTCTCACTATCCTCCTTACTCACTCTAGGAATCAATGCATAACACACATGCTCATGCTTCATACCTTCTAAAAATTTTCTTCCATCTACATAACAAATTCTAGCACTATGCATACCTTTCTCTTCGGTCTCCTTGGGGTTTCAACTTGTGATGAACCCCATCCTTTGTCAAGGAATAAGTGTTTGCATCGCCATCATGTATAGCTCACCTATCAAACTGCCATGGCCTCCCCAACAACATGTGACATGCATCCATGGGGATGATATCATAGAGTACCTCATCATGGTAGCTCTTGATCTTGAACTTTACTAGGCACTGCTCATTGACCAAAAATTTGTGGTCTTTTTGCAACTAGGCAATCCAATACAGATGCGGGTGCCTTTCCCTCTTCAGCTTCAACTTTGTGACCATCTCCTTTGACACCAGATTATTAGTGCTCCCACCGTCAATAATGACATCACAACATTTTCCTTCACACTTGCACCTTGTGCGAAACAGATTCTTCCTCTGTTCTGGTTTCTTTTCCTCAGTCACTAGGGCTCTCCTAATCACTAGGGCTTCTCCCCTTTCAGCATCATCTGAATGTTCAGATTGGGTGTCCTCATCTGCATGCACAACCCTTCCACGACCTTCTGGCCTTTTTTCTGCCCTTCCTTGGTGTTGTGGACATTCATAAGCTCGATGCCCTTCTTCACCACACTGGAAACACATTCCTTTGAAACCACCTCTTTCAAATCCTTGTCCATATTTCCCTCGTCCTTTACCTCTTTCATCACCACTGTTTTGATCACAAGGGCGGTAGAAGTTGTCATTCCTTTGGCTTTGGCTGGTACCCACATCTTCACTTTTTCTTTTCATCATCATTTTGGCTTCCTAAAGGTCTTCCGCTACCCCTTCCATTTTGACCTCCTCGTCCTTTTTGCTTGCCATCAAATCTGTTGTTCAACTTCTCTTCCACCTTCAGAGCAAACTGATACACATCCTCAATGGTGGTCATTCTGACTAGGCTTAACTCCTCCTGAATGCTTGGTCATAACACATTAAGATATCGAGCTACCTTCTCCTTATTGGCCTCTGTGTGACCCGTTCTGATGATTATCTTGTGAAAATATTTAGTATATTCTTTCACAGATCTGCTTCCTTACTTCAACCCTTGCAATTTCTTCAACAGATCTAACTCGTAGTCCACTGGTATGAACTGCTTCTTTAGTTTCTCTAACATGCGATCCCATCTGGTGATGTTTCCCTTTCCTCTTCGATTTCTTTCCAACTGGACCTCTTTCCACCAAATACTGGCATGGCCCTTCAGCTTCATTTTTGCAAACTTAACCCGATCTGGGTCCTCTATTTCCTCATACTCAAAATATTCTTCTAGCTCATTGATCCGGTCGATCAACTCTTCCGGGTTCAGACTTAATAACTAGGGACTTATGCTCTAGGTCTTTTCTCGATCTTCGAAATGGCCCTTATTAGCCGCATTTGGTCTTGATCAATTGCTTCTTCTTCCTCTTCTACATCGAACCTTCTTCCTCTCCTTCATCCTCACTTTCCTCCCTCGGGTTTAACCCTCTTCTCAACTGCTCTTGTAATGCATCAATCTGTCTCGGAGGGCTGCCAGTGCATCTCTTCCACCAGCATTTCTACTACCTCGACCACCGGCACCACCACGCCACCGGCATCACTCTTGGAGGTATCTTTCTTGACCTCGACCCACAACCACAGTCTTGGTGCAAACTACCTCACGATCAGCGATTTGTCCACATGCTCAAGAAAACCCGCTCTGATACCACTTGATGAGGGCGTAGCCCAAAACTTAGAAAATAACCCACAAATAAGAGAATAATTTTATTATTCAGAAAACGGAGCTTCTTACATGCAGAGGATCTCAATCCCCAATTTCTACAACACATGCAAGTTACAGAAAGCTACAGAATAACCCTTTCGCAATATGTAAGCTTGTCCCCAAAAAGTTACCCAAAAATTAGAAACCCACCCATAAATAGAGCTCCTCTTTAGTTTGGAGCCAAAAAACATTCAAATTTGAGTTTAGGCAGTTTGGCGCCAAAAATTTACAACATGAAGTTCAAATTTCAAAAGAGCATTTGCAATTGTATCTTCTAGAAAGTGCGCCAACTTCTCGGGGCCATAACTTTTGATCTGGGACTCCGATTCGTGAACCGTTTGAACCGTTGGAAAGGTCTCGAAGTCAATAACGTGCTCAAAATACACTATGTTGATTTTGGCAAGTTTCGGGGCCGTTCCAGGAACTCTAAGTGTCTCAAATCTAACTCAAAAGATTTTCAGGTGCAAATATGGGAAACTAAAACTGCGATATCTTTCAACCCAAAAACAGAAAATAAAAACCATAAATTGGGAATTTCATTATGATGGAAAGGGTATCCAAAAATGTAAAAACATCTAAAAACTGAGAAACTTGAAATTTAACTATTTTTGGGTGATGCAAGATTGCCCTTACACCACTGGATGCTCCTGCATCAAGTAGAGGTCGTTTGCTTCATTAAGAGGCCAAATTTGTTGAAGATCTAAGGTCCACCTTGGAAGTATTTTTCTTTTTCCTGTTTTGAGTTGAAGAAAGTCATCAAATTATCCTTATGCATTGTTAGAGTCTAAACTATTCTAGTTAATTTCACATTATTTTGATTGTAGGGCATTAGAATTCTCAGTTTGAGAAAATCTCCTTAAACCTACAAATTAAAGCTCTATCCTTTAGCAGCCACAATATTTGATAAATTTCTTCCATGGGAAAATTGAATTTATGTGGTGATTCTATTTTCAAATAGCAGCCAATTTCCTCTTTGGCTGGGGAGTTCAGAAAAATAATAATTATCTTTGCATGCTTTTTGTATTGCCTTTAATGATTTTCATTGGTTCTAGCACCGATGCATTTTTAATGAACTGATGGTTCAGGGGAGTGTAGTTTGAGGTGGCAACCATTGTCTACCCTATGTAGGTACTGAGACTTTTAGGAAAGATGTTTGTAATTTAAGGAAAGATTTGTGGCAATCAACTAGATGATTGTAAAGTGGTTTGTCATATACTATGGTATATCCTAGGTCAATGTCTCAAGTTCATATACTATAAGAATTAAATAATTATTGCAAATCAATATAGGATGAAATTGAAACTATAATCATTCTAGAGTTTTTGGGCACGTTTACACAGCTAAATGCAGATGTTCATTCTCTCTTTATAGTTGGAATTTTTCCTCTATTTATTTGTACATTCATAACTTATAATCAATTTTCTCTTATGAAAATTAATTTTCAAGTCAGGAAGAATGGGTAATAGAATAATGAAATTATTGGAAAAAATGGGTATTCACGTGAATTTGAAAACAACTTTTCTCCCAATTTACTATTAACATGCTTTCTTGTAATCATTTTTCCTATAGACAAACAACAATACAATTAAATGGAAATGTCAAAATACTAAAACAATAATAACTACAAAAAACTAACAATCTAGAAGTACAACACTACATGCATTGTGTTTTTTATTAAGAAATACCATATACATTGTTACAAAACATTGAATGTTCAAGGATAATTTGTTGAGCATAATATATATATGAAAGGAGAGAAAGTGGGAAAACCTTTGACACTTCTCAATAATGTACAAGGACAATGTGTTAATATGCTCTACCAACACAGAAAAATCAGCAACAATTAATAAAAGGAAGTCAAATAGCATCCCACCTATTTCAAAAAGGCATGCATTTACCAAAAGTTATTTTTCTAAAATAAAACAGCAAATAACAGTCACATAAGTAGAAGAATTTGAAAGAACATTCAATGCCCAAATTTTACAGTGTCATAAACAACCAAAACATTACTTGAGAGCCCAGAATGAGTATTGCTCAGTTAGGTAAAAAAAAAACAAGAATGCATGCCCCAACTATGTAAAATATAGAGCTACAGAAAATAGATTGACCCAAAAACATATGAACCTATACCACATTCTAAAATCCAAAATACTCACATAAGAAAAGAAAAAAATTGCAAGTATAGGAAACAATCAAGTCAAGAATGGTGAAAATAAAGGGGGATTTCCTCTATAGCAGAATTTCCAAAATTACCTAATGCAATTTTTCCAAAGAAGTGCATAAAATCACCAAAGCTAGTACTTCATCTTCTTAACACAGTTCCAGGTTTAGAATTCATTGGTTGCAGCAAGGATAAAAAATGAAAAAGAAAAAAATGAAGCCCTTAAAGCTATAGGTGTGTAGATGAAATTCAGAAAATTCCTAAGTTCAAGTTGGTTGCTAGAAAGACCACAAAATTTCTTCACCTTCAACTAAATCCAGAACCTCAAATGATGCTACCTATTTCAACTATTTCTTCTTCCATCTCTCCTCTTTCTTCTCCTCCTTCTAGGGCACTTTATCATTTCCCCTTCACCCATATGGTTGGATGTTGTCTCAAAATCCAAATCCCTATCTTCCATTATGCTTTCTATTCCTTCTCCATTATGTTTGCAAAATGTTTTGCTTCTTGTATTTCTTGTTCCCACTATCACTATTCCTTTCTCTACTTGTAGAAGACATTAGCAGAAAAGAGAGGTACTGGAATGGGTAAGATCCAAAGTAACTAGAAAGAGAAAGTTTGTTTCTTTCATATTAGGTTGAGTTTACAATGCTTACTTTTCTATTCTTTCCAAGTCATAACCTAAGAGGTCAAAGACAACTATTCCTCCAAAACTAAAAGGAAAAGTAATATAGGATGTGTAATGCCCCGTCGTGCGAACCCCAAAGGACAATTACACAATAATTACAGCACATTTTTTGTTTTTTTTAAGATTAACATAATCATACAAGTAATACACATTAAATCATGACATGAATTTCATTTAAGAAGATTCATTAGTACATACATCCCTTGGGGTACACGAAGAGTCATTACGCGACTTAGATCCGCACAATGACAATAAAGAATAAAATCCAAAAATATAATCCATAACAAAGTAAACATTTAACAAATGTAACAAATACATGAAGATTCATTGATAAGAAACCATCCGAGTACATAAATACAACATATGCATGATTAACTTAACACATTGAATAGCAACTGCCATTAGCCACATAAGGTTTAACGTTACATTACAATACAATGTTCTAGAGGTACAATGATACAACAGTGTTTCCAAACATAAATGGAAACCATACACAAGATACCATGATACAAGTGAATAGAGGAATACACAGAATCATAACTGGCTCCAAGACGGATACAACTCTAAAGTCACTACAACAGCACCAATCCGCAACTCTCGATCCTTGACTGGGGACCCAATGGGGTGCTTAGCATGTTCCACCCAACCATGTGAGTCCGAAGACCCACCCCCCGTGCTAGGAGCTAACAAGAAAGAGACCTCAACCAAGAACATTCAAACAGGGAACCACAAGACTCAACAACATACAAAAGTATCATAAAACTCAAGGATTACAAAGACATAATCAGCAACATCCAAGAATCAACATACTATCTTAAAGTCATAAATCTCATCACATAAATCAAAGCAATGACCAATAAATAAGTAACCAAAGGATGATCATCAAACTGAATTAATAAACATAATACAATTCCAAATTGCAATTAAACAATACAATAACATCATATCACTGTATCAAAAGAGTACAAGGTCATAAGTCAAATATCAATGAGATCATACAAGATCACAAAGTACACCAAAGATGCATTAAGACAATAATCATAAATCGATTTAAGTCAATATAAACAACAAACTCAACCAATCTCCCATAACATACTTCTAGAGAAACACAATAAAGTAAAGCACATGGGCAACTAGGGGAGAGTGTCATCGCATAGTCCTACATGGGTTATCCTGTGCTCTTCCTCCCAATTAGAGGCGTCGGCCCCCATCTATGGCTGTCCTGTGCCCTTCCTCCCAACTGGAGGCGCCGGTCCATAGGGTGACTCATGCGGAGCCGTAGACCTCTCGTGAAGATGAGGTCACGACCTTGCCAACCACGACCTTCTCAGCCTTCCATTAGTCTGCGAAAGCACTAATGAAGATGAGGCATCCATTTTTTAAAATCTTATAATGATATTACTACCCAACCCTCCTAAGTTAATTATTAGGTTTTCACTTGATTACTAACTCACTCGTGGGTTATCCTGTGCCCTTCCCCTTAAACGGGGCGCCGGCCCCCACGAGGAGCCACTCTCCCTAGAGACCCAACCAAAACCAAAAAAACCAAGAAACCAAGGGTTGTACAACATAATAAAATATTAGATCACAACTGATAAGCATGCGAGGCATTACCCATCTCGCTATAAATACATAATCAAAGTCTCAACAATTCCCGTACAACCCTTTTTAAAATCATGAAACCAAAACACTTGCCACATCAAGGGCACATAAAGAGAGAGAACATCAACTGACAACCATCTCCAACCTCTGGAAGTATCTCAAAAATTTTACACTAGGGTTTCCCCATCAAAGAACTAACAACAATAATTGCAAGGCCACAAGCATCATTTGCGATTCATATATAATGAAAGGATACATAAAAATAAGATCAAAAACTCCATTCAAACAACATCAACAACTTCAATACGAACTAAATCAGAAATCCAAGGAAAACCTCTATTTTCTCCTCTCGGAATACCCATAACTCAAAGAACTTTTCAATTTGACTCATTAACAACTCAAGCAGAATCATCAATCATGACAAAGATAACATTAACCGATTTACCACTTAGGGTAAAGAACAAAAGAAAACATATGGGTTCCCAACGAATAGCAACATAATTTAAATGAGAGAAAATCTCCAACTCAAAATCAACTCACAAAAAGTCACATCGAAAGGATCTATCAAAACAATCCATAAAACCACACATTCAAATACAATATATCCATTCATTCAATAAGAAGTAACCTGAAACAATCTAAAAAGAACATTATTTTAAAGATCAATCATTCCCAACATTTAAGGATATCACAATATTGCGAAGTGAAGATATGATCTGATGTTTTTAAGCCATAAGACACTAATCACAAGTATACTCTTCCAAACACAAATTTAAACAAATATTTTCCAATTTCCACATTATACTGTTACTCTTAAATAACAATAATCTCCATTCCTAATTCTATCACTCTCTTTTTTTTTCAAGATTACTTAATTCCTTTATATAAAACAAGTCAATGACGATATAATTCAAGAACTTCCTTAATATTAATCAATTAATCATCTAATCCATTTAATCATTTTCTTTCTTCTAACCTACAAAAGTGATAACATTAAACTAGCATTTAAGGCTTCCTTTATATCCTATCTCTCCAACTATTGAGACCTCATTTAAGTCAATTTAAAGAAAACGAAGAGACATATTTTAATATCTATCTCACTACACATTTATCACAATTGTAACTCCATTCCCCTAAAGCTATATGCATAAAACATACAACCTCTACTTCTACGAACATGCAACTTCCACATATTTCACCTAAATCCACGAGACACCATGATTCCAAGAACTACCAAAGTGACATTTAAACCAAAATAATTCACATTAAGATATACCAAAGTAACCCTAACCTCCTTATTTAATCAATTTTAAAACAAGGTGAGAACACAATAACCCAACCCACTATATACAACAATTAACACGTAAGAATGACTTACATCTGTTAAATGGCTTAAAGGAATTCAACAATAAAAGAAATTATCTAATTGAAGAAAGAGTCCTCCAACTACCTAACGCAATAAAATCAACTCGTAACTAAATCTACTTATCTAAAATAAAATAAAATAAACCATTTGAACTCTAAATAATATAAATTAGTAAGGCTAACCTTCATTTAAATTCTAAATCAAATAAATAAGTGAAACAATTCTTTCTCAATTAATTCTATGCTTAAAATATGTCCTTATAAAGGATAATAAAACAAAAGTTTATTTTAGATAAAGGAATAATATCATAAACTTATATATTGCCTTACAACATAGATACGTCACATATTAGAAATTACTTTCATTTAAACAACCCTTTCAAATATCTAAATGCAATTAATTCACTTTTAATTATTATAACAATCCCAATTACATTTCCAATTGCTAATTATTGCAATGATGAAAATAACATACAAATACATGGGTATACACATTTATATCTTTCATTTGTTTACTCTTAAGTTATAATCATGATATACTTATATATACATATATACATATAATAAGATCAAAAAACAAATTTCATTACTCCAATTAATAAGTTAACAACAACGTATATATACAAACATATATATATATATATATATATATAATTGGGGAGGAAATGTTGTTTTTAAATACGCAGGGAGAGCATCTATATATATTTACATGTCATTGAAACAATAATCATATATATATTCCAACTAGATAAATCTATTCCTAGTGCCATCATCTATTTATGAAAATATTCTTTAATTAGAACAGAAACTCCAAAGAATTGGCAGAGATGGAAGGCAGACCTATGCACAAGTTTAGGCTTAAATAAGAATAAAGATAGGCGTAGGGAAACAAAATTAGAGAGACAATATTCAGTCTGATTTCCTACATTTCAAAACACAATCAGAAATAACATCAGTTTATCTGAGGAGATCAAATTCACCTGAAGAGAATGAGGTTAGAAGTTAAACAAGTTTGCAAAGGTATCAGGGGGGGTTATATATAAGTGCTTAATAATTCCTATTATGATCAAGTGCGACAACTGAGACAGGTCAATGAATTCAGAGAGGCTATTTAATTTACAACTTTGTAAGTCTGAAATTTGAAGCTGTGATAGGTTGCCAATGGTTTCAGGGAGGCCATTTAATTCTGTACAATGCCTCAACTCTAAATGATGTAACTGCGACAGATTGCTAAGTATAATAGAAAGTGAATACTGGAATTTGGAAATATCGCCATCTACTTGCATTATTATCAAATCCCAAATGTTATCCACAAGACGGAAGAGAAGGAGAACGGTGAGGTGAAAATACGTGACTTAAGAGTCTTTCAAGCAAATGCAACTAGCAGATATAAAGACATCATCTTAAGGAATGCAGTGATGCAGGATATGCACAAAACATATTTGATAAAAAAATACTTAAGGAACTTTCAAGAAATGCCACAGAAGAATTATTGCTGGAACACAAAGTGATCCACTTACAAAAATAATAGGGCACATTCTCAGAGAAGAAAAAAGAGAAATTTATTTACACGGGGTTCCTGTTACTTGTGTAGGTTGTTGGAAACATGAGGAATTCTGCTAAAAAAATTCAATCATTCAAATCCCAAATAATAAAATTAAACTGTACACTTACATCTGATTTCAAAACTAGTTGGTTGAAGGAATGGAAAGATAATGGAAGGGAAGCAAGAATACATTTTGATCTAAATTAAACCTGATCAACTAAGATTAAAACTTAACCTTTCTTGTGTGACTTAATAATTTGAACCAAATGATACATGCATCAATAAGTTATCTTGAAACGTGTCAACCACACAATGCATAAATGAGAAAGTAACAAATAATATTTTGCAATAGCTTATATAAATAAAAAGCAAGCAAGTTGAGAATCATATCTATGTTTTAAAATGGTATCCAATTTGCTTTCTACAAACCACTTGAATTCATCAGAAAGCTTCTATTGTAAGCCCAATGAGAGCATTGATATCAAAGCAGGTTATATAAAACGCAAGAGTCTTTCCCCCTGTCTCTTTTCTTTTTTTCTTATTAATCCTCAAGCAAGAGAAGGAACCGTACCTTAGATGAGAAAGAAGGAGAGAGGAAAAGAATAGAATCGAAATGGGCAAAGCTAGATCTCCATTCCTCATGCAGATCCTCCTGTCCAAACCGAAATTCATCACCATATGCTACTTGTAAATGAAGATAGATTCAATGCCGCGGCATCGGGAGTTCACATCTCTCTTCTTTTCATATGAGGAGAAGGGTGAAAACTTCTAAAAACCTCCCCCACCACAAAAGCTGAATATAGCTATCATTTATTTAGTTAGCAATAAACTATTCACCTTCCATTTTCCAATTTCTTTCCTTGCATTAAAACACTTCAACTTCCTATCTATTTAAATTCCTTATTATAATAATGATCTTTGAACAACTAATAAATTATTCATTATTATCGAATATCATTAAAGAATATTTTTACAAAACAATTAGTTTATTTATTTATTAATAACTCTTTACTTAATATTTTATAAAACTAATTTATTTAATTTTCATCTTAATTTCTAGTTCTATTTACTCAATGCTATTTTAATTAATTGAGTACAAATTCCACCAAATATTATGTTGACTGCATTACTAATCACACACAAAACAACAATAACGCAATTAAACACTTGCACAAAATCCGGAAAGGTCACAATGGAGGGGCACTACAGGATGTGGAGCCTTCAAATTTCCAAATGGTTGAGAATGATTAATGTAAATCTTCTTGAGATACTATCAGAAAATATTAAAGAAAGAGTCTTCAAGGATGGTGATAATAAGGCTGCCCTAAAATTTGAAAAAAAAACAACCTAAGAATTTTATAGCCCATCTCTTTCAGCCCGTACTGAGCTCCACAAGGTTTTTACTACAGATTTTGCATTCCACAAATCAAGAAAACCTAATGGATCAGCTAGTTGCACATAAAAAGAGTGTGGAGTGATAAAAATTTTCAACTATGATTGCATGTGCTAGATAGGTTGTATACTTTATTAACCAGGGAAAAGCTTGTGAAGCATGACATTTCAAAATTTCAATGTGGCCTGATTAGTAGTATTTCCACCTACAAGGGCTTCATAGAAAAAGTGTGACTTGCTCTTACTCTTGGACCCTTGAAAATAATTGAGATGGGCATGGTAGCAAGTGCTAGAGAGAACCAAATATTCACTTGGTCAAATCAGTCTAGTTTCTAGTTCAACTTCTTGAACATGATGAGGTACATGATGAATTCCATATATTGGTAAAGGAAACAATTGGAAGAGCTTAACATAATGAAAATATAGATAAATTTTCCACTGTTGGCCAAAATTTCTTGGATGTAGATGAAGTGACCAAGATTAAGACATACATTACAAAGAGCAGCTTCATTTTAGATGTTTCAGTTATTCAGATGGATTTAGTGCCACTACCTGATAGATCACAGGTCCAAAGCTTCATTGACATCTTTCAGAGGGTATAGCATACAAAGGATGTTGCTACTATTGTTGTTGTTGCACCATGCCTATCAAGTAGGGTTATAAAGTAGCTATTTTTAGCTATCTCTATTTATAGATTGATTCTATTTTATAATGCATCTAGTATGGTGCAACCATTTTAAGAGAATCTTCTAGAAGATTTATTCAAAGACATCATATTTTTAGAGGACCTATTAGAGAAGGCTTAGCCATAGATTCTTAATAATTTTTTAAAAAAAATCTATTTTAGGACTTCTGATTACAGTTGATATATTTGAGGATAACTGTATGTTTTCAGCTTATTTTGATAGAAAGCAAATTATTTTTAGTGTCGAAATTGTAATGTTCTTTTTATTTATTTTGAATATGACACATGAAAAAAGCTTGTAAACACTCATAAATATTTTCAATAGACTTTGGTATGCCTACTTCCTTCTAAATTTGTTCAAAGTTTGCATGTGATATTTGTATGTATGTGTTGTTTAGATAAATTGAGTTGTTTTTTCTGAATTCATAAATTTGTATTGCATGTTTCCTTGAAGTCAGTGATTGTAGCTTTCTACATGATTCCTTGGTTAAGTTTATCAAAGTTTGTGTGCCTCTAATTGAATGCAATATTTGTGTTGTACTTATGTTTTTTAGTGTTTGTCTTTAGCTAAAAAGTGTAAGCATAGCTAGGAAAATCATTATGTTGTTCCAGTTGCTAGGGATTGTGCTTTAACACAAATTGATGGTTAAAATCCAAGGGTTTCTCCATGTTTTGCAAATGTTTTCAAAACCCAAGAAAAAATCTCTCATCTTACAGATTGATCAAGATAGTTAGGGTTTCAAATTCAAGTGTTTGGTTGCTGACATATCATCATCATTCTAAGGTGTCATCTTCAATTTTTAATCTTTTCAAAACTGTAAAGTCGGTGCTAGATTTAGGGCAACTAGTTTTAACAAACTTATAAATATTTAGATTTGAACCATACAAACCCAAGATTTTAAAATTAATCTTATTTATAATCCTTTCTATAAGATTTTAAGATTAATCTTATTTATAATATTAATTAAGTAGATTATATTATTTCTCAATAATAATTATAAGATTAATTCTTATTAATTTGTTATTTTTAGAAGATTAGGTCCATATTAAGCCTTTGTTTAATAAAATATTAACAAGATTAATAAGTTTTAGTCTTTTGATTAATTACTCTATTTTATCATGCCTTGTAGTGGTCTCTTTTTATTTTTTCTTTGCTTTGTTTCCCTGTGGCTCCTTGTTTCTATTTTTCCTTTTTTATCTCTTTTTTTTTTGTGTTCTAATTTTCTTTCTCCTAGTCATCCTTAATCCTCAAACTGTGTGCCTCCACCCTTCTCTCTCCTCTTACTCTCTTTTTAACCAAGCTTGGTTTGCAACAATTCATTTTCTCCTTTAGCTCTCTTTCATCTTTATGATGGATCACGTAGTGTGATTCAAATGTTGATGATAAAAATTAACAACATAATTGAGTCCATAAAAAAATTTCAAATAAATATGTGAAGGCCTTAAGACTACACCAAGAGGCAATGCCTTCCATGCAATAGGTATTTTTGGTGCACTAAGCAACCTAGGCAGCTAAATGGCCATATTAGGTAGGGGTCCCACGAGGGTGGCTTAAGCTCTATGGATTATGATAAAATTCAAAAGAAAAATGAATAGAGTAATAGTCATTTTTACTTGTCTGATATTAGTCATTTATTTACTCATTTAGTTGTGATTTTACCTGATGACCAAATTAGTCACTTATAAATGACCAAATTAGTCATTTATTTGTCAAATACTACTAGTGTTAGTCACGTGACTAAAAGTTTTAGTCACGTGACTAAAAGTTTTAGTCATGTGACTAAATTTTTTTAGTCATGTAGTCATTTATTTGCCAATTCTACTAGTGGAATAATTGGAAAGGAGAAGCCATGTGTCTCTAAGATTGTTAAAATTGTTGAGGATAAATTTCTATTTAGAAATTAGAAATAATTAATTTCATGTGACACATGGGGAGGTGGAAGATGAGGTGGAAGGAAGTTAGAAAATTTGGAGAAATGTGACTAAATTCCAATTTTAAAATTCAAATTTAGTTGGAGGGAATTAATCAAATTAAAAAAAATTAGTTAAATTTGTTTATTTAATTAAATCATGAAGAAAGTGGTTTAGATATGAAGAATTAAGAAATATGAACTATATAAATAAACTTTGCAATTTATTTATAAGTAGAGGAAATAAAGATTTTATTAATTAAATAACTAGTATTTAATTAATTTTCTCCAAACCAATTTTAGATGTCTACAACGTGAATTTATGATTTTGGTTGGAAGGATATTTTTAGTTACATGAATTTATGAATTTGGTTGAATTTATGAACTTATAATGATGAATTTATAATAGTATATATTTTATGACTATCTACTAGATCATGACTTCTCATGTTGGAAAAATGTAATATATATATATATGCATTAGACATAAAATGAGCTTTTTGTGAATGTTTCAATTTTATTTTTTAGTATGTACATGTATTAAAATTGCATAGTTCTAGACCTTAAATTTTGAAATTTGTATGTATGTACATAGTTTAGTTGAATGATGTATGCATGCAAATTGTGCATCGTATTTTTTATTTTAAATGTATTTACATGTTAAATTTTGAAATTTGTATGCACATGCTCAAGTTCAATCAATGAATGTATGTGTATGTATATGTATGCATATCCTATTTAAACAAATTTGCATGTACATTTCAAATTTAACTATTTCTTGTAATTTTGTAAGTTTGTATGTTAATTTTGTATAATTTAATGCAGGTGCACTTATATTTGATATCATGGATCAATTTAACATTGATGATACCATCAATCCAACACCTCATCCAACTCCACCTCCACCCTAGGCTCCACCTCCCCCTCCACCACCTCCACCTAATATCCCACCTCTACCACCCACTAAATCTGATGAGGCACGTTTGCGAGAATGTATAAATGACCAAGTGGCATCCATTCAAAATCAAATCACTACTATGAAAAATCAAGCATCGATTCCACCACACATGAGACGATTTGCATCTATGATGCAAAACGTTGTGGATGCCATTAGGACTATTGATTCTAATCTAGATAGGCATTGACGAGAAAGAGAGAAAATGAGACAATTTTATGTAGACAGTCTCTCCTATAAAATAATTTTAGACCTTAAAATAACAAAATCCCATCTAGCCCCTTGTTTTATTGACCCTCTTACTTGGCAACCTATTCCTCCCAATAAATCTAGAATATATATGAGGTGGTGTACACATCCATAGATGAGTGCACATTTTTGGGATCGATGGTATATGGTATTTGAAAGTCCACCACATGCTAATCTAGAGGTCTCATTGTATTTTTTGGGGAAACTATATGTAGAGTTTGTTATGGGGAAAAATCCCAATTATTTTGATTTTAAATCATTTCAAGGTGGTGGTGGTGGCATGCCACAATAGAGGTTAGGGGAAAGGGTTAATCCCCAATGCCCCATGCATGCACAACCCCTTGTTGCTCCTCTTGGTCCTACCATTCCCGCACTTGTGCATCAATGTGTGGTGGTATCGACATTAGGATCCCTTAGTACACTTGCAGGAGACCTTGATCAGCATGCTTCTACAATAGCGGGTAGGGAGCATAGAGATGATGATGATGGAGTGTTTTATGGAGTTGGTCCTAATACCACTCTAGGAGTGTCGAGACCACATGTATGTACTAGTTTCCATCAATTATGCTATGCAACCAATTAGGCCACACCTAGTTTGAGTGCACGTGGAGATTTTGGCAGTTCATTTGGTCACCTAAGTTCATTTGTAGAATTTCTTACAACAAACCATCACCTTGAGGACACTGCGACACAGGTATAAATATGCATCTACATGTTGAATTTATAAGAATTTTAATGAATGTACATATATCAAAAAAAAGTTTGCAATACTTTTTAACAATCAGACTATTTGGTGTACAAATGAAACTAACGATGGGGAAATCATCTACTCCGTAAGTACATACATCGACACCAGTCCTAGTTGGCAACCCTTATGGGGTATTTTGATTTCAATTTTTTAAATTATATATGAAATAATTTTTAAGTTGAGTTTTAAATTTATAATTGAATCATGAACATATGTTTTAAATATTTATGTTAGTTTAGGGGAGTCAATTGACTTCCATGTTGATTCCACCCGAGGGGTTGTCGAGCACTCCTTCACTATCGAGCATCACAAATCAGGGGTAGGTACATTTATATTGTAAATTTTTTAACTTACATTAGTATAGTTACAATTATGAATTTTGACTTCACTATATATAAAATGTGCATGTACACTTGTAAATATTATAAGCATTAAATGTCTATATGTATGTCTAGGTTGATACGACAATGAGAATGGGCATCGAACAAACATTAGATGTTGTGGCTACTCGTGACACCTCTAAATTTTAGGTTGTTTAAAAAAAAATCCATAGAAAATGTGCAAACTTGAATATATATATTTTAACCTAATTCAAGTATACATGCTTTAAATTTGATCTTGTAGGACTTTGTTAGTGTGAATTTCTACCATGACCTGGTCATAGTTACACCTTTAGGAGGACATGCAGAGAAGGCTCCAAATATCAACCAACCAAAAGAATTGACGATCTATAGAGTAGTCACTTGAACCAGGTGAAGATAATCTTGTATTGCACCAATCCACAATCCCACATGCATCTTTAAATTTTACTGCATCCTTGTATTTTAATTGTTCTCTAGCAAGAATTCTTTTGACACATGCACCATCTCCATCATATTCTCCTTTACCAGGTCTATCTTCAAAAAAATCCATATATGTTGGACATTAAGTTCCTTGTGAGCCCTACTTAACCAATAGAACATTCGAGCATTCTTGAACTACCCCATACAATTATCTAACCATATGAGTTATTTTTTCATCTGGATTCCTCTTTCTCTTAAATTTCTATAAAATATATTGAAACAATATTGAACAAACTCTAACGAGTGTAACCAATTATCACTAAAATAAAAATGATACTCCCTCAAAAAATTTCTATCATCCTTTGTGCTATCATCTACATGTCTATAAACAATATGGATAAACATAGCTACTTGCATTGAATTATAATATTGTGATTGAATTTCCTCTTGTAGAGCTAGAGTATAATTTTCTGCAAAATCAACCACTGAAAGTATAGTACCAATTGGAAATGTGTTTCTACATGTGCAAAATTGGCCATCAATACATCAAGCATGTTGAGAGTGTATGGCATATTTTGGTACAATCTTATTCTTAAATTCACTCATGAATGCATGTGCACTAACTTTTTCTATAACTAAATCACAATGCTTTCCTATTTTTCCATCTTTTAAAGTATAGTCAACATTCTTAAATATTTTTTTAAAATCTACTAATTGTTTTCCAAAATCATTATCAACACTTTCATGCATACAAATTCTTAAGAATGAAATATTTCCACAACTAGTGCATTGTCTAGAAATACAAGAACTTAAATAAAACAATTTACCATTAGATCTTTCACAAAACAAACCTGATATAAACTCCCTTATTGTTTCAGGTGGCATATTAATACCACATTCCTATATAACCATGTTAGTATGCAAAGTACAACATATATATATAAAAACATTATAAAAATAATGAAATTGAACATGTGTTTTACAACAACAAGATATTCATTGCTTATTAATTTTACATATTAGGGTTTACATTTTTCAAAAGACCTTTGACTTATTTTAATATTACTAGGTAACACTAAATCGCCACAAAATTTTCTATAAAATTCAGTTTGTGTTGTATCTAATAGGTGTTTTGGATGAGGATTGTGAACTTTGGATCCCACTCTTAGTTTTAAAACATCTCTAGCATTAGATGATACCCTAGTATTATCATGCCAATATTTTTCAATCAAAGATTTAATTTGAACATTAAATTTCATGTTAGACCTCTAGAGTCGACCACTAAAACTCCAACTTGGTTAATTGGATCATTTTCTATACTTTCTCTTATTTTTTCCACTCTTAGCAATGTTTTAGGATGTATTTGTAGAACTTCACTAATATTACTTACCATTCTTTTATTAAAAGTTTCTTTATTAACTATAGTAGTTTTTATAGCTCTTCTTACTACATTTTGATCTTTAGATTGACTATTTTTCCCAATAGATTGAATGGAACTAGCAACAATAGACATAACATGTTTTAATGATTGTTCTTTTCTTCTTGGTTTAACAAAAAAGCCTAACTTTTTCATTATTTTCCTCATTTTTTGCATTCTCATCAATTGCATCATTATTTGAAGTTTTGAAATGAAAGTTTTTTATGATAAAAGAATCTTTTGTATATTCTATTCACATGTGTTCTTATTTTCCACCAAGAAATATTACCAGGAAGATTATCCAAAACATCACTTTCAATTTTTAAAAAAGTATTTTCATTAAATTCAACATCACATTCTAGATTTTCATTTTCATTTTCATTTTCAACTTCAAAATGATTTACATTTTCATCTTCATTTTCATCAACAAAACAGTTTTCATTTTCATTTTCATCAACAAAATGGTTTTCATTTTCATTTTCAACAAAAGGATCATTCTCATTTTCATTTTCAACAAAATATTTTTCATTTTCATTTTCAACAACATTTAAACAATTTTCATTTTCATTTTCTAATTTATTTTCAACAAATTCTATAAAACTATTATCTCTCTGAATATTATTAATGTCAACATCGTTAAGTCCTGCATCTTGTAATACTTCTACAAATGAATTTTTCAAAAATTAAAATGTGGATTTGAAGACGTACATGGATTTGTGCCTATCGAAACATTCTCCATGGCATTGAAAGAGGGATTTTAAGACATACTAGGACTTGTTTGTATAATCATATTATTTTCCAAATTGACTTCTTGCAAATTAGCTTCATCTACAACCATGGTCTCCTCAATGCTTTCATCTTCAATAGTTGTGGAATTGGATGCTCCACCATCATTCATTGATTTAATTCACATTCTTCTTTCTCTTTGTATTTGTTTCTCCTTCTCTCTTTACTTCAATTTCTTCAGGAGTCAATGTCTTCATATCTTTCCTCTTATTATGAGCTTGTGAACCCATGATTATAAAATTCTCAAGCACAAATGAATGTCAATAGTGAAATTCTTCAAAAAATTCAATCCAAATTGCAAGTTGAAGACCTATAAGGACAAAATTCTTCTTCATTTGTTCCTCTGAACAAGTAGAAAACTAACAAAATTCCATTTAAAAAATTATTTACATGATGCCTCCTTTCAAAAATTCAATCCAAATTGCAAGTTGAAGACCTATAGAAACAAAAGTCTTCGTCTTTTGTTCCTCCAAACGAGTAGAAAACTAACACAATTCCACTTCAAAAACTATTTACATGATGACTCCTTTGAAAAATTCAATCCAAAATGCAATTTGAACACCTGTAAAGACAAAAGTTGATAGAAAATAGCTCAATATGTCGCATTCAGTTGTACATATGAAGTTGCAGACTTCACAGTAAAACTTTTCTAGTAAATTTTAAAAAAATGGTAAAAAAGAAACGGGATCCCGTTTCATAATCGGGATCTCGTTTCCCACTATTAAATGTTGGGATCGTTGACATGGAAATGGGATCCCATTTTATAATCGAGATCTCATTTCCACGTCAACAGTCCCAACATTTAATAGTGGGAAGTGGGATCCCGATTTACAAAACGAGATCTTATTTCTAAAAAGTTGAAATCCCCTTTGCTTTGTGGTTAGTTTTTTGGCTTGTATTCTAGTTTGGGGAAAGCATTGGGAATTCAAACCTAGGCCTTCAACCTGATTTGGCTTGCAAGTTGAAGGTCCTAACACTGTCAGAGAAAAATAGTGAGTGTGGACATACAACTGATGACTTTTTTTGCAGAATTTTTTACGAAATTAAAACCCATTATAGATGAGACAGTGCAAATTCCAAATATGCATTTTTTTTTTACAATTGGATTATTTTTTCTATTTTTCAATTAATTTCTGCTGAAACTAGTCCATAAACTTTAAATATCAAGATTTTTTACTATTTTAATAACTTTTTATTAAAATATTTTTTTGTAAAACGAATTGCATGAGAACGTACTCCAGAAAATTCTTTTCAATTTCAAAAAAAAATCAAAAAATGATAAGTTTAGGTCATGTTGTGCATGACATACAGAACAATTTTTCAAAACGAAAAAATATGGATAATAAAAATCTAACAAAAAAAATATTCAATAAAAAATAACAAAAAAATGACAAAAATGTGCTTCAGTGAGTTACAAATCTTTTCCCAAATGGATTTAGAAAAATGTGATAATTTAGGTCAAAATATGGATGGCGTACACGTGCATGGTATGGTAAAAAAAATGTGACTTTTAAATAGTGGTTTTTAAAAACGCTTATTGAAACTCAATTTGTACCATCTGGGTAGTGAAATAAATTACATATTTGGAAACTAGACTCCAAGTACTACATTTTATGATCAGTGACTTTTTTGAAGATTCCATCTCTAAGTGCTTCAAATTTTAAGGTCAAATATGTTAAATTCTAAAAATCAAGAAAAACACTTCCACTTTTTGGCCAAAAAGTGGACTCAACTTCTTACACACACCCATTATTGAGGTATTTGTCTCATTGTACAAGATTAAGACACATGTCATGAACTTTTATAATCATATCTCACAACTTTCCTCTATAAGCAAGACATCATATGTACTTTTTACATATTCAATCTTCCAGTTTTGCATCCTTAATCATAGCAAGATATTCTTGTCATTTCTCTCTTGTGAAAGTTATTTTTTCTTGTAGGTTATGTTGGGGCATTGGTAGTTCACCACTAACTCCTACAATCAATTATTTTTTAGATTTACTTTACATAAATCATTGATACACCAACATCTATCTAGCTACCTATTAGAAAGTACCAAATGAATTAGTATTAGTTCATTGCATACTCAATATGAAACAAAATATAGTGTTATTCATTTAATTTAAGGTTTACTTTTGAAAATATGACAAAACTATAATAAAATATTATATTAAACTTTGTACAATATTAAATGCAATTTCTCCAAAAACATAAACAAAGTTGCCAACATCAATTTACACACTTTATTTAATAGAAAATATACAAGCGTATAACTTTTGGTTCTTCAGTAATTAAATATTTTCCCAACTTGACATAGTTGAAAACTCTTATTTCTCAAAGTATTCCATCTCTTATAAGTACTATACAATAATTTTTAGATTGGAGACTTCAACTACTAGATATTCAAGTAGACGTGGGGCTCACCATTGAAATCAAATCAAACAATTAATAACACAACTTTTTAATTGGTTTTCTAGCAATCCACACCATACCCTCTTATTCAATAAAAGTCCATGACTTCAAATCCATAGATCACACATTTCAAAAATCAAGAGGAAATCATTACTCTTTGGCCATCATTATTCTCAAAATTCAAACACAAGGCCTCATATCATGAAGACCTCCAATATATATTACATTTGTGTACCTTCTAGCTCTCTCTTTTAATATGGAATTTAATCCAATGTGTATGTAAAAACATCTCACACGGAAATTAAATATATTTTGGCTCAATGATAAATTACAATACAACATAGGTGTAGGGATTTCATAATGTGTTTTTAATTACTTTCATATACAAGTTTTTTCTTAGTGCTAGCTCGTTATTTTGGGGCTACAAAAATTCACTCATTTTTTTACATAAGCTTTCTATTCAAAAATCCCTAATGATTTAATCTTTGAATCTCTATTTGATAGTAGTTAGTTCTATCAAAATTTAATTGTCACATGTTGCAACAAACCTTCCTAGTTCATTAGTTCAAAACACTATAATAATTTTTTTTAATATAAAATTTTACACTAATTCATTTTGAAAACAATTGCAATACTCACAATATAAACCAAAGGAAATTATGTATTGAAGAATAATATCATTTTACAACTTTTTATATTTTATTCTTTGAAGTTTAAAAATAATCTTTCAAAATGCAAAAGTCATATTTACATCTCAACAAGTAATTTTGTAAGTACATGAGTATAATTGCATACTGTTGGAAATCAAGGTATAACTTTCAACAATATGAATTTATTAAAGTGGTTGAAAATCTAAAATACAACAAGTCATCAAACATAAGTGACACAAGATATATGTGGATAAACCCTTGCTGGAAAAAATATTCACCCAAAGAGATCCAATGTTTGTATTAATCTTCAATTAAGTATATCAATACAACAATCCTCTTTGTAATATGACAACAATTCATCATTCTGACAATCTACAATCAAACTCTTACAAACGACCATCTTAAGGCTCCAATATATAGAATTTTGTGGGAAAGAATACCACAAACAGTATCCCAAAACAACAAGAAAGACCACCTGGAAAAACCCATACCCCACTTAGTGGAAAAACCATAAACATGGCATAAAATATTGAATAATCACATGGCATTCATATGGATACCTAACCCACAACCAATCAGAATTGGTCAAACCTGAGTGCTCCATAACTCTCTAACGACTATGATAGTTGCATGCAAGAGCATGCACCAACATGAAAACTTGGGAACCCATCCATGCAAGAGAATTCAAAACATGCAAATAACATGCAAGGACATGCACACTAAAGTGGTCCCCACTCATAAAGTTGGATGCCCAAAAGGAATATCCTCCCACAATTCTTTGTAACCTCCACCATAAAGGTCTACCTCTTTGAATGCAATTACAACTTTTCATAGGAAAATAAATAATATTTTTTTGTCTCTCATGTCCCCTAGAACACTTTCCAAAGAACATGGAGACATGTAAATCAACTTAGGATAACAATTATAATGTCACCTATCTTAACATTCTCCCACTTGACATTATACATTGCAATTACATCCATGAGATACAAATAAAATATATAATTAAGTACAATGATCAAGGCCCATGGCCTTCCCAGACCAAGATAACTTATCTTTGGTCATTAGCTTCGTGAAATAATATACAACATTATCTAAAGTTTCAACCTTCTCAATCAAGACCTTACCATTCTCAACCATCTCTCGCACAAAGTGATACTGAATATCAACATTCTTAGTATGAGCATGATACAAGGATTTTTGGCTAAACATATAGCACTCTCATTGTCAGATCCAATCTTCACTATCCTACAATCAAAACCAATCCCATTACCAAGTCTCTATAACCAAACCGCCTCCTTAAAGGCATGTGTAGCAGTCCTATACTCTACTTTGGTGGTGGAAAATGTAATTTTAGGCTACCTCTTACTCATCCAACTCACTACACTTCCAAACAAAGTAAAAACATAGCCACTAGTGGACCTTCAACTATCCAAGTCACCTACCCAATCTACATTGATAAAACCCTTTATTTCCAATGACTTATCCACATCATCAGTACCATGATAAAAAAATAATAGTAATTTGAAGTACCACACAAATATCTAAACACCCTCTTAACAAAATTATAATGCTCTCTACCAAGGTTAGACATAAACATGCTAAAAAATTCCACTACTTGCACTATATCTAGTCTAGTACAAACCACTGCATACATCAAACATCTACCAATGGTAATATCATAAGGAATGCTATACATCTCTTCAATATCATCTTCAAAATTAGGACGCATTTCTAAACTCAACTTAGTACCAACTAGAATTCGAATATTTATTGGTTTACTATAATGCATCTTAAACCTCTTCAAAATGGTATCAACATACTTACTTTGACTTAACCAAAGCTTTCTGTGAACCCGGTCTCTATTGATCTCCTTTCTAAGAATATATTTTGTAGCCCCCAAATCATTCATATAAAATGTGCCAAAAATCTGAGTCATAAGCTCCCTAATCATCACCCTATTGTTACCCATAAACAACATATCATCAACATACAAGACAATGATTAGTATTTGATCATCAATAACTTTAACATAAACATAATGATCCCCTTCACTCCTAAAAAAACTCAACTTCAATGCAAAAGCATCAAAATTATGATACCACATCTTGGGTGACTGTTTCCAATTATATAAATATCTCTTACCTGCAAACCAATTGTTATTTTCCTTTCATAAAAAAACTATCAGGCTACCACATATAAATCTCTTCCTCAAGATCCCCATGCAAGAAAGAAGTTTTCACATCCATTTTCTCTATTTCAAAATCATAAGAAAAACCAATAGATAATAGGAATCTAATTGAAGTTAACTTAAAATTAGGAGAGAAAATTTCACCAAAATAAAATCCCTCTCTCTGGGATTAGCCCTTGGCGACCAATATGGCTTTATACTACTCTAATTGACCATCTGCTCCAAATTTATTTTTAAATACCCACTTGCAACCAATGGGATTCCTTCCTTTGGGAAAACTGACAAAATATCATGTATCACAACTATCCAAAGCCATCATTTCCTCCTGCATGGCCTACATCCAAGACTCGCTCTTTTCTGAAGAAAGAGCTCCCTATAGGATCTAGGTTCATCATCAATACATAACAAGGAAAATACACAATGAAAATTGGATGGGCTAACCTGTCGACTGGATTTCATTGTCATTTGGATCTTCTCACTATAGGAGTAAAGGGTTCTTACTGCTCTTATTCTTCTACATGTTCATCCTGCACATCATTTGAACTCCCTGAACCCTCTTCTTCTTCTCCATCCTCTAATCCATCTAGTTTTTCTTCGATATGTGCATCTTCCTAATTTTCAATATTTGTCTCAAAGTGCATTATTTTTTTCTTATCTTTCTCCTTTGGTTGTTCTTCACTTGAGTAAGCTCTAAGCTCCCCAATAATCACATCTCTAGAGAAAACCATTTTACAGGTTAGTGGATTCAAAAGGTTATAACCTTTTATATTCTCATTGTAACCAACAAAGATGCATATATATGCCTTTGGATCCAACTTAGAATGCTTCTATTGAGGCACATGAACAAAATCATCACAACCAAAGACCCTTAAATGTGAAACAAAAGGATTTCCACCTATCCACACTTCATAAGGATTTTTATCAACAAGAGTTGAACAAGGAGATCTATTAACTAAATAACATGCAGTACTTACAACTTTTGTCCAAAAGCATCTATCAAGCTTAGCACCACTCAATATTCTCCTAGCTCTTTCCATCAAGGTTTCATTCATTCTTTATGGTACCCCATTTTGTTGGGGGTATATAAGGAGTAGTCTTTTGTTGAACAATATTTGCATGCTTACATAACTCATCAAATTCCCTAGAACAATATTCACTCTGATTATCATATCTCAACACCATTATCTTATAATCCATTTTCTTCTCAATTAAGGCTTTAAATTTCTTAAACTTAGTGAAAACCTCAAATTTTGCATGCGTAAAATAAATCCAAGTGTATCTTGACACATCATCAATTAAAGTAATATAATAATGGGATTTTCCAAAAGAATCAACATCCACTAGTCCAAACACATCCGAACGAATGATCTTTAATAATCTCTTAGCTTTATTAGTCCTATTAGGAAATGATGATCTATTTTGTTTACCAAACACACAATGCTCACAAAAATCATTTTTACCAATAGAATAATTAGAAATATCGTCAATCAACTTTTTATTCAAAATGGTCTTAAGACCCTTTTCACTTATGTGACTCAATCTATGGTGTCACAACATACATACATTTTTAGTGCCATTTACATTGAGAAATTTACAAAAAGTAGAAGCATTAAGCCTAAACCAAGTCTCAATCCAAGATGCTTTAGCTATCACCAAACTCCCTCTTACCAACCTATAACCAAACCTGTCAAATGTCACATGCATTCAAGAATTATATAACTTGGATACTAAAAGTAAATTTCTCACAAGTCCTAGAATATGTAAAACATGATTAAGGGCTTTAACCCTCCCATCACTAAAACATAACTTTACCTTTCCCTTACCAACAATATTCTTTGTGTTGTTCACCAAGAAAAACTTCTCCCCCATTATAAGTTTAATATGAATTAAACCACTCCTTGTGAGGAGTCATATGGTAGGAGCAACCTAAATCAATAATCCAAGCATCATCACTAGTAGTGTTGGAAAAAATAAATAAAGCATCAAAATCACCATCTTCTGAGGAATTTTCTATGGAAGTATCTGAAATTGTTTTCTTGTTTCTACACTCCTTCACATGCCCTCTCTTACCATAATTCCAACACTTTACTTTGCTCTTCCTAGGGGTTTATAGATCTTCCTTTAGACTTGTCTCTCTTCTTGTAACCTTTAGGTCCTCTTTTTTCTTTGGACCTCCCTTGCACATGCAAGACATCTTGGAGGCCTACATTCATCAACTTTCTCCTCATCTCTTTTAAAAGAAGTATTGCAATGAGACTATCCATATTTGATTTAGTACCACCACCACTTATGGTAACAATTAGATTTTCTCAAGATTCAGGTAAAGAAAAAAGAATCAATCAAAATACATTTATCTTCATCTTCTATCTTAACATATATAGATGCAAGCTAACTTATAATAATATTAAAATAATTTAAATTTTATGCCATAGAATCACCATCCTTCATTTTGAAAGAATACAAATGCCTTTTGTGATACAACTTATTAGTTAGACTTTTAGTTTGGTAGATTTCACCAATCCTCCTCCCCTCCACAACTTGAATGTGGTAGATTCTTTTGAAACATTTAGGAAGACAAAATCTACAAGAAAAAATTGAATGGTTCCTTGTGCTTTCTTATCTTTTTTCTTCCAATCTTCATCAAACATTGATTTATGGTTTCTTTTCACTTGAAACTACCAAGTTCCACCAATCTCTCTCCTCAAGGATATCCTCCATATTCAACTTCCACATCTCTTAGCCAGTGCCATTGAACTTCTCAATATATAAATGGGAGGTAGAAGCCATGGTTTACAATATTCTTCACAAATCTACAAAACCCACAATGCACAAGCTCTACTTTTTGCAAGTGTGAGAAAATACTTGTTTGTGTTTATCCCAAGCATTTTATCCATAAGTTTCTATATTTTATGATTTTGGGATTGTTCTAAGAGTCTTTCCTTAGTAAGTTCATCATCACTATAATATTCTTCTATGATCATGTCCTTGGGATTTGGAAGTTGATTTTGACTATCAATCATGTTTTGGTGTCTAAGGAGTACTTCCTCATCACTAGGTAGTTGGTTTTGTGTAGCTTTAAACATGGGTTATCTTTGAGGAGTTGTAATTTCATTTGGATTGTAGCCCCATGATTGAGGCTTCTCATTAGTGGTGTTCATTTTGGGTGCACTTGAGCTACTCTTGTTGGATTCCATCTTTTTCTTGTGTTGGGATCTTGTTGTTGTCATAAACAAGTCCAAGACCTAGGCGAATTTTCGTGATCACTAACTATGGAATGGGATGATGTTTTATTTTTGGTATTTTTTTGTTTTAAAATGAAGAATAGAGATAATGTAAAAAAATATTTTGGTAAAGGTTTGTTGATGGTTTTCTATGGTTGATGCTCAAGACTCTTAAGTATGAGTGATGTTTGGTGGATGTTTTTTAGATGATGAAAATTTTGGGACACAAAAGTGTACAAGACTTGGAATGATATTTTTCTTGTTTCTAGAGGATATGTTGATAATCTACTTGAACTAGCCTTGATGTTGCAAGCAAATGTTAATATCTTAGAAAATGAGAGCAAGATGATAATCCAAGTTGTTGTGTTTGTTTGTATCCTAAAACTAGGTTAATGTTTTGGTTTGTAAATGTATATGGAAAGATGTAAATATGGTTGTAGGTCTGGTTCTTTTTATTTCAAAGGATAAAATATTAACTAGTTTTGGATAAATTATTATTTGTACTAGAAAACAGGACAATAGCAATAATATTTAGGATAGTAGAGGTTGGAACACAAGACAACAACAGTCAAAATTTGAATAATAGTGGTTTTTGTTTCAACTTGTGACTGGAAAACAGAGAAGACAATAGCGAAAATTTTGACAAAAGCGGTTATTTCTAGGATAGTAGCGGTTGATTTTTTAAGACAACCGTGGTAAGTTTATTAAGATCAATCTTTGTTTCAATTTTTTTGACTAGTGAATCAATGAAGAAAATAGCGGCAGTTTTGTCAAAAGTGATAATCTTTAGGTTAATAGTGGTTGAAAATTAGGACAACAATGACCAAAATTTAGTACAGTAGTGACCAAGTTCAAGACAAAAGCAGTTGGAACATTAATAGCAGACCTATTCCCAAATTTTCCTATTTTGTTTTAATAGTAGTTTTTTGGACAAGTTTGCAATTTTGAGTTATTTAGTTGATCTAATTGTTTTGTTAATATTGTCTTAGATTTGGCAAATGATAAATCACATCAATAAAAACATATAAACTGACCATAATGTTTTGATGATAAGGGGAAAAAATCAACCCATATTTAAACTAGTAACAACATCAAAAGATATCAAGTAATATTATCCCTAAGGTCAAATTGGCCAATGGTGACACTTTTAGGCCCACAACTTGGAAGCTCCTTTGAAGTAAGGTAGGGACACCCTTCTGGATGCATACACTTAAGTCTTTTGAGAATGGATATATAGGAGCCTCCAAGAATGGAACGATGACCCAATCACCCTCTCCTTGGAAAGCTACAAGTAGCTTATACTAAGCCAAGAATTTATGTCTCAATTCAAGGGAGTTCATATGGTGAGTAAAGTTCTTCAGATTACGGTGCACATCTCTTACATTGAACTATGTTTCCAAGTAGAATATCTCAATCAAAAGGTGGGTAAAACTACTTTAAATCTCTTAGTCAATACTCAAGGGACTGATACCCAGTGAGTGCACATTAACCCACTTAAGACTTTAACCACTCCTACTAGGGGCACTTATACACAAAGGTATCTCCTTTTTCTAAATGGAACCACACGGCCAAAGCTAATACCAGTTAAATCTTGGCTTTCATCGAATTCATTTATATAGCGGCTTGAGGGAAATTCAGCTTTGAGTCACCTTCAATTTCTCCTTTTGGGATGTGTCTAAGGCAGGCCCACTCTAAAGGTGATACTAAAAGTAAATGATTGATAAACCAAAAGTTATTTTCATCACCCAAGATCATCAAAATATGTGAGGGGAGAGGATACACATTTGTTCAAATGCCAAGCATGGTGAACACAGTATAAAATTCATAACAGTTTATTTTTAAGCCCAAAATTTCAAGTGTGTAAAGATATCAATTCAATTTTTAGGTACACCAAATTCAAAAGCATTTTAGACTTCAAGAAAGATATATTAATGTGAAAATTAAAAATGATTTATTCAATTTGATAACACCGAATTGAATATTTCTAATCACTTTGTTCGTCTTAAAGAGTTAACAAATGAAACTAAGTTTATCCTTTAACAATGTCAAAATGAAAAATATTTGATTTTAAGAGCACTAAAATAAAATGTGAGCTCTTCTTGTTTAGTTTTAAGAACACAAAATGAAATAAATATTTTTTCCTTGTTCAATTTTAAGCACCAAATGAAATATGAGATTTCCCTTGTTCAATTTTAAGCATCAAAGTAAAATATGAAATTTTCTTTGTTCAATTTTAAGCACCAGTTGAAACATGAGAGTTGTAGGTCCAATTTTACGAGCACTAATTTAAATGTGAGAGTTGGAGGTTCAGTTTTAAAAGCACCAATTGAAATGTGTCTTAACTAAGAAAGCTTTAAAATTGAAACAGCCTTGGATCATTCGCCAACTCTGCAATCAAATTGTTAGTCATTTTTATGAAATATGTGTCATAATCCTACAAGGGTTGCACAAAAAATGTTAGAACCTCCTAAATGCAATCGAACAATCAAATCTTAGGGTTAGGAAAATAAAAGAAATTAGAAAAATACTTACAGATGGAAACAAAACAAAAAATAGAACAATAACTTATCTGTTTAGTACAGTAACAAATTGTTTCTCTAGAATAATAGTGGCCAAGTTAGGCAATAGCGGTCAAGAAAAGTACAACCGCAAAACTATTTAAGGCAATAGTGGTCCTGTCAAAATCAACTTTGTTAGAAACCCACAACCATGAAATAGACAATAGCGGTTAAAAAATCAATAGCATGCCTGTTTAGTACAATAGTAGTTGAAAAAAGTATAACTACGGTAAAACCATGAAAACAACCATGTGAGAATTCTAGAACTTCCGCCTTTCAAATAGCAATAATGTTTCCTATAAAATACATTAGCATTTTGGAACCTATAATTGCTCACAAAAACTTGTCAAATGATTAGTGCTAAGGACCTAGGTCCCACCGGGCGTGCCAAATGATGTAAGGAGGGGAAAAAGCATAGCAAAATATGAAATGAATTAAACTAACTCAATTCAAATGAGATACAATTTCAAACCCATACTCATGAAATGTGAAATGTAAAGCAATGAATCCAAACAAATAAGCAATTAAGAAACTTAAATGAATAATAAATAAAACAAGTCTTACCATACCATGTCAAAGTCAAGTATTTGTATTAATTTTGGATTACGTTTGAATAATACAAAGCCTCCATTTTGATGTTGCAAAAGCTTCAAAATCATGTTAATGGTGATTGAAGATGTGTGTAAAAGCTCTCAGGAATTCAAATGTTGATTCAACATTAATTCATTACATAAAATCTATAGATTCTCTGATTTTTTTGAGAATGAAGAGGGTTGTTTTATATATTTCATGTTTTGAGATGAACGATTGAGATTTTGTAGTAAAATATCATGATGAATGATTGAGAAGTGTTGAGAGGAAATAGATCGGAATGATTAGTGGGATTAGATTGGAATGATTGGGGGGATTGAAGAAATCATGTTGAGTGGTTAGTGGGATTGAGGAATAGATTGAGTGGTTAGTGGGATTGGGAAATAGATGAGTTAGTCAACTGATTAGAGTGTGAAATCAATGGTAATAATTTACTCAATCACAAAAGGGGTGAGGATAATTAATTCATATTTGTAGATGAACATGCAAGTCATGTTTAACTTTAACAAATATATATGTATTTGTTTGTTGACTATGTTGAATGATTTTTAATAATTAATTTAATTATTCAAAGTTTAAAGAGGGGAAAGTGACTTAATTAAATTATTAAATAATAAAAATTTAATTGATTTAGATGAATAAGGTATATTAGCGACATAATTAAATAATTGATGTTTATTTAATTAATCGGGAGGAATAAATTTAGATTAGGTGAGGAAATAGTTAAAAATAGGTTTAACAATGCAAATGATGTGAAAGGAAATTAGATTACTGATAATGATGTCAATAATGGAAAAATGTCATTCAGGAGGTGTGATATGTGTTAGGTCATTTTTTACATGTATATGGGTGGCAATGTAATGTGTCCTAGTTTGAGAAGTGTGTCTAAGGCTTGTTCAGACTTGGTTATATTATGCAGGAAAGATAACTTCTTAAGTTTATATTTCTTGATTGGTGGAACAAATTTTTGATGCAAAGGTGGGGGATCTTGGTAATCTAGTCCTTTGGTATCTTTCGATGGTGTTTGTTCCAAGAGGGAATGGACTCCATGTTTTCTCTTAGTATCACATCCTCGTTCTCTCAAAATCCTAAAGCCTTGTCCATATCTTTGTTCCAAGTTAACAATTGTGTTTGTAACTCTATGCTCATATGATGAGGGATTGGTCGATGTGATTTCCATGTGATTGTTGTTGATAGGTGGTTTCATGTGTGTTGGTTGGGGCATATTTTGTGATTCACTTTCAAGATGTAAAAGAGTGAACATTTCAAGTGGTGGTATGGTAGGAGGTGTGGATTGTTGATATGGGTGATCAAGCCATTGCATTGAGGGATAAAAGGATAAATTATTATCAAGGTTACATAAGGAATTTTGTATGAATTCATCTATGATCTCCTCATCTTGTCCCAAGATATCCATAATTTGAGGACATGCATTGGGGGGTAAAGGATCATGAATATCCTCATTTGAGTTAGGATCATCACCAAACACATAGCTTGAAACATTCATAGAAGGTTTCAAAGAGGTCCAAAACTTACCAGAATATTGAGCCATCTTGATGATATAATGCTTGTGCCAAGGTTCAGATTGTTATGAAATAGATGATTGGAAAATAGACAACAAATCTGAACAGATTCTCTTGAGAGAGTTATGTCACACAAATTTGGGTCCCAAAAGGTAGGATAGAGGCACCCAAGGCATCTGTGTCCTAGGTAGGTTCTTTGAAACTTCAAAGTTTGGTTGTTTAAAGGGTATTGTTTAGGGTTCTCAAATCTATATTCAAACAGGTTTGACAATGAATTGTTTTCTATATTTTTCTTATTTTAGGATTGTGAAATTAACAATGAAAACATGCAACAATGTTGAAAGGAAATGGCAATATTGAAATGCAGAAAAAAAATTCATATAGTAGAACCCAATAGAGAATACAAAAATATAGAGCCGATTCAAATTTCAACCAAAAAATGTAGGATAGAGGCGCCCAAGGCTTTTGTGTCCTAGACAAGGTGTCTAAAAAATTCCAAGTGTGATTGTTTTTGTTACTATTTAAGGTACCCAATTATGTGCACAGATAGTTTTGACAGTGAATATCTTTCCACATTTTACTGTTTTTATTACTATGAAAAATGGAAAATGCAAGTGTGAAAATGTGTGAACAATGAATGCTTATTTTGAATGTAATTTTTATATGCGAGATGCAAAGTTCTGAAAATGATGATTTGATGTAATTTTGAAACAAAACGATGGATTTTTTTTCACTTTTTCACTTTTTTGACCTAAACAAAAGATGCAACTTCGAATTCAATAAACAATTTCATATTTTAATGACCTAATGAATACAATTTGAATATAGATCTGATCTAAGATGGCTGAACCAAACCCTATTTTAACTTTAATGCAATATGAAAGGAACTCTTCTATATTTTTATGTCTTTTTGTGACTTAAAAATGAAACCCTAATTGAGAAATTCAAAACAATGATATTTAAAATCTAGATCTGGGGTGAATTATGGAAAATTTCAAAAGGTATATATAATGTTAACAAGTTAGATTCACCAAAATGAATTAATGTGAAAGGGAAACCTTTGGGTTTTCACCTTAGGGTTTGACACCTTTTCCAAATGTTTGTTGAAATATGTGTATAGGTGGGTGGAGATGTGAATAGATTGTAAATGAAAAGGTGGGATGAGGGTTTGATGGATTTGAATAAGGTATGTGATTGACTTACAACCTGATAGGTGAGTCAACCAACCCTTAACCAAATTTGGAAATTTCCTAGTAATGAAATGAAATGATCTAACTAGGGTAATAGTGCAATTTACTATTTTGGTGCAAATACAAAAGACACAAAAATTTATAGAAAAATTCAGACAATAGAAATGAGCAAAGAAGGAAATTGTGCGCCAGTGATTCAAATTTAGGGGGAAAAATGGAGGACATAGATGCCCAAGGTGTGAGTGTCCTTGTAGAGCTTTTTTGAATCTATTTTTAGGGTCCTCTGATGTCATATTTGAGCTTTAGATTCCTGCCTACAAATCTATCGAAACACTATAAAATATTTTTGTAACTGAGTTTATGTGGGTTGATAAGATACGAGGCTTAAAATTCAACAATGAATGATTTGTCTCAATCCTCTTCAAACTTGATATATGCGCACTCACAAAGAGAGGAAACATTGGGCCATTTTAGGGGCTTTCCTTAGTCAAACCTCATGTAAGTGTTTCCACTTCCACAATGGAAAATATCAATGATAAAATGATAGTGAATGGGAAGGAATGATGAAATCACAAACTTCTAGAACTCACCACCCTTCAATGGCTTCCTTGAAGGACTGAAGTCATACACATCACTTCAAGGTCTTGGATCTTTCTTTTCTTGATTTCTTGAATGTTTGAATTGCTTGGAGACCTAAAAAGTGTTAGCCTTCACAAAAAAATGACAACATGAACACACATAAACTCATAATGAATTTGACAAGATTTTAGGATCTTGAATTGCTACAATAAAGCTCTGAAAAATGTTGCTCTTGACTTGCTATTGAATGCTCTTGATCATAAGTTTTCCAATATTTTTCTTGTTCTTGCTAGATAGATTGGAAATGATGCAATAACTAGGTATTTATAGGCATTTATTCAATTTCCCAAAAATTAAATCCTGATGGCCAACTTTAGATGTTTGAATTGCAAATATTAAATTTCCAACATTGACAAATTTGAATTTGGAGGGAAAAGAGGGGGTCACTCATTCCCAGTGCATGAGTGTTCTTGCCTTATTTTATAGGATTTTAGGTGTCAAGGACAAGGTATTAGATAGATGCATTTTATTTATGGTTACAATTCCTCAAAAATTGTTAAAAATGGGCCATAGAATGCATAATTTAGGAAATTAAATACTCAATTAGGTCCAATAATTTAAGGGGGAAAAACATAAGGTGAAATTGTCAAGGGTGAAAATTTATGACGGTAAAGAACATTGTACCATTGTAAAAAAAATTTAAGTAGGTGATTGGGTTTTCATGAGATTGTACCTTATACTATTAAATATCCCTAGCTAAAGAAGCAAATAAATAATAAGAATTTTCCACCAAATTATTATGGTCTATACTAGACTATATAGAAGATAAGTAGTGTAGCCTATAATCTTTAACTACCTCCAACAACAAAGATCTATGCAATTTTTCATGTTTCCCGTTTAAAGAAGGTGATTGGTTGATATATCCCTACACAAATAATATTACCAAAACTAAAATGAAGAAGGTAGAATTATCTTAGATTTAGATTTTATTCTTCAATCACACACAAAGAAGTTAAGGAATAGGATAATCACTGAGTGTCTCATTTAGTGAAAGAATAATTTTCCAATTGAAGATACCACATGAGAAGATAAATATTTCATGTAGAAGAATCCACAATTGATTAGCATTAAAGATAATGCTTCTTTGAAGAGGGATGTCATTATATTCTCTTGATCCTATAGTGTGTATAGATTTACAATCAATTCCTAGTTATATTTAGGTATCTAAGTCATCATGGGTGTCATCCAAGGCATAAGAAAGGTTATATAGTTCAGCTAGTGGTTAGTTTATTATGATCATATTGCAATTTGTGTTCTTCTTAGAGATTTTTGGAGGTTTTCCCCCTTGAAGTGGCTTATTATTCAAAAGAATTGTTGATTATTTACAATACATTTTCTCTTTTGTGTTATTTTTTATTATAAAAATAAATAATTAACTTAATATAAGAATAAAGTAACATGACAACACCCCTAATAGGTGTATCTTAGGTGGAAATAAAATATATAATGGGTCCTAATAAATGTTTAGCCATGTTAGGTACCCTTGTGCAAAATGATCCCCTTCAAAAGAAGAGGAAAAACTCATAGGAATTTTTTTCCTCAAAATAAAATGAAGACAATAGGGCTACGTGACCTTACTTGAAAGACTAAGAAGGATAACATCATGTGAGGAAAATTTCCATCTCAAAAGAGTAAGAATATTTTGATCTATAATAAAATCTCAAAATTTGATATTGTTGGTGGAGCCCAAGATCACCATTTGCAATGAAAAGCTTCAAAGAAACAAGAGAGGCAACACAAGGCCATTCCACATAAAAAAGAGAGAATAAAATGAGATGACTAAATTTACATATGGTACAAGATTTTAAAGCCGTGAAATATCAAACGGGTATGGAACTTCCCAATACAGGAAACAAAACTACCCAAGAATAATTAACCTAAGTGAAAAATTAAATACACTAACACCCCCCTTAAGTGCAAACTTAGGGAGAATGAAAATGAAAAAATGAAAAAAAATGCAATATGGGTCTCGACTACACAACCATGTTAGGTACCCATTTACAATGCAATCTCTCACAACTAGAGAAAAGGAGAAAAACCCAATGGTAAAAAACCCCTCTCCAAAAGAAAGAAAACAAAACAAAAATGATGCATGGATGGAGGACTCAATCACACCCCCCAAGGAAAACATACATCATATATATACAATCAATGACCCCCCCATAAGAGGGAAAACAAGAGATATCATATCCCCCCCATAATGAAGAAGCTCCAATGCTGATGAAGTATGCCTAAAAATAAAAGATGATCCAATGCCTACAAGCAACACCTCTTCCCTTAGGAAGAAACAAGTCCACCATGTGATGAAGAAGCCACTCCATATCCAACTAAAAAAAGGACAGAAATCTCCAAACAGAATAATCCATCACATAATCATGATCAAAATCAACCAAGAAATGTGACGAATCAAATGAAGGTGAAGGTTCAAAAAAGTCAAATGCAATCCAAATGTATCAACTGCCATGTTGAAACTATCATCAAAGAGGAGATAAATCCCCTCAAGTGTATCTCCCAAATCTGCAAGATGAGACTTAGCAAATAAATTTATGATGCCTGCCAAATACTCATCCAATAAAACAAGATATGAGGGATTAGAGATATCCTGGTGTGTTGGAGACCGAACCTTTGAAGCAACAAGAACTATATCAACATGAGTCTAAAGTACTCCAAAGTTTAGATGACCAATGTCTCCTGAATTTCTATCAACACTTGCAAGAGGGGTGCAAGAAACATTGCCATCATCATCAACAAAGTGAGAGAAGGTAAACAGACGAGACTCATGGTCAGCATTACCAACTGCAATAACTTTTCTAGTATTAGCCTCTCTGATAAACACATAATTGGCAGTAAACTCCACAGTCTTGGGCACTTCTCCATGTGTTATCTGATAGATGGAAAATGTATTTTTATGTAACTCTAGAATGCAAAGTACATCCTTGAAACACCCATCACCTATCTCAACATTTCCTACGCCCACAACATCCAAAAGCTTACTATCTCCCAACAAAATCTTGGAAGTGTTAGAAGGATGAAGACCCACGAAAGGATAGGGTGGAAAACTCATGTGGTGAGATGCACTTGAGTCCAAAAACCATCTATCACAATCAGAATTAGTTGTAGAAGTAACTAGTGCATGTCATTTTCCCATGTATTTTTTATTCTCTTTACCACTTACAAACCCTGCATTCTCAGACTGTGTAGGGTTTGATGATGATGGAGAGGAAGATGCAAAGGCTGTAGAAGGAGTTACAGAAGAGGGCAATGGGATTTTTTTTTCTAAAGAAGGTGTGAGAGTTCATTAATCTTCTTCATGTAACAATGATGCTCATCATGCCCTTTTTTCTTGCAATATGCACAACTGATTTTCTCCTTCTTGGGCTTGTCCTCTTTTGAAGAGGTGGAAGTCTCAATTGACTTTGTTTTAGGTTTAGGCTTGTTCTTCCCTTTACTCTTAGATTCTTAGGTAACCAATGCATGATTTGTAGGAACCCCCTCCAACTAGAGAAGTTTTGCTTGTTATCTTGTCAACTAGTCATAGAAGGTTTCAAAAGAAGGCACTTGGAATGTACTACCCAAAGCATCCATTGTGGAATAAAAGGTAGAAGAAAACATAACAAATGGACCTCTCAACTTGGACAAAATCAAGAAAATAAACTCATTATTTTTTCTCTTCCCACATCATGCTAGTTGTGACCTTACTAATTTGAATTTCACTAGAAAGTCATCAATAGAGGGAAATGCCTCAGAGGTGAGAGAGGTTAATTCAACATCTAGTTGTAGGGAATGGAACTCACTAACCTAGCCAAAAAGGTTATGTAACTTATCCCATATTTCCTTGGGTGTATCCAAATCATCAATATGAAAGAGGAGACTATCAGAAACATTCAATTTCATCAAAACCCATAGATTGGTCACACTTATTTTTATAGGAAAATATTTCAAGTTCCTTGGTAAGGGTGGGTTGGAAATTACTCAATGTAGACCAAAGACCCTGAGACTGAAGCAATCTACGCATTTTCATTTTCCAGGTGTGGTAATTATGGAGAGTTAACAATTCAATAGTTACAGGAGTATCCATGACCAAGGTTTCCACCAGAAAACAAAATTGCACCAAACTGAAAAAAAAACTTCCAATAAAGCAGCCTCTAGAATTTAAATTTTCACCACTTTTCAAAAATTACTCCAAGCAAAAAGTTGATTATTTGAAACTGGAAAAAAAATTGAGCAAAATAGAGGCATGATATTTTTTTGTAGCAGATTCTCACACCTCAGTGCTATTTAAATAGCAAACATATCTCTCACTCCACCAATGTGGGATTAAAATTCCAAGAGCAATTCAAAAAGAAGTTGGAGCCCACTCCACTCTCCACAGCAACTTGAACCCTAATAAAAATATTTTGTTGTAAACTTTAAAAATGTATAAAGTTTGATAAATTTGTTGCACCAAAGCCAAATTCGAGCCTTCTAAAGAGGGATTTCAGCCTCCAATACACCCAACAACACTTCAATAACACTCAGCCAGTAGCCAAGAATTCATGACTACAAGAGATCAAGTTCCTTCTCAACACATTCAATAGGTGAACAAAAATGCCTCCAAAATACAAAAAACAGGCCTCTAAGTAGCAAAACACAAACAACAACCTCCAGAAAAGAAAAAAAAAGATGATGTCGTGGTCTCTACCACAACGCCTTCCACAGAGAAATTGCCCCTTCTAATGCAAAAAAATGGCTTCTTCTCTCTCAAAAACACCAGCCACCTCTCAGCAACAAAAACAGGTTTTCAACTTCAAAGTCTCACAGAAATGAAATTTTCCCCCAACAAGGGAATCATAGCTTCGAAAGCAATCGTTGCCTCCAGAACAAAATTTTCACCAAAAAAAATAGGCCTTCTCAGTTTGAAATGCAGCCTCTAGTATGGAAATCACTGACCAAAAAAGCCTCCAAACATGAACAACAAACTCCAAATGCGCTAGGTAGAGAATGAAATAATCAGAAAAAGAAATTATGAGGTAATTTTGAAATTTAAAAAATTTCAAATGCCAAATAAAAACGATCTCAAAGCTGATGAAAACTCTCAATGGTGGAAGGAGGGAAGAGTGGTATGCTCTGATACCATGTTGGTGGAGCCCAAGATCACTATTTGCAACGAAAACCTTTAAAGAAACGAGAGAGGCAACACAAGGCCATTTCACCAGAACAAGAGTAAATAAAATGAGATGATTAAATTTATATATGATACAGGCTTTTAAAGTCATGAAATATCAAATGGGTATGGAACTTCCCAATACGAGAAATAAAACTACCTGAGAATAATTAACCTAAGTGAAAAATTAAATACACTAACAGATATATACATCAAATAATAAATAAATTAGAAGATCAAAATGATAGAATAATGAAATTTTATTCAAGGATAAAATATACAAATGATATACAAGAAATTTTTCTTACAATGAACTACAAATAGGTATATATAGGATACACCACTAAGATATGTGAATGCACAATACTTGTGGGAAAACATGAGATGCAATCACATGTGTGCATAATATCTCAACCAAACTAGTAAAGTACAAGTAACATGTTCAATGTAACCAAATAGATACCTACCTAAGTAACCTTATCCTATCCAAAGTGCATAATATATTATAAAGTGGTTAAATAAATTAAAAAAATAAAAAATAAACCAACAATTAGTTATAGATCATTTCCCATGCTAACTCACTCAAATTACATTACCCTCAAATCATATCATGAACCAATAAGGATATACTATATTTACACATGCACATTGTTTGAATGTACAAAGTTAAAGTATTTTAGGTGTTCATGTCTTCTTCCTCTTTTATAATTTTCTCTTTAAAATATAGCATGCTTATACTTTATATTATATTTATCATATTTATGCTTATTTTCTATTAACTTTTAATCTGTTATGATGTTTACTTTTTCATATCTCTATTTCTCTCTCCTTGATTTGTTTATTTTCTTAAAGGGATACACACAAATTAATGAGGCATATTATTAATAGTCACTCTCAATTTTGAGTAGTTCATACATTGGATTTGAATTGTGCCTCTAATTATTCTACTTCCAACTGTGTTTTTCTTTTATTGTTTTGGTATTCTTACTCATGCATATTTTCATACATATCAAAAAGGTACAAAATGTAATGATTAAAAGTGCATACCTTGCACTTTCACCACTTGTTTTATACCACTTTGTATGGATTTCCTAAGTACATAGTTGTAGAACATTAATTAATTTAGCACCCTCTTTGACCTAAATTCCTAAATTGACTCAATAATAGAATTTAGCCCCTATTTAGACACTCCCTTTATATATGTTTATTCCTTCAGATTCTTAGGTTAAACAAAAATTACCTAAGCCATTTTTGTAGCACAAATTTTATCTTTTTTTAAATTTAAATTTTATAAAATAAAAAATAACATAATTTTTTTAATAAATAAATAAATTTTATAACAAGACCAAGTTTCTTTATTTTTAGTTAATCATTATTTATTGTTTCCCACACCAAATGATTAATTTTTTTTTGTCTAACTCAAGTATAGAATGACATCTCCCTTAGGTCATATCTATCATTCATCATGGTTATCAATCCATAACTTAGGCTTTAAAAAAGTAGATATATAACTTTTGGTTATCTAGAACGATTCAATAGATTGGGTTAGAAAAAAGCTAAATGCGATATATTTATATTTATCTACTTAAAACATGAATGGTGGGTGTTATTAATGTACCAATGTTAAGTATGTTATGATAAAATTTGCACACCCACATCTAATTCCCATTTATTTTTTATCCAATTTTGATGGAATGTCTAGATAAATTACAAATATGCATCACACTCTTTTGCTATTTGGCTCCTTCCTCAATCTCTATTCATCCTCATTTACTCTCACCTTCATGGGATTGCAAAAATTCAACATTATCCCTACCCTATTTGCACATGTTTCCACATATTCACCTTTTAATCAGCCCACTATCCCATGTGCCTAATCTCTATCTTGACATTATACTTTATTGTCCTAGGCCAATCATGTGATGTGTGTGTTTTCTCATGGATGGCATGGAACTAACTACAAATTTATTTATTTTTAATTTTAAATTATTGACTCCTACATTTTCTTACTATGCATTTGGAGCCAACTTGGTAAATATTTATGTGATTAATTTTTATTGGTTTTGTATTTAAAGAATGGATTTGTGTATTTAGACACATCAAGAATAATCAAGCATCATCCTAGATCATCCACACTATAAGGATATTTCATTCATAGGAAAATTTTGAATTGGAGTATTAAAAGGAACTACATTTACATCAAAATCATTGAAGACATTGCATGTTTGGGCTTGTTGTCTTTGAACACTTTCCAGATGCTATAAATTTAGTAAACTAATGGAATTATTAGGAATAATTTGACCCTCACAATTGAAAATAATAGAAAATGGGATAGGTGCTTTCACCTGGTTTAGGACATAGAACAAACCCACTTTTCAATTATCTCATTCAAGGATAACCCTAGAGATCTCAATGCAAAGGGGAAAGAGATCTTGCAATAGGGATTTCCTAGGGGTTTATTGTAAACTAATGAGGGGTTCACCACCAAGTTATGACTTGGAAAGACAAATGCAATGTAAGGTGTAATTCTTAACCCTAATATGATGTAATCTTTCACTAAATGCCCTAGAAATGTATATAAAATAGAAGAGAAATTTGCAAGATAAAATGTGTGCACCTGAAAATCTGAAGATGACTAAATGAAGCTCTGAAATGCTAAAACTAGTGAATTTAATGCTAACTGGGACTCATACACTAGACTGGGTGAATTAGTCTCAGATTTGGGTTTGTATGTAGAAACAAGAATCTGGCAAATGGGTATTTGAATCTATTAAAACTTGAATTTTGACCTAAATTGGGACTCATAGCTAGAACTAGCGTATCAGTCTAGTTAAGGTTTTTTGAAACTTCAAAGTTTGAATCTATTCTTCAAGGTCTACTTTGTGCAGATCCAAAACCTTGATTTACAACCTATAGAAGTCCTTCAAGTACCTCCATTGCAAGGTGACAACTTTGACAACTTTCTCTGAACTTGCTCTTCAATGCATCTTCAATATAAACCTACAAATCACACACTAAAGAGAGGGGAAAATGTTGTTTTGTTAGTGGATAGGGGTTTTCCTTGGTCAAACCTCGTTTTGGTAATCAAACCTTGAAATACAATGAAATAGGAATGGAGAATGATGAATGAACAAAATATAATGTTGCAACTCACCAAACCCTACCAATAAAGTGTTGCAAACATGTGTGAGATAGCTCCAATGGATGTAGATCTTAACTCTTTCTTGAATCTGATAGATCTTGAGTGAAATGCTAGTTTGAATCATAAAACCCTACATCACAATTGTTAGGTCAAAAACAAACATGATGCATTGAAGACTTTGACATGATGCTTGATGCTTGAATAATTCTCTAAATCACTTGATAATCTACCCTTGAATGCTCTTGAATTCTCTTGTGAACTCAAAATTGCTATAAGGATGAGTACTTGAATGCTTGAGGTGAAAATAAGTGAAAGAACCTTGTATTTATACTTAATTATGCAAAAATTTCCAAAATTACAACACTACAAGCTAACATCATACCTAGGAGGATAAAATCCTACCAATAATTTGAATTAATTATAATTTTGGTCCACACGAAACTCATACTCCCAAGGTGGCATATGAGTCCCATTAGGCATAATTTATGGGACCAAATTAACAAATTATTGGAAAGCTATAAAACCCAAATCGAGACCCAAAACCCTAGGTGGGACTCATACACCTAAGGTGGTGTATGAGCCCTAGACTACCAAATTTGGGCCACACAACCTAGAAACACCTGAATTATGATTGGATGTTGATTTATACAACACAATAGGAAATTAGCGTTGAATTTTGCACCGAATTCTAGTGTATTTATGTCTGTCATTTTGGAGTCATCTGATGGCGCAAAAGTCGGCAAAAACCTTTTTCTTCATTCCATCACCGGATTTAGCACCCAAATTAATGTTGGATTTTGTGCTAGAAATTTGTTGTCGGTAGTAGCATCCCCTTTAACACCAGAAATAAGGCCGAGAAAATAGCGCCTAAATTGGCACCCAAGTTGGCTTCCAGTTTTGCTTCCATGTTTGCTCCCATTGTTGCTTCTATTTTTTCTCCCAGTTTGGCATCCAGGTTTTCTTCTGATATTACTTATGATATTGCTTCCACTTTTGCTTCCAATGTGACGTCTAGTTTTTCTTCCAGTATTGCTTCCAATTTCGCTTCCAGTTTTTCTTCCATTTCTGCTCCCATTTTTGCTTCCATTTGTGCTCCCATTTGTGCTTCTAATTTTTCTCCCACTTTTGCTTCCACTTTTTCTTTCAATGTTGCATCGATTTTTGCTTCTAGGTTTACTCCTAGTTTGCTTCCAAATTTGCTTCCAGTTTTTCTTCTAGTTTTGCTTCCAATTTTGCTTCCCATTTGGCTTTGAGTTTTGCTTCCAGTTTTTCTTCCACTATTGCTTCCAGTTTTTCTCCCAATTTTGCTTCCAATTTTGCTTCCAATTTTTCTTTCGGTTTTGCTTCCATTTTTACTTCTAGTTTTTCTTCCATGTTTGCTTCCACTTTTGCTTCCACTTTTGCTTCCATTTTTGCTCCCAGTTTTCATCCTGGTTTTGCTTCATATTTTTCTTCCATGTTTGCTTCCAGTTTTTCTTGCTGCGTTCGTTCCAGTTTTGGTTCAAGTTTTGCTCCCAGTTTTGCTTCCAATTTTTCCTCTAGGATTACTTTTGGTTTGCTTCTATTTTGGCTTCCATTGTTGCTTCCTTTTTTGCTCCTAGAAATGCTTCTTATTTTGCTTCATTTTTTGCTTCTAAAATATGCTTCTTGTTTTGCTCCCAGTTTTGCTTCTAGGTTTACTTCCAATTTTTCTACCGGTTTTTCTTCCAAGATTGCTTCTGGTTTGTTTCTAATTTGACTTCCATTGTTGCTTCCTTTTTTTTCTTTTATTAATTTACTATGTTTTAATTCAAATTAATTAGTTAAATATATGATGCCTCTTAAATAACTCATATGATTATAGAGTAAGTAATTTAATTATTTAACTCATATGATTAAATAACAAGATAATTATTATAACATGATCATCATCTATAATTAAAACAAGTGAGTCAAATATCTATAATTTAATTGAATTTGACAACATCCATCCTGAGCGGTAAATTAAAATCATCATATGTAATAAATATCCATCCAAAAATCATCGACCACTTTTAATATATATAAATTGACAAGTCAATATTGATAAGAGCATCATCATATATAACTAAAACAAGTGAAATTCAAATATGCCATTAGATCAATCACATGTGAAAATGATACATGTCCAATAGTTGACATAAGTCAAAATGATACATGTACAAATGATATAAGTAAAAATGATAATTTATTTAACTCAAATTGATACAAGTTAAGATGATACATGTCCAAATGATATAAGTGAAAATAATAAATGTCAATATGACACAACTCAATAATATGGTAGTATAGGTTGCGAAAATGATACTTATGATAGTAACCATGAAAAGAGGCATCATAACAATATATCAACAATGATCCATGATGCAATCTAGATGATCATGAATTTCACTAAGTACTACCAGCAACTGCCTCATCATCATCATTGTTGTCGTTGTTGTCATCGTCACCATTGTCATTGGCCTCAGTGTCTTCTGTATCTACGTCATCATCATCCTTTGCCATGTGATTTGTACTGGCAGAACCAATATTTTATGGATCTATATCATGATGAGGATCATCTTGATCTTCTGGAAGACCCGTGTTCTGAAAGAAAAAAACATTTAAAATGAAAATTTATTATTTATTTCATGCAATAATTTATTTTTCTATTATATATCTAATATTGAAACATATAAGATGAAACCATAATCATATTACATCATATCAAAGTGCACATACCATAATAAAATTTGAAAAAAGTTATAGCTAATATGCGATTCCAATGATGTCAAACATGCAACAATTCTAATAAACATTAGTAAAGATCATAAAAAAAATTGTTATAAAATTTAACTATCTGTAAATTCTATTACATAACCTTAAGTTCCAACCCTATGCAAAACAATGAGGAGACTGCAAGAATATTGGTTGCAGGGGACATTGGTAGAAGAGATGGGCATGGCTCTTCCAAGCCATCTATTGAGATGGTTTCATGCAAAAATGTGGAAGATATCCCCGTTTCTAGAGAGCTCATGAGTCAAGTTGATATGAAAAATGAGCTCATTAGTAAATATCATAAAAAAAATTGTTATTAAATTTAACTATCAACTGTAAATTCTATTACATAACCTTAAGTGCCAACCCTATGCAAAACAATGAGGAGACTGCAAGAAGATTGGCTGTAGAGGACATTGGTAGAAGAGATGGACATGGCTCTTCCAAGCCATCCACTAAGATGGTTTCATACAAAATGGTGGAAGATATCCCTATTTCTAGAGAGCTCATGAGTCAAGTTGATATGAAAAATGACGTTGTTTTGGTATCCATATATGGCATTATGGTTCCATTTCATGTAGCCACCATCAAGATGGAGGGAATTTTTATATAAGGATAATTTTCAATGTTCCAGGTACCGGATTTAATGCCAACTACATGCCAACATTGAAATTCCCTAGCAGTATTTATGTTAAGGAAATTTTCTTTAGATCCAAGGATTCAAAGCACATCAACCATGTGGTACAAATGGTTAAATACCACAGATGATCTATAGGAATGAAAGAGTCTAAAAAGGAAGAGAGAGCTACACTAGTGACTTAGGAAAAACTTAAGCTTTCAAAAACAAAGGAAATTAGGCTAGAAGACTTGTGGATCAGGCCAACATTTGGTGGAAGAGGAAGAAAGATGACTAGAAATCTAAAGGCCCACCATAATGGATTTCGGTATTCAACCATGAGATCAGAAGAGAGAGCTGATATCATGTATCAAAACATTAAGCATGCATTCTTCCAACCAGTGGAGAAGGAGATGCTTACTTTGCTTCATTTTCATTTGCATAACCATATCATGGCATGGGAACCAAGGAGACCAAGGATGTCCGGTTTTATGTGGAGGTAATGGATGTGGTCCAAACTTTAGGAGGGGAAAGAAGGTCAATGTATGATGCTTATGAAGTTGAGGAAGCACAAAAAGAGAAAGATAGGAAAAATAAAATCAATGCAAAGCTTCAAGGATTTTTCAAGCAAGTAAGAGAGCTATGGGATCATCCTCATCTAGAATATTTTGAACTAGAGTTCGATATACCATTTAGAGAGCTTCGTTTTCATGGAGTTCCTTTCAAAGCCCCTAATTTTATTATTCATATGGTAAACTGTTTGGTAGAGTTCATGGAATTACCTTTCTTAGTAATCACTATTAGTGAGATTGAGATTGTTAATCAATTAGGCGCTAATTTCCTGTATCAATGAAAGAGTCTAAAAAGGAAGAGAGAGCCACATTGGTGACTCAAGAGAAACTTTAGCTTTCAAAAAAAAAGGAAATTAGGCTGGTAGACTTGTGGATCAGGCCAACATTTGGTGGAAGAGGAAGAAAGATGACTAGAACTATGAAGGCCCACCATAATGGATTTCGGTATTCAACAGAAGAGAGAGCTAATATCATGTATCAAAACATTACGCATGCATTCTTCCAACCAGTGGAGAAGGAGATGATTACTTTGCTTCATTTTCATTTGCATAACCTTATCATGGCATGGGAACCAAGAAGACCAAGGATGTCCAGTTTTATGTGGAGGTAATGGATGTGGTCCAAACTTCAGGAGGGGCAAGAAGGTCAATGTATGATCCTCATTAAATTGAGGAAGAACATCAAGAGAGGGACAGGAAAAATAAAATCAATGCAAAGCTTCAAGGATTTATCAACCGAGTAAGAGAGTTATGGGATCAACCTCATCTAAAATATTTTGAACTAGAGTTTGATATACCATTTAGAGAGCTTGGTTTTCATGGAGTTCCTTTCAAAGCACCTGCTTTTATTGTTCCTATAGTAAAAATTTTGGTAGAGTTGATGGAATTACCTTCTTAGTAATCATTATTAGTGAGATTGAGATTGTTAATAAATTAGGTGCTAATTGCCTGTAGCAATGAAAGAGTCTAAAAAGGAAGAGAGGGCCACATTGGCAACTTAGGAGAAACTTCAACTTTCAAAAATAGAGGCAATTAGGCTGGTAGACTTGTGGATCAAGCCAAAATTTGGTGGAAGAGGAAGAAAGATGACTAGAACTCTAGAGGCCCACCATAATGGATTTTGGCATTCAACCGTGAGAGCAAAAGAGAGAGCTGATATCATGTATCAAAATATTAAGCATGCATTCTTCCATCAAGAGTAGAAGGAGATGATTACTTTGCTTCATTTTTATTTGTATGTAACCTTATCATGGCATCGGAACTAGGAAGACCAAGGATGTCCAATTTTATGTGGAGGTAATGGATGTGATCCAAACTTCAGGAGGGGCAAGAAGGTCGATGTATGATCCTGATGAAATTGAGGAAGAACGGCAAGAGAGGGACAAGAAAAATAAAATCAATGCAAAGCTTCAAGGATTTGTCAAGGGAGTAAGAGATCTATGGGATCAGGCTCATCTAAAAGATTTTGAACTAGAGTTTGATGTACCATTTAGAGATCTTGGTTTTCATGGAGTTCCATTCAAAGCCTCTACTTTTATTGTTCCTATGGTCAATTGTTTGGTAGATTTGATGGAATTACCTTTCTTAGTAATCACTATTAGTGAGATTGAGATTGTTAATCAATTAGGCGCTAATTGCCTATAATAATGAAAGAGTTTGAAAAGGAAAAGATAGCCACATTGGTGACTCAGGAGAAACTTCAGCTTTCAAAAAAATAGGAAATTAGGCTGGAAGACTTATGGATCAAGCCAACATTTGGTGGAAGAGGAAGAAAGATGATTGGAACTCTAGAGGCCTACCATAATGGATTTCTATATTCAACCATGAGAGAAGATGAGAGAGTTGATATCATGTATCAAAATATTAAGCATGCATTCCTCCAACCAATGGAGAAGGAGATGATTACTTTGCTTCATTTTCATTTGCATAACCATATCATGGCATGGGAACCAAGAAGACCAAGGATGTCCAGTTTTATGTGGAGGTAATGGATGTGGTCCAAACTTTAGGAGGGGAAAGAAGATCAATGTATGATGTAATACCCCCATGCTTGCTGACTCAGTAGATACTCTTGATACTCTTGATATTGTGGATACTCTGTGATACTCTATGTGGTGGATTTATATTTGATCATGTGTGGTTTCTTAGTTACTCATTTATTGCTCTTTACATTATGTGTGACATTTGATGATACATTATACATTGATGATTTGATTCGTTATGCAATGGTGGTTCTTTAAATTTATATGCGATAATGTATTTCCATGATATTATGCTTATGATGACATGTTTAGTTTATTTTGGTGAAAGGACAGAGTAGTACCACTCGCTTGCGAGCGCCCTGCTACCCTGCTATTACCTTTCACAGTGTGTTTTCAGTGGAGATTATATGTTACTTGACATTTATCTCTTTGTAGATATTGCAGGATTAAAAGTCTCGATTCCACCTGCTTCGGCAGGATAGGGTGAGCACAAAATAAACCCAATGGGTACGATGTTGTTAAAAGGAGTTGTTAAGGAAGAATTCCCGTCCCAAGTCTATCATTTCATTAGGAGGTTGTTGAGTCTTGTGTTGACCTGGTCTTGTCTTGGTATTTTGATTTTTGAGTTAAATGATTTATTTAATTTATTTAAGGTTTGGGGATATTTGATTTAATTATTTTATATTTATAAGATTAATTAAAGTTATTTTATTAATTATGATTTAGTAAGTTTTGAAGCTTAATTATATTTAATTAAAAGTTATTTATTTACTAAAAGCTTGTTTAAATTAAATTTTAGAAATAAGTGGTGGTGATTTAAAAACTACTGTTTAAAATATATATATATATAATTAAATAAGAAAAGCTAGAGATATTCTTGTGGGGGTTATTCTAAGAATAAAATAAATTATTTTGAAATCTTTTTCACGGGGAAAGGAAGAGGAAGAGATAGGGGGCTGTTGAAATGGGGATTTTGTATTCTTTTAAAGAGAACAAAAAAGAGGCATGCAGGAAAAAAATTTAGAGGATTGTCTCAGATTTTGTTTTGGGAAAAAAAAAAAAGCTGCAGGAAAGGGTCAGTGTTGAAAGGAGGAGGAAAGCATCTGTGTTGGATTTCTTCTACAGTCGTAGGATGCCAGGTTCCTTTCAAAATTCTGTTCTATTTGTTTATGCTTTTGTTCTTTTTATAAATTCTTGGCTGTACTGTTTGATGAGTTTAAATCTTTGGCTGTGTTAAATTCTATGATTGAAAATTTTTGTCTATATAAATCTTGCAAATTTTCCATAAAGCCTAGGAAAAATATTGCCTAAATTTCTTCAATACAATTGATTGTAAAAACCGTAGTTGACAAAGAATTATTAAAACATTATTATTTGGGTTTCAACCCAGATCTTGAATTTTATTTGTTCAGAACAAATTATTTGATCAATGTCTGGGAACCAGGATTAAATAAGGGTATTACTATTTAGTTTGATAAATACAGATTCATAGGTTTAATTCTTTCTAAATTTCTGGAAAGTAGTTTTAAATTTGTAAGGTTGGGTAGTTTTATTTAAAGTAAAAAAAAGGGGGTTTAGTTTTGGTACCCTGTGTACGAATGGCTGAGTTTCAAATCTGTAAGTTTTATTGTTTTATTTTATTTTATGAAATTCATTTTGTATAAATATATATATATATTGTTATAGGGTTTATTTGCTTGATTTGTTCCTTTGTATTTGATGAAATTTAGTGTATTCGTGCGGAATTCGCATATTGATGATCCCTGGAAATGTTTTGGTCTGACGCGTTCGTACCCCAATGTAGCATTTAATATAATTGATAACCTATTTTTCCTTAACCCATATTGAAATTTAGGAATCATGAATTATATACAGAGATTCGTATATTATAAAACATAATGTTGAAAAAATGTACTATATGTTTTAATCCTTGTGTGGCCATTATTTTAACGCCCCTATGCTTCTGCCTTGTATTAAATTTTTGTGTGTTTGTGAAGGGTGAGGTCGGCGGCGGTCACATCACCCGAATTCCTAAGGTCAATGTGTTGTACACACCACTGTACAGTGATAAATACTTATGACGCATGGTGCTCGACAGAAATTAAGTCTCCTGGGTTCGGGTGCCTTGCTTACCGTGTTAGTGATTTCGTAATAGGTAGTTTCCCTTAATGCGAGATTTTAAGTTTATTCGTAATTCTTCAGTTACATATCTTCCTTTTCGTGATTAGCGCACGGGGCAGGTTGATTTCGCTATGCGGGTAATATTTTGAATTCATGTGTATTTTATGGGCTTTGATTTATATTTCGATATGTATTGTATTTGAGTTGTAGGTATTTAAATGAGTATATAATTATATATATATATAGATGTTAATATTAATATTATTATTAATGTAATACTAATATATATATATATATTTAATAGATATTGTAATTTTATTTTAGGTTAGTTATTAACTTGATAATATGATCGAAAGATAATTTACATTTAGTTATATTATTTAAAGAATTGGTTGAATGTGGTATTTTAAGAAAAAATGTGTAACGGTGAAAAGTAGAGATAAATTGGATGTTATCAATGTTACTGAATTACATTTTTGATGAGAATTTTTCCATGTTTTGAGACGTGTTTTATGGTATTAATTGTTAATAATTCTTTTGAGTTATATTGTTTCATGTATTATGGATTTTCGTTTATTTGGGGGTTTATGTCCTACAAGGGAATCCTAGAATTTATCAATCCTGTTTAGGAACATAAGTGATTCCAGAGGTGGGGTAATGTGGTTACTCTTGTTTTCGTTTTAAATTTGGTTTTGTAATGTTTATGGATCAGTTATACAATTGGATTATACCAGAATATGGATGTGTGTCCTTGTGGTTGGTGAGATGGTCATGCCTCACTTTTGATTGTCATTTGATTTAGTTCTTGATGTGGTACAATCCTTGATGTTATTTTCTTGTGGTTGAGTGTCTAGAGGGAGTGGCTCTAAGTGGGTGGTTGGCACACAAAGGGGCGCCAGGATAGCCCTCATTAGAGTGAATTTAATAAGTGATAATTTAATTAATTAACTAAAGGGTGGGTAGTAACACACTAAAAAGATAATTATTGCCTCATCCTCCTTTTAGTGCTATCACAGAGTAAGGGGGATTGAGAAGGTCGTGGTTGGCATGATCGTTGCCTTGTCTTCGTGAAAGGTAATGGTCCCGCATGAGCAACCCTATGGGGCGGTTCCTTGAGATAGGTAGCCTGGAAAACCATAGATGGAGGCGGTTCCTAGTGCTTGGTTGCCTGGATAATCCATCAGTAGATGGAGGCGGTACCTTGCAATAGGTAGCCTAGCGAATCCATGTTAAGCCATGTGATGACACTCTCCTCTAACATTCCTATTTATGTTGTCTTTTGGGAAATCCTCTAGAATTGGTCACTTGTCTTGTATTGATGATTTTTGTTGTTGTTTGAATCTGAGTGGTCTCATATGTGGTATGATTTTCATTGGCTGGTGGTAAGTCTTGTCTAGACGTTCTTGGTCGGGAACCCTTCCTTAGCAACTCCTAGCATGGGGGTGGTCGGGTGGATCGTGTCTCGCACCCCGTTGGGATTCTCTCTTTTATGCAGGTTCATCTTTCAGTGTTGAGTTGCAGTAGTAGATGCTTCTTTCTTCGTGGGTTCTAGATTTATGTACTTATGTTATATTTACACTGATGTATCACTCCCACCTAGTTGGGAAAGTTTTGTATATAATTGCACATGGTGCTATTGTGATGTAATCTCATGTTGATGCATTGTACTTTTATTGTAAACTTGGTTATGAGAAGAATTTACAATGATGTTATAACTTTGGATATCATTCTATCTTATGTCTTTATTGTTGTTACTGATGTAATTATATCTATGGATGTTTGTATGTATGTTTCATGTAACGGTTAGTTAAATGCCTATGTTGTTAGGAATTAATTTTTAAGTAATGTCCTCGTGTACCTCAAAGGATTAAGTCATGCAAATTGAATAATAGTTATATTGTGTTAATTAATGTTCACTCCCTTGTTCTGTTAAAAAAAAAAAAAAATTGGTTGCATTTTACTTAATTCCTTTGGGGTTGCGTGGCGGGGCATTACATATGATCCTAATGAAATTGAGGAAGAACAACAAGAGAGGGATAGGAATAATAAAATCAATGCAGAGTTTCAAGGATTTGTCAAGTAAGAGAGCTATGGGAGAAACCTCATCTAAAATATTTTTAACTAGAGTTTGATGTACCATTTAGAGAGATTGGTTTTCATAGAGTTCCCTTCAAAGACTCTACTTTTATTGTTCCTATGGTAAACTATTTGGTAGAGTTAGTGGAATTACCTTTCTTAGTAATCACTATTAGTGAGATTGAGATTGTTAACCTTGAGAAAGTAGGAATTAGTAAAAAGGAATTTGATATGGCTATTGTTTTCAAAGACTTCAAGCAATATGTACTCCACATTCACGCCATTCCTCAATATTTGCTTGATGGCATCAAGGAATGGCTGAACTCCATGGATATAAAGTATTATGAAAGCAGAATGAACTTGAACTGGCGGCCAATTTTGAAGACTATTACTGATGATCCAGACAAATTTATTGAAGATGATGGTTGGGAATTTTTGAATATGGAAGCTAGTGATTTTGATTCTAATAATTCAAAAGAGTCAGATCAAGGATATGAACCCTTTGATGTAGAAGGGGAATCAAAATCAGATGATGAAGGTTCAAAAGATGAATCTCTTGTGGAGTTAGATGAGGACGAAGAAGAAGAATAATATTTTGAAGGGGAGGAAGGTAAAACATGGGATGAATTAGAATCCAAAGCCAGAAATGTAGATAAGGAAAAAAGAGACATGTTTGACAGTGAAGAGGAAAGGCGGTGATGAAAGGTAAAAGCTACAAGGAAGTCTCAGGCACCTGATATTAGAGATTCAAGAGGAATGTCTGCCAAGAGGCATAAAGTCAGATGAATTGAGTTCATCTACATCCTTCTACTATTTATTCATGCACATAAATGGTTTAGTTGTTTATGCAAATGATGCATACATGTTAACTTGATCAGTGTTGTTACTTCGATAGTTTGACTTCTATGATAACCAACCATTAGGCCATTCTATGCGAGAGCACGTTTTTGTTTTTAGTTAGCTTTTTCGGATAGCTCTACTTGGTGTTAAGGACATTCCATTTATATTTTGAATGTTAAGAAGTCTAGTATTACACGCTTCTCTATGTTGATCAGATTAGGTTGCAAGTTTTTTATTGATTATTTATTTATTTATGGAGTATTTTTAACTTGGAAGATAGGAATTTACTACCTTTTTTTAAATTAGATGGACAAATTAAGTGGCTAGTTAGCTACGCCAAGTGATGTAAACTAGAAGGATGTGTTAGATATATAGGATGTCTACCAAGATGCATCAAAAAATTCTTACATGTTAAAATAATGGTAACATCATTAGGAAGGATGGAAAAGATGCATATGGATCACTTAGTAGAATGGCAACATGAATTCAAGGAAGCACTCCTTGAGATACCATGTTTAAGAAAAAAGAAGATAAATCAAATCAACAAAGGATGAAGTCACTCAAATGATACAACTCATAACTTAAATGAAGGCACTTAAGAGATATTAAAAGACAATGGTCATTAATTAAAAGATGTGATGAAAATAAGGCATGAATGTCACCCACTACCCTTTAAGGAAAACAATATTTTTTTCCTCAACATGAAATAATGGGACAATTGAGTCGGATCTAGGGCCAACAAAGAAACACTTTAGAACTCATCCTATGCATCAATAAACAACTAAACACAAGAAATGCAAATTGACATATTAACAAAACAATATCCAACTAAGTTATTGAAAGTCAACTATTGATACCTCGTTCTCCATCCAGATTAAAAAATTGGCCCACTTTTTGCTTTGTAACTTTTCCTTTTCAAATTTCTTTGGATGCCAGCCATATTTCTCCTCCTATCAAAACATAGCACATGGACTAGTTAAACTAATTAATATGCAATCATTTACTTTTTCCTAGGGAATTAAAAAATATATCATTTAACATATTAAATATACTTACAAAATTACAGATCAAGGCCTGTAAACCTTTCTGGCCACTGTGATGTGTGGCACGAAGTTTTTGAAGCCTAGCCTTGGAGGCCTTGTCTTGAAACATATACTAATTCAATTTAACTATGCAAAAATAAAATTTAAAAATCATTTAATAAATTTGATATAATCTTATGAGAAAATTCAAATACCTGCGTACTCTCCTCATCGGACTTCCTTCATGCTTCAGACTTCTCATATGCTTTTACAAGCTCTTTCCATACTTTGACACTTACATCAATTGACCTTTTTTTGAGCCTTAGCTCGGGAGGGATTTTTTTTATCTTTGCTTGGTTGCACCAAAATCTCTTGCAATTTTGATACATTCGTAGCTTCACCTTCTTCACAGACCAACCTATTCCAAATTTAGTCTCCATGTCATTGATAATTTCTTTTTTACAAGTGTATGGGTATCTTTGAGAATGGAAAATGTAGATGGTCTTTGAACCATTGAAGGCATGATTCCTTCAACCTATTTACAAACCCTTTTCTAGCATCTATCATTTAGACTTCCCCTGAAACCACATTGTATTATATCTTCTTATTGTAGGTACCAATGCAAGAATGAAAACTTGTCATGGTGGAAGAAGTTTGTGTCCCAGGAGTGGGTGGGATAGTGGAAGCCTCTGCTCCCTGTTCTACACTCCTAGAGTTTACTGTTACTGATTTCCTCCTAGATCTTTTTCTCGATCTAGGACTGCTTGGGGAATCAATTGATTACCTTTGACATGGTTGATTTGGTTGCAATGTTTGAGTGGCTTCACTAGATTAGCTTTCTATGTACTTGGAAAGCATTGTCCAGTACGTATCATCCAAATTGTTCACTGCCTCTGCCCCCAATATGGAAGCCAATGCCTCTTTATCTTTGTTAGTTAGATGTCCTATATATATATATAATAAATTTCTTCTTTTAAATTTAAAAATACAAAACTAAAAAGTAAAAATGAAAGAAACAAGGGAAACATTTACAAATCTATAAATTGACAATGAATTACCTCATTGTGGCTAGAGTCTGCTCCCTTTCTTCTCTTCCCTCTATCGCTTGACATTTTGAGGTGACCTAGGGAAAATTATTTTTGTCTAGTCTATGGAGGCAAACAAGGTACACACTATCAGGTATGAAAGTTTTCATCCAGTTTGTGGTATGAAAGTTTTACCTCGAATGACTCTCTTTCTAGATTTAAATTCCTATGAATCAATTGATTGCACACTTGTATAGAATATAAATATATTTGAAAGGATTTAAATATATACAAAATGAAACAAATTTATTTTAAAAAAATCAACGCTTGCGCAACTGTATAGAATAGTAATCTTTGGGGGATAAAAATGGCGCAGAGTGTGGTTTTATTGAGAGTTAACACAAATAGGTCCCATGCTCAAGTCGCATCCATGGATTAGAAAGAAAATGAATGTGTGTGCACAATCAATTCAAAACCACGAGCTCATTGTTCTATAAAAGAATAAGTGAAAATTAGTAATAGCTAATTTAAGCTCAAATGTCTCACAAATTTTAGGAAATGATCTATTATTCAGTTGTCGTATCAAAAGTCCTATCTCCTTGTATTGTCTCAACCAACCTCTATTCCCATGAGACTTGGATGTAGTGGGGAAGATGCAGTTTAACGACTTTTCTTGAATGCACTTGACTACTTTTTTATGGTAGGTCAGTCAAAGAAATCGAACTAGAAACCAAAAGCTTGGGATGGGAATGATAAGCGAACCGGGGCATTGGGGTTTCAAAAATGTGTTAACTGCTCTCAAATGCGGAGGAAATAATGCAATGTCTACAAATTTTCCCTCCTCCTTTGCAATCACATGAGACTTGAATGATTCGTGTGTAAACAAAACAATATTCACAACCCTTTCTTCACAATCTCTTAATTTAATCCAAACAAAAATATTTGTGGGAACAAAAAGAAAAATTGTAACCTTACCAATTGTGTTGCAAACTAAATCAAATTTTTGATCTACTTGCTTATAGCCCTCCTTCGCAGTTTTTCCCTTTTTTCTCCTGTCATCTCTTCCTTCTTCACACGGGAAATTTTAAATTTTTGTTCTTGATTTTTTAGTCGGCACAATAGTCAGTGTTGAAAAGTGTGCCTAATTTAGCGTCACCTTCCAACCAAAAAAATGTAATATGTTTGGGATGTAAAAGGTGGCACAAATTGTGCCTAATTTAGCGCTGCCTTCCAGCCAAAAAAAATTAATCTATTTGGGATGAAAAAGGTTGTACAAAGTGCACCTAATTTAGCACCTACTAGTGCAAAATGATGTATTTTGCTTGGAAGTTGATAAATAAATTGATCCTAAATTGACTTCATCTTCATATGTACCAAGGGAGCAATCATGGTTCCCTATTTTATCTATTCCTTATCCCATGTTAATTTTATGGGTGCAAAACTAATAGAGGTTAGATTTGTGAACTCAGAAATGACCCCTATACAACTAGATGAGTCATCTAAGGTGTGAAATATATGTCAAATATATGTCTAAAGTGAGGTTTTGTGTTGGATAGCATATTTGTTGAAATGATATAATTGGTGTACTAAACATTCTTTACTATGTTGTGTATTATAGGGGTGAGACGAGGCCATGGCAACAGATTGTGTCATGTCAAATGAGGACACAACAGTTGAAGTGGAACATCAAGTACTCAAATTTTGACTTAACTTAGGAAAAAAGGATCTAATGGTATTTTGTGATACGTCCATCTTTTTTCACTGTATTATTGGAATTTATAATGTATTATCCAATCTTGACATAAATTAATGCATGTTGTTGATTATTTTAGATGGAGATTAGAGAAAATACAGAGCTTGAGCATTCAACTAGCAAAAGAGGACATGGATGTGGACATGGACCTAAAACTATTAAATCACATAGAAAATAGTGGGTGTTCAAGGATATGACAGATCATGCAGAAAAAACAAATGATTGCACTGAACAAGAGGTTGGTCAGGACTATATTACATGGGATGAATACCTTGAGAAAATATATGACTAAAGTGAGGTTTTATGTTGGATAGCATATTCATTGAAATGATATAATTCATGTAATAAAAATTATTACTATGTTGTGTATTATAGGGGCGAGACGAGGCCATGGCAATAGATCGTGTCATATCAAATGAGGACAAAATAGATGAAGCGGGACATCAGGTACTCAAATTTTGACTTAATTTAGGAAAAAATGATCTGATGGAATTTTGTGATACATCCATATTTTTTTGCAGTATTATTGAAATTTATAATGTATTATCCATTCGTGTCATACATTAATGCATGTTGTTGACTATTTTAGATGGAGATTGGAGCAAATGCAAAGCCTGCGCGTTCAACTACCAAAAGAAGAAGATATGTATGTGGAAATGGACCTAAAACTATTAAATCACGTAGATGATAGTGGGTGGAAGAGGATATGACAATGGATCTTCCAGACACATCAAATGATTGCACTAAACAAGAGGTTGGTCAGGACTATAGTACATGGATGAATACTTTGAGAAAATTGTTGTTTGTGGATGTTCTGTAGTCATGGAAAGAAACATTTCAAATGAACAATTGTACAAAGACATTACATATATTATGAGATTCCAGTCAATAGTATTCCTCCTACAATCGCTTCAAATCCAATAGAAATTGTGGTAAGGAATTTTCCAATTTGATATAAATAACATGTATACTTCGTTTAAACATTATTTTATATTATTTAAATAACTAATTTTTTTCTCAAAGGATACTTGCAGGATAAAGTTCTTGGTTTAAATTTTCTTGGATCATTGACTTACAGCCTAGAGTGTAATGATAATTTATCAGATGATACATCTAACAAAAATATGTGCCAATATACCAGCTTTGAAGATGAGGAATTGATGAAAACAAGTCATAGAACCAGAACCGGTTTAAAGATACATAATTTTCTTAAAGGTAGGGGGAAGGTGATCTACATACCCTATGAGAATGAATGTGATGGAGATGATGACTTGCCCCTAAGTTTGAGATCAATTTACAAAGAGACATTTGATTTTCGACTATATTGTGCTTGGCCTAGTGATCAACAACTACCTAGAGTGTATGAGTTGTTTCAATTTTGGGGATACAACTACATGATACGACCCTCAAATATTCATGGAGAGAATCTAGGCCTCTTTATTGTTGAAAATATACATGTGGGATCTAAACATAGAAACAATTCAGCACAAAACACTAGGAGATTAATGACATATTATGGTTCATCATATTACAGTGGTGAATGGAGAAGGCTAACAAAATATAAGCCTAGCATGTCAGCATATGGACTAAATTTGAATATGTATACACATCATCTCCAATTGGAAAGTGGAAAAGAAATTAATATAGTTCATCTTATGTATATAGATGGATGTGCATACACAAACTAAAATATTGCAAGATTTACAAATAGTAGTAAGAGAAGGGACCCTAATGTAAGATCAAACTGTCAATTTTTTGAGGCTATAAATGATAAAGATGGAGATATTGAAAGAGAGGTTGATAGATTGACAATGGTTGAAACTATTAAGGAACTTACCATTGGGGATGAGTTATTGATTGATTACCCCTTCTTAAAATGCACTCTTGTGCGAAAGAAAAGGGAAGAACAAGGTCTCCCTAAGCATTTTCTTAAAGGCAGGAAACCAAAGAATAATAAATGAGTGTGGACTGATGTTTTATAAACTATGTTTTCAAAATTTTGTTTTATTTAAATTATTGTATAAAAAAGTTAGTCTATTGAATAATGTTCCATTATTCAATTGATGTATATATGTTCATACAATTTTTATTTTTATTTTTTAAGCCATATTTGATTATATTTCTTTGAAATTGATACATTTATGATTTATCCAATTGTTGGAAAACATTAAATAATGTTTGTGTTTGTTGATCCGGGTAGAAGATGTTGATGAAACACATACTAATTCCCATGATCCAACTGGGTTATTAATATTTTAATGAGATGAACTAAACCATCCTTTAAACAATACTAGGGTGAAAAGAGCAAGTTTGAAGAGATTTCTACCACCTGAGAAAATTGAAGAGCTGGTGAGATATGCATACACTGAAGAGATGCCACCTAGCCTTAATGATGATGATCATGATAGGGAAAATGCAGTGCATGAAGAAGGATTGAATGAAGTGCTTACAGGTTTCTTTGGGGATGGAAACAATGATGTCAATAATGACCATATGGTTGACAGTAACGATGATAGTAGGGGTAATTACCACCAATGTAATGTTGATGATAACAACCTGAAAGACTCCATCAAGCAAGTAGTGAAGACACCTGTGTTCAAATCGGGTGCAAGTAGAACCTCACAACTAGCATGCACATTAATATTATTAGAAATCAAGTCACTATTTGGTTGGTCAGACAAAGGATTCACTACCCTACTGAAGTGAGTTGAAATCTATTTCTTACTTTTCATTGTCAATTGGTGTACACAATTCATAAACATTCATTGACTTCGTTTATATTTCTTTAAGCGGATTTTAAAACCATATATTGTATATAAACAGTCCTAGTATAGATTGACATATCAAACATGTTCATCATAAGTCAAACATTCAATTGATTTAATCTCTGGCAATCTTATAGGGCACTAGAAACTAAAATATTCCCTAAAGAGAATGTGTTTCCATCAACTTGCAAAGAGGCGTGTTTGTTGTTGGTTTTGTTGGAGATTGAATATAAGAAAATTCATTCATGTAAAAATGATTGCATTTTATATAGAGATGAATATCAGAACAAGGTAGAATGCCCTATATGCAAGAGAAGAGATATCGTACAGATGTACAAGGTCCTATAGTTCCAAAGAAGGTTTTACGTCACATGCCAATTATACCTAGACTTCAACGAATGTTTCGTTGCAAGTCACTTGTACAATTGATGGATTGGAATGCAAAGAATAGGAGTAAAGATGGATTCATGTGAATTTTGGCTGACTCCAAAGAAATGAAACACATAGAGGAAAAATGGCTAGGAAAATTCAAAGATGAACCCTGTAGTATCTGGTTTGGTCTTGCAATTGATGAAGTGTACCCATTCTCTTTCCTAAGCTCAAATTATAGTGTTTGGACAGTCGGATTGATAGTATACAATATTCCCCCATGGATGAGTGTTAGAAAGGAGCACCTTATGCTGACTCTCATTGTTCTAGGAAAACTTCAAGTTGAAAAGAAGGATGTTTATCTTGCGCCTTTTATTGATGAGATGCAACTGTTATGGAAAGGCATAAGAATTTATGAAATATCACATCCTCCATCAAATAAGTCCTTCATGTTGTATGGTGTGCTATGTTGGACTATTCATGATTTCCTGAGACTTGGTGTTTGTTCTAGGAAGATAAAATATTTACCTATTTACACTCATAAGTTATTTTCATCCCAACTTTCATACTTAGTTTTATACTATTTTTTTGATGTTATTAACATTACTTGTTGGATTGTAGGGATTCAAACAAAGGGGATATTTGCATGTCCAAGATGCGTAGAAAAATTTCAAGGGAAGTATTATAAAGATCTACATAAATTTATTTACACAAACATTAGGGTTTTTCTACCATTAGATCATAGGTTTAGAAATTTCTAGAAGAATCAATTTGATGGAAAAGTTGAAAATAGAGGCCCTCCCATGATTATGGGTCCAGGTGATTGGCTTAAGAAGTATGAAGATGCTGAATTGAAAGCTTGGGAGGATTTTTTTGATCGGGGTGATTCAATTGAAGAACCATAACATGTTATAGTTCATATGCCAAAAGGAATGAAAAGGAAATCCATATTTTATGAGCTCCCTTACTAGAAGGATCTATTAATATCTCACCTATTAGATCCTATGCACATCTTCAAAAATGTCCTAGATTTTATATTTCGACATATATTAGGCAAAGAGGACACCTTGTCTTCAAGGAGAGATATTTCTCTTTCACATACCAAATTTGATAGAAAAAATTTGTGGCCAAGCACAGAAAATGAAGCATATGTAGAAGCTCCATGGATTTTGAAAAAAAAAGAGCTAGACCAACTAAAAATGTCATCCATGTTCAATAAGGACACCTACTGGCTATGGGTCACTGTTGGCTAAAGCTTTTATAGTTGATGGACATATCACATGATTTAAAACACATGATTTTCATAATTTAATGAAGGTATTATATATCATCATTTAACATTTAGTGGTAACATTGATTAAGTACTAAATATATTTTGATATTTTGTTGTGTGAGAAAAAATTACTAATGACATTTTCATAAATGTGTTTGACAGCATATCATGCCATTGGCAATTAGGGGGGATTCCTATCTTATAGTGACTTAAGGAATGCCATAAGTCAATTGTCAACATTTACAAGGTATGTGGTTATATGAAATGTTCATGTGTGAAAAACATAGAGATATTATATTGCATTTTAATTTATGACTAAAGGTTCATACTAATTTACTATTCTTATATTAGGTGGGTCACCTCCAAGGATATCCACAATTTTGAAGTGCCAAAGTGGAAGAAGGAAATTGCAGAAATTGTATGTGTATTTGAGAAGGAGCTCCCCACAAGTTTCATGGACCTACAAGTCCATTTACTTATACACCTAGTTGATGAAATTGAATTGGTAGGTGTCTTATCAATGAGGTTGATGCTTTTCTTTGAGAGGTATATGAAAACTCTTAAAAGATATGTCTGACAAAAGGAACATCCAGAGGGTTGCATGGATGAAGGGTATGTATTGAATGAAGCATTTTTCTTCCTGTGTGAATTCCTTGGTAAGGATTTTTAAGATCAGCCACATGTTTGGGATGAAGAATGAGCATCTGATATTATTGATGGAGAAAAACCACAATCTAATGGTATTGAAGTAGAAATTAGTAAGTAAATTCACGACCAGTGTTGTTTTTCTTGCAATCATTAATTTACTCTGTAATTTATTTTTCAAATTAACAACATGACATTTGGAGTTTGAAATAAACATGTTGACATGTAATAGGTGTAGATGAAAGTTCTATACTTGAAAATTTCATTTTGTACCACATGGACTTTATGAACAAATGGATTGATCTGTATGATAAAATGAGAGAAGTGTTAGAAGCAAGGAGATAGTTTAAGAGATCAAACCAAAAGAATACTCCACTTCCCACAGATCTACTCGGGGAATGGGGAAAATATTGCACACTAGAATTGGTTACTGAACAAATTCAAAATCAAATAGAAGATGCAGGTACAGATTCAAACATAACAGAAGATGAAATCAACATGTCTAGAGGATGTGAAAGAAAGGTACAGTTGGAATTTTACAAAATTTTGTTTCCTTATAGTTTTCACACTATTAAGTATTTTAATATTCGTCATTATATTTTCTTTCACTAAAATAAATGGTCTTTCACAGGCGAGGAAATATCTAGCAATGTGGGCATATGGTCGACATTATCATGTAGAAAGTGTGGATGTAAAGAGGCGACCCTTCAATTGTGGCATCATGGTTGACTTCAAGCAATCTAGTTGATCAAGCTCAAAAGATAAGAATATAATTGAAGGGAATCTACAATATGTTGGGAAAATAGAAGAAATTATTGAGTTGGATTACCGCTCTTTTAAATGTTGTATTTTTAAGTGGAGATGGTATGAAGCATTTGAGAGGAAATGAAGACATGATACCCATAGTGGATTGTTTTCTATAGATTCCTCATGCTTCATACTAGAGGATAAGGAGCCTTATGTTCTACCAATTCATTGTGAGCAGGTATTCCTTTAACTCAAACAAGAAGCGGAAGTGATCATTAATCTATTAATTCATAGTTTATTGTGAATATATACATATGTTTATTAATCAATAAAATTATTATAAAATACTTCTAATATATGTATTTCGTTCATGCGCAGGTATTTTTCTATGAAGATTTTTGGACTTGAAATGGATGTTTGTCATACATTATGATCCAATATTAAGGAATGTATTTGATGAAACATTAGTGGATACTAAGCAAAACAATAATGGTGAACAAAATGAGAGAGAGGGATTAGATAACATTAAATAAATTGACATCCATGATGATGTTGAATATGGTTATCTTCAAGCACAAGAAGACAACAATCCAAAGTTAGATGATGTTATGGAAGACAATAATATGGATGGTATAGAAAATGATGATCCAAATACATCTGCTAACAATATAGATGGTGTACAGTCAAATTTCAATGATGATGAAGATGATGCAGGTCAAGATAAGGATGATGATAATATTAAATACTTGAAAGAACATATGAACATTGACAATGATACACTAGATGACATTGTAGCAAACAATAATGTTAATGACCAAGACTTCTAAATTTTCAGAATTATTTGCAATCCATGTTTAAAAAATTATGATTCTTATGGCCCAAACTTTGAAATGCTTCAGTAATATTATTTGTGTCAATAAAAATTACCTATTGCAATATCCTTAAATTGTTCAATCTTTGGTATGAATTGTTGGTAGAAAAAATTACGATTACTTGGATGCTTCTTCCATTCATTTTGTATCAACATATGTTCATGAAGACACAAAAGTTAATAAAATATTAATGCACGTAACTCACAATTATTTAAATAAACAACTTTGTTAACTTTATTATTTTTAAATAGTTTCCATTTTTATGTTGAACATAATTTTCAACGTGTAACTAAAAACATCCACACTAAATGCTTTATTGTATCAGCATATTCATTCACATAAGCACAATATTGAGGTTCAATAACTGATATTCATTCAAATATAAGAAGAAATAAGTATGAAAAACATAAGAAACAAGACAGAATGATAACACAATCATGGAGAATCTCTAATAATAAGATGTTTTATTTCATTCATAAGCTCAAAATAATCACATAGTAACAACAAATGTGCCCTAATAAATCTTATGAATTTAAATAACTTGAAGAAACCACTTTGGAAACAACACAGTAATAGATAAGCATGAAATTTAACACAATAATTGAACACGAAAATAGATTACCAATTATGATCAATCTTGTCCATTATGTTGTTTCAAATATATATACATTTATAGCAGAAGTCTTTGATATGATATGGATGGGTAGAATGTGCAATCTATCTTCTTACTAATGCCTACTATAATAGAAATGAAAATGGAATATGATATGATGATCCTCTCAAAATTGGCCTTGGTTTCCTATTATATAGGAAGCAACAATCTTGAGGCCTTTTACAAAAATAGACGACCCTTCAAAACTACTTCTTTTACTAACAACTAATTATTTGCATAATTGAAGAAATAACAAGGCTTAAGACACTTTAGACCTATGTTTCCTTAAACTGAGCACAATCCTAGGAAAATTCACTTGCTTTTGAGGGCACATTATTTAGTTGTATCAGTATTAATGTCAATTCTTTGCTAGATAGTTTCCCAACAACCTCAAATCCTTGAAATTAATTTTGAAGCATGCATGAGGGAATTTATTGTTGTAAATTGTAATGATGCCGCAATTACCATACTACCATCATCTCTTATTATACCCGTTGTGGTATGAAGGTGTTTTCCCTTCCATTTTGATGTTTACCGCACTACCACCTTGCTCAAGACTTCTTGCCATGGGGTTGCGGTGTACACTACTCTACCACATATGTTGCTCACCCTCCTAGTGGTATAGTGGTGTATGATGTATCTTCTTGTTGTTTACTGCCTTACTGCACTCCTTTGAATCACCTTATGCAATACTATAGTGTCCACTTATCTTCTATTCTTACTGATCTACCACCTTGTTCAAGATTTCTTGCTACAAGATTGTGGTGTACACCGCTTTACCACATATGTTGCTAACCCTTTCGACGGTATAGCAGTGTATGCTTTATCTTCTTATTGTTTACTGCCTTACCACACTCCTTTGAATCGTCTTATGCGGGATGGCTTAAACATAAGTCAATTGAAAAATATTATGGCCTAACTATAGGGAGCATTTAAACGATTAACCATATGTGATGATCGACTAACTTAGAACTCAGAGCCAGTACGAAGAACGATTTTAATGGCTCAACTCATGAATTAAACGACCATAACCGGATGTAGTAGGTCAACACAAAATTATTGTAGGGAGTTCACTTCATTATAATTGTTATGGAAATTTTATCTCCTAAGGCTCCAATGATGTCGTCCTGCATACCCAGCTTCGTATGCTAGGCCATCCTTAAAATGTGAGCTCAAACTTCCCTTCATTAATGGTCGTACTTATAAAAAGCCCTTATTTTATTTTATTTTATTCATTTGTAATTTGTAAAAAATAATTTCAAATAATCTCATATATATTATTTTCAAATAAAATTATAATGTAAAATAAATAATGTACATTATAATTCCCAATTACCAAAAAAAAAATTCTCATAATTAAACAGTTTAAAAATAAAATTAAAAACTCAACTAATATACGGAGAATGGGAATTATAATGTACATTCTTTTTGCATATACATATTGTTTTTGTTTAGTACTTAATTTTTTTTTAATTGAAACAATGCAAATAATAAAAAAGGAGGCAACAAAGGTTGCCAAAAGAGAGAAAAAGATTACAACCAGGCTAACAGCCAACAATACAGTCACTTACATCCACCAAAAATAACAGGAGATTGTATTAATCAAAATTTAAAAAATTACATATCATCTTCCAATGTAGGAATATACATGAACCCTAATTTTGAGCCTCACCAAATGCCAAGACAACCACCAAAACATCACCAAAAAGGTAAATGAACCCAACACCAAGACAACCTGAATTTTGAGCCACCACCACCAGGAGCCACCGAACCACCACTAGGAGCCACTGAACCAACACCACCAGGAGCCACCAAACCACCACCAGGAGACACCAACAATCGCAAAAGCCAAAAAAACTAGCACCATCCCACCACTAGCTCAAGGTCATAGGAAGCCATTGAGATGGGTGAAGTCATTGAATTCCAACACCCACTCCATACCCTCAGTCTCCACTAGCTAAAGATTTTTTTTCAAATACTCCACCCCAACCACAACCACCATCTGATGCCTGACCAACACCATTCCTTTTGGCTCCAATAGAAGCAAAAAAAAATGGACCACCGCACCAGGAGTTTTGAGCATTTCCAAGTCTTTTGGATGCAGCACCCCATAGCTAAGAATAGAGGCTGAAATAACCTCATCCATGCCAACCAGGAGATTAGGATTGAATAGCTTCCTCACCATTGCCCAAACTAGGTTTTTAGGGGTGCTTTGATCAAGCAAAGATGCCAAAAAAAAAGAGACTATGTGGTAATTAACTCGAACCATTTCACTGTAGGCTACATGCTCTCAGCCCCAAAACCATTTTCACTGTGGCCACCTTCAAGGGATCAAACTCCAGAAGAATCCATTTGAGCCTCTGGTCCATGATTTTTTTGAAACCTTCCTGACTCACACAACAATCCAGGAAAATCAGAGTGTCGTGCCCAAAGGTGGATAGCTCCTCGATCGATTTAAATACTGCATACTTCATGTCCTTCTCCATTATTATTTCTCATCCAAGTGAAGCCTTTGGAATGAAAAATCTAGCAAATGCAGAATGCAGAGATCACCACCTTCACAAGATTAAAATGAATGCCACCCTTTCATGGAATTTATTTTAATGTCATCCTTTCATGGCATTCATTTTAATGCATATGTACCACCCTTTGAGCTGCCAAAAAGTCTTGTCAAGACTACCAACCAAGAATGTCGTACCCCCTGGTATAAATGAGGGCGACGTTTGATGTGTTTTTCTTTAGTATTTAATTAATTATAAGGATCTGTATTATTTTTCTTTTCTTTTCCATTTTAAACTTTAGAATTAGTAAGTATAATTTTTATTTATATTAGGTATTTAAGGTTTTAAATTTTTTTAAAAACTCAACCAATATTATCTAAAAAAATTTATAATTACTAAATGTTCAGTTTACCTATTGAAAATTTTAAAATGGAAAAGAAAATAAAAAAGAAGACAAATCCTTATAATTAAATACCAAAAAAATAGTACATTCCTTATAATTAATTACTTAAAAAAATCAACATATATATGCATAGAGTATTTTGTTAACCAAGTGGATTTTAAATTTATACCAAGCAAGGAGTAAAACAATAGAATAGTCAATTTAGTAGAATAAAAAGTAATTTCATATAGCACTTGGTAATTTAGGGCTTGCAAAACAAATAATATTTACATGCCTGTAAAAAAGTAGAATAAAAAATACTTTAACCACACACAAAAATAAATTATATGCAATCCCTATAAGATATTATGCAGTGTGGGTAAGACTTTTGCAGGTAAAGTATTATTATAATGTGATCAAATCAAGAAAAGGGTATCAATGGACCAGACGATTTCAAGGGTTGGAAATCTGATATCAACCATTGATTGGTAGTTTCATATTTGTCTTCTTCAAATAGGATACACCTTTGATGTAAAATATATACCACCATCCCAATAAATAGCGCCAAATTTTTCAAAAAATTGGAGAAAAATACATTAAAACCTTAATTAACCCTCTACCCTCTACCCTCAACCCTCAATCCTAGTTAAATAGTAATCCCCATGAATAACCCCTATAACATCTACCCTATACATTGGACCCTCAACCCTAGTTAAACCCTTAAACCCAATTACTAAACTCTCTACCCTAATCCCTCAACCCTAGTCAACCCTTAATCCCTCAACCCTTAATTAACCCTCTACCCTTAGCCCTAGTTAAATCCTAATCCAGCCTCAATCCCTATACCCTCTACCCTATACATTGGACCCTCAACCCTAGTAATCCCTCAACCTACATATATATACCCTCAACCCTCTACCCTCAACCTTAAACCCTCAAGCCTCAATCCTTAAACCCTCTTATACCCTCTACGTCCCTCTGATCTACCCTATACATTAAACCCTCAATTCTCAATCCTCAACCCTAGTTAATCCTTCAACCATCAACCCTTACACCCTCAAGTACCCCTATACCCAGTACCCTCTACATTGGAACCTCAACATCCCTATTAATATTTGACCTTCAACCATATTATACCCTCAAATTTCCTAGCTATACCCTAAACCCTTAAACCCTATATATACTTTGGACCCTAAACCCTAATCCTTGAAACATATACTAGCCTCTAGTACCCTCGAACCTAGTCTGTCAACCCTAATTAAACCTTTAAACCCAATTACTAAACTCTCTACCCTAATCCCTCAACCTTAGTCAATCCTTAATCCCTCAACCCTTAATTAAGCCTCAACCCTCTACCCTCAACCCTAGTTAAACCCTAATCTAGATTCAACCCCTATGCCCTCTACCCTATACATTGGATCCTCAACCCTAGTAATCCCTCAACCTGCATATATATACCCTCAACCCTCTACCCTCAACCTTAAACCCTCAAGCCTCAACCATTAAACCCTCTTATACCCTCTACGTCCCTCTAATCTACCCTATACATTAAACCCTCAACCCAAGTTAATCTCAAAAACCTCAACCCTTACGCCCTCAAGTACCCTCAACCCTTATACCCTCTACCCTCTACATTGGAACCTCAACATCCCTATTAATATTCAACCTTCAACCATATTATACCCTCAAATGTCCTAGCAATACCCTAAACCCTCTACCCTCAACCCTTAACGTCCCTCAACCCTTAATGCCCCTCAACCCTAAACCCTTAAACCCTATATATACTTTGGACCCTAAACCCTAATCCTTGAACCATATACCCTCTAGTAGCCTCAACCCTAATCCTTCAACCCTAGTTAAACCATTAAACCCAATTACTAAACTCTCTACCCTAGTAAACCATCAACCCTATTCAACCCTTGATTAACCCTCAAACCTCAACCCTCAACCCTCAACCCTAGTTAAACCCTAATCCAGTCTCAACCCCTATACCCTATACCCTATGCATTAGACCTTCAACCCTAGTAATCCCTCAACCTACATATATATACCCTCAACCCTCTACCCTCAGCCTTAAACCCTCAAGCCTCAATCCTTAAACCATATTATACCCTTTACGTCTCTTTGATCTACCCTCTACATTAAACCCTCAACCATTACACCCTCAAGTACCCTCAACCCCTATACCTAGTACCCCATACATTGGAACCTCAATGTCCTTATTAATATTCAACCTTCAACCATATTATACCCTCAAATGTCCTAGCTATACCCTAAACTATCTACCCTCATCCCTTAATGTCCCTCAACCCTAAACCCTATTGGATTTGTTGTTGCACCAAAAGATTGACCTATCAATGCCTGATACAAGCTTCAGTTAAGAACCACAGGAGGCGGTTAGACCATGTCACAAACCAAAGCACTAGTGCTGCAAGGAAGAACAAGGGTCACACCTTGCAACAATTCCCCCCCAGCACAAGCATGGAGTTTGAATCTGTGACCAACTCTGATACCAATTGTTGGACTTTTCATTGCACCAAAAGATCAACTTGTCAATGCCTGATACAAGCTTTAGTAAAGAACCACATGAGGCAGTTAGACCATGTCACAAACCCAAGTGCTAGTGCTACAAGGAAGACCAAGGGTCACACCTTGCAACAAACCCTTAAACCCTATATATACTTTAGACCCTAAACCCTAATCCTTGAACCATATACCCTCTAGTACTCTTGACCCTAATCCCTCAACCCTAGTTAAATCCTTAGACCAAATTACTAAACTCTCTACCCTAATAATCCATCAACCCTAGTCAAACCTTAATCCCTCAGCCCTTAATTAATGCTCAACCCTCAACCCTAGTTAAACCCTAATCCGGCCTCAACCCCTATACCCTCTACCCTATACATTGGACCCTCAACCCTAGTAATCCCTCAACCTGCATATATATACCCTCAAGCCTCAACCCTTAAACACCCTCTTATACCCTCTACGTCCCTTTGATCTACCCTATACATTAAACCCTCAACCCTCAATTCTCAACCCTCAACCCTCAACCCTTACACCCTCAAGTACCCTCAGCCCCTATAACCACTACCTTCTACATTGGAACCTAAACATCCCTATTACTATTCGACCTTCAACCATATTATACCCTCAAACATCCTAGCTATACCCTAAACCCTCTACCCTCATACCTTAACATCCCTCAACCCTAAACCCTTAAACCCTATATATACTTTGGACCCTAAACACTAATCCTAGAACCATATACCCTCTAGTACCCTCGACCCTAATCCCTCAACCCTAGTTAAACCCTTAAACCCAATTACTAAATTCTCTACCCTAGTAATCCCTCAACCCTAGTCAACCTTTAATTAACCCTCAACCCTCTAACCTCTACCCTCTACCCTCAGCCCTAGTTAAACCCTAATCTGGCCTCAACCCTTATACCCTCTACCCTATGCATTGGACCCTCAACTTGCATATGTATACCCTCTTATACCCTTTACGTCCCTCTGATCTACCCTATACATTAAATGCTCAATTCTCAATCTTCAACCCTAGTTAATCCCTCAACCATCAACCCTTACACCCTCAATATCCTCAACCCTTATACCTAGTACCCTATACATTGGAACCTCAACATCCCTATTAATATTATACCTTCAACCATATTATACCCTCAAACTTCCTAGCTATACCCTAAACCCTCTACCATCATACCTTAACATCCCTCAAACATAAACCCTTAAACCCTATATATACTTTGGACCCTAAACCATAATCCTTGAACCATATACCCTCTAGTACCCTTGACCTTGTTGGAACTATAAAAATCTTATGTTTTTACATGTTGATTTACCTCATAAATTTCCTGATTTGGTCCTACCATTTGCATATTTCATCTATAGTTTGCCATATTTCCCCATTGAGTCAATCGAGTTATGCATTTTTCATGTTTGGGTCCATATTGGCATAGGTCCTTTACTGTCTCCCCGACCCATGTTGCTTGTGAGTTAACATTCGTTTGTTGTAGGTGTTTCGGCAAGACCTTTTCTTTGTTACAATGACTGGCTTTTCTTGTGGTGGCTATTGGTATGACATTCGTGCTATTTCGGCGACCGAGGATGGGCATATCGGCATGAGTTGCGGAAATCGGTATGATGTCCTGGTGAATTCTAGGGGTCTTGGTGACATGCATTATGGATTCACTTTGGCCAAGCGGGTTGCTTTCGACATTAGGTATTGGTGAGGCTCCCTTGTCTTGGCGACCGCCATGTGGGAGATGCATATCGGGGGGAGTCATAGCTATCGTTGTAAGGTCTTGGCAAGTGACCTTCGGTCTCACTGACCTTAGACATGGATTTTCTTCAAAAGACTTTCGGTGTGAGACATGGATTTCGACGGAATGTCATGGCGATCTCTGTATGTCTTACTAACTTTGCACGGGTGTTCACTTTGGCCAGAGTCATAATTTTTGGAATATGGTCATAGCGAAAGGGTCAGGTCTTTCTGAAATGTTCAAGGTGGATTTTTCTTGGTTGTTTTGGTGAGAGTTTTGTTTTCTCTTGGCGATCCTGGTGTGCTCGGTTATTTCGGTGTGACAAAACATTCTACAGGACATCTCGCCGAAAGTTGGAAGTTTTGTTGACAAAGGATCCTCGTCGGTAGGAAAAGTCTTATGTCTCAGCGACTTGAACATGATTGAAGACTTTCGATGAAGCATTGTTATCTAGAAGAGGTCCCCCTGATAGAGGGAAGCTATGGCGATAGTGAATAAAACAAAGGGAGCATTTTAGTATGATGATTCTTGTGTCTCAACAATCAGAACAAATGTAACACATATGTGCTCTCGGTATGACTAAGGGTTTTCGATATGATATCTCCACGACTCAGGTGGTCACGATGATGAACAAGGGATCACGGGCAGATAGCGATTGACATTATTTTGCCTTTGGCATACTTACAGGCTGTCTTGGTGACTGTTCCATTGATGATTAATATTCAAACACTGTGGGCCGACATATGGAATTTTGACCGTTGCAGGCCGACTTGGTTTTTCCTAAATTCTACGGTGGCTGACATGGATTTCCAATTTGATTTATTTTCCTGAATGCTGGTGTATAAATATGACCCCAATTGTAATTGATCATGAGATTTTAGATTACATACAGTAGATTAGGAATGGCTATAGTAGAATAATTTTCTCTTATCAGAGACTATGTTGCATGTTTTCAAATGGTGAATTCAATAAAAATTAGCTGGTGTGGCAGGTTATTTTTGGTGTCAATTGTATGTTGAACTTATTGAAAAGTATTGCTGAAGTTCTCTCCAAGTTGATTCTTTCTAGTTGTTTAAATTGATGTAACAAGTTTACTTTCAATTTATCAATGCACATTTGCTTTATTTGTGTGATTAATTGACTGGTTCTCTCAAGTAGAGATTAAATCCTTTTCGTTGATCACAATAATTAGGAAGATTCATCTGGATTATTAAAGAAGAGCTCAGTGGTCATAGTCTTGCATTGTTTATACAAGTTATGAACAGATCATATGCCTGCAATTTGATTTTCTGCCAGAATCAGTTGCCCACTTCTATTTCATTTGACTCTGCATACCCAAAAGGCACTAGTCTCTGCAATTTCATTATTTGAATTCACTTAGTTTCTTTATATCTGTTAATTAAGTATTTTAGGATTTAGGTCTAAAGATTGCTATCAAGTTTGATTTCATTTTGTTCACTGTCATCTGCTATTATGGACAAAGCATTTCAGAAAGATAATCACAAGTTAAGTCTACACTATTCAGAAAGGTACACCCACCTAGGTTTGCAGCACCTAAAGAGTAGAAGGTTGAGTTCTCTTGACCTTGTCTATTACCCTAAAGCGTATCAGGAGATTGGCAGCCTCTTGAGGCATTCAGCCTGCATTTTTGAGAGCTAACAAATTGGCGACTCTACTGGGGAATACATCAGAAAATTCAGTTGAAGACCACATCATAGAGTCATTGGAAGAAAAGATTTGTTATTTGAGAATTTTTAGAAAAGGTGATTCCGCTAAAAAAAAAAAAAGATCAGAAATAATGATTTTCCTACTTTTGGAAAAGTAGGTGGCGACTCTAAAAGAATTTTTGTAGTTATTAAAACATGAATGGAAGAGTATCTCAGTTCAGGGGAGGTCATATTATCATCCACAATACAATGGTCCACCATACTAGCATCAATTCCCACCTGGCGTCCCCCCTCATCAGTACACAACAATGATCAGATAGTTTGATTTGGCAGGGATTCAATTATCCCCTTATCCAATGGATGGCAGTTGGAGAGGTCTTGTTCCAAATTTTACAGGGAGTGATGCAATTACTGCTAAGAGAATTTAAGAAGTTTCAACGCTTTCATCCAAGATTTGGGTGTACCATATGAAGATTTACACATGAGGTTATTCATGATATCACTTATTGAAGACACTAGGGATTGGTTCAATAGCCTACTAGCAGTTTCTATTGATTCTCTCCAAGGGTTCTAGGATTGATTCCTTGAGCAATTTGGGAATCTAGGTGCACCAGATGCTGCTCTTCGTGAATTAATGCACATTCAGAAAGATCAAAGTGATACAATTTATGATTTCAATCAGAGATTCAATAAGTTGCAGAATAAGATACCTCCTAGATCAAAGTTGCCAGATTCTATAGCACTAAGTATTTATTTGAATGCATTTGATCCCAAAACAGGGTATGAGCTGAGAAATAAATTCCCAAGAGATCTGGCTGAAGCACAAAGGATGGCATAGATAATTGTAAACAATAGGAGGGCTGCAGGGATAATGGATAAGAGAGACAATCCTAAGGTTCGTCAACAAAGTAGCAGTTATCAATACCGATAGGAGAATACTTACAAAAATGAAAGGTCAAGGTTGCATGACATGCCTTATAATACAGACTAGAAGGATGAAAAACCTATAACAGCTAGGCCTAGAAACAAGGAAGCTCCTGATCCATTGATAGGGGGAACCTACATGGTAAGTAACAATTACTTTTGTGATTTTTGTTGTAAGCCACATTCCCCAGATTATTGTGTTGTTGCCCAAAGAATACAAGAAGAGGGAATGCTGATGGGAAACAATGGAGAAGATCACACAGTATATCTAGCTTCAAATACTTTTCACCATGTTGAGGAGGATGAAGGTGCAAGGCATCTCTCTTGCACAACTGATCGTGACATGGAAAGTAGTGCATGTTGTGAATCCAGTGAATATTCTGATTCTGATGATGAACCTGAGAATTTTGATCTGCAGTCAAGGGATTTTTCTACTTCTTATGAGGGTCAGGATGAAGAGGCAATGGGAAACATTGATTCATCAGATAGTAAGTATACAATACCTCTGGCTGCAGTTGAGAGTTATGAAGATATATTTGATCATGATGAGGTTTGTACATTTGAAAGTGATTTCCAAAAATTTTCAAACTCGTTGTATGATGAAGAGTTAAATGAAGATCAGATGATTTTTTTCCAAGGTGTGTCAATGAGTAAGTTTCAAATATTTTCAAATCCACTGTATGAAAAGGAGGAAATAATTTCAGACAAGAAAAATGATGGAATAAATAGTTGCACTGATGTTGTTTCTAATTTCCCACTCTCTGATGGTATTGGATTTTTGTTTGATGATGACAAAAGTGAGGAGTATAATTGTAGTGATGAAAATATAGAGAATTGTTCACTTGTCAGTGAACATATTGCAGATTTTTTTACTTCTGAATACCAGGGATGCGCACATAAAGATGATCTTGAAGTTTTGTCTCCAGCTTACTTTTGTTTTGATAGTGAAAAATCTTTGTGTAAAGATTCTTATGACTCCTTGTGTTTTTCTTGGAATGATGGTGATACTTTTGGTGTTGATCAGAAGTTTGCTTCCATTCGGGATGAGGTATGTGATTTTGAAATTTCTAATTCATGTAAAGAAGACATTTGCTTACATACCAAGGATGATAGAAGTCCAGATTTTATTGGTTCACATATGCATGATATGGAGGATATGAGTCATGATCCAATATTGTCTCCAAATAGAGATACTGAAGAGGTGCAGAAGGTTTCTAACTTGTTTTCCTCAAACAATAGTGGTATGACAGAGTTTTTTGTTTTTCAAGAGAAGCACTTTCATTGTGAAATTTTTATACAGCTGGGAGAGTGTTTCATAATACATAACAGTGAGAGAGATAATACAAAATTTTGCATTAAATATGTATGCATTTTGTATACTGGCAGAGATTTGTCTGATGATGAAGAATACAAATTATAGAATGGTGAATGGATTTTGGGCCAAGTTGAGCATAGTGATTCTCTAAAAACTTTCAGTGGCAGGAAATATTGCATCTATGCTTTCAAGAGAAATCTGATGAACTCAAAACAAAACCAGGTATTTGACAAGGGAAAGCATGGTTGGAGTTTCAGATTGTAACAGCTCAAAATAGGAGAAGTTAACACATAGAGGATTGAGGGTTGCCAGTGCATGGACAACTCTTACTTATTCTCTTTAAAATTATTTTCCATGCACAATAGTTTAGGGTTCTGGTTCATCACCATCTTGCATTCATTTCGCATGCGTTCCTTCATGCTTCATTTCCATTTCCATTCTACTCACTGGCTCATCATTTTGTGTATGGTCTGCTCACCCAAAGATTCTAGATCCTTGCAATGATCTCACTATCATTCATCCCTAGATGGAGCCACTGTTGGAACTATAAAAATCTGATGTTTTTACATGTTGATTTAGCTCATAAATTTCTTGATTTGGTCCTACCATTTGCATATTTCATCTATAGTTTGCCATATTGCCCCATTGAGTCAATCAAGTTATGCATTTTTCATGTCTGGGTCCATATCAGCATAGGTCCTTTACTGTCTCCCCGACCCATGTTGCTTGTGAGTTAACATTCATTTGTTACAGGTGTTTCGGCAAGACCTTTTCTTTGTTACAGCAACTGGCTTTTCCTGTGGGTGGCTATCGACATGACATTCATGCTGTTTCGGTGACCAAGGATGGGCATATCGGCATGAGTTGCAGCATCGGTATGATGTCCTGGCGAATTCTTGGGGTCTTGGCAACATGCATTATGGATTCACTTCGGCCAAGCGGGTTGCTTTCGACATTAGGTCTTGGCGAGGCTCCCTTGTCTTGGTGACTGACATGTGGGAGATGCATATCGGGGGGAGTCATAGCTATCGTTGTAAGGTCTTGGCGAGTGCCCTTCGGTCTCACTGACTTTACACATGGATTTTCTTCAAAAGAATTTCAATGTGAGACATGGCTTTCGGCGGGATGTCATGGTGATCTCAATATGTCTTATCAACTTTGCACAGGTGTTCACTTCGGCCAGAGTAATAATTTTCGGGATATGGTCATAGCGAAAGGGTCGGGTCTTGCCGACAATGTTCACGGTGGATTTTGCTTAGTTGTTTCGGCAAGAGTTTTGTTTTCTCTTGGCGATCTTGGTGTGCTCGGTTGTTTCGGTGTGACAAAACGTTCTACAGGACATCTCACCAAAAGTTGGAAGTTGTGTTGACAGAGGATCCTCGTCGGCAAGAAAAGTCTTATGTCTCGGCGACTTGAACATGATTGAAGACTTTCGGTGAAGCATTGTTATCTACAAGAGGTCCCCCCGGCAGAGGGAAGCTATGGCAACAATGAATAAAATAAAGGGAGAATTTCGGTATGATGATTCTTGTGTCTCAGCGATCAGAACAAATGTAACACATATGTGCTCTCGGTATGACTAAGGGTTTTCGATATGATATCTCCACGACTCAGGTGGTCACAGTGATGAACAGGGGATCGTGGGTAGATAGCTATTGATGTTATTTTGCCTTCGGCATACTTACAGGCTGTCCTGGCGACTATTCCATTGATGATTAATATTCAAACATTGTGGGCCGACATATGGAATTTTGACCATTGTAGGCCAACTTGGTTTTGCCCAAATTCTATGGTGGCCAACATGGATTTCCAATTTGATTTATTTTCCTGAATGCTGGTGTATAGATATGACCCCGATTGTAATTGATCGTGAGATTTTAGATTACATATAGTAGATTAGGAATGGCTACAGTAGAATAATTTTCTCTTATCAGAGACTATGTTGCATGTTTTCAAATGGAAAATTCAATAAAAATCAGCTGGTGTGGCAGGTTATTTCTGGTGTCAATTGTATGTTGAACTTATTGAAAAGTATTGTTGAAGCTGTCTCCAAGTTGATTCTTTCTGGTTGTTTAAATTGATGTAACAAGTTTACTTTCGGTTTATCAATGCACATTTGTTGTATTTGTGTGATTAATTGACTGGTTCTCTCAAGTAGAGATTAAATCCTTTTCGTTGATCACAGTAATCAGGAAGATTCATCTGGATTATTAAAGAAGAGCTCAGTGGTCATAGTCTTGCATTGTTTATACAAGTTATGAATAGATCATATGCCTGCAATTTGATTTTCTACCAGAATAAGTTGCCCACTTTTGTTTCATTTGACTCTGAATACCCAATAAGGCACTGGTCTCTGCAATTTCATTATTTGAATTCACTCAGTTTCTTTATATCTGTTAATTAAGTATTTTAGGATTTAGGTCTGAAGATTTCTATCAAGCTTGATTTCATTTTGTTCACTGTCATCTACTATTGTGGACAAAGCATTTCAGAAAGATAATCACAAGTTAAGTCTGCACTATTCAGAAAGGTATGCCCACCTAGGTTTGTAGCACCTAAAGAGTAGAAGGTTGAGTTCTCTTGACCTTGTTTGTTACCCTAAAGCGTATCAGGAGATTGGCAGCCTCTTGAGGCATTCAGCCTATGTTTTTGAGAGCTAACAAAACCTAATCCATTAACCCTAGTTAAAACCTTAAACCCAATTAATAAACTCTCTTCCCTATTAATCCATCAACCCTAGTCAACCCTTAATCCCTCAACCCTTAATTAACCCTCAACCCTAGTTAAACCCTAATCCAGCCTCAACCCCTATACCCTCTACCCTATACATTGGACCCTCAACCCTAGTAATACCTCAACCTAGATATATATACCCTCAACCCTCTACCCTCAACCTTAAACCCTCAAGCCTTAACCCTTAAACCCTCTTATACCCTCTACGTCCCTCTTATCTACCCTATATATTAAACCCTTAATTCTCAACCCTCAACCCTTAAACCCTCAAGTACCCTCAGCCCCTATACCCTCTACCCTCTACATTGGAACATCAATGTCCCTAATATTTTACCTTCAACCATATTATACCTTCAAACATCCTAGCTATACCCTAAACCCTCTACCCTCATCCCTTAACGTCCCTCAACCCTAAACCCTTAAACCCTATATATAATTTGGACCCTAGACCCTAATCCTTGAACCATATACCAACCTCTAGTACCCTTGACCCTAATCCCTCAACCCTAGTCAAACCCATAAACCCAATTACTAAACTCTCTACCCAAATCCCTCAACCCTAGTCAACCCTTAATCAACCCTCAAGCATCTACCCTCTACCCTCAACCCTTAGCCCTAGTTAAATCCTAATCCGGCCTCAACCCCTATACCCTCTACCCTATACATTGGACCCTGAACCCTAGTAATCCATCAACCTACATATATATAACCTCAACCCTCTACCCTCAACCTTAAACCATCAAGCCTCAACCCTTAAACCCTCTTATACCCTCTACGTCCCTCTGATCTACCCTATACATTAAACCCTGAACCCTCAATTCTCAACCCTCAACCCTTACACCCTCAAGTACCCTCAACCCCTATACCCACTACCCTCTATATTGGAACTTCAATGTCCCTATTAATATTTGAACTTCAACCATATTATACCCTCAACCATCATCTCTTAATGTCCCTCAACCCTAAACCCTTAAACCCTATATATACTTTGGACCCGAAACGCTAATCCTTGAACCATATACCACCCTCTAGTGTCCTCAACCCTAATTTCTCAACCCTAGTTAAACCCTTAAACCCAATTAATAAAATCTCTACCCTAATCCATCAACCCTATTCCACCCTTAATCCCTCAACCCTCAACCCTATACCCTCAACCATTAGCCCTAGTTAAACCCTAACCTGACCTCAACACCTATACCCTCTACCCTATACATTGGACACTCAACCCTAGTAATCCCTCAACCCTATACAATTGACACTCAACCCTAGTAATCCCTCAATCTACATATATATACCCTCAGACCTTTACCCTCAACTTTAAACCCTCAAGCCTCAACCCTTAAACCCTCTTATACCCTTTGCATCCCTCTGATCTACCCTATACATTAAACCCTCAACCCTTAACCCTTAAACCCTCAAGTACCCTCAACCCCTATACCCTCTACCCTCTACATTGGAACCTGAACATCCCTAATATTTGACCTTCAACCATATTATACCCTCAAACATCCTAGCTATACCCTAAATCCTCTACCCTCAACCCTTAACGTCCCTCAACCTTAATCCCTAATCCTTGAACCATATACCCTCTAGTACTCTCGACCCTAATCCCCCAACCCTAGTTAAACCCTTAAACCCAATTACTAAACTCTCTACCCTAATCCATCAACCCTCAAACCTTAATTCCTCAACGCTTAATTAACCCTCTACCCTCTACCCTCAACCCTAGTCAAACCCTAATCCTTGAACCCCTATACCCTCTACCCTATACAATATTGGACCCTCAACTCTAATCCCTCAATGTACGTACCATATATGTACCCTCAACCCCTATAGCTACACCCTCTACCCTATACATGATTGGACACTCAACTCTAATCCCTCAACCATATACCTGCCTCAACCCTCTACCCTAAACCCTAGTAAACCCCTATGCCCTCTACCCTCTACATTGGAACCTCAACCCTAATTGACCTTCAACCATATACCTTCAAATTTCCTAGCTATACACTAAACCCTCTACCCTCAACCCAATACCCTAAACCATAAACCATTAAACTCTCTATGTCCCTCTACCCTCAACCAGCCAATACGCACACTCTTATACCCTTGAACCTAATCTGTCAACCCTTAAACCCTTAAACCCAAGTAAATTACTCTCAACCCTTAATCCTATTAGAAGTGAAAAATATCACATTTTTCAATAGACCCTATCCACCTATCCTCCACATTTCATATAAATTCATCACATTTTAATTTTATGATCAACACACATTGTTGAAATTTGTGTGACAAGATTGATTTTGTAGCCCACATTGCCAAATTGACACACCCATAAATGAGTTTGAGACTCCATAATATTTCCCCATTCCTAAATAAAAATTAGCACTCTCAGCCTAATAATGCCTCATTAGTAGAGCCCCCATCATAGCCTCATCGATGGCCCGATGAAAGCAATTCATAACCAAGTATCGGTGTAACAATACCCTATCGGGCTGACTCCTAAGGCATTCTCCCTGATAGACCGATAGAGTCAACATATTTGTAACTCATGAACATTGGTGGAACGAATGTTTGTGTTCCCCCGATGGCTCAATATAATCACAGATTATCAATAATTAAAATATATCGGGGGAGTTAATGTGTATCGGGGTAATATATTATTACATTTTGTCGATAGACCAAAGGAAAGTTATTCATCAATAAAGAAGGTGGATATCAGTGGAACAAGGATGGCAGTCTCATTGATATGACGATGATGATTATAGTAGCTAATGTGACATATTAAGGCATCATTGAGATATATAGAAATAAATGCTTCCCTCTTATGACAAGACTAAAATGGTAGGTGTATTTATGAACCAGAATTGAAGGAAAAGTTGAAATCATAATTGTTGCATAGTCTGGAAGATTTCATCAAGGAAAAGAGCAGAAAGGAAAAGCTAGGAGTTCTTACATAGAGAAACCAGTGGAGGCGAGACCCAAGTAAGTACACCAATCCCAGTTGAGAAGTTGTATTTTTTCAAAAGATTAAGAATTCAAACAATGGAGGAAAACATAGCAAAACCCAAAGCTAAGAAATAGAAAACTGAGAAGAGACTCCTGAATCAAGACCTAATAGATCAATGCACTGGGTCAAGGCCAAGACCCAAGAGGAGTGCTCTAACGAATCCTTCAATGGATAGATTGTTAGATAAACATAAGGGATTGGGAGATATTTGGACACCATGGTGCGGGTATGAACTCTTCATGTATCATTACGGAAAAAAATTTAGGTTTCACCCAGTCTACAACCCGTGGAGGTTGAAATTGGAAAACCTCATGGTGCCCAACGTGTTCGTAAATGTAGAAATAATTAAAGCTTTGGATAGCAGATATGACTCTAAGAGGAGAACTATTCAATCACATAATGGGGCTAGCGTGCTTGTTATTTCTAAGGATTTAATTTCTAATGTGTTTCAATTGGAGTGTCCTATGAACTTTCCATTCATGGTTAGAGACCTCTTGACAAAGTATCACCATATGGATACCAGCTACAAACGATGGAAACTACCCTTGTATAGGCCCAAAAATGAAGAAAGCCAACTCAAGAGGTTTTCAAGCAATAAAAACCCTCCTTTTCATGAGGACTTGTTTGAAGAATATTTTTGATACACTTATTATTCAACTGGTCAGGTCTTGGGGGTAGAGGTCCCACCTTTCATGTCTATTTCCCCAATGATCTTAGCTACAAACTTATAAAGCACTGATTCCAGATCATTTAATTATGCTAGATACTTGGCCAATTACCTAAACCATGAGCTTGAAAAGATTAAAAACAACAGTGAATATATTCATTTCAAACATTATTCTCTGTTCATGCATTTGCTCATGCACGAGGGACATGTTAGAAGGGTCTGGAGTGAAGAATTAAGAATAAGAGATACAGATGAAAATGGAAACCTCAAACTTGTACAAATGTGGACTTCATTGTGGGATAGTCGATTTGGTAGATCTCATTATCTTTATTTTGAGGAGTTTTTTGTGAAACCATTAATGAAGTTGCTAGAATATCTGTGTGATTATAACTTATCCCCAAAAGTAGAAAATTTTCTAAGATCAAAGGAAAATGACCCAAGGAAGAAGGTGAATCATAACTAGGGAGACTGGTATGCTTTTCTTGACTGCACAATGATCAAGGTTTATGGGTTTGAAGGAACTCCACACTTGCTGCCACAAGTAGTTCCTGATAGAATTTCCTACTTAGAAATTGTGAGGCAATTGGAAAAATATGATGCCAAAAACCTCAAAGGACACAACAAGTAATCAATTATGCCCAACACTTTCTGTTTTAGAGACTTTACAGTGGTTACAAATGAGGGATATGAGGAAATTGATGCTAAATTAATGCAATATAACCTCCCTCTAGGCAATAAAAGGGAAAAAATTTATGCAGAAGGATTTATTCACAAAGCAAGGCTATCACAGGGGTTATCAGGATATAGGGTTATGCTCGTAGAGGAATGGAAAAAAAGAAATGTCCCATCTTATTTGAGGACATTTGGTGAAATACAAGATCCTCTTGCAAGGATTGAGCAACTCATTGCTCATGTGAATGAATTGGTAAAGGATGTGCCTTCATTTTTCTTTGATGTCACTCATGCAACCTATTCAGGAGTGCAGGCTAAAGATATAAGGCCCTTAGATTATATTCCTTCACAACCAACTCTTGAGGTGATTTTTTCTATAGATATTAATATAAGTGAAGATGAGGAGAGTGATGAGGAAGATGAGAAAGTACAAAAAATAAGCGCTCCTATAATTGTATAGTATGAGCCTCCTTAGGAACACAATGTTGTAAGATTTAAAGCATTATATGAATTATCTTATGATGTTAGGGTCAAGGCTAGATATGCGTTCATTTCTAATGAAGATTTTGTTAATTCTTTCGAGTTTAAATCATTTTTTTATGAATATAAAGGCAAGAAAATGAGACAAAGGATGCAAGATGTCACTCTTGAATGAGAGGTTGCTGCTTTGGAAGAATTGAAAAAAGAAATAGACAAAGAGATGGAGTCCATCACTCCTAAGAGAGGGAGAGAGTTACTTCAAGAAGCTAGAGTATTGCTTTTTCTTTCATGGGATATAACTTTGCAATTGTGTTTGATAGTTTCAGAAAGAGAGGGGACAAAACAATGAACTTAATAGAGGAAGCAAGTGATAAGATGTATTTAGGATCTGGATACAATCTAGATGAGGCCACCTTGCTTATTTGGTCACGGTACCCCCATGACAAAAGACCTGTTGTGATTGATAATACAAAACAAATGTTTGGACATCTCTTGGTCCAAAGAGTAGGGGATACCAATCCCATGGAGACAATAGAATTGAATGTCAATGTGGCAAAATTCACCAAAGCACAGATTGATAAGTTGGTTAAAGAAAATGGTAGGTTGAAGAAGGAATTAGCACGTCAAAGGGAAAGATCATCTTCCTCTTCCACACTAGAGTTATATTCCCCATGGCTTGAGAAGGATAAGAGAGTATTGGATGCAATGGCTAATACAACTTATTGGAAAAATTGCCACTTGAAATCTCAGGAAAAATGTAAACAATTGGAGAAAGAAGTCAAAACCATCAAGTATAATACTGCATCTAAAATGATCAAGGGGAGATTCAATAAGATAATGAAATGTGCTGATGAATATTGGAGACAATTTAAGTAGGTATACTCGGCAATAGAGGAGAATGAATGACTACAGGGGAGAATAATTGAAAAGAGAGAGGAGCTTCGAGAAAAGAAAATCCTAAAAGGACAAATAATGCAAACACATAAAAAATTGGTAGAAACACACAATGGATATCATAACAAGCTCATGGAAGATCTCGACTGCTTCAATTCAACTCCAACACTTTATGATGATATGGGAAATCCTCAAGAGTATGATGATTGGAAGGAATATTTTGATGTGCTTTTGACTACTGCACTACATGAAATCAATGATGAGGACATAATTTTACAAAATACTCACAAGCAGCTCAAGAAGATGATGTATAGGGAATATGATATGAGGTAAGTGATCTCCAATACAGATACTTGTACTCAACAAGAGTACATTCATCACCTTTATGCATTTAATTTGTTCCTTAACTAAACTATGGATATACCAGACACAACGGGACAACCATCAGGATGAAAGGATTCAACCGATAGCATGAGGACCCTATCATGGAGTAGAATCTTTGAATAGATCTTAGGTGATCACAGGATTTTTCTTGGAGATTAATGGATTGGTGCATTCATTTGCTGCAATAATTTTTTTTCTGAATTATGTTTAATTATCAAACAACATGACTTTTGTAACGGGTCTGTAGCTTTTTGCCTCTCATATATATATAAGAGAGACCACGACCCAAATAGATAATCATCATATCATTTCCATTTAGGGTAGGCATTAGTAAGAAGATAGATTGCACCAATTTTCCCATCCATCTCATATTAGAAACTATGGTTATAATGCATATTGTTCAAAGATAAATATAATGGAGAAGGTTATGCATAATTGTTAATTTTCTTTCAAGTGCTCAACTGTTGTGTGGATTTATATGCTTATATGTTATTTGGCTATCTTTAAAGTAGTTGTTTATGTTATTAAAATTGAGTGTGTGAAAATACATTTAATTTTTCAATACACATTTGATGTAATTGTGTGATGTTGTTGATTGGTTTTGGTGTACAAATGAATTAAAGTTCCTTTTAAGAAATCAAATTTGATAGGTTCTTGTTTGGATTAAATTCCTTTTGAATAGATTGTCTTAATTGGTTTCCTTTCACATATGAATTAAATCCTTTCACAAATTCACAGTAGCATGAGGAGATATCACAAGGATTACTAAGAAGAGCGCCCAACTGTTTCAGTTAAGCTAAAGAGTGTATCTACCCATCTTATATAATCCTATCTCCAAAACCTTCATTCCGCCCTCCACTCTGTCCACCCAATAGAAGTAGGCACTAGTCATAATTAGATATTGCATACAAAATACAACTCACAAACTTGAATTCTCAATTACTCTCATTAGAAATTAGTCACTAAAAATATGTATCTACTCCACCTTCACGTGCCTTAGTGAGTAGATTTCTCAATTCAAGAAAAATATTTACTTGTAAATCTAAATTATTGTTTAGTTATACCCACCTAGGTCTGGCAGAAACTGAAGAGTAGAAGGTAATCAGTCTTGTTTACCTTGTTCGTTTGTCAAAGGTGTATTAAGGGATTGGCACCCCCTTATGGTTTAAAACCTACACTTTTGAGACCTAACAAATCCATCAACCCTTAAACCCTCAAGTACCCTCTACCCTCTACCCTCAACCCTCAAGTACCCTTAGACCCTAATCCTTCATTAACCCCTATACCCTCTACCCCATACATTGGACCCTGAACCCTAATCCTTGAACCATATACGTCCCTCAACCCTCTACCCTCAATCTTAAACCCTCAACCCTCAACCCTTAATCCCTCAACCCTCAACCCTTAATCTGTACAAAGTACTATGATAAAGGAAAATTTTTCCTTGTTTATGATTATCTAGAGGAATAAATGGGGAATGTTGGTGACAATATGGATCTTGTCACACAAATTGTTTCAATATTTCATGTTAAATACAATGAAAAATCAAAGGCAATAGATATTTTGATGCAAGTGAAATGTAGGTAAGCAAGTAAAGGCTAGTGAATATTAGAGAAGGATTTATTGTTCTAACACCCTTAATCACTGCTAGATCAGAACAATTAGAAGTTAAATTAGCCATTACACCAATCACTAAATTAGGCACCAAAAGGCTCTAAAGCAGGCACTAAAATAAGCACTACTAAAGGCGCTAATATGGGTGCTAACAAAGACATTAATCTAGTTGCTAATCTAGGCACTAATTTTGGCATTATAGTGGGCAACATATTTTGGTGCTAATCTCGGTGTTAAGGCAGGCATTCATAAGGGTGTTGTAGTGGGCGTTAATAGTGGAGCTTATGCCGATGTAAATTTTGTCAGATGTAGCGTCAGATTATTTTGGTCAGCACAAAAAATGCCAGAAATAGTGCAATCCTATAAAATAGCGCCAAATTTTCCCAAAAAATGGAGAAAAACACATTAAAATAGTGGGTGGAAGCATAAAATGGAGCAAAAAAGGGAGCTAATCACAGGGATTTTTGTAGTGTTATGTCAGGATTTTCCTTGAAAAGATGCATTAAATTAGGCTTGTGGATGCAAAATAAGGCCAATTAAAGCATAAAGAAACCCAATTATTTAATAACACCCTAGAAAAGTGTGAAAATGTGTTACAACACTTAACAACATTCCAAATAAGGCATCAAAAAGCCCATTTAGTTCATAAGGACCCAAGACCTAATATGAATATGTTAGACACATTACAACACTAAATCAAGGCCATGCTAGGGAGTACTTTTTATGTCATTACATCTAGCCCCCACTTAAGTGAGAAGAGGAACTTTCTTCCAATTCACACTAAAGTAGACCAACGCACACCAAGAGGGGTCCAAATGCACCAATGCTCATAAGACAAGATGAACATTATCAAGAGGGTTGTGCAATTCCCCAAGACCAAGGTCCTATGACAAACCAACATAGGCACAAAAGAACATGCATGAAAGTGATATAAAGAGCAACAACAAGGAATAAGCATACACTGCCAAAGACAAGGAGAGAAGAAAGAGTAAAAGGGGTGGATCAAGCTTTGACCATTTTTCCAATGCAATGTGGATTAGATCTAGGTTGTTTATCTAAAAAATGCATGCTCACTCTGAGGCAACAAAACTCTAGGTTATCCATTGGGTGAGTAATCCAAGAAGGTGAGACACATACACACACGTCTGATACGCGCTCACATACACACAAGAGTGGCTATTGGAAAGTCATGCCTCAAATCAGCTTCCCAAAAAACCATACCAAAGTTATACCTCTTGATAACTTTGATAAGATGCCACACAAAAATGAACTTTGAGCTTCATGAGGAAAGAAAAGATTTGTATACTTGGAACTCATGAACAAGATAGCTCCACAGACATGCAAAATGTATTATGCAAGCTGGCCATATAACCAAAAAATGAAAATGCAACAATAAGGAGCGTTCAAATGAGTCTTGCTTACTTCATACGAGGTCTTTAACTTAGGGAACATGGTGCCTAATGTCTCCAAGAGAGGACCAATCAAAGAATAGAAGATTCACAACTTAGGGGATGCAGTGTGTTGCATCAAGCCACTAAGAGGAATATAATATGCTAAGAGAGATCACACTCTAGAAGGACATCACACCCAATGCCAACCACAGAAAAAATGCATCGCCTAAAATAAGAAGACTACACCATGAACCATGCAAAAGAATAATGCCAACGTATGCCCCCAATTTAAGGAAATTACTAAACACCATACTGTGAGCAATTAATTTAAAGTAGCAAATGATAAATGCTAACAATAAAGAAGATATGAGAGCTAACTTGGAAATCCCTATGCCAAGTCATATGTTTCCAAATGAAGATGCATCATGCAAAAGGAAAGAGAAAAGGGGGTTTCCCCCAAAAATTTAAATCCAAGCACAAGAGGGATATATGAATTTGGGGTTAGTATGTTCTTGCTAAAATGTTTTTAGAGAGCTCAAAACTATTATCATTCCCCAAATACTCATACAACTAGAAGAATGACACAAAGAGAGAAAAAACAAAGAAAAACCTTTTGGTTCAACATGGAAGAGACATGAATGTCTCGACGCCTTGCGTCATCCCCAAAAGGAAGACACAAAGCAAAGAAAAGATATAAGAAAAACTTTTGGGTCAACATGGAAGAGACATGAATGTCTCGACACCTTGCATCATCCCAAAAAGGAAAACACAAGACTAAGAAAAGTAAAGGAAAAGTGAAAAGATGTATAACATAGAGAAGAATGAAGGTACAAATAGAGGAATGTCACAAAGAGAGAGAGAACATCCAATACAATGTCACGGGGGATCACATCACACACATGCAATCACATAAAAGAAAATGAAAAATAAATAATGTAAAGGAATAGTAAGGCACATGCAAGTCAACCTAAAGCAGGTTGTTCACATCCCAATCATGTTCATTGTATGCTGAAGGAGGACAACTAGCCAAAGGGACAGCAAAAAATTCACTACCAAGACAAGGCTATCTAACTCTTGGCCCCCCTAGTGTAAGACAAGAATGAGTCAAGGTAATTGATGGGAAAGATCATGTAATGGTGAGAATACAAGATTCTACAACTATTACATGACAAGGGGCGAAAGGATCCCGCTTTAAGGGACTGTTTCTATAATATCAATCTTTTTGAATATTTTTTGTAAAGCACGATACTCATCAATATTATTTCCAAGCACCCAATGGTATCGACAATGTGATGTGTTTTTGTTCCTAGGATTTGGTTTTTTGGTCTTCTCTTATGGGAGGTAATGTAATCAATCCTCTATGTAAGATTATCTGCAAATTCCTTTCAATGTCAATTGGTGGATAAGGGAATTGAACTTTCTTTAGTTTGTAAGGTCTTTTGCACTTGATAGATTCACCAATTTCTTGAATTGAATGTTGAGGAGGAGGGCCTAAGATGATCCTTTCATCCTTATCATCATTATGAATCATTGATTGTTCTTTAGCAAGGAGGACATTCATATCAAGAGGAGGATCTTGATATCCCAACCCTTTTGTATTTTCAATTGGTATTTGATCTAAGAGTTGATGAATTTCATATTCACTTGTATCACATCCTTGTTTAATCAAGATTGTAAATCCTTTTTCATATGTCTCTTGTAGGTTGATGGGAGTATCTATCACTTTGTTAACATAGAATGGTTGAGTGTTTGCTTGCTTAGAGGAACTAGGTTCACCTAATGTAGGGAAGTTTGGTTCAACTTTTATCTCAACTTCAGGATGTAAGTAAACAAACATCTCAAGTGGTGGTATTTCAGGGGGTGTTGGTTGTTCCATGGATGGATAAAAGGATGCATTAGCTTCAAGGTTGTTAAGTAAATCATTTAGGAACTTATTCATGTTGGCATCATCTTCTCCAATGATGTCAACATCACGAGGAGAAGATGCACTATGAGTTGAGTGAGCATAAGTAAGTTCAATTTCATTAGGGTCATTTCCAAAAGCACAACTTGACACATCCATTAAGGACTTCAAGGACATCCACATCTTACTAAAGCACATATCCATGATGCAAATTTTAGATTATAAACTATGCAACAATGGGAAATGAAATGTTCTAGATGCAATTTGGAATTTAAACAATGCACAAGATGAACCAAATTAAACTAAATGAAGCAAAAAATATTTAAACTAAAAAAGAAAGTTATAAAAAGAAAACAAAAGCACAAAAACAAAGCTTTGAATTCTATAAAATGCAGTGCAAAATCTGCACTGGGACTGATTCGCCCAGAGGGGCATATGAGTACTAGTGGGTTTTTTTTTTCAAAATTTTCAGAAATTTTCATTTTATTTTTATGTTTTTTATGTTGTATGATCTATAACCTAAGTGAAATTGCATATTTTGTATTATTTTCAATGATATGAGGTGCAAAAATGAAACCTATATGCACTTTCACTAATATAAAATTAGAAACTATAGAATTCCAATTAACTAATGTAAACCCTAATCCAATGTTAATGCAAGCAAGATCTAGGATGGTAATGTACTCCAAATCAGAATTATAATGTTCTAAATGCAGGTTCACCAAAATGAAACAATGGAAAATGGGATAGGTGCTTTCGTATGGTTTAGGGCATAGAGAAAACCCACTTTCCAATTATCTCATTCAAAGATAACCCTAGAGATCTCAATGCAAAGGGGAAAGAGATCTTGTAATAGGGTTGTCCTAGGGGATGATTGTGAACTAATGAGGGGTTCACCACCAATTTATGACTTAGAAAGACAAATGCAATACAAGGTGTAATGCTTAACCCTAATATGATGATATCTTTCACTAAATGACATGTAACTACATATAAAACATAACAAATAGTTGCAAGATGAAATGTGTGCACCTGAAAATCTAAAGATGACTTAATGAAGCTTTGAAATGCTAACAACTGTGACTTTAATGCTAACTAGGACTCATATGCCAGATTGGGAAAATCAGTCCTAGATATGGGTTTCTGTGTAGAAACAGTAATCTAGCAAATGGGTATCTAAATCTGTAAAAACCTAAATTTTGACCTAAACTAGGACTCATACACCAGAACTAGCGTATCAATCTAGTTAGGGTTTTCTAAAACTTCAAGTTCTGAATCTATTCTTCAAGGTCTTCTTTGTGATTCCCAATCGATTTTTGGATCTGAAACCCTAATTTGCAACCTATAGAAGTCCTTCAAGTATCTCCAATGCAAGGTGACAACTTTGACAACTTTCTCTAAACTTTCTCTTCAATGCATCTTCAATCTAAACCTACAAATCACACACTAAAGAGGGAAAAATGTTGTTTTGTTAATGGATAGGGGTTTTCCTTAGTCAAACCCCATTTTGGTAATCAAACCTTGAAATGCAATGAAATAGGAATGGAGAATGGTGAATGAAAATATAATAAAGTTGCAACTCACCAAATCCTAGCAATAGAGTGTTGCAAACATGTGTGAGATAGCTCCAATGGATGTAGATCTTGAATCTTGCTTGAATGTGATAGATCTTGAGTGAAATTCTAGCTTGAATCATAAAACCATACATCATAATTATTAGCTCAAAAAAAAACATGATGCATTGAATACTTTGACATGGTGCTTGGTGTTTGAATAATTCTTTAAATCACTTGATAATTTTCTCTTGAATTCTCTTGTAAACACTTGAATTCTCTGGTGAGCTCAAACTTGCTATAAGGATGAATACTTGAATTCTTGGGGTGAAAATGAGTGAAAGAACCTTGTATTTATACTTAATTATGTAAAAAAAAATGAAATTACAACACTACAAGCTAACATCAAATCTAGGAGGATAAAATATCGCCAAGAATTTGAGTTAATTTTAATTTTGGGCCACACAGCCTGACTCATACGCCCAAGGTGGCATATGAGTCCCAGTACACATAATTTATGGGACCAAATTCAAAAATGCTTGGAAAGGTGTAAGACCCAAATCAAGACCCAAAACCCTAGGTGGGACTCATATGCCCAAGGTGGCGTATGAGTCCCAGACCACCAAATCTGGGCCATACAACCTAGAAACACCTAAAATGATTGGATGTTGATTTATGTCGAGATTGTCATTGAAAAGATGCATTAATTAAATGAGGCTTGTGGATGCAAAATAAGGCCCATTAAAGCATAAAGAAGCCCAATTATTTAATAAAACCCTAGAAAAGTGTGAAAGTATGTTACAACACTTTACAACATTCCAAATAAGGAATCAATAAGCCCATTTAGTTCACAAGGGCACAAGACCTAATGTGAATATGTTAGACACATTACAACACTAAATGAAGGCCATGTTAGGGAGAACCTTTTCCATCATTACACCTACACAAATTCTACATCTACCACAGTTTTTGAGATGGTTGAAACATATCAAGGATAAAATTTTCTCAATATTGTTAAAGTAGTTTTGTTTGGCATCAACTATTATTGTTCATCATTGTTCCAAGAGTTAAATATCTAAATCCTTCTCATTTAATTTATGAATAATCATCACATGTTAATTTTAATTTTATTGTTTAGATTAATTGTATGTTTATTAATAATATTTTATTAATTAACCTAAACAACCCACTTAGAAAGAATATTTTATTTATCAAATATATTTATAAACCATCAATTAAAAAATGTAATAATGATTCATTAATGTAATTTTATGTATTTATTTTAATCAATGAGTATGTAAATTGGATTGAAGCACATGTCAATAAATCGAGGAAGAAGATATTTATAGAAGTAAAATGTATATCCATTTCTTAGATAACGGAGTTGGGGAATACAAATAATTGATTTAGTGTAACAATCCTCTAATACATGTGATAGTTCATGATTGTAATAACTATTGAAGATGTGATCAAGACCATAGACATATACAAATTAACAAAAATTTGGATTGGAACACCAATTTTGAATTTGTGGACATGTACAATTTATTAACACTCATAAACTCTTATAGCCATATTGCATCTAATAAGTCATCATGTCTCACATGTTACATCCATATATGACATGGATTCATCTAATATACTAACTAGCCACTATCTAACATATCCCAAAAAAAACATTGGAAAATGATTAATGATAAAACCTTATAAAAGTCATCCAAGAAACACCCACTCACACATCTTATGCATATATATTTTTACATCATCTTCACATGATTCTAAGTATGTTTGATTAGAAAATAAGGCTAAACTAAAAGTATAATCCATCATATTCCATTCATTATTCACAAGTGGAAAAATGTTAGGCATTAAGTGGAGGTTGATAGAACCTAAATTTAACAAGCCTTTTTCCGAGGTCATTTATTCATATAAAAATATATAGATATAAATAAAAAATAATTTATGCTAATTTCTGAAATCTTCATGCGATATAATATTTTTAATACTTTGATTATATTTTATGATTAAAATCGCAAATATGATCATAGAACCATCATTTATAAAGGAGAGAATCCATCTTTAAAATATAAAGACAAAATTAAACAATGAATATATAGATAGACTAAAGTTCAATTTTTAACAAATTTCTCTCAAATGTTAAAAAACCCCAAAAAAACACTTTATCCATCATTCTATATTCTATTGCTGAATTTCCATGAACAATCTTCTTATCCAAATACAGATGCAATATATTCCTATTTTAATAGGAAATAGCTATATTGTATTGCGTACCAGTGCAATAGCAAGTAATAGACAAAGAAAGATTCAAAAGTGATGCGAAATAAGACAAATATATTTGTGACAGGAAACACCCCCACCTTGACCTTCTTACTTTCCTTGAGACAAATTGATAGGCTAATGTGTGAGATAAACTAATGTATTGCCACCCGGCAAGAGGATTTACTGGGTAGGTTCTCTCATTTACAATGGAAAATTACTTCTTTGTTAATTAGATTGTTACTTGATTAAATTTTATTTTGCTAAAGCTTATGATAGGATTTGTTGGAGTTTTATTTTTAAAATGTTTAAATAGCTGGATTTTGATCAATGATGTTTCAAGATGCTGATGTTTGGATTATTATTAATACTGTGATGAAAAATCCATTTCTTTTACAAAGATCTATTCGGCAAGGTTGTTCTTTAGCCTCTTATCTCTATGTCTTTACTATGAATGTTTTGGGATATTTACTTCAAAATGCCAATAATATGAAGTTGATCTCAAGAATCTCTATTCCTGATAACGTTGTTGTAACTAACTCTCATTATGTTGATGACAACTTGTTATTTTTACAAAATTTTGAAAATAATATCTCTAACATGATGGACATACTAGATCTATTGTGTCATTTCAGGATCTAAACTTGCACATGATTTAAAACAAATATTTTGATGGCTCAAACTGGGCCTATTCCCTAATGGATTCCCCGAGAATGGAAACAAATTAAACATGGGGAAATTATGAGACACCTTGGTATACCATTTGGCATCAAGGTTTCTTTTTCAGATATGTGGAATTAATGCCTTAATTGATTCAAGAATAAACTTTCATTTGGGGAAACAAATTTCTCTCTTTGGCTAGTAAAATATAGGTTGCCAATAAAATATTCTTCCTACACATGTTTATTATTCTTCATGTTGGATGCCCTCAAAAAAGGGGTATAACGATTTAATCAAAATCATCTGTCAATTTCTTTGGGTTAAGTGGAATGACAATAGAGGGTTTATTTCTACATCATGGACCAACAGTATTCAACCTAAATGTAAAGGTGGTTTGTGGCTTATAGATCCAAGAACTCATGGATTTTGCTTGACTACCAAATCGATTACTAGATTTATCCATGGGGATGAACTATGGAAGATTCTTATATGGAACTGCATTAACTGTGCCTCTATCAAAGGCAAATGACAGTATGTGGTGTGGTTAGATAAAATTATGCATGCCTCTTTTTTTCAATAAAGGCCTCTCCTCCCCTCTAGTCTATATGGAAGACTTGACAACATAATTGCTATCTTTTAAAATGGAGAGATAACTCACTTCAACATGGTTTCAACTTCTCCACTTCATCTATTTGGTGGAATAAGCACATTCTTTATCAAGATCAACCCATTGATTTAAGGTTCCAAAACAGTCTTACTTTCTATTTAAAAAAAAAGAGTCTTGTATGTTGGAGATCTTCGGGATTTTCATACTATGAGCTAGTTCTCATGGCATTTTGTTAAAGCTCAATTTAATCTAAGCAATAAATACAAAGTGTTTCTGATTTTTGTGCAATCTTTGGTTCCACTAGATTTGTCTATGAAATTATGTATTCCTATCCATTGCAACTTCTACAAGGATTGATTATGGATGTCATCATATCCTTTTCTTTTTTTTCCTTTAAAAAAGGTCAACTTGCAGTTGCTTCCAAATTTTCCCTTAAGGTCTTGATTGAACTACAAATGGAATTGCAGGTTCAATGAAAAAAATTGGTCAAAATTATTTGCCCAAATTTGGAAATCAAAAGCTAATTCAGATGCTCAATTAATTGCTTGAAAGATTCTACATTGCAAACTATTCATTGTGAATAGGCTGAAATGTATGATGTTCCAACCAGCTAATTGTCCCTTTTTTCAAAGGAAAGAAAATATAAGGCATATCTTCAGGGGATGCCAATCTGTTAAAAAATAGTGGAATGTTGTTTTTAATGATCTGGCATCCATCTTAGAACATAAATTAAATTGGAAAAAAATCCCTTCGTAGAGTTGGGTTACATGCTAATATCATTTTTGATGGAGTTAGGCATGTCATTATGTTTCATATATGGAGGAACAGGCGTAAAGTTGTCTTTAATAACCTGAATGATCACCAAGAAGTTACATTTCTAGAGCTTTACTCTAAAAATTTTATTGTCTAACTTCACTTTTTCCTCAACTATAGGTTGAGGCTAAGAAGAATTTAAAGATTGATTTCCAAATGAACAACAAATCAAAATCCAAGTTAAGAAACTCCTTAGCAAAAGGAAGGTTGCCATAGTATTGAGCCTAAGGCCTTACTTTCAAGATTGATTTATGCTCTTCCTAGTCTTTCTTTCGCTGCAATTTTGTGTTTGATCATTGTTGGTCCATCTTGTTCAGCTTACTCAAGCATTTTGTAATTTCCTGTTGGAATAAACTTTTCATTTGGAGAATAAATTTCTCTTTGGCTAGTAAAATATTTCTTGCTACACACAATTATTATTTTTCATATTAAATTCCCTCAAAAAAGTTGTATGATGATTTAATCAAAATCATCTGTAAATTTATTTGGGATAAATGGGACAACAATAGAGGGTTTACTTCCACATCATGGACCCATTGTATTCAACTTAAATGAAAAGGTGGCTTGAGGCTTATAGATCCAAGAACTCAAGGATTTTGTTTGGCTACTAAATGGATTACAAGAGTTATCGATGGGAATGAACCGTTGAAGTTTCTTATACAGAACTGCATTAACTGTGCTTGTGTCAAGGGAAAATGGTAGCATGTTGGATGGCTAGATAAAATTCTTCATGCCTCTTTTTTCAATAAAGGAATCTCCTCCCTTGTGGTCTATATGGAATCCTTAGCAACATAATTGTTATCTTTTAAAATGGAGAGATAACTCACTTCAACATGGTTTCAACTTCTCCACTTCATCTATTTCGTGGAATAAGCACATTATTTATCAGGATCAACCCCTTGCTTTAACATTTTTAAAATAATCTTACTCTTTATTTAATAAAGAGTCTTGTATGTTGGAGATATTTGTGATTTTCATACTATGAGCTGATTGTCATGGTATTTTGTTAAAGTTCAATTTAATCTAAGTAATAAATACAATGTGTCTGATTTTTATGCAATCTTTGGTTCCATTGAATCTATCTATGAAATTATGTACTCCTATACATTGATACTTATATAAATATTGGTTATGGATGTCATCGTATATGTTCCTTCTTTTTTCCTTCAAAAAAGGTCTACTTGCAGCTACTTCCAAATTTTCCCTTAAGGTCTTGATTGAACTCCTAATAGAATTGCAGGTTCAATGAAGTTTTTTGGTCAAAATTATCTGCCCAGATTTGGAAATCAAAAGCTAGTTCAAATGCTCAATTAATTGTTTGAAATATTTTGCATTACAAACTACCCATTGCAAACAGACTAAAATATATGATGGTCCAACCAGTTAATTGTACCTTTTGTCAAATGAAAGAAAATATAAGGCGTATCTTTTGGGAATGTTAGTCTCTTAAAATGTAGTGGGATGTTTTTAATGATATGATAGCTATCTTTAAACATAAATTAAATTGGACAGAAGCCCTTCTTGGGGTTGATTTACATGCTAATATCATTGTTGATGGAGTTAGGCATGTCATTTTATTTCATATAATGAGAAACATGTGTAAATTTGTCTTTAATAACCTGAATGATCACCAGGAAGTTGCATTTCTAGGGCTTTACTCTGACATTTTTTATTGTTTTACTTCACTTTTTCTCAACTGCAGGCTGAGGCTGAGAAAAATTTAAAGATTGATTTCCAAATTCAACAAATTAAAATCCAAGTTAAGCAATTGCTCAACAAAAGGAAGGTTGTCATAGAACGGGGCCTAAGGTCTTACTTTCAAGATTGATTTCTACTCTTTCTAGTCATTCTTATGCTACAATTTTGTGTTTATGATCATTGTTAGTCAGTCTTGTTCAACTTGCTCAAGCATTTTGTAATTTCCTGCAAATGTTTCACTCTTATGTTTCATATTTTTTCTTGTAGTTTTTATTGCAACTATAATTATAAATTTTTGTTTCGATTTCTCTAGCTTTTTATAGATGTTCCCTTATTGGACTATTTTAAAGTTGCTAGTGTTTTCTTACAATTTTTACTATAAATTCTTTGCAATTTGCTTTAAATTGATACAAAAAAAAAATGTATTGTTACTCATGATGGATTGAATAAATGATAGGGGAGATGGTTTATCCTATGATGTCTACCTCCTCAACAATGATTTATAGTAAGCCTTAGATTCTTGGGATTATATCATGTATTTTTATGATGCATTTAATCATCCCCACATATAGTGGGGATTAATTTTTGAATGTCAAGGAGCTTTTTCCCTAATTTTGGTGGTAACATTATAGCATTTCCAATTTTCCTATTCGGTTTGGAAGGTTGGGTAGGGTAAATATTAGTGGTTTTAGGGGTTAGGTCCATTTTTTCATGAGATAATTTTTATAGTCATGGGAGGTGATAGGAATAAGGTGAAGCCATTTTCTTATGTTTTTTACAATATTTCAATGTCCAAAGAATCCTTAAAAGCAAGCATCCAATTTCATAGAAAGAGTGAACATTTACAACCTCATTCTATTTATGGAATTGGCTAAAATTTAGAAATCTAGAGAGGATCTCAATGTCTAGAGAATCCTTAAAAACAAGCGTCCAATTTAATAGAAAGAGTGAACATTTCCAACCTCATTCTATTTATGGAATTTGCTAAAATGTAGAAATCTAGAGCAATCCACATGAAGGGGTTTGAATTGGAAATGTTTGAAAAGACCATAGTGATGATCACTATCTTGCATATGGAATGGAGGAATAGTTACAAGGATTGAAGAAATAGGGAGGAGGTGTTGAATTCCTTTCTTAAGATCAACAAAAAGGTGAAGTGCATCCAAATAGGATACACAAGAAGCTCTCTTCCTTCCCCTTGGGATGTTGTTGATCTACAAATTATACCATATGTGACATTGGAGGATCACTTTTTGGCCATTTAAAAATACCATTTCACTTTGCTTAATCACTTATTCAACAAACGCTTGGTGAGTTTCCCTTTCTTCCTCTTATCTTTGGTGGAATATTTAGTTCTTGAGTTCAAAATGAGCATTAGAGTGGCCCCATTGCACATATCCCTTGTCTTATTATTGATTAAGCATTATCTCACCTCAATGCCCCAACCAACTCTTGACTATGCAACATCCCCTTGATTTTTCCTCCTCTTTTGTTTGACCTACAATTGTAGACATTCTCCCCCCTACATTTTTATCCCCCTTCACCGCAAGAAACAATGTCTATCCACCTTCCCTTCTCTAGATTGGATCCTTTCCTCTTCTCTAGATTCCCCTAGTTCCTTTGTCTCTACCCATTCTATTTCAAACGATTTTTCAGATTGTAATGTGCATACACATGCTCATAGTAGAACCAAACGAAAAAGGGAGGGTTGGTATTTTTGAGCTTGAGGAATTATATTAGAAAGGGGAATGTATCAAGAAGGATACTTAGGATATGACAAATTCACCAAAATAAAATTAAAACACATTGACCAAACTTTTTAATCTTCAAATTAAAAAAAAAATGTAAAAATAACAAGAACACTTCATCCATCACTCTTTGCCTAATTCACATAAACAATCTTGTTGTCTAAATATAGATGGAGTCTATTCATATTTTAATAGGAAACAACTGTATGGTATTGTGTACTAGTACAGTATTAAATAATAGACAAAGGAAGCTTCATTAGCCTTCATGCACGAAGCTCTACATGGAAGATAAGGGTGGGGGAGCGTACATTTTCATCCGGAACAGATTTTTTGGTGTTGAAAGGCGAATGATGTTGAATGCGTGACAATCTGTTGATGGTGTTTTCTGCACAGCAACAACTCAGACATAATGCAATATTCTATCTCTCTTGAAAGGTAATCCTCAACAATAAATTACTGAAAATCACCCCAAGGTCTCTCAGGTGTCAGGTCATGACGATGCATAAACAACTTAGATAATATGTGAAAATGCTGGTAATCACAAAGGGACCTTACTACAAGCAAACTGTATCTCTCAATTTATCAGATTTCGCAATATAATGATCTCTAATCCTAAATCTAACCAAGTGATGAAGAAATAACAAAAGATAAGGGGTACAAGAATATGATGAAATCTAAACTACTTCAAGAATGAACAATGCAAATAATAGATATCCGGAATGGACCAATCTCAAATAACCAGTTCCTGCTTAACCCACAATGCAATATCACAAGAACGGTGCAATCTTCTAAGGTATACAGATTTTCAAATCATAGACATTCATCCAAAATCGAACTTAAGCACATTTAAATGTATGGTCCAGGTTGACTTAACCAGCCTACTACAATCAGATAGTTACCGGGAGTATAGACCAGAGATTGCTACAAACATTCCAAATATGAAATCATAAACATCATTCACCAAACTAAAACTGATTTGTTTCTGAATACTAAACCCTAAATCTTTAAGCAATTTGAAAGATAGAACAACAAGAACCATGCAAGATGAAATAACACAAGAGATTGCACCAAGAAAACCACAATGTCTTCAATTTCATTAAATCATCAAAGGCTGCAACAATTCCACCGTTCTGATTACAATATTTGTTTCAAGAAATTGAATACTACTCCTACTACAAAAATACTCTAGCTCTTTTTCTCTTACTTATCTCTATTACTTTCTAGCTAACCCTTTACAATAAGGCAAGAATGCCCTTTAATAGAAAATCCCAAGATATGTCGGCCCAGCCAAACATTTTACAAAATAAGAATAACCGCCCAAAACAAGTCGGCCCAAGGAAAATCAAAATAAGGCACACATTAAATGCCATATATCATCAAGGTCGACCCAAGCACAGTCCCCAATGCAGTCCAGTCCAATGCATGCCCTATGATAATAGGGAAGCACAAATCTCAAAAATAGGCATTAACTGCCACTTCCCTTATCCTTATTCTGAGCCGATGATCCTTGAACATTCAAGAATGTTCTGTCTAATTCGGCGACAGGTGGCAAAGGCAATATCCTAAGCCGACACTCAATGGAGCCAATCTCCTCCTTTGACTATCTAACAGTCTTATCCCAATCCTCCTTGTTGGCCTAGTACTTATCCATTACTGCTAGGTATGTGGCTGGATCATCAAGCTGGTGGCCGGTTATAACACTTTCAGAATCTGGAGCATAAAATTCACGCCACCATTCCCTGAGTTGCTCCAGACTTAGGTATTTGGGAGCAATTTTCCTCCTACCAGTCACGACCTCAAAGAATGCAATGCATTCATTATACATTGTAATAAGATCACCATCTATTTGTTTCTTCCATTTCGGAATCTTCTTCATGGCCTTGTGCCGAATTTGTAGAGCCTCAAACCATTCCTAGGGTTCATTCAGCCTAGAAGAAGGAAGAATTCCATCTGCAGCCAGTTGTTCTTTACCATGCCCCATGATAACCTTAGATTTCTGCAGCAAGAGGTCAATGTCTTCCTTGTCTTGGGACAACACATGCTCCAATAATTCCTTGGCTTGGACCGCATCTTTCCCAACGGACAGGATCTCCTTGATGGCATTATCTCCTCTTACCTGCACATCTTTTGGCCAATCCATTGCAGTTTGAGCAGAGGCTTTCATCTTTTCGATCCCGGAGATGGTTTCCTTGGGTAGAAAGCCAGGAGTGACAGAGGAATAAGGATGGAGGGACTGTAGAGGCTTCATCACCTCTTCCAAGCATTTCTTAAGCCTTTCATTCTCCTTCCTCAGTTCATGCTTGGTTTGAGTCTCTTTCCTCAACCTGCCAATAATCACAGCACTAGACCCTTCATATTCCTCTATGTCCTGCTCCATGGAGGCCGGTCCAAGGTTGATAGTCTGCACATTGTAGTCCTGACCAATGACCTCTTCCCTAGTCTTGTCTGCAACAGGGGTGGCAATATGGATGACCCTGTTATTCACTTCATCTCTCTCCACCTTGGAAACTACCTTAGCTGCCTTCTTTTTCTTCCCTTTGCCAATTTTTGACAGCATTTCATCCCAATCCAAGGGACTGTCTTCGACTACTACCTATTTCTTTCTTGCAATCTCTTTTTTGAGCCAGTCTGGGGCTACAAGTTCTACCCGGATTTCTTCTGTTCTTGCTTCTTCCTGCTGTTCTGTCATTTTCTCTTCTTCCTCTTCAGTTATTTTATCCTCCTCCCTCTCAGAGAGCTGCTCACCTTGATCATCTTCCTCAAGATCCACCTCTTGCACTGGTGATGGGGTTTTAGCAGGGGTGTCTTCTTTCTGCTCGGGTAATCCGTGGCCTCTGTCACTTTCCGGAGAATCTTCATACTACACTAAGGGAGAAGTATGCCTTTCCTCTTCCTCTGCTTCGAGCCCAACTGCCTCACCAAAGAGTGTCCCTTCCTTGAATGGCTCTGCCTCTCCGCTAGTTTCATGCTCCTCGGGAATTTCTGGCTCAGGTATGCTTGGTGGTGGGGAAGCAGCCTTAGATGGCTCTACAGTTGTCATCTCCGGAGGAAGGTCTTTCTTTTGCATTGGCTCCTTAGGAGAAGGAGTCCTTGATCTTCTCATATAAACCTTTATCTTTTCTCCTCTCGAACTCTCTACATCAACAATAGGAGGCTCATCTTTTGATGCATCCTGAACCTTCTTCTTCGAGACCCTGGTGGTTCTGGTCTTTTTTGGCGGTGGAGGAGCACGTTCTTCTTCTCCTTTTTCCAATTCTTCCTCATTAGAGGATTTGCCAATCTTCAAAGCCCTACTCCTCTTCTTTCCTTTTGGCTTCCTCTTTGGCTCAGGCTCACTTTCTTTGGGGCCTCTGATTTTTATCTTGAAAGGTGAGCTCCTTTTGGTTTTCCCTTTGGGGTCATCTTCCCCGGATTCCTCTGAAGTCGACATAGGATTGAGGTCTCCCATCAAATTGAAGGTACAAGTCACCTTCTCACTCTCCAGTTCCCAGACCTTATGTTTCAACCAAGAAGAAGTAAATTTCATGACCGGGGCCATTAGGTCCTCCAACTCTGTAACCTCATCCTCATTCCAATTGATTTCCCCGATGGACCTATCCTTCACAGCCTCATAGGCATGATCCTGTACCAGGTTTCCATCATCCTCCAGTTGGTCCGGGATCAACTTGACATTGTACTGTCTGATTGCATCAACAGGGAGCCTGGAATACCTCTTCTTTCTTGCCTCAAGGTCATCCTTAATGTTAGCTCAATAGTCCTCCAGGTCATCTTTATGCAAGTACTCCCTAGTGGCCTTCTTTTGTGCCTCTCTTGTGATATCAAAGTTCATATTTTTGGAATGGAAGGAGAAACCATATGCTGCCAATTCATCTCCTGCAGTGTGTGCTGATTGGATGGAAGGGCACACTTCTTCTACGCCAATTCCGAGAGGGAAATCCCCACCAAAACCTGTTTTATGCTTCTCCTTCTTGACAATAGCATCAAACTCACAGATCTTTCTGACAATCTCCAATAGCACAATGTGATCTGTGGGGTATCTGGGCAACCTGTATGGGGCGACCGGACATCCATCAATTCTTATGTAAGTGAAGGTGGGAAATTGAATGAACCAGGACCCATAATTCTTTATCAGCCCTTTGGCTCCATCTGACAATCTCATATGCTCGGCATTCTGGAGCATCCTGGTGATATGCATTGTGAATGCATCATTGGCTTTTCGGTAGTCTTTGCATCCTAGATGCAACTCCAGGTAAACTTCATAGACAATGTCCTGCCCGAATGTCCCTCATGGATTCAAACCCCTGTATGGGGAGAATCTGGCAAGCACATACATGATATAGGAGGACATGGTGAACCTCTTGGTTTCTAGGACGTTCCTTAGCTGTTTGTCAATCTTAGAGCTAATGAGCCCTGCCCAGTGATAGTTGGTGCCCTGTTCAATTTTGGTGATCACATGGACCATCCAACTCTCCAACACCCCAGCAGTCTTCAATCCTACTACTCTGCTCAGAAATGTTATTGCATCATAGATATCTGACCTGTATTTGACTCTATGTAGCTGGTTGGTCAGTTTAGAGTGATGTGACTTTGGTTTCTCCAACCAAGCATTAATCATTTGTTGAGATTTGACGAGCTCATTCTCATAGTATGTCCTGGCCAAGTCCATGTTTAGAGCACACACTGAGGGCAGATCAGGCATGTCGAAAGTCTGGGCAATGGAGACAGGACTGAAATTGGCTAAGACTCTTCCCTCAGTACTAACAACTCTTTGTGAGTCGAAGTCATATTGTCGGGCACACTCGAGTATCAGCTCATAGCACTGGATTGCAGGAGGAAATCCTGCCACGTGCACCAGCCCGGACTTCATCATGCCATTCCTTAGCACTGACAGATTCTTCTCAGCTGTCCTCTGCTTGAACTCCTCATATCTCGAGGCCCCCACATTGGTGTCGGACACCTCGGACCACACGGAAGATATCTTGCTCTCTGGTAACTGACTTTTGGTATCCAATCTTATTCTTTCTGCCTCGGAGATGGAGGACCCCTCCGTGTCACCCTTGGACTTCCCTGCTGCAGCCTTGCTTGATTCGGCCTACATACACAAACACATCATTAGTATTCAATTATTATACATATTCCAATCCAAAGGTTAACATAAAATCATATAAAGCAATTGAAACCCATCACAAACCACTAATCTTTGAAGAACCGGAGAAATAAAGCAATCCGGGAAAACCATGCAAACCAGGAAAATCCCGTCGGGGCGGAATTTCGGAGAAATCCGACCCATACGGATTATGGCTACCAAAACATCATTAGTCAAATAAATCATTAATTCAGCAAAAAGATCATAAGATTATCATGAAATTCATTCATGGGCAACAAGAAATAAGCATTCAGCATTTGTTCCATCAATCCTATCTTCGGAAAATCGAAAAAGATAAAGCCAGACAGGGAAACCGGAAAAGTCCGGACAGGACGGATTTTCGCGGACAGTTTGAAATGTTCCAGAAATTACTCCACTCCGTGGAATTAGCCTAAACCGGGAAAATCCGGGTTCGCAGAAATTTCGCGGACACCACGGGAACCCGACGATCGACGACACGCGAACTGACGACTAAATGATCATGCAATCTTTCTATTTGGATTCGAATAGTCCCGAAATTGATGCCAACTAACAAGATTCAAAATGTAAATGAATTTAGAATTCAAAAGACCTCAAAATGTTTAAATCCCACGGCGAAACTATGATGCCCTAATTTGATGACCAGACTTCCGCCATGGAAAACAGTGGAAGCTCGGGGTCTAAAATACCAACGGCAAAGGTCAATCCAAGGTACTCTGAATCTTCACAGGGCTGTGGTCAGTGTAATACAAGGGAAAGATCGATCAATCATAACAAATTTTCCGTTCTGGGCCGAACACGGAAAAACCCTAACCTTGCACAATATGGCGGATTTCACACTAAGAGGGTAGACAATCTAACCCAGAAGCCCTTCCAAACGTGTGCACCCATCGTCTAATGGATAAATAGCGCTCACAAGGCGTGGGTGATGAGGTTCTACGAAAAAATGGGTCAAACCCTAACTGGATATGAAGGAAATAGTGGCTAACATGGGCCGACACGAAATGACCACCAATCAATATGGAAAAACTCAATCATTGCATAAACCAACAAGAGGGGCCATCGATAACATACCATGGATCAATTCAGTCAAAACTCGAGGTCGAAGAAGTAACCACAACACAAGCACACTCAAGCAAAAAACCTCAATCAACACCAAACAATCCACGTGCAAGCAACACAGGATCAATGCTCAAAGCTCGAATGAAAGCTCTCAATCACCAAAGCAACAAGCAAATGAATGATAAAGTCGAAAAATGATGCCCAAAAGGTTTTATGTCCCTCCATTTGTGCATCTGAGCAAAGGTACCTTGGTCATTAATGAGTGACAAGACACTTCTGACAAATCTGGAAACCCGAGCCCAAAACAGAATTTCAGAAAATCTCAAGATACGCGGAAATTCGGATGAACACAGATTTCGTGGAAAAGCAGAAACCGGGAATATAACGAAGTTCAGGATTTTAGCTTAGTCCGGGAGAATCCGTCTGAACCGAAAAATCCCGGAATCGGGCAGAAACCCGGATATCGAAAAATCCAGCCAGACACAGACAAAGAACCAGGGCCCGGAAAAATCCTCCGGATCCGGAAAATCCCGGAGTTGGGTGAAAACCCAGATTTTGCTTAAAACTCAATTTAGTCAATTCAAGCCTTCAGGGAAAGATCAAGGCCAACAAGACCAACATGTCAAGATCTCAAAAGATAAGTCTAATGAAACCAAAGGTCAAAAGACATCCCGAAAAAAGGGTCCCTACTCCAAGTGGGGCGTGTGTGCAAAACTGCACAACAAATGGCGACTCTGGTGGGGAAATGCTCCTGAGCATTTCAATGACAAACTGGAATCAAGAACCCAGAACTTATGGTTTCAACTCAGACATCTAGCCACCACCCCCATGTTTAAACAAAGAAACTCCCAGTCATTCAAAGTTTCCTATACCAGGGTCAAAGTGTGTGCATATGCGTTCATTACCTACCCTTAGTTGCACAAGGAACCAAACTTAGTATGAACAAGCTACGTAAAGATTCATACTCTAAAAGTAACCTGGATAGATCCTCGCTGCCAGTTAGGCGTCCATAGCCTCGACAAGGTTATCGCTGTGATCCTCCTGAACATAGCTCTACTGCCGGCCAGGCATCCATAGCCCCGGTAGAGATATTCAGATCCCCCTGATAAGTTGAATTCAAACCTTTTGATTTTCAATATTTTCTCTTTTTTTTTTTTTCTTTTGCTGATACTTCTTCTCTTTTTCACTCATTTCATTCAACCTGTGAACAGTGAAGTCCACACTCAGGGCTGAGAACCACAATGGCACTAGAGCAGAAAAGGATTTTTCACCTGTTCAGACCTTATAAGGGCCTTTTGCAACTTCAGGTATATTAAGGATTAAAATTATAAGACCCCAATATAGTCTCGTTCAAACTGACTGGAAAACCCTTTGCCTCAGCATAAGGATAAGTGACATTGGGTGGAGAGTTAGTACCATGATGTCTTGGAAGGATGATGAGAGTTTGGAAGAGAAATACTAAGAACATCAGACCTACTTTGTCACCACTGCCATACAGATGCACCCAAGGATCCCAAAAGGAGGAAGAATCAAGAGCAAGAGCACCGCAAACCAAAGCCATAAAAACCAAAGCGAACCTACTCTTACCAAAACAAAACAAGCAGAGCAAAAGGGAAACCTACTCTAACCAAACAAACAAGCAAAGCAACCTAAACTAACTATTTACAAAGCAAGGAGCTTAAAACAGCTCAGGACTGGAAATAATGCTTCAAATACTGCCCATTGACGGGCAGTGGGATATCTTCTCCCGTGAGAGTCTTCAGACAGAAGGCATTATCTCCAAGTATTTCAGCAATCTGATATGGGCCAAGCCACAATCTATCAAACTTCCCATGGTTCCTTTTCTGATCATGAGGTTTATCCCAGTATAGAACAAGGTCGAAAATCCTGAAGGCTTTGACTTTAGCCCTCCTGTCAAACTATCTCTTGACTAACCCCTGATGTTTGGCAAAATTCTCCAAGGCGTTGTCTCGTTTCTCCTCAAGGTGCAATAGTTATGTTAATCTAGCCTCCCTTCTGTCCCCTTCATAATAAAACTCATTTATAAACTGTAAAGTTAGGATCTTGAGTTGAATAGGGAATACTGGCTCCAGACCATACACTAAGTGATAAGGAGATGTTCCAATGGAAGACTTAAGTCTGGTACGATCTACCCAAAGGGAAAACCAAAGCTGGGTGTGCCAGTCTTTTGGGTTCCTCTCTAGCAGCTTACGGATGACAGTCAATAGGTTCTTATTAGAGGATTCTGCTAGGCCATTTCCCTGGGGATAATAATTAGACGCAAACTTCACAATAATGCCATGATCAAAAGCCCAGTTTGAAAACTTTAAAGATGCGAAAGTAGGACCATTATCACAGACAACAGTAATAGGACATCCAAATCGATTAAGAATGGTTGATTCTAAAAAATCAATCACTACATCTGATGTACATTGCCTATAAGCAAAAGCTTCAGTCCATCTTGTAAAGTAATCAGTAATAGTGAGAATGTACCTGTGTCCTGCAGAAGATGGTGGGTTGATGGGGCCTATGAAATCCATACCCCACTAAGCAAAAGGCCTTACCTCAGTGACCAGTTGGAGTGGAAGTGTTGCACACCTTTCTCTCTTTGCTGAAGTCTGGAAAATGTGGCAGGTCCGTACATGATGGTGAACATCTTTGAACAGAGTAGGCCAGTAATACCCTGCCCTCAAAATTTGATTAGCTGTGGCAATTGCAGAGCCATGACCAGTACCGTATTTCTCATGAAATTCATTCATCACTCTTTCAGCTTCTTGTTTCCTGAGACACCTCAAATAAATGCCTTCATGATTTTTCTTATACAGAATAGCTCCTTTCAACATGAAACCATCACTCTTCAATCGTAAAGCTCTCCTCTGAACAGCATTAAGATGACCTAGAGGTCGTTGATTCAGCAGATAATACACTAAGTCATCATACCAGCCATCTGGAGAAACCTCTTCAATATTATAGTTCTGAACAGACAATTCAGGGCCTATCTCAGCCATAGTCTGAGTGAGTCCTTGTCCTCTCACCAACTTCATGGGTTGGATTTCAATATCGTACTCTTGTAGCATTGTCACCCATTTAGCTCTACGCTCACCTAACTCATTCTGCATCAAAAGTAACTTAACTGCAGAGTCTAGAACAATTGCATACACCTTATTTCTAAGGATGTAATGCCTGAATTTCTTTACTGCTCTGACCAGGGCATACGCCTGCTTTTCCACACTTGGATATTTCAACTCAACATCTTTTAACGGTGCACTCATAAAAGCAATAGGATGCTCATTTCCCTCATTAGTCTTTTGAGTTAGCATTCTAGCACATGAGTGGTCTGAAGCAAATGAATAGATATAAAAGGGTTTGCTGTAATCAGGACTTACCAATACTGGAGCATCAACAATGGCCCTTTTGATCTCTGCAAAGGCCCCCTTTGCTTCTGTAGTCCACTCGATCTTGGCATCTTGTTTCAACATTGCATTTAATGGTTTAACAATTTCAGCAAATCCAGTGATGAATTTTTTGACGAAGTTGATCTTACCAAAGAAGGACTTCATCTCCTTTTTGCTAGCAGGTGGCTGAATCTTCAATATAGCCTCCATTATTTCTGGATCAATGGTAATTCCCTTTTCTGATATGACATGTCCCAATAGCTTTCCCTCTGTTACTCTGAAAATACATTTCTTGGGATTCAGGGATATGACAAATTCCCTACACCTCTGAAATACTCTGCACAAATCTGTGATGTGATCCCCTCTGTTCTTGGAGAAAATAGTCAGGTTATCCATATAAATGATGATGCATTTGCCTATGATATCCTTAAAGGCAATATCCATAGCTCTTTGAAATGTGGCCCCTGCGTTAATGAGTCCAAATGGCATCCTCCTATAGGCGAAGGTACCCCACTTAGTTGTGAAAGCAGTCTTGTGTATGTCCTCATACTGGACCATTACTTGATTGTACCCTGAATAACCATCCAGAAAAGACATCATCTGAGATCCATTGACCACTTGAAGCACTTCATCTAACGAAGGAACTGGATAGTTATCTTTTTCTGACGATCTGTTTAGATTTCTGAAGTCAACACAGAGCCTAATTTCTCTGTTCTTTTTTCTTACTGGAACCAGGTTTGCCACCCATGTTGAATGCCTGACAGGAAATATGATTCTGGCAGATAATAATTTCTGAACTTCTTTCTGTATAAGTGGTTCCAACAATGTGTTGATAGGTCTCTGTCTCTATCTAAAAGGCTTAGCACCTAGCTTCAGGGGTATAGTATGGGTTATGATTGATGTATCATAGGTTTTCAAGTCCTCGTAACCCCAAGCTACTATAACTGGAAAGTTGTGTAAGGCTTCAATTATCCCTTGTCTTTCTTCTGGAGTGCATACCTTGCCAATGAAAATGTTCTTAACATTGTCCTCAGTTCCTAAATTGTGAGTATCACACTGTCCACTGATTGATTCTTTCTTTGACTCTTGTTCTTGATATCTGATTTTATCCATATCAAAAATTCACTCTAACTGTACCATTCCCCTTGGAATAGTATTAGACTTCAGATTCATCACACCTTCTAGATCCAATTCTGCTTCCTGAGGTTCTGTTTCATCAATGATTTGAGAAGCAAAAACATTTGTATTTGTGATGAAGTCAAGAATATGCTTGTCGTCTTCAAACACCTGAAAGTTCGTAACATTATCCAGGACGGATGGCACAGGAGTCAATTCTACAATAAACTTCTTCAGCCCTAACAAAGATAAAGGCTGCAAAGTGCTTGCTGCCTGGGCCAGAGAATCAGCGGTTTGATTCTTCTGCCATGGTATCAATTGGATATTGGAAGCATCAAATCCCTCAATGAGGTCCCACACTCTATGTCTATAATTAGTCATTCTCCTATCGTGGCATGAATATTGTCTCCTTACTTGTTTGACTACTAATTCTGAATCACCAAAAACTTGTAGAATTTTGACCCTTTTCTTAAGTGCCATGAGAAGTCCATGTATTAATACTTCGTACTCTGCTACATTATTGGTGCAATGAAATTGAAGCCTATGGGCTGCAAAGAAATTTTTACCTCCTGGACTGATCAGTTCAAACCCTGCTCCAACTCCATGCTTGGATTTGGATCCATCAAATTTGAGAGTCCAGCATTCTGCAGTGGTAGTCTTCTTCATCATTTCCTTTGGCTTGGCAGTGTTAGAAGATCCCTTAGTCAGTACAGATTTATCCCCTTGATAGTTTTCCTTTGCCTCCACAACTTGGGTTGGATTCAGGCATTTCTGTACTTGCTCTACTGCTGTCTGGCACAAACAACACTCCAACTCTGAATGGGAAGCATTATGAACTCTACACCAATTTGGTAAGAGTAATTCCTTAAAGCCTGTCCTCCTACCTAGGTGAATTTGATTCTCCATACACTGCTTGATGAATTCCTGAAAACTGACTAATAGGCTGATCTGGCTGTCTTCAAGTTCTTTTTCTTCCTAGACTGATTCTGTCAAAACAGTAACAGGGTTGGGTCCTGTTTCTGCATCGATAGGCATCATGTGTAGCATCAATACCTCCTCTGATTCTGACTCTTCATACTGAGTTGACAGCATGTAATTTCCCATTCCTACTTCAGATATCAAGACTTCTGTCAAAGTATTTTGATACTCTGTTATCATGTATTTCATTCTTGGTTCTCTCTCAATTCTAATCTGATTTGGCACTCCCTTCCAGGGAAGCCACATGTGAGAGTGATCAGTAGACATATATCCATTCAAAGCCTTCGTAAAATCTCTTCCTAGAATCAAAGCATATGCATCAGGGATATCCGCTACCTGAATATTGATAACCTATTGAATCCTTGGATCTGACGCTATCTGCATGTGAATCATGTTTAGTTCTCCTACCACACTCACTTCAGTTCTATCTAACTGAGTCACCTTCTTTTGAGAGTCAGCCGGTGTAATTCCTAGAGCTCTACAAACTCCAAATGGCATCACATTGGTGGAAGCACCAGAATCTAATAAACAATTATGCAGATTATTACCGAATATACGGACAGAGATCAGGAATGGTGGGGTTTTTGTCCTCCCTTGAGACAAAGTGGGCTGAGTATCTACCTGGGCCACTTGGGTCTTGTCCTTTTCTTTTCCTTTATCTCCAGGAGGAAAGTTAGTCCGGCCAAGGGCCTGGCTTTGTGTCTTCACAAGCTGAGAACTGGAAGTCTGGCTGATATGCTCACCAAAAGGTTTATCCAACGACATTTAATGTGCATCATAGGTACCTAAAACAACCTTTCTAATTGCAGGGACCCTTAATAACTCAAATGCTGAAAGATTTACCTTTAATTTCTTGAACTCCTCAACAACATATGAAGCCATCTGCTCTTCACTCATATCATCTTTAGAAGGTTTCTCTACCTTATCCTTGCTTACTTGAACAACCTTTTCTTTCTATGAGTCAGTTTGAGCTTGTCTCTCCTTTGAGAGATACTGCTTAGAAACATGTGGATAAGACAGATTATTACTAGCATTAGGATCTAGAGGGGTGCTGAAGTTGTTAGGAGGGATGGAGGTTGTAAAAGGTCCCCCAGCCTGTGGACGTCTATGGGGCATATCTCTCAAACCTTGCCTCTGGAACATTTGTACTTCTTCAACGTAATTTTCCTCCTGATCAAGGGGGCCATTATCATTCACTTGGTCTATTCTTTCTTCTTGAGAATCAGATTCCTCTGGTACATTTTCCTTGCTGGTTGGGAAAGGAGCGTGATTCAGGACCAACATAGGAGAATCATATGGTGTGGAGGGAACAATCTCCTGCCCATTTGCATTGTTTTCTACTTCATACTGAAAAATAGAGGCAGCGGTTTGGAACTTTGGACACTCTAACTCTGAATGCTGACTTGTCTTATGGAACCTACACCATCCTGATAGGGCTACTTTAGCCAGATATACACCACTAGGAGGCTTGTCTTGACTAACTGGTTGATTTGCAGATTGGTTGACAATTTGATTAGCAGGTTGATCCAACAGGGTGGGGATTCCTCCATTATTAGGACCTGTATTCCAAGTTCTGCTCTGTCCTTGTGATGGCCTCTTATCAAATCCAGGTCCACTACCCTAAATTCTATCAAAATTCTGTCTCTTATCATTATTGTAGCCTCTGTCATTGTTGTAACCCCTATCCTGATTATATCCCCTGTCATTATGGAACCCTCTCTCATTACGCTGTCCTCTGTCAAAACTCTGTCCTTGTGAAAATTCCCTGTTCTAATTGGACTGCATAGTCTTCTGGGCAGCTTGGAGTTGACTATTTTGATTCCTTAGGTAGGTCACCTCTAAATTCAACTTCTTTGTCTGTTCAGCCATTTCATCAATCCTCTCCCTATTTGGATCTCGATAAGGAAGCTGATTTAGATTACTCTGAGGAGGAGTAGGCATTGTAGCAGATCCCATAGACTGGTGCAACACCTCAGAATTTTTCAAATAAGAAAAGAAACTATTTGGCTGTGACTGATACATAGGCTGATTAACCTGCTGTTGAGGGAAGTTTGTCATAGGGGATACCTGGCTCATGGGATGACCAGGGTGTGGTACCATGGGTAATTGAGGAACTAGATTCATAATTGGAGTGTGATTGGTAAGTGTCTGATTTACTACCTGAACCTAATTGGGGTGTGCAATTGGTCCTAAAGAAGGAAATGGCCAGTTATATGTTGCCTCAGATCTATGCTAAGCTTAACAGCTTCTGTGTAAGCATCAGTTAGGGTACCTAGAGGATTGGGTCTCCATTTTAGGAAGGTTGCTATCAGGCTATCTAGAGCTTCATAATAGACTCCCAGGGCTATGTTATCATCTAAAACATATGGGTCTTGCAATCTGGTGTATGCACGGTGGAACCTATTATTGAAGCTGGATATTGGCTCATTAACCTCTCTCTTAACCTTGATGAATTGCAGATATAATTCATTGGCACTGATAGGTATTCAGAACTTTTGTAAAAAGACAGTTTCAAGATCACTCCAATTAAGAATTGAACCAATAGGTAGGTGATTGTACCAGTAAAAGGCCTCTTCTCCTAGTGAATAAGGAAATAGCCTACAGGCGACATCCTCATGAACAATCCCTCCGTCCTTAAGACAGGTTTGGAAAATCCTTATGTGTTCTTCTACAGTCCTATTTGGGTCATTAATATGGAATTTTGAACAGAAATGCTCAGGGTTTTTGGGCATAGCATTGTAGGCCAGGAAGAACAAGGGTGATGTATTATTAGCAAGGAAAGCCATTGGCAAGAGTGGGGGTGGTGGTTGGTTAATGACAGGCTGGGGCTGTTGAATGGGAGCTACTTCAGGGATGGGTATAGCCTCAACCTCAGGATGTGAAGATGTGGATGATGTTGGTGAAGGGATAGGTGACGACGATTCTCCCCTTTCTCGAGTCCTTCTTGACCTAGTGGGGAACTGTAATTCCTGTAAGTCCTCCTCTCACATGGTGGGTGTATATCTCTTTGGAGAGATGGCATTCAAGAAATGATCCAGTGTGCTCATTCAGGCCCTCCTTCTAGCGCCAATTTGTTGATGGTGTTTTCTACACAGCAACAACTCAGACAGAATACAATATTCTATCTCTCTTGAAAGGTAATCCTCAACAATAAATCACTAAAAATCACCCCAAGGTCTCTCGGGTGTCAGGTCATGACAATACATAAACAACTCAGATAATATGTGAAAATGCTAGTAATCACAATTGGACCTTACTACAAACAAGCTGTATCCCTCAATTTATCAGATTTTGCAATATGACGATCTCTAATCCTAAATCTAACCAAATGATAAAGAAATGGCAAAAGATAGGGGTGCAAAGATATGATGAAATCTAAACTATTCCTAGAATGAACAATGCAAATAACAGATATCTGGAATGGACCAATCTCACATAACCAATTCTTGATCAATCCACAATGCAATATCACAAGAACGGTGCAATATTCTAAGGTATGTAAATTTTCAAATCATAGACATTCATCCACAATTGAACTTAAGCACATTTAAATGTATGGTCCAGGTTGACTTCACCAGCCTACTACAATCAGATAGTTACTGGGAGTATATACTAGAGATTGCTACAAACATTCCAAATATGAAATCATAAACATCATTCACCAAACTAAAACTAATTTATTTCTAAACACTAAACCCTAAATCTCCAAGAAATTTAAAAGATAGAACAATAAGAACCATGCGAGATAAACCAACACAAGAGATTGCACTAGGAAAACCACAATGTCCTCAATTGTATTAGATCATCAAACTGTTGCAACAATTCCAATGTTTTGGTACAGTACTTGCTTCAAGAAATTGAATACTACTCCTACTACAAAAAACTCTAGCTCTTTTCTGCTCTTACTTATCTCTATTACTTTCTAGCTAACCCTTTACAATGAGGCAAGAGTGCCTTTTATAGCAAAGTCCCAAGATATGCCGACCCAGCCAAACATTTACAAAATAAGAATAACTGCGAAAACAAGTCGGCCTTAGAAATCAAAATAAGACACACATTAAATGCCATACATCATCAAGGTCAACCTTGACACAATCCCCAATGTAGTCCGGTCCAATGCCTGCCCTAAGATAATAGGGAAGCACAAATCTCAAAATAGGCATTAACTGCCACTTCCCTTATCCTTATTTGAGCCAATGATCCCTGAACCCTCAAGAATGTTCTATCCAATTCAGTGACAGGTGGCAAAGGCAATATCCTAAGCCGACACTCAATGAAGCCTATCTCCTCCTTTGACTATTTAATGGTCTTATCCCAATCCTCCTTGTTGGCCTGGTACCTATCCATTACCGCCAAGTAGGTGGCTGCATCATCTAACTGGTGACCGGTTATAACACTCTTAGAATTTGGGGCATAAACATCATGCCACCACTCTCTTAGCTGTTCTAGACTCAGATATTTTGGGGAAATCTTCCTCCTTCCAGTCATGACTTCAAAGAATGCAATGCATTCATCATATACTGCAGTAAGATCACCATCTATTTGTTTCCTCCGTTTCTGAATCTTCTTCATGGCCTTCTGCCGCATCTACAGAGCCTCAAACCATTCCCAGGGTTCATCTATCCTAGAAGAAGGAAGAGTTCCATCTGCAACCAGTTGATCCCTACCATGTCCCATGATTATCTTAGATTTCTGCAGTAAGAGGTCAATGTCTTCCTTATCTTGGGACAACACATATTCTAGCAGTTCTTTAGCTCTGACTGCATCTTTCCCAACTGATAGGATTTCCTTAATTGTATCATCTCCCTTTATTTGCACATTCTTCAGCCAATCTACTGCAGTTTGAGCTGAAGCTTTCATTTTCTCAATTCCGGAGATAGTTTCCTTGGGCAGAAAGCCGAGAGTGGCAGAAGAAGAAGGATGGAGAGACTGCAGGGGTTTCATCACTTCCTCCAAGCATTTCCTAAGTCTTTCATTTTCTTTCTTAAACTCATACTTGGTCTGGGTCTCCTTTCTCAATCTCCCAATAATCACAGCACTGGACCCTTCATATTCCTCTATGTCCTACTCCATGGATGTTGGTCCAATGTTAATAGTTTGTACATTGTAATCCTGACCAGTGACTTCTTCCCTAGTTTTGTCCGTGGCAGGGGTGGCAATGTGGATGACCCTATTGTTTGCTTCATCTCTCTCCACCTTCGAGACCACTTTGGATGCCTTCCTTTTCTTCCCTTTGCCAATTTTAGACAGCATTTCATCCCATCCAAGGGAGTGTCTTCAACTACCACCTACTTCCTCCTTGCAATCTCCTTTTCAAGCCAATCCGGGGCTGTAGGTTCTACCCGGATTTCCTCTGTTCTTGTTTCTTCTTGTTGTTCTGTTATTTTCTCCTCTTCCTTTTCAGTTGTTTTATCTTCCTCCTTCTCAAGGAGCTGTTCACCTTGATCACCTGACTCAAATTCAACCTCTTGCTATACTGGTGTTTGGGTTCTAACTAGGGTATCTTCCTCTTGCTCAGGCGATCCGTTTCCTCTGCCAATCTCCAGAGAATCTTCATACATCACTAGAGGAGAAGGATGCTTTTCTACCTCTTCTGCCTCAAGCTCGGCTGCTTCACCAAAGAGTGTCCCTTCCTTGAATGGCTCCGCCTCTCCACTGGTTTCATGCTCCTCGAGAATTTCCGGCTCGGGTGCGCTTGGTGGAGGAGAAGCAGCCCTAGATGGCTCTACCTTTGTCATCTCCAGAGAAAGATCCTTCTTTTGCATCGGCTCCTTAGGGGATGGAGTCCTTGATCTTCTCATATAAACCTTGGTCTTTTCCCCTCCTGAACTCTCTACATCCACAACAGGAGGCTCATCTTTTGGTGCATCCTGAACCTTTTTCTTTGAGACCCTTGTTGTTCTGGTCTTCTTTGGTGGCAGAGGGGCACTTTCTTCTTTTGCCTTTTCCAAATCTTCCTCATCAGAGGACTTACCAATCTTCAAAGTTCGAATTCTCTTCTTTCCTTTTGGCTTCCTCTTTGGTTCGGGCTCACTTTCCTTGGGGCCTCTAATCTTTATATTGAAAGGAGAGCTCTTTGCAGTTTTCCCTTTGGGATCATCTTCCCCGGATTCCTCTGAAGTTGACATAGGGTTGAGGTCTCCCATCAAATTGAAGGTACAAGTTACCTTCTCGCTCTCCAACTCCCAAATTTTATGCTTTAACCAGGAAGAGGTGACTTTCATAACGGGGGCCATTAGGTCCTCCAACTCTGTAACCTCATCCTCATTCCAATTGATTTCCCCGATGGACCTGTCCTTCACAACTTCATAGGCATGATCCTGCACCAGGTTTCCATCATCCTCCAGTTGGTCCGGGATCAACTTGACATTGTATTGTCTGATCGCCTCCACAGGGAGCCTAGAATACCTCTTCTTTCTTGCTTCAAGGTCATCCTTAATGTTAGCCCAATAGTCTTCTAGGTCATCTTTATGCTGGTACTCCCTAGTGGCTTTCTTCTATGCCTCCCCTGTGATATCGAAGTTCATCCTTTTGGAGTGAAAGGAGAAACCATATGCTACCAATTCTTCTCCTGCAGTATGCGCCGATTGGATGGAAGGACACACTTCTGCTACACCAATTCCGAGAGGGAAATCTCCACCGAAGCCTGTCTTATGCTTTTCTCTCTTTACAATGGCATCAAATTCACAAATCTGCCTCACAATCTCTAACAAAACAATGTGATCAGTAGGATACCGAGGTAACCTATATGGAGCGACCGGGCATCCATCAATTCTAAGGTAGGTGAAGGTGGGAAATTGAATGAACCAGGCCCCATAATTCTTTATCAGCCCTTTGGCTCCATCTGACAATCTCACATGCTCGGCATTCTGAAGCATCCGGGTAATATGCATAGTGAATGCATCATTGGCTCTCTGGTAGTCTTTGTGTCCTAGATGCAACTCCGGGTAAACATCATAGACAATGTCCTGTCTGAATGTCCCTCGTGGATTCAGACCCCTGTATGGGTAGAATCTGGCTAGTACATACATGACATAAGAGGACATGGTGAACCTCTTGGTTTCCAGGACGTTCCTTAACTGTTTGTCAATTTCAGAACTAATAAGCCCTGCCCAGTGATAGTTGGTTCCTTGTTCAATCTTGGTGATCACATGGACCATCCAAATCTCTAACACACCAGCAGTCTTCAGACTAGCTACCCTGCTCAGGAATGTTATAGCATCATAGATATCTGATCTGAATTTGATCCTATGCAACTGCTTGGGCAATTTAGAGTGGTGTGACTTTGGCTTCTCCAACCAAGAGTTGATTATCTGTTGAGATTTGATGGGCTCATTCTCATAGTACGTCCTGGCCAAGTCCACGTTTAGAGCACATATTGAAGGCAGATCAGGCATGTCAAAGGCTTGAGCAATGGAGACAGGACTAAAATTGGCTAGGACTCTTCCCTTAGTACTGACAACCCTTTGTGTATCAAAATCGTATTGTCGGGCACACTCAAGTATCAATTCGTAGCATTGGATAGCTGGAGGAAACCCTACCACATGGACCAATCCAGATTTCATCATTCCCTGTCTCAAGACTGATAGGTCCTTCTACGTTGTCCTCTACTTGAACTCCTCGTATCTCCAAGCCCCCACATTGGTATCAGACACCTCGGACCATACAGAAGATATCTTACTTTCTGGCAACTGGCTCTTGGTGTCCAATCTTAGCCTTTCTGCCTCCGAGATAGATGACCCCTCCGTGTCACCCTTGGACTTTCCTGTAGCAGCCTTGCTTGATTCGGCCTACGTTCACAAAGGACATCATTAGTATTCAATTATTATACATATTCCAATCCAAAGGTTAACATAAAATCATATAAAGCAATTAAAACCCATCACAAACTATTAATCTTTGAAGATCCGGAGAAATAAAGCAGTCCGGGAAAACACCGTAAACTGGGAAAATCCAGTCGGGGAGGAATTTCGAAGAAATCCAACCCAGACGGATTCTTGCTGCCAACACATCATTAGTCAAATAAATCATTAGTTCAGCCAAAAGATCATTAGATTATCATGTAATTGGTTCATTAGTAACAAGAAATAGGAATTTAGTTTTTACTCCATTAATCCCACCTTCAGAAAATCAAGAAGGATAAAGCCAGATAGGAAACCCGAAAAAATTCGGATCAGACGGATTTTTGCGGACAGTTTGAAATGTTCTGGTAATTACTCCACTCCCATTAGCCTAGCGGAAAATGGGTTACCACGAAATTCCTTGAGGACACCACAGAGCAGACTCTCAATTGATAAAACAAAACACGTGCGAGAAGGGATGATGGCGGGTGAGAGCAAAAGTCAAACCCCAACTCTATTAATATATGACATCACAATTAAGTGAAGGCGACCTAAGATGATCATTATTTAGTACAGAAACACTCAATCATCATGCAAGCAAATGAAAAGGCCAACGATAACCTACCATGGATCAATCCAGTCAAAACTCGAGGTCGAAGAAGCAACCACGAAGCAAACACATCCTAGCAATGGAAATCCTAACAACGACACCCGAACAATCCACGTGTAAGCAACTCAGGTTCAATGCTCAAAGCTCGAACAAGGAAAGCACTCAGACGCCAAAGCAGCAAACAAACAAATGATGGAGCTAAAATGATGCTTAGAAGGTTTAAATCCCTCCTCATATCTCACGCCCTAGAGCAAAGTACTATAGAGCATTAATGAGCAACAAACGTCGACAAATGCAGAAGAACCCGAGCCTAGGATGGAATTTCTTAAAATCCCAAGATATGGCGGAAATCCAAATGGACCACGGTTACTGGAAATAGAAACGGAATATAATGAAGTTGGGGATTTTTGTACGGTTTAGGAAAATCCGCCCGAGAACGGAGAAAATCCTGGTGTCAAAGCAGAAACCGAATATTGCCGCTTCGGTTTTGTAATTCAAGCCTCAAAATCCCAAAGCTATGCGACAACATATCAGAGACCTCAAAGATGAATTCCAATAAAACCAAGGTCCAAAATACATCCGAAAAAGAGGGTCCCTACTCAAATTAGGCGTGTGTGCAAAACTACACAACAAGACCCAATTGAAGCAAGGATGAAAGATGCAAAATCATTGAGTCTAATTGAAGAATCCTTGAAAAAGGCCATTTTTCCCAGAATAGCAACAACTAACTATACAAAGGAAGATTGGGAAATCCTCCAAACTAGCTACAAAGGGATTAATAAAGTTAGATTGGTGAACCTCCAAATGCTTCAAAGAGAGTTTGAGACTCTACAAATGAAAGAAAGTGAGTCCATCTCAGATTTCTACACAAAACTCTCATGTTTAATAAACTAGTTGAGGGTGAATGGAGAAGTCATGGATGACTAGAGGATTGTGGAGAAAATCCTCAGAATTTTACCAACAAAGTTTGATGCAGTTGTGATTGCCATAGAAGAGGCAAAGGACCTCTCAACGTTGTTCGTTGATGAGTTGATGGATTCTCTGCAAACCCATGAGCAAGGTCTAAATAGGTTTGCAAGTTCTTCCCAAGAGAAAGCATTCAAACCTCAAGCCAATTCAAGAGGTAGGGGGAGAGGTAGAAAAAACTTTGGACATGGTAGAGACAGATCTGGATGTGGAAATGCTAGAGAAGATAGCTTAGAACGAGCACACAACCAAGAGGGAGAAAGCATCTCTTAGTCAAGCTCCAGACAAGCCAAGAAGAACAACATCTCGAGTCATAAGCATGACAAGAGAAATATTGAATGCTACTATTGCCATAAGTTTGGCCATTATGCAAGTGAGTGTTGGAAAAATCAATGAGATCAGTCCAAGCAAAGTGCAAATGTGGTTGATGAAAAAGTGGTTGAACGTAATCAGCAAAAGGCCTTCATCATGTGCAACATTGCTGAGCAAGGTAGTGATGAGGTATGGTTTTTGGATAGTGGTTGTAGAAACCACATGAGTGGTAATGAAAGTTTATTTTATTTCATTGATAAGAATGTTAAATCTGAAATAAAAATGGGGAACAATGAAATAGTTCTAGTTGTAGGAAAGGGGTATGTTATTTTTTGAACCAAGCATGGTGAGAAGAAAGAGATTGATGATGTTTATTTTTCCCCTGGTATAAAGCATAATCTGATGAGTATTGGACAGCTGATCCAAAAAGGATAGAAAGTTTTGATGGAGAAGGGTGAATGGATCATTTGTGAGAAGGATGGAAGCAAGAATGTAATTGCAGCAGTGTAAATGACAAAGAATAAAATGTTTCCATTGAGGTTGGAAAAGTGTTTCTCAGCTCAATCCACAACTGCAAGAAAATGTACAATAGTACAGTAGCAAGAAACCTTCAAGGTAGTCATTTAAGACCCTTCCAAGCTTTGGCATCTCAGGTATGGACACTTAGGCTATGCTGGTTTGAATATTTTGTCAAAGAAGGGAATGGTTGGAGGTTTACCAACCATAGTAGAGCCTAGTGGTAGATGTGAAGCCTGCATTTTAGGCAAGCAACATAGGTAGCCCTTTCAATCGAGAAATTTTAGAAGGGAAAGAGCACCATTGGAGCTGGTGCACACTAATTTGTGTGGCCCTATGCAAGTAATTTCTATTGGTAAGAGCCAATATTTTATGACCTTCATAAATGATTACAACCATAAGACATGGATTTATTTTTTATAGCATAAATTTGAAGCTTTTGACAAGTTTGTAGTGTTTAAAGCCTAGGATGAAAAGGAGAGTGGACATTTCATCAAGGTCCTAAGGTCAGATAGAGGGGGAGAGTATACCTCCAATCAATTTATGTTTTTTTGCAAACAAAATGGCATCAAGAAGGAACTAATAGCCAGTTATACTCCATAGCAAAATGGAGTGGCTAAGAGAAAGAATAGAACCATCATGGAGATGGCAATGAGCATGCTAAAATCCAAGGGATTCCCAAATGAATTTTGGAGTGAAGCTGTAGAAACAATAGTGTACTTGATAAATAGAAGTCCTACAAAGGTAGTTTTTGGCAAGATTCCACAAGAGGCATGGACAAAATGCAAGTGGACAGCTGAGAACTTGAAGGTGTTTGAATGTGTGGCATACACATTTGTTCCAAAAGAGAAGAGACAAAAGTTGGATGACAAGGGTGAGAAGTGCATCTTTACAGGCTATAGTGAAGAGTCCAAAGCCTACATGTACAATATCATCACCAAGAAAAGCGTCATTATCAAAGATGTGGAGTTCCTAGAGGATGAGGCATGGGATGGCTTGATAGATTCTGACAACTCATAACTACTCCCAACAACTCCTACAGTAGAAGGAAAAGAACAAGAAGTGCAGCAAGATGAGCCTGCAGTCACTCCTGACAGCTCTAGACCAGCTCCAAACTGCTCTCGACATCTCCTAAAAACTCCTGATGAAGGTAGATAGTCAGGAAGACAATCATAAACATCCATAGAATTGGCCACACATAGCTCCTGAAAGCTCCTAACATGCGCAGACAAAAAGGAAAGCAACCATAGACAACCAGAGGATTGGTTCCTGAGAGCTCCCGATAGCTCTAGATAGGGTTTGTTCAACAAAGTAGCAGCAGTAGTGAAAGTTCAGACCCCACTCTCACCTCCCTAATTCCAAGAAAGACCAAGAGTATAAGGGAGATCCACCAAAATGAAAGGTATGATGAAGAATTTGATGAGAGTGTGAATTTTACATTATTTTCTCATAGTGATCCAATTTATTTTGAGGATACTGTGAAGTGTGAAGCCATGGATGAGGAAATAGATGCAATAGAGAAGAATAGAACATGGGAGCTAACTAATTTTCCTCCCAACAAGCAAGAAATTGGAGTGAAATGGGTCTATAAGATCAAAATCAATGTTGATGGAAGAATAGAGAGGCATAAGGCAAGATTAGTTGTCAAGGGATATAAATAGCAGTTTGGGAGAGATTATGATGAGACATTTGCTCTAGTAGCAAGGATGGAAACCATGCAAGTAGTCATAGAAATTGCTTCTCAACACAAGTGGAAGGTGTTTCAAATGGATGTGAAGTCTTCCTTCTTAAATGGAGTGTTGAAAGAAGAGGTATATGTGGAGCATCCACTTGGTTATGAAGTTTTGGGTCAAGAAAACAAGGCATACATTTTGAAGAAAGCTACTTATGGGCTGAAGCAAGCTCCATGG